>CM077675.1:170271525-171471525 GCA_039707655.1 Elymus sibiricus | reverse complement strand
TCAAGATAAGCGTATTTCAGAGTATCCGGTAATTGTTTAAGCTCAAACACGGGATCACCCTTTGGTGGAGGAGGATCCCCAAGTATTTCAACAGGCAGGTTGTGTTTCAAAATAGGATGCTGATCAAAGAAAATCTTATCTATTTCATTCCTTTCATTCATATGCATATCGTTTTCATGGTCTAGCAAATATTGTTCTAAGGGATCAGTAGGTGGCACAACAATAGAAGCAAGACCAACAATTTCAACTTTACTAGGCAATTCTTTGTCATGGGGTTGTCTACGAAATTTAGAAAAATTGAACTCATGAGACACATCCCCAAAACTTACAGTAACAGTTTCTTTCTCACAATCTATCTTAGAATTAACAGTATTCAAGAAAGGTCTGCCAAATATAATGGGACAAAAATCATCTTGTGGGGAACCAAGAACAAGAAAATTAGTAGGATATTTTATTTTCCCACACAAGACTTCAACATCTCTAACAATCCCAACTAGTGATATATGATCTCTATTAGCAAGCTTAATGGTAACATCAATTTCCTCTAATTTAGCTGGTGCAATATCATTCATAATTTCTTGATATAAGGTGAAGGGAATTGCACTCACACTAGCACCCACATCACACAAGCCATGATAACAATGATCTCCTATTTTAACAGAAACAACAGGCATGCCAACAATAGGTCTATGTTTATCTCTAGTATCAGGTCTAGCAATTCTAGCAGCTTCATCACAGAAATGAATAACATGCCCATCTATATTATCAACCAAGAGATCTTTAGCCATAGCAATACTGGGTTCAACTTTGATTTGTTCAGGGGGTGTAGGTGTTCTAGTATAACTCTTACGAACCACAATTGAAGCTTTAGCATGTTCCTTTATTCTAACAGGTAAGGGTGATTTCTCAATATAAGCAGTAGGAATAATAGGATCAACGTTATAAATAATAGTTTCTTCTTCAACTTTAATAGGTTCAACTACTTTCACTTCAATGGGAGGATGATATTTAAACCACTTCTCCTTAGGGAGATCAACATGAGCAGCAAATGTTTCACAGAAAGAAGCTACTTATCTCAGAGTCAAGTCCATATTTAGTACTAAATTCACGAAAAGCATCGGTGTATATAAAGGATTTAACACAATCAAACTTAAGGTTTATACCTGACTCCTTACCTTCGTCGAGTTCCCAATCTTCGGAGTTGCATTTAATTCTTTCCAATAAGTCCCATTTGAATTCAATATCTTTCTTCATAAAGGAACCAGTACAAAAAGTATCGAGCATGGATTGATCATTACGAGAAAGCCGAGCATAAAAATTCTGAATAATAATTTCTCTTGAGAGCTCATGATTGGGGCATGAATATAACATTGACTTAAGCCTCCCCCAAGCTTGAGCGATACTTTCTCCTTCACGAGGCCAAAAATTATAAATATAATTCCGATCACGATGAACCAGATGCATAGGATAAAACTTCTGATGAAATTCCAATTTCAATCGGTTGTAGTTCCATGATCCAATATCATCACATAGCCTATACCATGTCAATGCCGTCTCCTTCAAAGATAAAGGAAAGACCTTCTTATTGACATCATCCTCGGGCAAACCTGCAAGCTTAAATAATCCACAAACTTCATCCACATAGATTAGATGCAAATCAGGATGTAGTGTTCCATCTCCTGCATAAGGATTAGCTAGCAATTTCTCTATCATACCCGAAGGAATTTCATAATAAATATTTTCAGTAGGTGCAGTAGGTTGAGGAGCATCTCTTTGTGCTTCCGGTCGGGGTGACAAGTAACGAGTGTAACAAAGGTGCAGCAAGGTGGCCCAATACTTTTTGTAGCAAAGGACAAGCCTGGACAAACTCTTATATAAAGCAAAGCGCTCCCGAGGACACATGGGAATTTCTGTCAAGCTAGGTTTCATCATGCTCATATGATTCAGGTTCGTTACTTTGATAATCTGATATGTGGGTGGACCGGTGCTTGGGTGCTGTCCTTACTTGGACAAGCCTCCCACTTATGATTAACCTCTCTCGCAAGCATCCGAAACTACGAAAGAAGAATTAAGATAAATCTAACCATAGCATGAAACATATGGATCCAAATCAGCCCCTTACGAAGCAACGCATAAACTAGGGTTTAAGCTTCTGTCACTCTAGCAACCCATCATCTACTTATTACTTCCCAATGCCTTCCCCTAGGCCCAAATAATGGTGAAGTGTCATGTAGTCGACGTTCACATAACACCACTAGAGGAGAGACAACATACATCTCATCAAAATATCGAACGAATACCAAATTCACATGATTACTTATAACAAGACTTATCCCAAGTCCTCAGGAACAAACGTAACTACTCACAAAGCATATTCATGTTCATAATCAGAGGAGTATTAATTATCATTAAGGATCTGAACATATGATCTTCCACCAAGTAAACCAACTAGCATCAATTACAAGGAGTAATCAACACTACTAGCAACCCACAGGTACCAATATGAGGTTTTGAGACAAAGATCGGATACAAGAGATGAACTAGGGTTTGGAGAGGAGATGGTGCTGGTGAAGATGTTGATGGAGATTGACCCCCTCTCGATGAGGGGATCGTTGGTGATGACGATGGCTTCGATTTCCCCCTCCGGGAGGGAAGTTTCCCCGGCAGAACAGCTCCGCCGGAGCCCTAGATTGGTTCTGCCCAAGTTCCGCCTCGAGACGGCGGCGCTTCGTCCCGAAAGCTCCCTCATGATTTTTTCCAGGTCAAAACCCTCCATATAGTAGAAGATGGGCACCGGAGGCCTGCCAGGGGGCCCCACAAGCCACAGGGGCGCACCCAGGGGGGTAGGGCGCGCCCCCCTGGCTTGTGACCTCCTGGTGGGTCCCCTCTGGTATTTCTTTCACCCAATATTTTTTATATATTCCAAAATAATTCTCCGTAACTTTTCAGGACTTTTGGAGTTGTGCAGAATAGGTCTATCATATTTGCTCCTTTTCCAGTCCAGAATTCCAGCTGCCGGCATTCTCCCTCTTCATGTAAACCTTGTAAAATAAGAGAGAAAAGGCATAAGTATTGTGCCATAATGTGTAATAACAGCCCATAATGCAATAAATATCAATATAGAAGCATGATGCAAAATGGACGTATCAACCTTCGTCCTTTTTCTCTCTTCTGCCGTGGTCGAGCTTTGAGTCTCACTCAACTTCACACCTTACAAATCAGGCAAGAACTCTTTCTTTGACTGATCCATTTTGAACTCCTTCAAAATCTTGTCAAGGTATGCACTCATTGAAAGTCTTATCAGGCGTTTTGATCTATCCCTCTAAATCTTGATGCCCAATATTTAAGTAGCCTTTTATCCAGGTCTTCCTTTGAAAAACACCTTTCAAACAACCTTTTATGCCTTCCAGAAATTTCTACATCATTCCCGATCAACAATATGTCATCCACATATACTTATCAAAAATTCTATAGTGCTCCCACTCACTTTCTTGTAAATACAAGTTTCTTATAAACTTTGTATAAACCCAAAAGCTTTGATCACCTCATCAAAGCATATATTCCAACTCCGAGATGCTTGCTCTAGTCCATAGAAGGATCGCTGGAGCTTGCATACCTTTTAGGACCGACAAAACCTTCTGGTTGTATCACATACAACCTTTCCTCACGGAAACCGTTAAGGAAACTCTGTTTTGACATCCATCTGCCAGATTTCATAATCGAAAAATGCAGCAACTGCATCGCTACGGGTGAGAAAGTCTCATCGTAGTCAACTCCTTGAACTTGTCGGAAACTACTTTGTGACGAGTCGAGCTTTATAAATGGTGCATTTACCATCAGCGTCTGTCTTCTTCTTAAAGATCCATTTGCACTTAACGGCCTGTCGTTCATCGGGCAAGTTTACCAAAGTCCATACTTGGTTTTCATACATGGATCCTATCTCGGATTTCATGGCTCCTAGCCATTTGTTGGAATCCGGGCCCACCATCGCTTCTTCATAGCTCGTAGGTTCACTGTTGTCTAACAACATGACCTCCAAGACAGGATTGCCGTACCGCTCAGGGGCAGTACGATTCCTTGTCGACCTACGAGGCTCGGTAGTAACTTGATCCAAACTATCATGATCATCATTGATACGTCTCCAACGTATCTACTTTTCCTCACCCTTTTGCCCTTGTTTTGGGCTTTAATTTGCATGATTTGAATGAAACTAACCCGGACTGACGCTGTTTTCAGCAGAACTACCATGGTGTTGTTTTTTGTGCAGAAATAAAAGTTCTCGGAATGGAACACATACTATCATGACAGGGTGCCACAAGGTACAGCCTTGTGTGGTTCTTTCTGGTGGAAAGACATTTGTAAGAAGTTGGACAGCTACAGGGCGGTTTCTTATGTACAGCCAAGCAAGGGGGACACATTCCTTTTTTGGTCTGATCTTGGTTGCTGGGCAACTCCATGATCCCTTTGGCTAACAGGTTTCAGAGATTGTTCTCTTTTGCTATTGATCCTTTTGCCACAGCTGAGGAGGTTTTCACTGCTTCTGATGCAAATGACATAACTAGTTTGTTTCATCTGCCATTATCTGAAAGAGCTTTTGAAGAGTTACAAGCTGTACAGCTCCTAATCTAGAACCTACACAGGGACCAGTCAGTAAATGATGTTTGGTTATGGAGGGAAGATGGCAAAGGGTATTCAGCCAGGAAGTTTTACATGCATGTCCACCAACCAATCTCCAGCAACCCTTTACTCAATTGGGTCTGGAAGAGTTGTTGTACCATGAAAATCAAAGTGTTTGCATGGATGTTAATCATGGACATTCTGAATACACATGATATGCTGGAGAGAAGACACTGGAATGTTTCTGAGTCTAACCTGTGTGTCCTATGCCATGCAAGGGTTAAAGAAGATAGGGATCATCTGTTTTTTACTTGCATGTTCAACACAAGAGTTCGGAATTATCTCCAAATAGAATGGCAGGGGGACTCCATGTGGGATATTTCAATAAGGGCAAGAAGAGATTTTAATCAGCCTTTCTTCAATGAGGTGGTCTTTACTGCTTGCTGGAACATCTGGACTACTAGGAATGCTAAGGTCTTTAGAAATGAGCGCCCTAGTTTCAACAGATGGAAGTGTAATTTTAAGCATGACATTTTTTTACTAGCTCATAGGATTAAGGCTAGCTTTAGGGATGACCTGTTAAAATGGGTGTCCTTTTTACCCCCTTGAGGTTAGTGCTTAGTATCTTCTCCCCCTTACTACTTTTGCTTAGGTCTTGTAAATTGTAATCTGTGATATGGAATAAAAGAAAAGTTGTGGGGTGTTTTACCCTACAGTAGCCGATCAAAAAAAAGTTATCGGAATGGAACAAACTTTTTGGAGAATTATTTTGGAATAAATAAGAAATATTGGAGCCAAAATCCACCGAAGAGGGGGGCCAGGGTTAGCATCACCCACCAGGGCGCGCCCTGGTGGGTTGTGCCCACCTCATGGCCCCACTTGCCCTATCTCCGCCACTATAAATTCCTAAATTCGGAGAGAAAAATAAAGGAGGAAGAATTATCTCGTTTCACGAGACGGAGCCGCCGCCACCTCCTGTTCTTCATCGGGAGGCCAGATCTGTAGGCCGTTTGGGGATCCGAGTGGCCGCGGCCTCGGAGGGGCAGCGTCTCGGGACGGGCCGGCCATCAAGACCTCCGCCACATCGCCGCTGCTCTCAAGCTCGGCAGCATCGGAGGAATCGTCATCCGAAGACGGGAAAAGGCAGTGGACTGACTCGTCGGCTTCGAGTGCAGCCACTTGCCGTCCTATGGCCTGGGCTGCCACAACGTGTTTGATCTAGCGCTGTAGCCGAGAGCGCCCAGAGCGCCGCCGATAAGCCGCAAGACGAGTCGGAGAAGTCGGTCGATAGGGTGTAGACGGTTGCCGGAGGAGAACTCCGAACGTCGTCGCGCTAAAGTGCACTGCGCCACGGGCGGGCAGTGCCTCAGCGTCCAGCGGTGCCTCCTGCAACCACGCCGAATCATCGACGGCGAAGCTGAGGGACCCGAAGAGGATCTTGCCGCCGAAAGCGTTCATGATGAATGAGAAAATGGAAATTCCACGTGCGCCGGAATTCGCTAGATGCACGGCCCCACGGTGGGCGCCAACTGTCGTGGGAATGATCCTGACAATAGTACTAGGGGGTACGAATGAAGGGGCGACGTCTAGCTATGGCTCAAGTGTGCACTCGGTTTGTACGAGTTCAGGCCTCACTCGGGAGTGATAACAGCCCTACGTCTCGGTGCCCGGAGGCTGTTGCATTTGCTTATGGTGGTATGGGATTACAGGGGGTCGGAACCCTTGCCACGGCGCCCGGGGGTGGCTTATATAGAGTGCGCCACCACCGGCCGAGCGCCATGATTAGGCAATTAATGTCAATGAATACTACGTTACAGGAACGGCTGATTAACCTGCCGTTACTGATAACGGCGAATTAACTCATAATGTGTGACTACTCGAATTCCACTGACGCTCTGTCTTCCCGGTCGTCTGAGCTTCCGTTTGTCCGAATGGCGCCGTGTAGTCCGAGTGAAATGAGTCATCCGAGTGAACGACTACATTCATCCGAATGAGCCTCTGCCCAGGGGCTTTGAAGACATTGGAGGGCCATTGGTGGGCCCCAGATGTCAGGTCTATGACCCTACCCAGGGTAGGCATCCTCATCAGTAGCCCCCGAATCCATGAGGTTTTGGTTGTTAAGTGATTGACACCCGGAAATTTCCATAAACGGCCTGGGCGTTCCTCACTAGACTTCAAACCACGATGGATTCAGGATCAACGTTTTCTGACGGAATGGTTCAACTTGTACATGTCCGTCTGCTGGAAAGATTCAGGATCTTTCTCGGAAGAAATGATTTGAATGATTTGTCATTCCGTCCGAGTGACTGACCAATTGTGAGTCTATCACCTGGTCCATTTGGAACAGATCGATAGGTTCTTCGAAATGTGGAAGTTCATTCCGATTGGAATTCGAGGAAGTTCCCGCGCGTCCTGAACCGCGAGAAGCGCGCGCGCGGCACGATCGAACGGTCATGTCGCGGAAATCCGAGGCGGAGGCCACGACGCCTCGATTATCGCGTTGGGACTTCCGCCACGCGTCCTTAAGGCCCCGCTAAGCAGATCTATGGATCTCGCTCCGTTAGCGGATTGACGGCCCGAGATTGCGCTCGCGCTTTGGGCTATAAGGGGCGTGAGCACTGTTCGTGGAGAGATAGATCTCATTTCCCTCCTCCGCCTCCGTCCTCTCCGCCGCCCGAGCGGTACACTCCCATCCCACCTCCGCCGTAGATCAGGTCCAGAGCCGCCGGAGATGACGAAGGCGGCGACGGACAAGGCCGAGCGGGCAAAGAAAAGCTCGCGGGGATCATCCTCGAGCGCGGGCGCTCCAGCGGGATGGACCCAGGGCGAGTGGATGCAGTCGCGGGTCACCGAAGCTCGCATGCTCGAGCTGGAGAGCCAAGGGCTCGTCGTTGCGGGGGCTTGGAGGTTGCCGGAAGAGGGCGAGGAGTAGCCTTCACCGCAGGGCAACAAATGCGTGCTCTTGGTGACTCACCTCGAGCGAGGTTTCTCCCTTCCGGCTCATCCATTTTTCTGTAGATTTCTGAACTTTTTCGGAGCTCAACTCCACCACCTTCCTCCCAATGCAATGGTCTACCTAGCGGCGTTCGTATCTCTTTGCGAAAATTTCTTGGGTTGTCACCCCCATTGGGGTTTAGTCAAACACCTTTTCACCTGCCGAGTGATGACTGTGAAAAAGCCCAGTCAATCAAAGGATAAGACGAACGTAGCCCAATTGTGTGGGGGCCTCGAGATTCAACTGTGGGGAAAAGGTTGTTTCCCAAAAATTTCGTTACCAGACTCGGTGAAGGGGTGGCAGGAAACTTGGTTTTACTGCCAAGATGTTCCAGTCGGGGACAATCAGTTGGGTCTTCCTCTATACGTCGGAAGGCATTCAGTCAGTTTCCCGACTGACCCTGTCCAAAGAGGAGAAAACGGAGGTAGATATCTTGGTAATAGCCCTGGTGGCTTTAGTGCAGAAGGGTGTCAACGGCCTCGATTTGCTAGAGGTCTTTCTCCAGAGGAGGGTCCAACCGTTGCAAGCCAGGGTCCACCCCATGTGGGCATAGACATGCCTGGATGACACCACTCGGACTCATCCGGAGGAACTTAAGGCCGACTCAGTGGAAGCTAGGATCAAGGTGATCTCTTCTGCACGTGACAACCTTAGAGGGAGCAGGCAGGTGCCTCCGCTCTCCTCTGAGAATCCGCCAAATGCGGTAATCTTTGAGGTGCCATAGTCCGAGTGATATTCACGCATTTAATGCCACTGATCCAACTAACTTGTTCTTCTGGCCAATCTGTCCTCCACTCGTCAGGCCTTCACAGGGATGAACAGTCCAGTGCCGATCGTCAACCGAGGACCGATTGACATGGCAAGCGACAACGATCAGCCGGACGAGTCTGCAGAAGCGGGGGGCGGTGAAGGAAGTGGCGAAAGCGGCGAAAGTGGTGACGACGAAGATGACTCAGACGATGGTGATGAAGAGGAGTCTTCTTGTTCTGAGGAACGGGTTCCCGAGAGCCGTTCCAAGGCACGCCAAGACCCGGGGGTCCGTGGCGGCGGTCCCAAAGCCCCGAGTGCTACCAAGCCGAGTGGAACTGCCCTCCCGACTCGCAGCTCAAAGCGTGGGCGTGGAGATCCTGCCTTGTCACCCGAAAAGGCGTCTAAACAAGCCAAGATCACCACCTCCAAGCCTCGGAAGGCCATGTTTGTCCCCAAGATCAAGATGAGCATTCCTGTAGCCTCAGCGTAAGTATCTTCACTCCGACATTTATTGTCATGGCTCAATCCAAGTGTTATGATATTCCGAGTGTTTCCATTACCGTGCTGATACATCGACTGCCTCACCTGACCCTCAATCTCTGGAGAAGGAAAAGGCAGACGTTGATGTTGCGTCCTCAAAGGGTAAGCTTCTGATTCACTCGAGCGCACACTGCAATTTTCTTTCTGCTTGTTTCTGACTGTTCTCTGAACGCTTGCAGCTCCGCGTGAAGTGATAGACCTCAACGCGGGCGACAAGGTCGAACCGCCGAAGTCGTCTGTTGATGCGGACGTCGTGATGCAGGCGCTGCCGCATGTCGGAGATTTAGTGTCGGCGCAAAGGACCAGCTCAGGGGCCGGAGCCGTACTCGGGGCTGAAACTGTATCCCTTTCACCCATTCCTCCTGCTACCAATATCTTCGCGTTACACCATGTCCTGGAGGATCAGGTGGGGGCGACCAAAGAAGCATTGATCCAACTGGGGGTGATGAGTGAGCGGCTGAAGACAGCTTATGACACGAGTGAAGCACTGCAGAAGAATGTCCGAGTAAGTACTCTTGTAAGTACCTTCCTCAGTCGGGAATTTTGATCCGTGTGGTTTTTGTTTTGATCCCGAGTGGGTTTGCGTCTGGGCACACCCACTGGGTGTTTCTGGTTCCAGTGGGGGCGCGCTGAGCGCATCCACTGGGTGTAGTCCCCGAGGCTCCCGTCGATTGATGCAGTCGGCGGGAGTCTAGAAAACCGAGTGAACACGGAGTTCAATGTACTGATGAGCTCAAAGAGAGCCTTGTCTTTATTTTCCAGTGGGGGCGCGCTGAGCTCACCCACTGGGTGTAGTCCCCGAGGCTGCCGTCGACTGATGCAGTCGGCGGGAGTCTTAGAATCCGAATCAAGGTCTGACCAATGTTCATCTTTTGTTTCCTGTGGACAGGCTGTTTGCGAACTCGGAAACCATTATAATGTTCTGCAGAAGGAGGTGTAGGAGGTGCGTCTCAACCTGGAGGCCGAGAAGGCAAAAAATGCTCAACTGGAGCAGGAGAAGAAGTCAATCGAAGGTAAGTCCTTCCTGTCTGACTGTAACAGTAACTTCTCTCCTTCCCTATCCGACTGAATATGCTTCATCAGATCTTCGTGGAGAAAATCGTAAACTTGTCCAGAGGCTGAAGAATTCCATTTCTTTAGAAACTATGAAGAATGCACTTGAAAAGAAGGACATCGATCTGGCGGCCGCTCAGAAGGAAGCCAGCCGAAAGGCCAAAGAGGCCGAGGAGAAACTGAAGGCAGTCGGAAAGCTGGAGGAGGAGAAGAAAGCTTTGGAAGCCACTGTGCAGAAGTCCAAGGAAGAACTTGTGGAGCTGAAGAGGTCGCACGCCGAGTGGGAGACCAAACTCAAGCACATTACTGCCAAGAAAGCAGAGCTGGAGGAGTATGTTGAGGAATTTAGTGGTGAAGCCAACGAAAAGCTCAAAGGTAACTTTCCCAAGTGATTCTCATGGAGTTCGATTAAACCGAATGAATTTTATCTATCTCTGACTTCTTTCTTCATTCGGCCGAATCCAGCATTTTGTGACGATGTGGCGGAGGAGACAGACAAAATTGAGAAGGAGCTGGATCCATCTCAAGGTATGCTTAAGGACAGCGCTGCCATGGGCGTGCTCCGCTTGGAACAGCGTGTCGAGCAAGTGGCCCTGTATATCAGGGAGCTTAGCACCGCCATCTCCGCAATCGATCGCGACGTCTTTTCTGACGATGAGCCTTCGAAGGATCTGGAGACCATGCTTGCCCGAGTGAAGGCAGTGCCAAGCCGAGTGAAAGACTGGAAGAAATCTGCAGCTCGGGCTGGTGCTGACATCGCCCTCTCGTTAGTCCGTATCCACTGCAAGGGGGTGGACGAGAAGAAGTTGAAGTCTCTCGAGGTGGCTAACAGGAAGCACGCCAAGATCGATGACTTCATGGAGATGTTCATGGAAGCTGCCACTCGGATAGCGAACAGCATTGACCTAGACACCTTCATGGAAGCAGTGCCCCAGCCTGAGTGATCGTCGGGTTTAAACTCTTTAAGCTTTTGCCTCGGAATGCCGAGTGGTAGCTGTAACCGTAAGACTTTGAATGAGCCTGAGGCTCCTGTCGTCAAGAATTTTATCCGTACTCTTATTTCGAGTGATTAAGTTTTTATTTGCCTTGGTTTTGTTCAACCTTTGCTTTCTAAACGCTTGTGCTTAGGCGACACGGAGTCGCAGCCAAGTCCCCGAGTATGGGCGTGACCCGCACTCGGAGTTGTTCGTTAGAACAATGATGGTCCTGTCCATCTTGTCGTCTGAGTGAGAAGGATGTTCCGCTCTAGACATTCTTAACTTAGGCGATGCGGAACCGCGGCTAAGCCCCCGAGTGTAGTTGAGACCTGTACTCGGAATAGTTCTTGCGAACAATGATGGTCCTGTCCATCTTGTCGTCCGAGTGAGAAGGATGTTCCACTCTAGACATTTCTAACTTAGGCGATGCGGGACCGCGGCTAAGCCCCCGAGTGTAGGTGAGACCTGCACTCGGAATAGTTCTTGCGAACAATGATGGTCCTGTCCATCTTGTCGTCCGAGTGAGAAGGATGTTCCACTCTAGACATTTTTAACTTAGGCGATGCGGGACCGCGGCTAAGCCCCCGAGTGTAGGTGAGACCTGCACTCGGAATAGTTCTTGCGAACAATGATGGTCCTGTCCATCTTGTCATCCGAGTGAGTAGGATGTTCTACTCTAGACATTTTTAACTTAGGCGATGGGGGATCGCGGCTAAGCCCCCAAGTGTAGGTGAGACCTGCACTCGGAATAGTTCTTGCGAACAATGATGGTCCTGTCCATCTTGTCGTCCGAGTGAGAAGGATGTTCCACTCTAGACATTTTTAACTTAGACGATTGATGACCCACAAGTATAGGGGATCTATCGTAGTCCTTTCGATAAGTAAGAGTGTCGAACCCAATGAGGAGCAGAAGGAAATGACAAGCGGTTTTCAGTAAGGTATTCTCTGCAAGCACTGAAATTATCGGTAACAGATAGTTTTGTGATAAGATAATTCGTACCGGATAGCAAGTAACAAATGTAGCAAAGGTGCAGCAAGGTGGCCCAATCTTTTTTGTAGCAAAGGACAAGCCTGGACAAACTCTTATATAAAGCAAAGTGCTCCCGAGGACACATGGGAATTTCTGTCAAGCTAGTTTTCATCATGCTCATATGATTCCCGTTCGTTACTTTGATAATTTGATATGTGGGTGGACCGGTGCTTGGGTGCTGCCCTTACTTGGAGAAGCCTCCCACTTATGATTAACCTCTCTCGCAAGCATCCGCAACTACGAAAGAAGAATTAAGATAAATGTAACGATAGCATGAAACATATGGATCCAAATCAGCCCCTTACGAAGCAACACATAAACTAGGGTTTAAGCTTCTGTCACTCTAGCAACCCATCATCTACTTATTACTTCCCAATGCCTTCCCCTAAGCCCAAATAATGGTGAAGTGTCATGTAGTCGACGTTCACATAACACCACTAGAGGAGAGACAACATACATCTCATCAAAATATCGAACGAATACCAAATTCACATGATTACTTATAACAAGACTTATCCCATGTCCTCAGGACCAAACGTAACTACTCACAAAGCATAATCATGTTCATAATCAGAGGAGTATTAATTATCATTAAGGATCTGAACATATGATCTTCCACCAAGTAAACCAACTAGCATCAACTACAAGGAGTAATCAACACTACTAGCAACCCACAGGTACCAATCTGAGATTTTGAGACAAAGATCGGATACAAGAGATGAACTAGGGTTTGGAGAGGAGATGGTGCTGGTGAAGATGTTGATGGAGATTGACCCCCTCTCGATGAGAGGATCGTTGGTGATGACGATGGCTTCGATTTCCCCCTCCGGGAGGGAAGTTTCCCCGGCAGAACAGCTCCGCCGGAGCCCTAGATTGGTTCTGCCCAAGTTCCGCCTCGAGACGGCGGCGCTTCATCCCGAAAGCTCTCTTCTGATTTTTTCCAGGTCAAAACCCTCCATATAGCAGAAGATGGGCACTGGAGGGCTGCCAGGGGCCCCACAAGCCACAGGGGCGCGCCCTGGGGGTAGGGCACGCCCCCAGGCTTGTGACCTCCTGGTGGGTCCCCTCTGGTATTTCTTTCGCCCAATATTTTTTATGTATTCCAAAATAATTCTCCGTAACTTTTCAGGACTTTTGGAGTTGTGCAGAATATGTCTCTCATATTTGCTCCCTTTCCAGTCCAGAATTCCAGCTGCCGGCATTCTCCCTCTTCATGTAAACCTTGTAAAATAAGAGAGAAAAGGCATAAGTATTGTACCATAATGTGTAATAACAGCCCATAATGCAATAAATATCAAAATAAAAGCATGATGGAAAATGGACGTATCAACTCGCCCAAGCTTAGACCTTGCTTGTTCTCAAGCGAAAGCCGAGATCGATAAATATGTCCACATGTTTAGAGATAGAGGTGTCGATAAAATAAAATACGGACATGAGGTCATCATGATCATCTTTAGAACAGCAATACTTATTGATATATAATTTCTTATACTAGAGTAACAATTCATTCACAAGGCAAAGTATGAATCAAGAACTCTATTGAGAACCAACAAACTATGATCTTAGTCGTTGAAACAATTGCAATTTATCATAACATCGGAAAGAGTCAATATAAGATCTTATAAAGCAAATCCACATACTCAATCATCTTTTAGTCTTTCATAATTGCTAACACTCACGCGGTACTTATGAGGTCAGAGCTTCAATTGGACACAGAGAAAGATAGGGGCTTATAGTTTTGCCTCCCAACTATTTACCTCAAGGGTAATGTCAACAGAAATAGCTTATGATCACCCACATCCAAGTGGATATATGTGTCTAGATCATTCCCCAACACATGACGCTTGCCAAGAGAGAAAGGCAAAATAAAGGAAGTGGTGAAGATCACCACGACTCTTGCATAAAGGTAAGTACTAGAAGATAAAAGTAACAGATAAGCTCTTCGCAGAGGGAAGCAGAGGTTGTCATGCGCTTTTATAGTTGGATGTGCAATATCTTAATGCAAAAGAACGTCACTTTATATTGCCGCTTGTGATAAAGAACTTTATTATGCAGTCTATCGTTTTTATTTCTTCCATATCACAAGTTCGTATAAAGTTTTTTTCCTCACACTAATAGATCATACATATTTAGAGAGCAATTTTTATTGCTTGCACCGATGACAACTTACTTGAAGGATCTTACTCAATCCATAGGTAGGTATAGTGGACTCTCGTGGCAAAACCGGTTTGAGGGTGTTTGGATGCACAAGTAGTATCTCTACTTGGTGCTGAAGTTTTGGCTGATATGGGGTGGAAGCAAGCGTCACATGTTAAAGGATCTATAACCATATAACTTCTATTCGGAAATAAGCAAACATAACCCATTATGTTGTCTTCCTTGTCCAACATCAACTTCTTAGCATATAATATTTTAATGAGTGCTCACAATCATAAAAGATGTACAAGATAATATATTTATATGTGAACCTCTCTTTCTTTATTACTTCCTTTTAATTGCAGCAATTACCAATCGCTATGTTTGTCAACTCACAACAAATTTCAATCGACATACTTCTTATATGTGAAGTCATCACTCCCCATAAGATCATCATATATACTCTTTGCTTTTATTTTGTACTTCTTTCTACTTCTTTTTCTCAAGATCATAGCAAGCAAGCAAAGCCCTCAACTCAAAACTACTTTTTATTATATAACTCTCGGACTCGCTTACATAGGGGGAACATAAAGCAAAACTCAAAACTAGATCACACTAAAAACTTTATTCTAATAGATCAAGATATAACCAAAAGGATCGAACTAAGAAAAATGATAAAAGTAAAAGATGTGATGGTGATACGATACCGGGTCACCTCCCCCAAGCTTGGCACAAGCCAAGGGGAGTGCCCGTATCCATGTGTTTAGTTGTCCTTCTTCGGAGGTGGTGATGTTGGAGACAGATCCTTAAGCTTGTTCAGTTTCCTCTTAAGCATAAAATTATGTTCCCTCAGATCGTCAACTTCCTGTTCGAGCTTCAATATCCTTTGACATAATTCTTGCTTGCTCTCCTGCAGAAAACGAGAAGGGATAAATAGAACCTTGGGTTTTCTCCTTGTGTTTGGGAGGCTCGATTTCCTGAACTCCACGTGCATATCTCCTGGTTGAGGCAGGGGGATCTCTTCTTCATCCGAGCTTTCTTCCTCATACTTGCCTTCCTGTTCCTCCTCCGAGAACAATCCATAAGGATCTAAGTCCCCATAGATCTTGGGATTGGCAAGATAATGCGATACATAGCTCTCCCCGTTGGACTCTTGGGACGACATATTTTTCAGATCTGTCCGGAAAAACAACAACAAACAAGAACAGAGGATTTTTCCGTGGTATGGTGGTCAAAACCTTCGGGAGATTATATAATGAATTTTTACCGACCTAAAGGCGTATACCACAAGAAAACGGAGTCCGGAGGGTGCACGAGGTGGCCACAAGCCACAGGGGCGCGCCCAGGGGGGTAGGGCGCGCCCCCCTAGCTTGTCGCCTCCTCGTGCACTTTTCGGACTACTTTAAATTTTCCTAATTTATTAAATATTGCAAAACGGAGAAAAAATGCTATTGGAAAAGTTTTGGAGTCGGTTTGCTTACCGTACCACATACCTATTCCTTTTCGGAGTCTGAAACGTTCTGGTAGGTCTCCCTAATGTACTCCTCCGGAGTTATGGTATTGATAATATTGGTTTCAACATTTATGGGAGTACCTGAGATATAATGTTTGATTCTTTGCCCGTTTACCACCTTTGGATTTGTGCCTTTGGCGTTGTTGATCTTGATGGCACCGGAACGATATACTTCCTCGATAATGTAAGGCCCTTCCCATTTAGAGAGAAGTTTTCCTGCAAAAAATCTTAAACGAGAATTGTATAGTAAGACATGGTCACCTACATTGAATTCACGCTTTTGTATCCTTTTATCAGGCCATCTCTTAACTTTTTCTTTAAAAAACTTGGCATTCTCATAGGCCTGGGTTCTCCATTCATCAAGTGAGCTAATGTCAAATAACCTCTTCTCACCAGCAAGTTTGAAATCATAGTTGAGCTCTTTGATTGCCCAATAAGCTTTATGTTCTAGTTCAAGAGGTAAGTGACATGCTTTACCATAAACCATTTTATACGGAGACATACCCATATGGTTTTTGTAAGCAGTTCTATAAGCCCATAATGCATCATCAAGTTTCTTAGACCAATTCTTTCTAGATCTATTAACAGTCTTTTGCAAGATCAATTTAATTTCTCTATTGCTTAACTCTACTTGACCACTAGACTGAGGATGATATGGAGATGCAATTCTATGATTAACGTCATACTTAGCAAGCAATTTACGGAAAGCACCATGAATAAAGTGTGAACCACCATCAGTCATTAAATATCTAGGGACTCCAAATCTAGGGAAAATAACTTCTTTAAGCATTTTAATAGAAGTTTTATGATCAACACTACTAGTTGGAATAGCTTCCACCCACTTAGTAACATAATCAACAACAACTAGAATATGAGTATACCCGTTGGACTTTGGAAAAGGTCCCATATAATAAAAACCCCAAACATCAAATGGTTCAATAACAAGTGAGTAATTCATAGGCATTTCCTGACATGTACTAATATTACCAATTCTTTGACATTCATCACAAGACAAGACAAACTTACGAGCATCCTTGAAGAGAGTAGGCCAATAAAAACCAGATTGTAATACCTTGTGTGCAGTTCTATCTCCAGCGTGGTGTCCTCCGTAGGCCTCGGAGTGACACTTGTGTAGGATCTGTTCCTGTTCATGCTCAGGTACACAATGTTTAATAACACCATCTACTCCTTCTTTATAAAGGTGTGGATCATCCCAAAAGTAATGTCTTAAATCATAGAAGAACTTTTTCTTTTGTTGGTAAGTGAAACTAGGTGGTATAAATTTAGCAACAATGTAATTAGCATAATCAGCATACCAAGGAGCATTACGTGTAGCATTTATGACATCTAATTGTTCATCAGGAAAGCTATCATCAATAGGTAGTGGGTCATCAAGAACATTTTCTAACCTAGACATGTTGTCTGCTACGGGGTTCTCAACTTCCTTTCTATCAATAATATGCAAATCAAATTCTTGTAGCAGAAGAACCCACCTAATAAGCCTAGGTTTAGCATCTTTCTTTTCCATAAGATATTTAATAGCAGCATGATCAGTGTGAATAGTTACTTTGGAATCAACAATATAAGGTCTGAACTTATCACAAGCAAACACAACTGCTAAAAATTCCTTTTCAGTGATAGCATAGTTTCTTTGAGCACTGTCTAGAGTTTTACTAGCATAATGGATAACATTTAAATTCTTATCAACTCTTTGTCCTAGAACAGCACCAACGACATAATCACTAGCATCACACATGATTTCAAAGGGTAGGTTCCAATCAGGTGGTTGAACAACAGGTGCAGAAATCAAGGCTTTGTTAAGAATTTCAAATGCTTCTACACAATCATCATCAAAAACGAATGGAACATCTTTTTGCAAGAGATTAGTGAGAGGCCTAGAAATTTTAGAGAAGTCTTTAATAAATCTCCTATAGAAACCAGCATGACCAAGGAAACTTTTTATACCTCTGATATCCGTGGGACACGGCATTTTTTCAATAGCATCAACTTGAGCTTTATCCACCTCAATACCTCTTTCGGAGATTTTGTATCCCAAGACAATGCCCTCATTAACCATAAAGTGGCACTTCTCCCAATTCAAGACAAGATTAGTTTCTTCACATCTCTACAAAAATCGATCAAGGTTGCTCAAGCAATCATCAAAAGAAGTTCCGTAAACGGAGAAATCATCCATGAAAACCTCAACAATCTTTTCACAAAAGTCAGAGAATATAGCAGTCATACATCTTTGAAAGGTAGCAGGTGCATTGCATAAACCAAAAGGCATACGTCTATAAGCAAAGGTACCGAAAGGACAAGTAAAAGTGGTCTTCTCGTGGTCCTCTTTTGACACAGGTATTTGAGAAAAACCAGAATAACCATCTAGAAAGCAAAAGTGTGTGTGTTTGGATAGTCTTTCTAGCATTTGATCAATAAAAGGTACAGGGTAATGATCTTTCCTAGTAGCTTTATTTAATCTCCTAAAATTAATTACCATTCTATATCCTGTAACAATTCTTTGCGGGATCAATTCATTTTTATCATTAGGAACAACGGTAATAGCTCCCTTCTTAGGGACACAATGAACGGGACTAACCCATCTACTTTCAGTGATAGGATAAATTATACCTGCCTCCAGAAGCTTTAATATTTCATTTCTTACCACTTCTTTCATTTTAGGATTTAACCGTCGTTGGTGATCAACAACTGGTTTAGCATCAGGCTCCATATTAATTATATGCTGACATAGAGTGGGACTAATGCCCTTAAGATCATCAAGAGTATATCCAATAGCAGCACGGTGCTTCCTCAGAGTTTTCAATAATCTCTTTTCTTCATGCTCTGAAAGGTTAGCACTAATAATAACATGATATATCTTCTTTTCATCAAGATAAGCGTATTTCAGAGTATCCGGTAATTGTTTAAGCTCAAACACGGGATCACCCTTGGGTGGAGGAGGATCCCCAAGTATTTCAACAGGCAGGTTGTGTTTCAAAATAGGATGCTGATCAAAGAAAATCTTATCTATTTCATTCCTTTCATTCATATGCATATTTTTTTCATGGTCTAGCAAATATTGTTCTAAGGGATCAGTAGGAGGCACAGCAATAGAAGCAAGACCAACAATTTCATCTTGACTAGGCAATTCTTTGTCATGGGGTTGTCTACGAAATTTAGAGAAATTGAACTCATGAGACACATCCCCAAAACTTATAGTAACAGTTTCTTTCTCACAATCTATCTTAGCATTAACGGTGTTCAAGAAAGGTCTACCAAATATAATGGGACAAAATCATCTTGTGGGGAGCCAAGAACAAGAAAATCAGTAGGATATTTTATTTTCCCACACAAGACTTCAACATCTCTAACAATCCCAATTGGTGATATAGTATCTCTATTAGCAAGCTTGATGGTAACATCAATATCTTCTATTTCAGCAAGTGCAATATCATTCATAATTTCTTGGTATAAAGTAAAAGGAATTGCACTCACACTAGCACCCACATCACATAAGCCATGATAACAATGATCTCCTATTTTAACAGAAACAACAGGCATGCCAACAATAGGTCTATGTTTATCTTTAGTATCAGGTCTAGTAATTCTAGCAGCTTCATCACAGAAATAAATAACATGCCCATCAATATTATCAACCAAGATATCTTTAACCATAGCAATACTAGGTTCAACTTTGATTTGTTCAGGGGGTGTAGGTGTTCTAACATAGCTCTTACGAACCACAGTTGAAGCTTTAGCAAGTTCCTTTATTCTAACTGGGAAAGGTGGTTTCTCAATATAAGCAGCAGGAATAACAGGATCAACATTATAAGTAATAGTTTCTTCTTCAACTTTAATAGGTTCAACTACTTTCACTTCAATGGGAGGATGATATTTAAACCACTTCTCCTTAGGAGGATCAACATGAGTAGCAAACGACTCACAGAAAGAAGCTACTATCTCAGAGTCAAGTCCATATTTAGTGCTAAATTCACGAAAAGCGTCGGTGTCTATAAAGGATTTAACACAATCAAACTTAAGGTTTTTACCTGACTCCTTACCTTCGTCGAGTTCCCAATCTTCAGAGTTGCGTTTAATTCTTTCCAATAAATCCCATTTGAATTCAATATCTTTCTTCATAAAGGAACCAGTACAAGAAGTATCGAGCATGGATCGATCATTACGAGAAAGCCGGGCATAAAAATTCTGAATAATAATTTCTCTTGAGAGCTCATGATTGGGGCATGAGTATAACATTGACTTAAGCCTCCCCCAAGCTTGAGCGATACTTTCTCCGTCACGAGGCAAAAAATTATAAATATAATTCCAATCACGATGAACCAGATGCATAGGATAAAACTTCTGATGAAATTCCAATTTCAATCGGTTGTAGTTCCATGATCCAATATCATCACATAGCCTATACCATGTCAATGCCGTCTCCTTCAAAGATAAAGGAAAGACCTTCTTCTTGACATCATCCTCGGGCAAACCTACAAGGTTAAATAATCCACAAACTTCATCCACATAGATTAGATGCAAATCAGGATGTAGTGTTCCATCTCCTGCATAAGGATTAGCTAGCAGTTTCTCTATCATACACGAAGGAATTTCATAATAAATATTTTCAGTAGGTTCAGTATGTTGAGGAGCAACTCTTTGTGCTTCCGATCGAGGTGAAGATACCCCGAACAAGCCCCTCAAAGGATTATTTTCCATAGTAACAAGTGACAGTAAATTTCAGCACACTATATAAATTTTTCCTTACCAAATTCCACTCACCAAAGGCGCTTCACTCCCCGGCAACAGCGCCAGAAAAGAGTCTTGATGACCCACAAGTATAGGGGATCAATTGTAGTCCTTTCGATAAGTAAGAGTGTCGAACCCAATGAGGAGCAGAAGGAAATGACAAGCGGTTTTCAGTAAGGTATTCTCTGCAAGCACTAAAATTATCGGTAACAGATAGTTTTGTGATAAGATAATTCGTAACGGATAGCAAGTAACAAATGTAGCAAAGGTGCAGCAAGGTGGCCCAATCCTTTTTGTAGCAAAGGACAAGCCTGGACAAACTCTTATATAAAGCAAAGCGCTCCCGAGGACACGTGGGAATTTCTGTCAAGCTAGTTTTCATCATGCTCATATGATTCGCGTTCGTTACTTTGATAATTTGATATGTGGGTGGACCGGTGCTTGGGTGCTGCCCTTACTTGGACAAGCCTCCCACTTATGATTAACCTCTCTCGCAAGCATCCGCAACTACGAAAGAAGAATTAAGATAAATCTAACCATAGCATGAAACATATGGATCCAAATCAGCACCTTACGAAGCAACGCATAAACTAGGGTTTAAGCTTTTGTCACTCTAGCAACCCATCATCTACTTATTACTTCCCAATGACTTCCCCTAGGCCCAAATAATGGTGAAGTGTCATGTAGTCGACGTTCACATAACACCACTAGAGGAGAGACAACATACATCTCATCAAAATATCGAACGAATACCAAATTCACATGATTACTTATAACAAGACTTATCCCATGTCCTCAGGAACAAACGTAACTACTCACAAAGCATAATCATGTTCATAATCAGAGGAGTATTAATTATCATTAAAGATCTGAACATATGATCTTCCACCAAGTAAACCAACTAGCATCAACTACAAGGAGTAATCAACACTACTAGCAACCCACAGGTACCAATCTGAGGTTTTGAGACAAAGATCGGATACAAGAGATGAACTAGGGTTTGGAGAGGAGATGGTGATGGTGAAGATGTTGATGGAGATTGACCCCCTCTCGATGAGAGGATCGTTGGTGATGATGATGGCTTCGATTTCCCCCTCCGGGAGGGAAGTTTCCCCGGCAGAACAGCTCCGCCAGAGCCCTAGATTGGTTCTGTCCAAGTTCCGCCTCAAGACGGTGGCATCCCGAAAGCGCTCTTATGATTTTTTCCAGGTCAAAACCCTCCATATAGCTGAAGATGGGCACCGGAGGGCTGCCAGGGGGCCCACAAGCCACAGGGGCGCTCCCTGGGGGGTAGGGCGCACCTCCTGGTGGGTCCCCTCTGGTATTTCTTTCGCCCAATATTTTTTTATATATTCCAAAATAATTCTCCGTAACTTTTCAGGACTTTTGGAGTTGTGCAGAATAGGTCTCTCATATTTGCTCCCTTTCTAGTCCAGAATTCCAGCTGCCGGCATTCTCCCTCTTCATGTAAACCTTGTAAAATAAGAGAGAAAAGGCATAAGTATTGTACCATAATGTGTAATAACAGCCCATAATGCAATAAATATCAATATAAAAGCATGATGCAAAATGGACGTATCAGCGATGCGGGATCGCGGCTAAGCCCCCGAGTGTAGGTGAGACCTGCACTCGGAATAGTTCATACTCAGGCGAAATCGGGTTCGCGGCAAAGTATTTTATTTGTACCCACTGGGGGTTGTTTATTCACTAGAGTGAAAATGAGTTAAATTTCGACGATACATAAAGAGACGGAACTTTATTCATCGCGATCACTCGGATTCATTATAGAAATGACAAACTAAGTGTAAAACTTGCGGAGTAGGTCCGCGTTCCAAGTCCTGTGCTCCTCTATACCATCCTCAATGTTGTAGAGCCGGTAAGCTCCATTGTGCAAGACTTTGGATATTGCGTATGGACCTTGCCACGGAGGCGCCAACTTATGGGGTCTTTGTTGGTCCATTCGGAGAACCAGGTCTCCCTCTTGAAATGCTCGACCCCTGACCTGCCTGTCATGGTAACGCCTCAGATCTTGCTGATAGAGGGTTGATCTGATAAGGGCTAGCTCCCTCTCTTCCTCCAATAGGTCTAAGCCATCTTGCTGTGCTGCCTCTGCTTCATCTTCATCATATTGTTCCACTCGGGGGGAATTGTGCCGAAGGTCACTCGGCAACACGGCTTCTGACCCGTACACCATGAAGAAAGGAGTTTGCTTTGTAGAGCGGTTCGGGGTCGTCCGAATGCCCCATAAGACTGATGGTAATTCTTCGACCCAAGCTCCCGCAGCATGCTTCAAGTCTCTCATCAACCGAGGTTTTAGCCCTTGGAGGATCATCCCGTTCGCACGTTCTGCTTGTCCGTTCGACTACGGGTGAGCCACAGAGGCGTAGTTAACCCGAGTGCCTTGGGAGTAGCAGAACCCACAAAACTCGTCAGAATCAAAGTTCTTCCCGTTGTCCGTGATGATGTCGTGCGGCACACCGAATCTGAAGATGATCTGCCGAATGAAGCTGATAGCAGTGGCCGAATCCAAGCTTTTGATGGGTTTCGCTTCAACCCACTTGGTGAACTTATCGACTGCCACAAGTAGGTGAGTGAATCCGCTCGTACCAGTCCGTAGGGGACCGACCATATCGAGACCCCACACTGCAAACGACCAAGTGAGCGGAATCGTCTTCAGTGCAGATGCCGGCTTGTGGGACTTATTCTTGTAAAACTGACAGCCGACGCACAGATTGACTAAGTCTCTTGCTGCTTCATTAGCTCTGGGCCAATAAAAACCCGCCCGAAAAGCCTTGGCGACCAAAGTCCGAGAGGACGCTTGATGGCCGCACGTTCCCGAGTGGACCTCATGCAAAATCTGCAGCCCTTCCTCTGGGGAAATGCATTTCTGAATGACTCCTATAGTACTTTTCTTGTATAACTGGTCCCCCATAACTTCGAATGCCTTAGATCGACGGACGATCCGGCGAGCTTCTTCTTCGTCTTCGGGGAGTTCTTGTCTGAGCAAGTATGCCAAATAAGGTTGAGTCCACTCGGGAGTGATTACCAGCATTTCGTGGACTAGATCGAACACAGCTGGGACTTCAACCTCAGTCTGATCGGATGGACCGACTACTTTTGGGGGCTCCTCTGTGAAAGGATCTTCTGCAATAGAAGGGGTGTGTAGATGTTCGAGGAATATGTCCTTGGGAACTGCCCGCCGAGTGGAACCAATCTTTGCTAGGTCGTGTGCTGCCTGGTTCTTCGCACGAGGAACGTAATGCAGCTCCAATCCTTCAAAGTTCTTCTCCAGCTTTCTGACTGCGTTACAGTAGCCGGTCATAGCTGGGCTCCGAATGTCCCATTCCGTCATCACTTGATTGACAACGAGGTCCGAATCGCCATAGACCATCAAACGATGAATGCCGAGTGAGATGGCCATACGGAGGCCGTACAGGAGGGCTTCGTATTCGGCCTCATTGTTTGACGAATCAAAATGGATCTGGAGGACCTAATTCAACTTATCTCCTCTGGGAGAGACAAGGACTACTCCAGCTCCCGAGACATTGAGCATCTTAGATCCATCAAAGAACATGGTCCAGTGCTGGGAGACACTCGGGGTCGGTTGCTCTTGTTCCATCCATTCGGCCATAAAATCCACCAAATCCTGAGGCTTGATTGCTTTCTTGGCTTCAAATTTTATTTCCAGCGGCAGGAGCTCGATCGCCCATTCTGCCACTCGGCCAGCAGCATCTTTGTTGTGCAGAATCTCTGACAGGGGAGCGTTGCTAACGACTGTGACCGAGTGATCTTGAAAGTAATGAATCACCTTCTTTACCGTTAGGTAAATGCCATAGAAAAGCTTTTGGTAATGTGGGTACCTTTGCTTGGAAGGGGTCAAGACTTCTGAGATATAGTATATAGGTCTTTGGACTTTGAATGTTTTTCCCGGCTCCTTGCGCTCTACAACAGGGACAGTGCTCACCACCTGGCTAGTGGCCGCGATGTACAGGAGTAGAGGTTCCTGGCTGCCCGGAGCAGCTAACACCGGCTGGGTGGAAAGCAATGCCTTGAGTTCCTCGAACGCGGCTTGTGCATCAGGTGTCCACTCGAATTTGTCAGACTTCTTCATCAGTCGGTAGAGCGGCAATGCTTTCTCACCGAGTCTTGAGATGAATCGGCTCAGGGCCGCAAGGCAACCGGTCAACCTTTGCACGTCGTGCAGGCGTTCAGGTTGTTTCATTCGGATTATAGCGCCAATCTTATCCGGATTTGCGTCGATCCCTCATTCAGAAACAAGGAAACCGAGTAACTTTCCGGTGGGCACTCCGAATGTGCACTTTGCTGGATTCAACTTTATTCCAAAGCGTCGCAGGTTCGCGAAGGTCTCGACGAGATCAGTCAGGAGGTCAGAACCTTTCCTTGACTTGACCACGATGTCATCCATATATGCCTCCACGTTCCGACTGATCTGCTTTCGCAAGCATTTCTGTATCATGCGTTGGAAAGTTGCGCCAGCATTTTTCAAACCGAATGGCATTGTGATGTAGCAGAAACACCCGAATGGGGTGATGAAAGCTGTTTTTATTTCATCGGGTCCGTACATTCGGATCTGGTGGTACCCGGAGTATGCATCCAAGAACGACATGTGTTCACATCTGGCAGTAGAGTCTACTATTTGATCTATACGGGGTAGAGGAAAGTGGTCCTTCGGGCATGCCCGATTGAGGTGCTTGAAGTGAATGCACATACGGAGTGACTTGTCCTTCTTCGGCACCAGGACGATATTCGCAAGCCACTCGGAGTGGTAGACCTCGCGAATGAACTCAGCGGCGAGGAGCTGAGCTATCTCTTGACCAATCGCCTTGCGCTTCTCTACAGAGGATCGGCACAAGTACTCTTTGACTGGTTTGGCCTTGGGATTGGTTCGGAGTCGGTGCTCAGCTAGTTCCCTGGGAACACCCGGCATGTCAGACGACTTCCATGCGAAGATGTCCCAATTCTCACGGAGGAACTGGATGAGCTCGGCTTCCTATTTCTCTCCGAGTGAAGTGGAAATGTTAGTCAGAGCAGCACTCGGGTCACTCGGATGAACATGGACTTGCTTAGTCTCGCCAGCCGACTGGAAGGCTGATTCTGAAGCCGACCGCTTTAACCTGAGTAGATCAGCCGTATCTACTTCCTTCTTGTACCCTTCAAGCTCGACTGCAAGCACTTGTTCGTTGGCGATCTTTGTGCCTTGCTGTAGGCACTCTTCGGCGACCTTCCGATCACCAGTCACTGTAATCACGCCTTTAGGTCCTGGCATCTTGAGCTTGAGATACACGTAACATGGCCTGGCCATGAAACGTGCGTAGGCGGGCCTACCCAGGATGGCGTGATAAGCACTGCGGAAGTCAACCACCTCAAAGGTTAATCTTTCCTTTCAGAAATTCTTCGCGTCTCCGAATACTACGTCCAGAGCGATCTGGCCGAGTGACTCGGCCTTCTTCCCGGGGACAATCCCGTGGAAATGCATGTTGCTCTTACTCAATTTAGACATCGGGATGCCCATAGCCTTGAGCGTGTCAACGTATATGATATTAAGCCCGCTGCCTCCGTCCATCAGGACCTTGCGCAGTCGGACGCCACCTACCGATGGGTCTACGACCAGCGCCTGTCTCCCAGGGGTGGCAATGTGGGGCGGATGATCGGACTGGTCGAAGGTGACAGGTGTCTTCGTCCAGTTGAGGTACTTGGGAGCAGTCGGAACTGCCATATTGACCTCCCGATTGATAACTTTAAGCTGTCTCTTGCTTTCAATGTCGGCGAAAATCATGTTGAGGACCTTGTCGACTTTCGGATACTCGGAAGCATCTTCCTCATCCTCGACATCGACCTCACTCGAGGGCTCAGCGCCCATCTCTTGCTTGAGCAGGCGATATTCCCGAGTGGTATGCTTCGGGAGCACAACATTGCCTTCTTCATCCGTCTTGGTATGAATTTGGCACGGTTGGTCGAGAATGTCGGATTTGTACTCGGACTTCTTCTTGGGAATCCATTCTTTCTTTTTTTTCTTGGGCTTTGGCTTGCCTAGCCCTTGCCCTTGGACGGCTGCAACCTCTGCCTTGCCGGAGGCGTCAGCCTTCCGCTTCTAATTTTTCCCGGCGTTGCCTCCCGATTAAGGGGCGTTGCCGGCTCTCGCTTTGCCGCTACGGAGGCGGTCTTCTTCCTCGCCATTGGCGTACTTGTTCGCAATCTCCATGGCCCGACTGAGGGACAGATCCCCAGACCGACCGAACTTCAAGACTAACTCCCGATACCGAGTGCCTGCCTTGAAGGCGCACACGGCTTGATGTTCGGTGACATTTTCCACGGTGTTGTGCAACGTGGTCCAGCGCTGAATGTATTCTCGGAGAGTTTCATTGTTCTTTTGAATGCAGTGCTGGAGCTCTGTCAATCCACCCGGGCGCTTGTAGGTGCCCTCAAATGTTTTGACGAACACTCGGGCCAAATCTTCCCAATAGTAAATGCAGTTGGCAGGCAACTGATTCAGCCACGCCCGCGCGGACCCTTCCAACATGAGCGGAAGGTGTTTCATGGCAACGAAATCATCGCCGCCGCCGATCTGGACAGCGACCCGATAATCTTCGAGCCAAGTTTCTGGCTTGGACTCGCCATTGAACTTTCCAATTCCGGTTGCCAGTCGGTAATTGGGGGGTATTTTTGCCTCTCGGATGTATCTGCTGAAGCACCCGATACCGGTACCTCCCCACCCGCTCGCTCGGTCTCTGTTATATCTGTTCCGATCGACCACTCGCTAAGTGATGTCAGACCGGGCATCGTAGCCTCTGTGCCGAACAGGGCTCCGCTCGCGGTTTCTTCCGAGTGGGTAGCCTCCGTCATATGGACGTTGGCCACGCAGACCGCCCCTCGGAGGGGGGGGGGGGGTCCAACTGAAATCGTGGTTGTCGCGCCCGCGTCCTCCGTACGGGCCTCTCGGATGAGGAGGAGTTCGCGGGTCCTTCCTCGGCGCGAGCGGACTGTGAGCTGACTGCACAGTATCTGCCCGAGTAGATTCATTGTGAATGCGCTGATGAGATTGTGATACCTCTGAGTTCTGCTGTAGGGCGGTCTTCAGGAAAGCCTGGATCTACCGAATGCCCTCGCCTGCCGCCGAATCGGATGGCTGGATCGAATCTACGATCCGAGTGGCCGCGGCCAAATTCAACAAAGGCGTGCGCATCACCGGGATGGTGTACGGTCGATCCTTCGTGAACAACTGGCGGCGGCTACGGCTGGAACTGGGAAGTTCCCTTGACGCGCGTTCGTCGAGTGAATACTGTAGCCGCTCAAGACGCTCGCGCTCAGCCAGGGTGGCTTGGCGAGCGGCCTCCAGGGCTATCTCTTCAGGGGTGTTTCCATCAATGGGGGTCTGGAGGACCTGGTCGTTCCTGCGCCTGATTTCCTCCCGCTGCTCCCGAGTGAGGGGTCGGGGAACGTAGCCGTCGGAGCTAGCGTTGCGGCGGTCACAGTCCCGATCGCGGGTGTCTCCCGCCAAATGCCTCAGAGGGGCAGCGTCTCGGGATGGGCCAGCCATCAAGACCTCTGCCACGTCGCCGCTGCTCTCGAGCTCGACAGCATCAGAGGAATCGTCATCCGAAGATGGGAAAAGGCAGTGGACTGACTCGTCGGCTTCGAGTGTAGCCACTTGCCGTCCTGCGGCCTGGGCCGCCATAGCGTGTTTGATCCAGCGCTGTAGCCGAGAGTGCCCGGAGCGCCGGTGATAAGCCGCAAGATGAGTTGGAGAAGTCGGTCGATAGGGTGTAGACGGTTGCCGGAGGAGAACTCCGAACGTCGTCACGCTAAAGGGTAGTGCGCCACGGGCGGGCAGTGCCTCCTGTAGCCACGCCGAATCGTCGACGGCGAAGCTGAGGGACCCGAACAGGATCTCGCCACCGAAAGCGTTCATGATGAAGGAGAAAATGGAAATTCCACCTGCTGATTAACCTGCCGTTACTGATAACGGCGAATTAACTCATAATGTGTGACTACTCGAATTCCACTGACGCTTTGTCTTCCCTGTCGTCTGAGCTTTCGTTTGTCCGAATGGCGCCGTGTAGTCCGAGTGAAATGAGTCATCCGAGTGAACGACTACATTCATCCGAATGAGCCTCTGCCCAGGGGCTTTGAAGACATTGGAGGGCCATTGGTGGGCCCCAGATGTCAGGTCTATGACCCTACCCAGGGTAGGCATCCTCATCAATCAACCTTTCTCCATCGCCAATTCCATGATGCTCCCCACTGGGAGTGAGTAATTCCTTCGTAGGCTTGCTGGTCGGTGAGGAGTTGGATGAGATTCATCATGTAATCGAGTTAGTTTTGTTAGGGCTTGATCACTAGTATCCATTATGTTCTGAGATTGATGTTGCTATGACTTTGCTATGCCTAATGCTTGTCACTAGGGCCCGAGTGCCATGATTTCAGATCTGAACCGTTTATGTTATCATCTCTATATCTATGTTCTTGATCCGATCTTGCCTAGTCATATGCACCTATTACGTGTTATGATCCGTCAACCCCATAGTGACAATATTTGGGATACTTCGTGGTGATGACCGTAGTTTGAGGAGTTCATGTATTCACCATGTGTTAATGCTTTGTTCCGGTTCTCTATTAAAAGGAGGCCTTAATATCCCTTAGTTTCCTTATGGACCCCGCTGCCACGGGAGGGTAGGACAAAAGATGCCATGCAAGTTCTTTTCCATAAGCACGTATGACTATTTACGGAATACATGCCTACATTACATTGATGAACTGAGCTAGTTCTGTATCGCCCTAGGTTATGACTGTTATATGTTGAATATCATCCAACGAGTTACCGTTCCAGTGCCTACGACCTTTCCACTTATTGTTCTTGCTAAGTTACTACTGCTATTGCTGCTGTTCCAACTGCTACAAAACTATTGCTACTACTGTTACCGCTACTGTTACTATTGCTACTGCTATCAAAACTATCATATTACTGTGCTACTGATCACTCTGCTGCAGATATTTAATCTCCAGGTGTGGTTGAATTGACAACTCAACTGCTAATACTCTCAAGTATTCTTTGGCTCCCCATGTGTCGAATCTATAAATTTGGGTTGAATACTCTACCCTCGAAAACTGTTGCGATCCCCTATACTTGTGGGTTATCAAGACCTTTTTCTGGCGCCGTTGCCGGGGAGCATAGCAATATTTGTTGAGTCACTTGGGATTTATATCAATTTATCACTATGAAGAATCTGAAGGATCCAAGGACCAAGATTTTTCCCTCTACTACGAGGGGAGGTAAGGAACTGCCATCTAGCTCTGCACTTGATTCACCTTCTGTTATGAGTAAGCTTGCAACACCACCACATGCCAGTAATCCTGATATGTCACAAGTTATTGATGATGTTGCCTCTGCTATGAATGATGCTTATGATGATGCTAGTACCATGCTTGATGATAATGTGCCACTAGGAGAATTTCTTGATGAACAAACTGCTAGAGCTAAAGAAAATGAAACTACTGAAACTGATGAGATTGCTGAAACTGATGAAGCTTATGAAACTGATTATGATTATGAAACTCCTATTAGTCCTAGTTCTCCTAAGTTTGAAATGCCTAAGATACCTGAAGGTTATGTTATGGACAAGGAGATAACTAGAGAAATTCTTTCTTGCAAGGATAGAGACGATCTTAAGAAATTGCTATGCAAGTATAAGGAAAAGACTTTGAATGCTAGAATGAAATGTGATCCTAAGTTTGCTACTTCTCCTATTTGTGTTACCGATAAGGATTATAAGTTCTCTGTCGACCCAGAGTTAATTACTTTGGTTGAATCTGATCCTTTCCATGGCTATGAAACTGAAACTGTAGTGGCACGCCTTACTAAGCTGAATGATATAGCCACCCTCTTTGCTCATGATGAGAAGATTCGCTACTATTACATCCTTAAGTTGTTTCCTTTCTCATTAAAGGGTGATGCGAAGACATGGTACAATACTCTTACTCCTGGTTGTGTGCGTAGTCCTCAGGACACGATCTACTACTTCTATGAAAAATATTTTCCTGCTCATAAGAAACAAGCTGCCTTACAGGAAATATTTAACTTTGTGCAAATTGAAAAAGAGAGTCTCCCACAAGCTTGGGGGAGGCTTCTCCATTTGCTTAATGCTTTGCCTGATCATCCTCTCAAGAAAAATAAAATACTTGATATCTTTTATAATGGACTAACTGATACTTCTAGGGACTTCCTAGATAGTTGTGCTGGTTGTGTTTTCAAGGAACGAACTATTGAACAAGCTGAGGAATTATTGAATAAGATATTGAAGAATTATGATGATTGGATTCTTCCTGAACCACCACCTAAACCCACTTCGAAGAAGAGGGGTATCTTATTTCTCAGTCCTAAAGATATGCAAGAGGCAAAGAAATCTATGAAGGAAAAAGGTATTAAAGATGAGGATGTTAAGAATTTGCCACCTATTGAAGAAATACATGGCCTTGACACACAACCACCACCACAGGTGGTCGAGGTAAATTCTTTATTAAAGTTTAATGAAAGTGACATCCCTCACAATAAACATCCTAGTCAGTGCTTATATGAGTTTGACAACTATATTATGAAGCAAGATCATTTCAATGCCCATATTCTGAAACAACTGAAATATAATTCTGATATGATTGCTCGCTTGAGTGACTTGCTATTTAGAATCAGTAATGATGTTAGAGGTGTAGGAAAACATGCCTCTATGGTTGAAACTCAGTTAGAACAAGTTGCTAAGTCTCAAAAAGAATTGCTTGATGAAATGAATAATAATATGCATGATTTCGCTGCTAGAGTAGTAACTAGAGGAGGTAGAATGACCCAAGAACCACTTTATCCTAAGGGTCATCCTAAAAGAATTGAACAAGACTCTCAGAGAATTAATAGTGATGCACCTAGTCTTTCTAAGAAGAAAAAGAAAAAGAAAAAGAAAAATGATAGGACTTTGCATACCTCTAGTGAACCTGAGACACAAAAACCTCTTGATAATAATGATGTCTCTATTTCCGATGCTAAAACTCAGTCTGGTAGTGAACATTCACCTAGTGATAATGATAATGATAATGATGATGCTCAACCTAGTAATGATAAAGAACAAGATAATGATGTGGAAATAGAGCCTCCTCCTGATCTTGATAACCCACAACCTAAAAATAAACGGTATGATAAAAGACACTTTGTGGCTAGGAAACATGGTAAAGAAAGAGAGCCATGGGTTCAGAAACCCATGCCATTTCCACCTAAGCCATCTAAGAAAAAGGATGATGAGGAATTTGAGCGCTTTGCTGAAATGATTAGGCCAGTCTTTTTGCGTACCCGCTTAATTAATATTTTGAAGATGGCCCCTTACGCTAAGTATATGAAAGACATCATCAGAAATAAAAGAAAAATACCTGAAGCTGAAATCTCCACAATGCTTGCTAATTATTCTTTTAAGGATGGAGTACCTAAAAAACTTGGAGATTCTGGAATACCGACTATACCTTGCTCCATCAAAAGAAACTATGTCAAAACTGCTTTGTGTGATTTGGGAGCCGGTGTTAGTGTTATGCCTTTCTCCTTATATAAAAGACTTGATTCGAATAAACTCACACCTACTGAGATATCATTGCAAATGGCTGACAAATCAACGGCCATACCTATTGGTATTTGTGAGGATGTGCCCGTTGTTGTTGTTGCAAACGTTACTATCTTAACGGACTTTGTTATTCTTGAGATGCCCGAGGACGACAACATGTCGATTATCCTTGGTAGACCCTTTTTGAATACTGCAGGGTCTGTTATTGATTGCAATAAAAGCAAAGTCACTTTTCATACTAATGGTAATGAGCACACGGTGCACTTTCCGAAGAAACAATTCCAAGTGAATGGTATAAATGTTATTGAAGAATATCTGACCATCACTATTGGAAGTTTTCAATTACCTCTACCTACTATCAAAAAGAAATATGATATACTTATTGTTGGGGATATGCACATCCCCATTGAGGTAACTTAGTGTTTTACAAAAGTTTTTCGGTTTCATGCTAATCGGAAGTGGTTGTTAATAAGACTTGATCAACCTTATTAATGATTCAGGCATGAAGTTGAGGAATCTAGGAAGCACAACTCTCTGCTCCCACCTTTTATTTTCTGTTTTAGTTAGTCAAATAAAATAAAATACCATGATTATCCTGTTTTCTGTGTTTCTCCGTGCAATAAAAAATGACCCAAAAATAAAAATTCTCAGAATGCCTTGAAAATTTAACACGATTTTTTTCTGAATATTTATGAATTTTTGGTGCAAATAACACAAGAGGGGGGGTGCACTTGGTGCCCACAAGACACCAGGGCGCGCCAGCACCCCCAGGCGCGCCCTGGTGGGTTGTGGCCCCCACGTGGGCCCCCTCACTTATCTCTTTAGCCCACATCATCACCTACCTCCAGCAAAAAATCACCACAACCACCATTTTCGTGTTCTTGCTCTCAAACCCGCGGATTTCGATCTCTTTGCTCGAAGCTCCGTTTCTAAAACTTTTTGGAGGGATTGCTACTTGGTATGTGACTCCTCCATTGCTCCAATTAGTTTTTGTTTTAGTGGGTTATTTTTAGAGTAATTAGTTACTCTTGGTGCTGCTATAGATGAGCTTGCATGTTGAATTCTTAGAGTTCTAAGTAGTTTGAATGCTCAATATGGCCGCTATGCATGCTTAGGAGTAGTTGCTAACAATCTTACAAAGTTTTGTTGACAAATTTTTTGTGGACTATTTTTTTTCAGAATTCTTATAGGAATAAAATGCAAATCTTTAGGAAGTTCTCCTCCAAGAAAAATTCCAAGGGAGTCATTGGGGAATCATCGGACAATGACCTTCACACTCCAAGAAAGGTGGAGGTGCGGCCGTGTGAATGGCTGCATGATGCCTTCATGGAGGAGGCCGGGATCCATCAAGAGTTCGCTCAGTTTGTCGCAAACGCTGGGTTAACCGAGTTCCTCGCAGATAAGTGTGACCAATACCACATCCTTACAAATTCCTTCGTGCAAAGTTTTACTTATTTAGGGAGAAACAACCCCCCTGAAGTGCAGTTCAACCTTTATGCTGAACCTCACACATTGTCGCTAACTGACTTCTGTAACATATGCTTGATCCCTTCTGATGGGGACTTGAGAGAACCTAGGCCGTCTGAGTTTGAGGATTTTCTCCTCGCATTAACTGTGGGTGAGGATAGAGGCGTGTCGGGCGCCACTGCTATTAGCTTGTAGTTTCCCTCAGTACATTATTTCGCCTTAGTCATCACTAAGTGTTTAACCGCTAGGGAGAAGGTTGGCGCACTCAGTGCTCCTGACCTCGCTATTTTACGTCGTGCACTTTATGATGATCACATGTGGCACCCCGGCTCAGAGGAGACCAGAACGCCCCGTATTCCAGCCCAGGGACAAGTCTCCTGGAATACGGCACTGTTGGCACAGAACAAATCAGCTCTTTATTACTATGGGTAAGGTTACAAGGGTACATGGATTACATCAGCACGGCGATGCTATGCCTGCCCAGGGTAGCTTTATGCTAATAGCGGAACAGCCCGAGGAAGCGGAGTAACTTTCGGCAGCTGAACAACGACGGCGGTGATGGACTCCACTCCACAGGGACTCTGGCCGGAACGCGTATCCTTGCTCGCAAACTCGGGGATCGTCAACAAACAAGCAATCATGGCATAACCTGCAAACTGGCATGACACGCCAGGTGAGTACTTTGAATGTACTCGCAAGCTCACAGCAACCAGAGCAATCAAGACAAGCAACAGCATGGCCTTTACAGGTTAAGCACGTGTAAACATGATGATGCTAGAACAAAGTGGCACACGAGCATGATGACACTACATGCAACAGGTTAAAACTACCAGGATGCAACTTACTATGTTCGGGGTTACCTTGTAACCACCACATGTAGGAACTTACCATCGAGTGTGTCACATGATAACCTCGGGACCAACCAAACTTGGTATTCCATACCGTAGTGATAACATGATCACAAGGAGCTTGATCTTTACCCGAGATCACCACATAACATCCTCACCCAAATCTGGTATCCATGATACCACGGTGATCCTCTCGTGATCACGATCAACCAACATCGGTATCCTCGATACCACGGTGATCTTCTCGCGATCACATAAATATCAACCAACTTCTTTCTCATCGAACGGGGTTGTTATAAACAAGATTATTATACTGTTGACCCATAGTGTGTCCTACTACGAACTGTGCCCATAACCGAGGACGTGGCTATCGATAGATTATACACTCTGCAGAGGTTAGTACACTGTACCCACACCACGGAACGCATGGCCTCGTGCTCCCATTCGGGTGGACCAATGCCATTCCGACGAAACCCAATCTATTGCATGGCACTCTCCCGGCCACTCCGACAAACTCCCCTTTGGGCTATGTCATGGGTGACCCCTGTGTCCTTCCGACACCTGCCACCGTCGTGGCCAAACAAAACTGTCCCAAACGGGGACCTGAGCTCAATACCAAAACTGGGTTCACAAGGTTATAGCCGCCTACCGGGCCAGGGTAGCATGCACTCATAACCTTCCCTGGTTGGAGGTACCGGCAAGAGGCATGACAATAGACCAAGTTAGGGCTGCCCCATCCCGGCAAGTGTGGTTGCACTGGTGAGCTCGATTTGGTGACGCACTATGACTCAGCCAACGGGTGTTCAAGTTCGATTAACATCCGGTTAAATTTGGATGATGAGGTGCCGAGTCATGATAACATGATATAGTAACTATGCAAATGAGCTTGATATCAATGTGACAATAACAGTAGCGAGTAATCACTTAACCAACTAGATGTAAACGATCATGGTATACAGATAAGCCTGGATTCACAAGCAGTTATAAAGAAATAGCGAAAATATCAACATGTGCAAAGTATTTAAATATTTAAGTGAAAACCCATGGATACTGCAAGGCTATCATGCAAGTGGCTGTCGTGGCTTGCCTGGGTATGAAGAAACCACCGAGGAGAAGTGCGGAGAGTCCGCGGAAATGATTGCCGGAAACAGTTCTCTCTCGGAGGGGGCTGTTTACGGGCAAGGGCAAAATGGTCATTTTCACTGTGTGAACACATAATGAAAATGATACCAACATGACGGGCTCGGCGAGACGAAGACGCGGGCTTTGGAATCACCTTAATTGGAGTAGGGAGTGAAAAGATATAGCCAGTTGAATGTCAGGAACCCATTTGTAAAAAGAATATCCACAAACAGGCCCCTGGCTGAAAAACAGAAAACGCCTTCTGGGAAATACGCTTTCAGACGGGGAAAACGCACTTTCCAAAGTGTGCTTCCACTTAATCCAGTCAGCGGCCAGGTGGGTCAGCGCGTAGAGGCCGCCAGGTGGGGTCGAGGGGAGTGGGGCCCGCCTGGCCAGCTCGTCTCCTTCCTCCCCTCGCTCCCTCGATCGGAGCAGAGGAGGGACATAGGCAGGGGTGCGCCGGCGACGACCCCCGACGACTCCGGCCATCCCCGGTGGAGCTGGGACCACTGACGGGACCTGGAGGGAGCACCGCATCCGCCTGGGTATGAGGCGGCCGTCGGGGAGTGATAGGGAGAGCGGGGAGATAGCCGCGGCGGACGGCTGCTTCGGGCGCTGATGGGTTCGCGGCCAGAGGCCACCGGAGGAGGAACTGAAGATCAGGGGAGGTCCGCCAGGCTCTAGGTGGTGCTATGGTGGTGGTGGAACGGAGGAGGAGGGCTCGGTTTGCTCCAATTTAGGAGGACCGAGGTGGCGGCCATGGCGGCATAGGGCGGCGAGGAGGGGATCTCCGGCCGAATGGAGGGTTTGGGGAGGACCAGTGGAGCGAGGAGAGGAGGATGGTGAGGACGGGAGGGGCTCGGGGCTTTTTATAGCCACGGCGAGCTCGCCGGATATGCTCGGCCGCGATGGCGAGCTTAGCCACGAACTGGAGCTCCGGGGTGACGTGGCTGGCCGTTTGCGGCATCGGGAGGCTTCGTGGAGGGGTGGGGAGGGCTCAGGCGAGGTCGGGAAAGCTCGGGAGAGCTCGGGCAACCGGACACGGCGGCGACAGAGACGGGCATGACACGGGCACGGCTGCCGCACCACGTAGGAGGGGCCGTGAGAGGGGAAAAGGGGTCCAGGAAGAAGACGCTGTCGAGGGGAAGCTCCTAGACAAGGCTAGGTGTCGAGGGAGAGGAGGAAACCGACGAGCACAGCACCGCGGTTTGCCAGAGCGCGTGGACGTGCATGCCAGCCACGCAGTTACCGCGTGAACTGGCGCACGCGGTGCACTCTGATCGGCCAAATCATGTCTGATGGATAGGTCATTCAAAGGAGAAAGCCAAGAAGGAAAGAAACAGGCATAGTAGAGCTTGAGATGACCACAGCTAGCAGATTTGCTCAGGAACAGCAAAGTGTTTGTGCTGTGGTGAGGAAGATACAAAAGGATATAGGGGCTGGTCTTTGCTGGAGAGTGATCACATGCTAAGAACACTGTGTGGCCCAAAAATCAGCTCAAATGGATAAGCATATATAGCACTTGTTGTTCAATGGGCTCTACTTGACAGAAATACAAATCTTGATGTGGCACTCACATACTGGCTTGGATTGTGCTGAAATTTGGAGGAGGTGAGTTATAGGGGCATATGAAGACACTGTATAAATTTCATACCATTTGGATAAGCTAAAATGGTACTTCCTTCACACAGCATCCCACTGGACAGAATCTTAGAAAAATAACTGAGGATAAATGGCTAGATGAAATGAGCCCAAATCTTGTGGAGATAGGTTATATGAGTATGAGAATGCTCTGGTAAATTTTCAGCAGTTATGAAGCAATATAAAATGTAGTTGCTTCACAACAGAAAAATATGACCAGAAGCCAAGAATTGAAGGTGTGCTCTCATAGAATATGGAATGATGCTCAAATCTTTTGGATAGTGTTAATTTGAGCATATGAAGATGCTTGCAAAATTTCAACTCATTTGGATACTCTTAGCTAGCACTTGCTTCACAAAGTTTCCACTAGATCAGAAATCTTGGAAATTTGCCAAGAAATATTTACTAGCCAAATTGAGTTGAATTTTGTCATGTGGTAGTGATATGGATAAGAAGGAGTGCACAAAAAGTTGAGAGCAAGAGAGCAAATATAAAGGGTACTTGCTTCTCAAACTGCCAGCTGGGGCAGAATCAGAAAAGGAATATTTGTGGAATATTTTTGAACATGGCAAGGATAGGCTTTGATATCTCTGAGGAATATATGACCCAAACAATTTATGAGAATTATTTAGGAATTTTTGGAATGACATAGATGTGGGTTGCTTCACAACCCAGGGCAAACAGGGTTATCCCTTTAATAGAGAAAGGAATATTCCTAAGAAAAGAATATTGAGTTTGGTCCAAGATGGAAATGGCAAGGTCTCAAGATGGTTTTGAGATTGACAAGCCACTGGGGAGAGGAATCGAGGGTGATCCCTCCAGGTTCTAGGACTACTAAGCCACAGAAAAGCAAATCCAGACCAAAAATCAAAGGAAAAAGAAAGTGGGCAAAATTCCGGGTGTTACATCACACCTTTAGTATGGGGGCTATTATTGCTCGGCGCTTACAGCTCAACAAAACTAAGGGAAAGATACATGGTGGTATTTATGCTACTCGCTTAGCGAACCACTTTAGAATCCCCTTTCGCCCACATGATTACCTCTTATCCCAAGTTTACCTTGATCATAAGTCACTATAGGCTCACCGTTTTCTTGATGTAACTGACTCTCCACGTGATATTCATTATAACTTAGTATTTAGCAAGGAAACACGTGATATTATCCCGTTGCCTGCACCTGCTTTGTTTGATCCTATTGCCAGGAATGGATACAGGATTATGCCAGATGACATTATAGCTTACCGGAACAACCTAGCAGCTGCTGTGGAGGAGCCCGAGGGGTGGGATGCTCAGGTGCCTCCTCCGCCTCACTACGACTTGGGACCGGACGACTACTACGGATGGTGATTACCAAGCTAGGCCAAAAGCCTAAGCTTGGGGGAGTACGTATTTCCACCGACATTACATTCATGTTCGTACATTTCATTCCAGTTATCGGTGTTCATACTTTTTCCATTGTATTATCCATGCTAGATTTGTTTTCTCGCTTTCTTCTTGTGTGTTTGAAAAACTCTAAGAAAACCCAAAAACATTTCCTACTTCTTTTTAGTTTTTCTTTCTAGCTTAGTTTAATTGTTGCATTAAAAGAAAACCCAAAAAGATTTCTCACTTCTTCTTTTACTTGTGGGGAGCTTTTCCCGTGTAAATAATTTTTCTCGTTTTTGCTTTTCTTCTTTATTTGCTTTCTTCAAGAAAAACCAAAAACTCCAAAAATATTTCAGTGTGTTTCTCTGAAATTCTTTTCTTTTTACTCGAGTCATAACTAGGAGAAGACCACGATGAAATTGTTGAGTGGTTCTCATCTGCATTATCGTTTATCTAACGAAGAACCCATATTACTTTGTCTTCTCCTCTTGAATAAAGTGTCTGCAGATTCCAGCTTACTCCACGGCATTCTTGCACTATTATTATTTTCTTATCATTCGGTCGTGCAAGTGAAAGGCAATAATGGCGACATTTGATGAATTGACTGTGGCAGAGAAAAGCGGGTATGAACTCAACTTGTTTTTGTTTTTGTAAATATGTTTAACCTAGTATCCCTTGATTCAGCTCATTATGATCAAACATGTTTGCAATGACCATTAGAGATTATAGTTGTTCCTGCCATGCTTAAGTAGCTAGGAGTGGATAATGATTTATCTTGGGTGTCAACATGCATTAAAATGGTTATGATGCGGTATGATGATATGGTATCCTCCTCTGAAAGTTTCAAGTGGCTTGACTTGGCACATGTTCACGCATGTAGTTGAATCAAAACCAACATAGCCTTCATGATATTTATGTTCATGGTGTCCATATCCTACTCATGCTAGTATTCAATGTTGGTTATATGTAATGCATGTTCATGACCATCTTCGCTCTCTAGTTGGCCGCTTCTCAATCTAATTGCTAGCCTTCGCCTGTACTAAGCGGGAATACTGCTTGTGCATCAAAACCCTTAAACCAAGTTATGCCAGATGAGTCCACTATATCTACCTATATGCGGTATTACCCTGCCGTTCCAAAGTAAATTTGCATGTGCCACCTCTAAAATTTCAAATAAACATCTGTTTTGTGTGCCTGGACCGCTCATGGAGCGACAGGGGGTGGTCAGTATCTTCCATGCTAAGCGGGTTATTCTCATGACGAGTGTTTATTCACTTGTCCTTACACGAGAGGGGCGGTAATAGGGATTCCCAGTCCCGAAATCAAAACTCAAAAATAATTAAACAAAACTCCCCCAGGAATGTTGTTGGATTGGACGGTACCTGTGGATGCGGCTCGCCGTGGAGTGTGATTGTTGGTGGCGGGGAGTAAACCTTTATTTTACCGCTTGGGAGCCGCCGCTAACTTGTTTAGCATGGAAGATATTGATAACTCTTGGTCGTGACGTTGACAGGAAGGGTGTACCTCCCAAATTATATCTATCTCTGTTTTAAACTTTGAGCTCTGGCACCGCTGCAAATCCATGCTTCCCTCTGCGAAGGGACTATCTATTTACTTTTATGTTGAGTCATCACCTTCTCAAATAAGCGCGAGACCTGAGAGCACTATTGTCATCCTCATGCATTGTGTATAGTCGATGTTGGGTGCAGCATGACTGGATCTTTTCTACCATGAATTACAATGTTTAGTCGCTGCTTGAACTTTGGAGGTGCTCTGCATTTATGTTTTGCGGTCTGAGAAAGGGCTTGCGAGATACCACTATTGTCATATTGTATCACGATTGTTTTGACAAAATGTTGGCGCTTGAGATATCTTATTATTGCTCGCTAGTTGCTTATGTTATTGATATGAGTAAATATAATTTTTAAGAGTTATTGTTGACATGGTTAGTCATAATCTTTGCTGAAAACCTCGGTACTACTTAAGCATATATATATAAACAAGAACAAAAGAGTTCATAAAAGTTTTTCTTTATCACTTTCAGTTTATCAACTGAATTGCTTGAGGACAAGCAAAGGTTTAACCTTGGGGGAGTTGATACGTCTCCAACGTATCTACTTTTCCTCACCCTTTTGCCCTTGTTTTGGACTCTAATTTGCATGATTTGAATGAAACTAACCCGGACTGACGCTGTTTTCAGCAGAACTACCATGGTGTTGTTTTTGTGCAGAAATAAAAGTTCTCGGAATGGAACGAAACTTTTTGGAGAATTATTTTGGAATAAATAAGAATTATTGAAGCCAAAATCCACCGAAGAGGTGGGCCAGGTGAGCATCACCCACCAGGGCGCACCAGGCCCCCTAGGCGCTCCCTCGTGGGTTGTGCCCACCTCGTGGCCCCACTTGCCCTATCTTCGCCACTATAAATTCCTAAATTCGGAGAAAAAAAATAAAGGAGGAAGAATTATCGCGTTTCACGAGACGGAGCCGCCGCCACCTCCTGTTCTTCATCGGGAGGCCAGATCTGGAGCCCGTTTGGGGCTCCGGAGAGGGGAATCTTCGGTCTTCGTCATCATCAACCTTTCTCCATCGCCAATTCCATGATGCTCCCCACCGGGAGTGAGTAATTCCTTCGTAGGCTTGCTGGTCGGTGAGGAGTTGGATGAGATTCATCATGTAATCAAGTTAGTTTTGTTAGGGCTTGATCACCAGTATCCATTATGTTCTGAGATTGATGTTGCTATGACTTTGCTATGCCTAATGCTTGTCACTAGGGCCCGAGTGCCATGATTTCAGATCTGAACCGTTTATATTATCATCTCTATATCTATGTTCTTGATCCGATCTTGCCTAGTCATATGCACCTATTACGTGTTATGATCCGTCAACCCCATAGTGACAATATTTGGGATACTTCACAGTGATGACCGTAGTTTGAGGAGTCCATGTATTCACCATGTGTTAATGCTTTGTTCCGGTTCTCTATTAAAAGGAGGCCTTAATATCCCTTAGTTTCCTTATGGACCCTATGTAACACCCTGGATTTTGTACATTTCTTTTTCTTTTGATTTTGGTCTGGTTTTGCTTTTCTGTGGCTTGGTAGTCTTGGAACCTGGAGGGATCACCCTTGATTCCTCTTTCCTAGTGCCTTGCCAACCTCTAAACCATCCCAAGACCTTGTCATTTCCATCTTGAACCAATCCCAATAATCTTTTTCTTGGGAATATTCCTTTTTCCTATTAAAGAAATAAACCTGTTGCCTTGGGTTGTGAAGCAACCCACATTTCTATCATTCCAAAAATTCCCAAATAATTCTCATAAATTGTTTGGGACATATCTTCCTCATATATGTCAAAACCCTTCCTTGCCATGTTCAAAAATATTTCACAAATATTCCTTTTCTAATTCTGCCCTATCTGTCAAGTTGAGAAGCAAGTACCCTTTATATTTGCTTGCTTGCTCTCAAACTTTTTGTGCACTCTTTCCTATCCATACATAACATTGCCACATACCAAAATTTAACCTCATTTGGCAAGTAAATCTTCCTTGGCAAATTTCCAAAGTTTCTGATCAACTGAAAGCTTTGTGAAGCAAGTGCTAGCTAAGTGTATGAAAATGAGTTGAAATTTTGCAAGCATCTTCATATGCTCAAATCATGACTCTCCACAAAATTTGAGCATCATCCCTTCAACTATGTGACCACAGCATCAAATCTTTGTTTCTGGTCATTATTTTGGATTATGAAGCAACTATATTTTAGGTTGCTCCATAATTTCTGAAACTTTACCAGGACATTCTCCCACCCATACATAATCTCTCCACCAAATTTGGGATCATTTCATTAACCCAATAATTCCCTAGATTTTTTCTAAAATTCTGTCCAGTGGGATGCTGTGTGAAGGAAGTACCATTTTGGTTTACCCAAATGGTATGAAATTTTTACAGTATCTTCATATGCCTAAATAACTCATCTCCTCCAAAATTCAGCTCAATCCAAGCAAGTATGTGAGTGCCACTTCATAATTTGCATTTCTGACCAGTAGAGCCCATTGTACTTCAAGTGCCAGCTAAACTCCTCCATTTGCTCTCAAACTTTGCCATCATGGTCACCTTAGTATATGATCACCCTTAGCCAAAGATCAGAATCAACCACTAGATGAATCTTCCTCAGAAAGCATCAAACACCTTGCTGTTCCTGAGCAAATCTGCTAGCTGTGGTCATCTCAAGCTCCACTATGTCTGTTTCTTTCCTCTTTGGCCTTCTCCTTCGAATGACCACTCCTCCTGACAAGATTAGGACGGCCAGGGTGCACCGCGTGCGCCTGTTCACGCGGTGACCGCGTGGCCGGCATGCCGTGCGCGCGCTCTGGCAGTTGGGGCCCTCGGTCTCGTCTGTTTCCTCGCGCCCTCGACACCTCGCCGTGTCCAGGGGCTTCGCCTCGTCGTCTTCCTCCCTGGAAAAGTCTCCCCCTCTCTCGTCCCCTCCTACGCGGTGCGACAGCCGCGCCCATGATGTGCCCGTCTCTGCCGCCGCCGCGTCCGTCGCCCCGAGCCTTCCCGAGCTCGCCTGAGCCCTCCTGAGCACGCCCAAGCTTCCTCGGCTCCTCCGTGACCTCTATGGACGCCTCTCCCCTCCTCCATGCGAGTTCCCGAAGCTCCGGCGCAAGGTGCACGCGTCGCCGCGGCCGTGCCCGAGCCATGCGCCGTCCCGGCTATAAATAGGCCACCCGAGCCCCTCCCGAGCATCTCATCGCCCTCACCACACACCACTACCTCTCCCTAGCTACCTGCCCGAGCCCCAGAGCTCCTACCCGCCGCAATTCGCCGCCATGGCCGCCGCCCTCCGCCGGCTAAATGGGCACGACGTCGGCCTTCCCTCACCCCCATTTCACAACCATGAGCGTCACCAGGGTCCGGCGACCTCCCTCCGCCTTTTCCTTCCCTCTCCGGTGCACTGTGTCGCCGTGCTCATCTCCAACCGAGCCGCCGTTCGCCGGTGTCGGAGTCCCCCTCGTCTTGGTCCTCTCCAACGGCTGTGCCCTGCAGGGATGGATGCGCCGCATCGCCCTGAGCACACCAGTGGCCGGAGCGCTCCCGGAGATGGCCGTAGCAGCCGGCAGCCGTCGCCGGAGTTCCTCTGCCTCGGCCGCGCGCGGGGAGCAGAAGGAGGACGACGATGACCGGCCAGGAGGGCCTCGCTCCTCTCCCCGACCCCACTCGCCAGTGACCAGGAGCCGGCCATGTCATTTAAGTGGGAGGCAGCGCAAGGTGGGCCGGCCCAATGGCACAGCAGCAGTTCCGGCCCAGTGGAACAGCAGATCAGTCGCAGTTTTGGCCTGTGCAACCCAAATGCACAGTGCCATTTATTCTTTTTCAGAGAAAACCAGCCAGGGACTCGTAAGTAAATAGTTTATATTACAGAAAGGTCCCTCCCACTTCAATCACTCATATCTTTCTGCTCGCAACTCCGATTCAGCCCCCTCCGAGAGAGAACTGTTTCCAGCAATCATCTCCGCGGGCCCTCCGCACTTTTTCCCGATGGTTCCTTCACCCCAGGCAAGCCACAACCCTCATTTGCATAATTGCATTGCAATATCATAGTTAAACTAATTATTTTAATAGCAAGTATGATTATTGTGAAGTGGATTAGATTATGCAATGCTTGAGTAAATTCTTGAATAGGTGACTACCATGTTAAGGACTGGATTGCTAGTGGCTAGTTGTTTACCCGCTTGATGATACCATGATGTGGTTAGATTAAGAGATTACTGTCTATGATTATTTTGGGTTTCATCCGGCAGTTTGTGGGTATGAATTAGTAGCAGTGGCTTAAGGATGTTGGTTATGGGATTACTGTGATATCAGAGTGTCAGCTATGACGGAAGGACTCTTCGGGATAAGATACCTAGTTGGTTGATCGAGAGTCACCTGTCCGGACTTATCCGTGCAGCCACATTTGCCGGTATGGGACGGCCTTGACTTGGTCTGGCTTCGTGCTCTTTTATCGGTACCACCAAACAGGGAAGGTTATGCGTGCGCGCTACCCTGGCCCAGTAGGCGGCGATAACCTTGTGAGCCCAGTTGAGTTATTTGGATCTAGGTCCCCGTTTGGGATAGTTTGTTTGGCCACGACGGTGGCAGGTGTCACGAGGTGACACAGGGGCCACCCAGGGCAGGACTCCGGGGGTGGATGATTGCCGGTGGTACGATGGAAGAGTTACGGGTTAGGCAGGTTTTGTTGGAGCAACGCTGGTCCACCCGAATGGGATCACGAGGTCAGGTGCTCCATGGTGTGGGTAAAGTGCGCAACCTCTGCAGAGTGAAAAATCAATTCGAATAGCCATGTCCACGGTATTGGACAGTCCGTCCAGGCCTCACTAGGTGGTCAACCATAACCGTGATAATAATGATGGAAGAACTTGTCTGAGTATGGTAGCAGTTGGGCAACATGCCACTGGCAAGTCTTGGTAACAATCTTGAGGATATTCGCTAGATGTTCTTGGAGTGATCACGAGTTGGTTACCAGAGTACAGGGAGGATAGCCTGTTATTGTTATTTTCAACTATCCCTTCAGTAACGATAAATCTTTACCTAATTTTGATTGCTACGATGTTGTCTTGCCTTAATGCTGATGTTTGTTGTGAGCTTGCGAGTACATTCAAAGTACTCACCAGGCGTGTCATGCTAGTTTGCAGGTCATGCCATGATTGCTTGCTTGTCGAGGATCTCGAATTTGCGAGCTAGGATACGCGTTCCAGCCAGAGTCCCTGCGCAGTGGAGTCCATCACCACCGTCGTTGTTCTGCTGCTAGCGTAGAACTGCCCTAGGCAGGCGTAGTATCGCCGTACCGATGTAATCCATGTACCCTTGTAACCTTATCCATGGTAATAAAGAGCTGATTTGTTCTATACCAGCGGTGCCGTATTCCAGAAGACTTGTCCCTGGGATGGAATACGGGGCGTTCCGGTCTCCTCTGAGCCGGGGTGCCACACCCTGCTGCCACGGGAGGGTAGGACAAAAGATGTCATGCAAGTTCTTTTCCATAAGCACGTATGACTATTTACGGAATACATGCCTACATTACATTGATGAACTGAGCTAGTTCTATATCGCCCTAGGTTGTGACTGTTATATGTTGAATATCATCCAACGAGTTACCGATCCAGTGCCTACGACCTTTCCACTTATTGTTCTTTCTAAGTTACTACTGCTGTTGCTGCTGTTCCAACTGCTACAAAACTATTGCTACTACTGTTACCTCTACTGCTACTATTGCTACTGCTATCAAAACTATCATATTACTGTGCTACTGATCACTCTGCTGCAGATATTTAATCTCCAAGTGTGGTTGAATTGACAACTCAACTGCTAATACTCTCAAGTATTCTTTGGCTCCCAATGTGTCGAATCTATAAATTTGGGTTGAATACTCTACCCTCGAAAACTGTTGCGATCCCCTATACTTGTGGGTTATCAATCATCATTAACTTCCTGTTCATTCAGTGTAGGCGCCACAGAAAATATCTTTCTGCATCGTGCTACCATCCAACTGAAGTGACGATTCAATAGCCTCATCAAGTTCTACTTTTCCTCCCACTCAATTCTTTCGAGAGAAACTCTTTCTCGAGAAAGGACCCGTTTTAGCAACAAACACTTTGCCCTCGGATCTGAGATAGAAGGTTTACCCAACTGTTTCCTTAGGGTATCCTATGAAGACGCATTTGTCCACTTTGGATTCGAGCTTATCAGGTTGAAGTCTTTTCACATAAGCATCACATTCCCAAACACTCAGAAATGACAGCTTAGGTTTCTGCTAAACCATAATTCATACGGTGTCATCTCAACGGACTTAGATGGTGCCCTATTAAAGTGAATGTAGTTGTCTCTAATGCATAACCCGAAAATGATAGTGGCAAATCGGTAAGAGACATAATAGTACGCACCATATCCAATAGAGTACGACTACGACGTTCAGACACACCATCACACCATGGCGTTCCAGGCAGCATGAGTTGTGAAACAATTTCCACATTATCTTAAGTTGCATACCAAACTCGTAATTCAGATATTCACCTCCACGATCATATCGTAGACATTTTATCTTCTTGTCACGATGATCTTCAACTTCACTCTGAAATTGCTTGAACTTTTCAAACGTTTCAGACTTGTGTTTCATTAAGTAAATATACCTATATCTACTCAAATCATCAGTGAAGGTAAGAAAATAACGATATCCACCGCACGCTTGAACACTCATTGGACCGCATACATCAACATGTATGATTTCCAATAAGTCACTTGCCCGCTCCATCATACCGAAAAACGGGGTCTTAGTCATCTTGCCCATGAGGCATGGTCTGCATGTCTCAAGCTATTCAAAATCGAGTGAGTCCAAAGATCCATCAACATGGAGTTTCTTCATGCGCTTTACACCAATATGACCTTTGCAGCAGTGCCACAAGTATGTGGTACTATCATTATTAACTTTGTATCTTTTGGCATAAATATTATGAACATGTGTATCACTACGATCGAGATTCAATAAACCATTCTCATTTGGTGCATGACCACCGAAGGTATTATTCATGTAAACAGAATAACCATTATTCTCTTGACTTAAATGAATAACCGTATTGCAATAAACACGATCTAATCATGTTCATCCTCAACGCAAACACCAAATAACATTTATTTAGGTTCAACACTAATCGCGAAGGTAGAGGGAGCGTGCGATGGTGATCACATCAACCTTGGAAACACTTCCAACACACATCGTCACCTCGCCCTTTAGCTAGTCTCCGTTTATTCCGTAGCTTTTATTTCGAGTTACTAACATTAGCAATTGAACCGGTATCTAATACCCCGGTGCTACTAGGAGTACTAGTAAGGTACACATCAATAACACGTATATCAAATATACTTCTGTTGACGTTGCCAGCCTTCTTATCTGCCAAGTATCTGAGGTAGTTCCGCTACCAGTGACCGTTCCCCTTATTATAGAAGCACTTAGTCTCGGGTTTGGGTTCAACCATGGGTTTCTTCACTGGAGCGGCGACTGGCTTGCCATTCATGAAGTTTCCATTCTTGCCCTTGCCCTTCTTGAAACTAGTGGTTTTACTAACCATCAACACTTGATGCTCCTTCTTGATTTCTACCTTCGCGGTGTCAAACATCGCGAATAGCTCAGGGATCATCTCCATCCCTGGCATGTTATAGTTCATCACGAAGTTCTAGTAGCTTGGTGGCAGTGACTTGGAGAACTCTGTCAATCACTATCTTATCTGGAAGATGAACTCCCACTTGATTCAAGCGATTGTAGTACCCAGACAATCTGGGCGCATGCTCACCTGATTGAGCTATTCTCCTTCATCTTACAGGCAAAGAATCTTGTTGGAGGTCTCATATCTCTCAACAAGGGCACGAGCCTGAAATCCCAATTTCAGCTCTTGGAACATCTCATATGCTCCGTGACGTTCAAAATGTCTTTGGAGCCTCAATTCTAAGTTGTGATGCATGACGCACTAAACTATCAAGTAGTCATCAGAACGTGTCTGTCAGATGTTCACAACATCCACAGACGACGCTTGAGGGGGTGGCGCACCGAGCGGTGCATCAAGGACATAAGCCTTCTTTGCAACAATGAGGACAATCCTTAGATCACGGACCCAGTCCACATAACTGCTACCATCATCTTTCAACTTACTTTTTCTCTAGGAACGTATCAAAATTTAAGGGAGCTACAGCGCGAGCTATCGATCTACAATATAATTTTGCAAATACAACTTTAGACTATGTTCATGATAATGAGTTCAATTAATCATATTACTAAAGAACTCCCACTCAAATTGACATCCCTCCGGTCATCCGAGTGCTACATGATCCAAATTCACCAACCCAAGTCCGATCATCACGTGAGATGAGGTGGTTTCAATGGTGAACATCTCCATGTTGATCATATCTACTATATGACTCATGTTCGACCTTTCTGTCTCTTGTGTTCCGAGGCCATGTCTATACATGCTAGGCTCGTCAAGTTTAACCCGAGTGTTCCGCATGTGCAAAACTGGCTTGCACCCGTTGTATGTGAACGTAGAGTCTATCACACCCGATCATCACGTGGTGCTTCGAAACGACGAACTTTCGCAATGGTGCACACTCGGGGAGAACACAATTTTATCTTGAAATTTTAGTGAGGGATCACCTTATAATGCTACCGTCGTCCTAAGAAAAATCAGATGCATAAAAGGATTAACATCACATGCAAATCATAAGTGACATGATATGACCATGAACTTGTGCTTTTGATCTCCATCTCCAAAGCACCGGCATGATCTCCATCGTCATTGGCATGACACCATGATCTCCATCATCATGATCTCCATCATCGTGTTGCCATCGGGGTTGTCGCGCCAACCAAGCTTCTACTACTATTGCTACTGCTTAGAGATAAAGTAAAGCATTACATAGCGCTTAATAAGTGACACGCAGGCCGCATAATAATTAAAGACAACCCTATGGCTCCTGTCGGTTGCCGTATCAACATGCAAGTTGATATAAACTATTACAAAAACATGATCATCTCATACATCAAATATATATCATCATGTCGTTGTCCATATCATATCACAACATACCCTGCAAAAACAAGTTAGACGTCCTCTAATTTGTTGTTGCATGTTTTACGTGGCTGCTATGGGTATCTAGCAAGAACGATTCTTACCTACGCAAAACCACAACGGTGATATACAAGTTGCTATTTAACCTTCTACAAGGACCGCTTTTGTCGAATCCGATTCAACTAAGGTGGGAGAGACAGACACCCGCCAGCCATCTTATGCAACAAAGTTACATGTCAGTCGATGCAACCGGTCTCATGTACGAGGACATGTAAAGTTGGTCCGGGCCGCTTCATCCCACAATACCGCTGAATCAAAACAAGACTAAGGAAGGAAGCAATCTGAATATCAACGCCCACAAACTCCTTTGTGTTCTACTCGTGATGTCATCTACGCATAGACCTGGCTCATGATGCCACTGTTGGGGAACGTTGCATGGGAAACAAAAATTTTCCTACGCTTCACCAAGATCAATCTAGGAGATGAGCATCTATGAGAGGAGAGATCTGATCCACATACCCTTGTAGATCGCTAAGCGGGAAGCGTTAAGAAACGCGGTTGATGTAGTCGAACGTCTTCGCGATCCAAATCACAAGCCATCCCGCGATCCAATCACGATCTAGCGCCGAACGGACGGCACCTTCGCGTTCATCACACGTACAACTCAATGACGTCTCCGCCTTCTTGATCCAGCAAGCGAGGGCGGAGAGGTAGATGAGTTCTCCGGAAGTACGACGACGTGGTGACGGTGGTGGTGGAGCTGTTCCGGCAGGGCTTCACCAAGCACTACCGAAACCGATCTAGAGGAGAAATAGATCTAGAGGGAGAGAGAGGTAGCACGTGGCTTTTTCAGGTGTGGCTGCCCTCCCTCTCCCTCTCTATTTATAGGAGGAGGAAACTTGGAGGAGGAGGAATAGTGTCACGTGAACAGTACCATGTGAATAGTACATGCACGAACAGTACCAGTGAATAGTAATCCTCTTTCCCAAGTAATGCCTCTTATCTCCTATTTTAAAGGGATTTGATCTTATCACTTGGGACAGCCGCATGGTCCAAGTGGGGCTGCTGCGCCTGGCCCATGAAGGGCTGGTGCGCCCCCTTTAGAGTCCATGTGGACCCTCTGTGGACTTCCGGACACCTCCGGAGCCCTCCGGAACCTTCTGGAAGCTTCCCGGTACAATACCGAAAAAACCCGAACTTTTTCCGAAACCCAAAATATGACTTCCCATATATAAATCTTTACCTCCAGACCATTATGGAACTCCTCGTGACATCCAGGATCTCATCCGGGACTCCGAACAATTTTCGGTCACCAACATACATAACTCAACAATACCAAATCGTCACCGAACGTTAAGTGTGCAGACCCTGCGGGTTCGAGAACTATGTAGACATGACCGAGACACCTCTACGGTCAATAACCAATAGCGGGACCTGGATGCCCATATTGGTTCCTACATATTCTACGAAGATCTTTATCGGTCGAGCCACGATGTCAAGGATTCAATCAATCCCGTATGTAGTTCCCTTTGTCCATCGGTATGTTACTTGCCCGAGATTCGATCGTCGGTATCTCCATACCTAGTTCAATCTCGTTACTGGCAAGTCTCTTTACTCGTTCCGTAATACAATATCCCATGACTAACTCCTTAGTCACATTGCTTGCAAGCTTCTTGTGATGTTGTATTACCGAGTGGGCCCAGAGATACCTCTCCGTCATACGGAGTGACAAATCCCAGTCTCGATCCACATCAACTCAACAGACGCCCTCGGAGATACCTGTAGAGCATCTGTATAGTCACCCAGTTACGTTGTGTTGTTTGATACACACAAGGTACTCCTCCGGTGTCAGTGAGTTACATGATCTCATGGTCATAGGAACATATACTTGACATGCAGAAAACAATAGCAATAAAATGACACGATCATATGCTACGTTCATAGTTTGGGTCTTGTCCATCACGCCATTCTCCTAATGATGTGATCCCGTTATCAAATGACAACTCATGTCTATGGCCAGGAAACCTTGACCATCTTTGATCAACGAGCTGTTGGGAAAAGTTGCATGGGAAACAAAAATTTTCCTACGCACACACAAGATCTATCCATGGTGATGAGCATCTACGAGAGGGAGAGTGAATCTACATACCCTTGTAGATCGCTAAGCGGAAGCGTTAATAAACGCGGTTGATGTAGTCGAACGTCTTCGCGATCCAAATCGCCGAGCGTCCCGCGATCCAATCACGATCCTTCCGATCTAGTGCCGAACGGACGGCACCTCCGCGTTCAACACACGTACGGCTTGATGACGCCTTCACCTCCTCGATCCAGCGAGCGATGGTGAAGTAGTGGTTGAGTTCCAGCAGCACGACGGCGTGGTGATGGTGGTGAGGAACAATCTCTGCAGGGCTTCGCCAAGCGCTACGGAGATTATGACGGAGGAACTAGAGGGCTAGGGTTGCCGGCACACGGCTTGGGAAATCCTGATGTGTCCCGTGTGCTAGCCCTGCCCCTCTATTTATATGTTGAGCCTTGGGGTCTAAACTTGGAGTAAAAGCCTCCTCCAGGTCGGTTTTGCCCGCACAAGGTCGGTTTGGCCCGCAGGGAAAGAGTCCAACTCGGACCCCTGCCGAATCGTGCACAGCCGCACACAAGCGGTAGTACCGCTTCACACAAGCGGTAGTACCGCTTGGGCGGTAGTACCGCTTCACACAAGCGGTAGTACCGCTCCGGCGGTAGTACCGCTTCACCAAGCGGTAGTACCGCTTACGCGGCAGCAAAACTACTTTTGCACTTTCCAATACCTTGTGGGTTTTATCCTTTTGGCTCATATAAAGTGTTGCTGCACCCGAACACTTCGGTAAACATCCGGAACCCCTTCCGGTGAACTTCGGAACCCTTCCAGAGATCAAAACACTATTATCACATATATCAATCTTTACCTCCGGACTATTCCGGAGATCCTCGTCATGTCCGGGATCTTATCCGGGACTCCGAACAACTTTCGGTCACCAACATAATAACTCAATTATACTAATCGTCACCAAACGTTAAGTGTGTAGACCCTGCGGGTTCGAGAACTATGTAGACATGACCGAGACACCTCTACGGCCAATAACCAATAGCGGGACCTGGATGCCCATATTGGCTCCTACATATTCTACGAAGATCTTTATCGGTCGAACCTCTATGTCAAGGATTCAGTTAATCCCGTATGCTGTTCCCTTTGTTCTTCGGTATGTTACTTGCCCGAGATTCGATCGTCGGTATCACTATACCTAGTTCAATCTCGTTACCGGCAAGTCTCTTTACTCGTTCCGTAATACAAGATCCTGTGGCTAACTCTTTAGTCACTTTGCTTGCAAGGCTCAATGTGATGTTGTATTACCGAGTGGGCCCTGAGATACCTCTCCGTCACACGGAGTAACAAATCCCAGTCTTGATCCATGCCAACCCAACAGACACCCTCGGAGATACCTGTAGAGCACCTTTATAGTCACCCAGTTACGTTGCGACGTTTGATACACACAAGGTATTCCTCCGGTGTCAGTGAGTTGCATGATCTCATGGTCAAAGGAACAGATACTTGACATGCAGAAAACAATAGCAATAAACTGACACGATCAAATGCTACGTTTACAGTTTGGGTCTTGTCCATCACATCATTCTCCTAATGATGTGATCCCGTTATCAAATGACATCTCATGTCAATGGCTAGGAAACCTTAACCATCTTTGATCAACGAGCTAGTCAACTAGAGGCTTACTAGGGACACAGTGTTGTCTATGTACCCACACATGTATTTGAGTTTCCAATCAATACAATTATAGCATGGATAATAAACGATTATCATGAACAAGGAAATATAATAATAACCAATTTATTATTGCCTCTAGGGCATATTTCCAACAGTCTCCCACTTGCACTAGAGTCAATAATCTAGTTCACATCACTATGTGATTTACATTGTAATGAATCGAACACCCATGCAGTTCTGGTGTTGTTCATGTTTAGCCCTTGGAAGAGGTTTAGTCATCGGATCTGCAACATTTAGATCCGTGTGTACTTTGCAAATATTTATGTCGTCCTCCTTGATGTAATCGCGGATGGAATTGAAACGTCGCTTTATGTGTCTGGTCCTCTTGTGAAATCTTGGTTCCTTGGCTAGAGCAATGGCACCAGTATTATCACAAAACAGAGTCATTGGGTTAAGTGCACTAGGCACTACTCCAAGATCTGTCATGAACTCCTTCATCCAGACACCTTCCTTCGCCGCCTCCGAGGCAGCGATGTACTCCGCTTCGCATGTAGAATCTGCTACCACGCTTTGCTTGGAACTGCACCAGCTAACCGCACCCCCATTAAGAATAAATACGTATCCGGTTTGCGACTTAGAGTCATCCGGATCAGTGTCAAAGCTTGCATCGACGTAACCCTTTACGACGAGCTCTTGATCACCTCCATAAACGAGAAACATGTCCTTAGTCCTTTTCAGGTATTTCAGGATATTCTTGACCGCCGTCCAGTGTTCCATTCCTGGATCACTTTGAAACCTTCCGGCCATACTTATGGCAAGGCTGACATCGGGTCTTGTGCACAGCATTGCATACATAATAGAGCCTATGGCTGAAGCATAGGGGATGACACTCATCTTTTCTCTATCTTCTGCAGTCACTGGGCATTGAGTCTTACTCAACTTCACACCTTGCAAAACAGGCAAGAACCCCTTCTTGGACTGATCCATTTTGAACTTCTTCAAAATCTTATCAAGGTATGTGCTTTGTGAAAGTCCTATTAAGCGTCTCGATCTATCTCTATAGATCTTGATGCCTAATATGAAAGCAGCTTCTCCTAGGTCCTTCATTGAAAAACTCTTGTTCAAATATTCCTTTACGCTTTCCAGCATTTCTATATTGTTTCCAATCAGCAATATGTCATCCACATATAATATTAGAAACGCTATAGAGCTCCCACTCACTTTCTTGTAAATACAAGCTTCTCCGTAAACTTGTATAAACTCGAACGCTTTGATCACCTCATCAAAACGAAGATTCCAACTCCGAGATGCTTGCACCAGTCCATAAATGGATCGCTGGAGTTTGCAAACTTTGTCAGCATTCTCTGGATCGACAAAACCTTCTGGTTGCATCATATACAACTCTTCCTTAAGGTAACCGTTAAGGAACGCTGTTTTGACATCCATCTGCCAAATTTCATAATCGAAAAAGGCAGCTATTGCTAACATGATTCTGACGGACTTAAGCATCGCTACGGGTGAGAAGGTCTCATCGTAGTCAACTCCTTGAACTTGTGAAAAACCCTTTGCCACAAGTCGAGCTTTATAGACGGTGACATTACCGTCCGCGTCCGTCTTCCTCTTAAAGATCCATTTGTTCTGAATGGCCTTACGCCCTTCAGGTAATACTTCCAAAGTCCATACTTTGTTTTCATACATGGATCCCATCTCGGATTTCATGGCCTCTAACCACTTCTCGGAATCCGGGCCCATCATCGCTTCTCCATAGCTCGTAGGTTCATCGTTGTCTAACAACACGATTTTTAAGACAGGGTTGCCGTACCACTCAGGAGTAGTACGCGTCCTTGTCGACCTACGAGGTTCGATAGCAACTTGATCCAAAGCTTCATGATCATCATCATTAACTTCCTCTTCAGTTAATGTAGGCTCCACAGAAACAACTTTCTGCGCTGCGCTACTCTCAGGTTGAAGTAAAGGTTCAACAACCTCATCAAGTTCTATCTTCCTCCCACTCAATTCTTTCGAGAGAAACTCTTTCTCAAGAAACGTTCCGTTTTTAGCGACAAACACTTTGCCTTCGGATCTGAGATAGAAGGTATACCCAACTGTCTCTTTTGGGTATCCTATGAAGACGCATTTCTCCGCTTTGGGTTCCAGCTTTTCAGGCTGAAGCTTTTTGACATAAGCATCACATCCCCAAACTTTAAGAAACGACAGCTTTGGCTTCTTGCCAAACCAAAGTTCATATGGCGTCGTCTCAACGGATTTCGATGGTGCCCTATTTAAAGTGAATGCAGCTGTCTCTAATGCATAACCCCAAAACGATAGTGGCAAATCGGCAAGAGACATCATAGATCGCACCATATCCAATAAGGTACGATTACGACGTTCGGACACACCATTACGCTGTGGTGTTCCAGGCGGTGTTAATTGTGAAACAATTCCACACTGTCTTAAGTGACTGCCAAACTCATAACTCAGATATTCTCCTCCTCGATCAGATCGTAGGAATTTAATCTTCTTGTTACGATGATTCTCAACTTCACTCTGAAATTGTTTGAACTTTTCAAATGTTTCAGACTTGTGTTTCATTAAGTAAATATACCCATATCTACTTAAGTCATCAGTGAAGGTGAGAAAGTAACGATAACCACCGCGCGCCTCAATGCTCATCGGACCGCACACATCAGTATGTATGATTTCCAATAAGTCACTTGCCCGTTCCATTATTCCAGAGAACGGCGTTTTAGTCATCTTGCCCATGAGGCATGGCTCACATGTGTCAAGTGATTCAAAATCAAGTGACTCCAAAAGTCCATCAGCATGGAGCTTCCTCATGCGTTTTACGCCAATATGACCTAAACGGCAGTGCCACAAGAAAGTGGTATTATCATTATCGATTCTACATCTTTTGGCATCAATGTTATGAACATGTGTATTATTACTATCGAGATTCAATAAGAATAAACCCCTCACATTGGGTGCATGACCATAAAAGATATTACTCATATAAATAGAACAACCATTATTCTCTGATTTAAATGAGTAACCGTCTCGCAATAAACAAGATCCAGATATAATGTTCATGCTTAACGCAGGCACCAAATAACACTTATTTAGGTTCATCACTAATCCCGACGGTAATCGAAGAGCGAGCGTGCCGACGGCGATCACATCAACCTTGGAACCATTTCCCACGCGCATCGTCACTTCGTCCTTTGCCAGCCTCCGTCTATTCCGCAGTTCCTGTTTTGAGTTGCAAATATGAGCAACCGCACCGGTATCAAATACCCAGGCACTACAACGAGAGTTGGTAAGGTACACATCAATAACATGTATATCATATATACCTTGTTTGTTGTTGGCCGCCTTCTTGTCAGCCAAATACTTGGGGCAATTCCGCTTCCAGTGTCCAGTTCCCTTGCAATGAAAACACACAGTTTCTGGTTTGGGTCCAGCCTTGGGTTTCTTCACGAGAGGAGCAACTGCTTTGCCACTCTGCTTGGAGTTACCCTTCTTACCCTTGCCATTTTTCTTGAAACTAGTGGTTTTATTGACCATCAACACTTGATGCTCCTTCTGAATTTCAGACTCAGCGATTTTCAGCATCGCAAACAGCTCGGCGACTGACTTGTTCATCCCGTGCATGTTATAGTTCAACACGAAGCTCTTGTAGCTAGGTGGCAATGATTGAAGAACTCTGTCAGTGATAGCCTCTGGCGGAAGGGGCATCCCTAACTCAGCCAGACGGGTGGAGTACCCAGACATTCTGAGCACGTGATCACTGATAGACCCGTTCTCCTCCATCTTGCAAGCATAGAACTTATCGGAGATCTCATATCTCTCGATCCGGGCATTCTTCTGAAAGATAAACTTCAACTCCTGGAACATCTCATATGCTCCATGACGTTCAAAACGTCTTTGAAGTCCCGGTTCTAAGCCATACAACATTGCACATTGAACTATTGAGTAATCATCAGAACGAGCCTGCCAGGCGTTCACAACGTCTAGAGACTCAACTGGAGCAGGTGGATCACCAAGCGGTGCATCAAGGACATAAGCCTTCTGGGAAGCCGTAAGGATAATCCTTAGATTACGGGCCCAGTCCACAAAGTTACTTCCATCATCTTTCAACTTAGCTTTCTCTAGGAACGCATTAAAATTCAGGGGTGCTACTGCGCGAGCCATGATCTACAACATAAATATAGCAAAGACAACTTAGACTATTGTTCTTAGATAATGAGTTTAGTTAATCATATTTTAAAAAACTCACACTCAAATTGACATCCCTCCGATCATTCGAGTGTAACATGATCCAAATCCACCAACTCAAGTCCGATCATCACGTGAGTTGAGGTGGTTTCAATGGTGAACATCTTCATGTTGATCATATCTACTATATGACTCATGTTCGACCTTTCGGTCTCTTGTGTTCCGAGGCCATGTCTGTACATGCTAGGCTCGTCAAGTTTAACCCGAGTGTTCCGCACGTGTAACATGGCTTACACCCGTTGTATGCGAACGTAGAGTCTATCACACCCGATCGTCACGGCGTGTCTCGAAACGACGAACTTTCGCAACGGTGCACACTTGGGGAGAACACAATTTTATCTTGAAATTTAAGTGAGGGATCACCTTATAATGCTACCGTCGTCCTAAGCAAAATAAGATGCATAAAAGGATTAACATCACATGCAAATCATAAGTGACATGATATGGCCATGAACTTGTGCTTTTGATCTCCATCTACAAAGCACCGGCATGATCTCCATCGTCACCGGCATGACACCATGATCTCCATCATCTTGATCTCCATCAACGTGTCGCCATAAGGTTGTCGCGCCGACTGTTGCTTCCACGACTATTGCTAACGTTTAGCGATAAAGTAAAGCATTACATAGCGCTTAATGATTGACACGCAGGTCATACAATAATTAAAGACAACTCTATGGCTCCTGCCAGTTGCCATATTCATCGACATGCAAGTCGTGATATTCTATACAACACATGATCATCTCATACATCACATATATCTCATCATGTAATTGGCCATATCACATCACAACATACCCTGCAAAAACAAGTTAGACGTCCTCTAATTGTTGTTGCAAATTTTACGTGGCTGCTATGGGTTTGCAAGAACCGTTCTTACCTACGCAAAACCACAACGTGGTGTAGTGATTGCTTTTTGATCTTCTAAAAGAACCCTCTTCATTGAAATCGATTCAACTAAAGTGAGAGAGACAGACACCCGCTAGCCATCTTTATGCAACGAAGTTACATGTTAGTTGAAGGAACCTGTCTCGCGTAAGTGTACGCGTAATGTCGGTCCGGGCCGCTTCATCTCACAGTACCGCTGAATCAAATATCAACTAGTAACGGCAAGCAATATGTATACACCCACGCCCACAACTCGTTTGTGTTCTACTCGAGATCTCATCTACGCATAGACCTAGCTCATGATGCCACTGTTGGGAAACGTTGCATGGGAAACAAAAATTTTCCTACGCACACACAAGATCTATCCATGGTGATGAGCATCTACGAGAGGGAGAGTGAATCTACATACCCTTGTAGATCGCTAAGCGGAAGCGTTAATAAACGCGGTTGATGTAGTCGAACGTCTTCGCGATCCAAATCGCCGAGCGTCCCGCGATCCAATCACGATCCTTCCGATCTAGTGCCGAACGGACGGCACCTCCGCGTTCAACACACGTACGGCTTGATGACGCCTTCACCTCCTCGATCCAGCGAGCGATGGTGAAGTAGTGGTTGAGTTCCAGCAGCACGACGGCGTGGTGATGGTGGTGAGGAACAATCTCTGCAGGGCTTCGCCAAGCGCTACGGAGATTATGACGGAGGAACTAGAGGGCTAGGGTTGCCGGCACACGGCTTGGGAAATCCTGATGTGTCCCGTGTGCTAGCCCTGCCCCTCTATTTATATGTTGAGCCTTGGGGTCTAAACTTGGAGTAAAAGCCTCCTCCAGGTCGGTTTTGCCCGCACAAGGTCGGTTTGGCCCGCAGGGAAAGAGTCCAACTCGGACCCCTGCCGAATCGTGCACAGCCGCACACAAGCGGTAGTACCGCTTCACACAAGCGGTAGTACCGCTTGGGCGGTAGTACCGCTTCACACAAGCGGTAGTACCGCTCCGGCGGTAGTACCGCTTCACACAAGCGGTAGTACCGCTCTGGCGGTAGTACCGCTTCACCAAGCGGTAGTACCGCTTACGCGGCAGCAAAACTACTTTTGCACTTTCCAATACCTTGTGGGTTTTATCCTTTTGGCTCATATAAAGTGTTGCTGCACCCGAACACTTCGGTAAACATCCGGAACCCCTTCCGGTGAACTTCGGAACCCTTCCAGAGATCAAAACACTATTATCACATATATCAATCTTTACCTCCGGACTATTCCGGAGATCCTCGTCATGTCCGGGATCTTATCCGGGACTCCGAACAACTTTCGGTCACCAACATAATAACTCAATTATACTAATCGTCACCAAACGTTAAGTGTGTAGACCCTGCGGGTTCGAGAACTATGTAGACATGACCGAGACACCTCTACGGCCAATAACCAATAGCGGGACCTGGATGCCCATATTGGCTCCTACATATTCTACGAAGATCTTTATCGGTCGAACCTCTATGTCAAGGATTCAGTTAATCCCGTATGCTGTTCCCTTTGTTCTTCGGTATGTTACTTGCCCGAGATTCGATCGTCGGTATCACTATACCTAGTTCAATCTCGTTACCGGCAAGTCTCTTTACTCGTTCCGTAATACAAGATCCTGTGGCTAACTCTTTAGTCACTTTGCTTGCAAGGCTCAATGTGATGTTGTATTACCGAGTGGGCCCTGAGATACCTCTCCGTCACACGGAGTAACAAATCCCAGTCTTGATCCATGCCAACCCAACAGACACCCTCGGAGATACCTGTAGAGCACCTTTATAGTCACCCAGTTACGTTGCGACGTTTGATACACACAAGGTATTCCTCCGGTGTCAGTGAGTTGCATGATCTCATGGTCAAAGGAACAGATACTTGACATGCAGAAAACAATAGCAATAAACTGACACGATCAAATGCTACGTTTACAGTTTGGGTCTTGTCCATCACATCATTCTCCTAATGATGTGATCCCGTTATCAAATGACATCTCATGTCAATGGCTAGGAAACCTTAACCATCTTTGATCAACGAGCTAGTCAACTAGAGGCTTACTAGGGACACAGTGTTGTCTATGTACCCACACATGTATTTGAGTTTCCAATCAATACAATTATAGCATGGATAATAAACGATTATCATGAACAAGGAAATATAATAATAACCAATTTATTATTGCCTCTAGGGCATATTTCCAACACGAGCTAGTCCTATAGAGGCTCACTAGGGACACATTGTTGTCTATGTACCCACACATGTATTTGAGTTTCCAATCAATACAATTATAGCATTGATAATAAACAATTATCATGAACAAGGAAATATAATAATAACTAATTTATTATTGCCTCTAGGGAATATTTCCAACATAGTCAAGCTTAAGAAGGACAATGAGAAACTGTGTATAGGAAGCTTGTGGATGATGTTTCCAAGATGTTTGATTGGCATGATGCGAAGGTCAACCACGGGGAGTACTAGAAGGCAATAGAGGAGTAAGAGTTTCAGAAGAGGAAGAAAGAGCTATAGGAGAATGCTAAGTTGGAGGTGCATATGGCAAAACTTAAGCTTGCCAAGGAGTAGAGGTGCATACTATAGAGTAAAGCTCACATTATCCCGAACACCAAGAAGGCCATGAAGGAGATTGAACTGGACTGAGATCTGCTTAAAAAAGGGAAGGTGAAGCTTCTTGAGCATGTGATTGGTGAGCTACTGAAAGATGAGTATGGGAATAAGGAGAAGTTAGATAAAATCAAGACCATCCTGGAGTCATGAACTGGTAGTTGTGGTGGTTAAGTACATCTCAAGCCTTTATAAGTAGGAGGCCTAAAAATACGATGCTTGATTTGGGGTGTATATTTTGAGGAATGCAAAGTTACCTAGGGCTTTGGCAATGCATTTGAGCTCTAATGTGTTATGTTAGAAACTTCTATGCTAAGTTATCTCTACTCCTAATGGGGGGCTTGGCAGCTTCTGTTCCATGTTTTTTCCCGTCTCCCCTCCCACCTTCGTCTGGTTTTTTTCGCCTCACCTATTTTGTCTTGTTTTTCTGCCTCACCGCCCACCATCCTCCCCCGTTTTTTTTCTTGCTTCACCTCTACACAATAAGAAAAAAATCTGAATGGATCAGAACTTTCCATGTGTGCGCAAGTTAATTAGTAATATCATTATGTGAAAGAATCAATCACGGTCAATCTCAAATCAATCTCCATAATACTAAATGAAAATTAATGTCTTTATGTGATTCAGTCTTTCCAAACTTGACCCCTGCGCCTGCCCGATCTGGATCACGAGGTCTTCTCCCGTCCGTCCCGTCCCTTGTACCAGCCATAAAAGAGGGGAGGAAGGGCAGAGAGGAGCGCGATGTCAATGTGCCGGGATGATAGAGACATGGCCGGCGTGTAAGTCAATCTCTACTCCTAAAGGGGGACATGTTAGTCTCCATTTCATGTTTTTTCTGACTCACCTCCACCCTTCGTCTGTTTTTTTTGCATCACCTATTTCGTGTGGTTTTTTTGCCTCACCTCCCACTATCCTCTCCCGTTGGTTTTCTTCACTTCACCTCCACACAACAAGAAAAAAAACTGGATGGATCATAACTTTCCATGCGTGCGCAAATTATCTCTACTCCTAAAGGGGGACTTGGTAGCTTCTGTTCCAGGTTTTTTCGTCTCCCCTCCCACCCTCGCCTGATTTTTTTCGCCTCACCTATTTCGTCTGTTTTTTGCCTCACCTCCCACCATCCTCCCCTGTTGGTTTTTTTTGCTTCACCTCCACATAACTTTCCATGCGTGCGCAAGTTATTTAGTAATATCATTATGTGAAAGAATCAATCACAATCAATCTCAAATCAATCTCCTTAAAACCAAATCAAAATTAATTAATGTCTTTATGTGATTCAGTCTTTCCAAACCTGACCCCTGCGCCTGCCCGATCTAGATCACGAGGTCTTCTCCCGTCTGTCCCGTCCCTTGTGCCAGCCATGAAAGAGAGGAGGAAGGGCAGAGAGGAGCGCGGTGGCGATGTGCTGGGCCGATAGAGACATGGCCGGCGTGTAAGTCAATCTCTACTCCTAAAGGACGACTTGTTAGTCTCCATTTCACTTTTTTTCCACCTCACCTCCCACCTTCGTCTGTTTTTTTTGCATCACCTATTTCGTCAGGTTTTTTGCCTCACCTCCCACCATCCTCTACCGTTGGTTTTTTCGCTTCACCTCCACACAACGAGAAAAAAATCTGAATGGACCATAACTTTCCACGCATGCGCAAGTTATTTAGTAATATCATTATGTGAAAGAATCAATCACGGTCAATCTCAAATCAATCTCTTTAAGACCAAATCTAAAAAAATGTCTTTATGTGATTCATTCTTTCCAAAGTTGATCCCTGCACTTGCTTGATCTGGATCAAGAGGTCTTCTCCCGTCCGTCCCGTCCCTTGTGCCAGCCATGAAAGAGATGAGGAAGAGGAAAGAGGAGCGCAATGGCAATGTGGCGAGCCGGTAGAGACATGGTCGACGTGTAAGTCAAGGGGATCTCTGCATCTGTGGTGGTTGGCGAGCCAAGAAAGAGTAGTCGGACGTGAAAGAGATGGGAGGCTCGACCTGCCGGGTTCCAGGTGCTGGGCCCAGGCATGCCGCCTATTCTTCATGCGCCGCCGCCGCCTTCATGCACGTTGCCTGCCTCTTCACGTCTCCATGCACTAGCATTGGGCTCGTTGTTAGCGAAAAATTTAATGTGCGTGTCTTTGTAAACAAGAATCTCCAATCCCTTCAATTTTTGGCGATTCTCAAGGGGACAGGTTGCATCGGTGAGATCAAGAGATGGCTCAGCGGTCATGAGGAGTGGAGGTAGAGAGGAGAGGCCACGACAACCTGAGCAGTGGCGAGGGGATGGAGCAGCGGTTGCGCAGCTGCATCGACCCGAGCAGTTGCGAGAACGGATGAAGCGGCAATTGCATGGACGAGTTCGTGGAGATGTAAGTATGCATGCCCGCATTCCTGCTTTTGAGCATGCCTTGGCCTGGTAGGATTCTCGCTCTGCCCCGATCTCAAGGGCGTTGGTCTATTTGTGTCATGCTCAGGACGATGCACTAATGCAGGTGTGGTTCTTTAGCTTTTCATTGTCTTTTTTTTGGTGTGCATATCTCTGAATCTTGCGCGCCCTGATTTTCATGCTACCCTGTATAGCATTGTATCATGTATAATGACTCTTATTATTCTTTTTGAATGGTATAATGATTCTTATCGATGCACTGCTGCTACCTAATTTGCTTATAGAAATAACATACTAATTAATATAGGGAGAGAATACAATTTTTTACACAATCTGCAGTACTCGTGAGCCTGCCCATAGGTAGATATGGATACATTTTATAGCTTTCGTTCATGTTTTTTCTCATTGAAATCATAGATTTGGAAGCTAATCGTTGAGTTTTTCGATTGCCTGCTATATTACCAAGTGTGCTGAAGGAAAAGCTGCTACCACTGCTGATGACGACAATAGGTGATATAATTCATGTTTGCTTTGTTGTTTTAGTAACTTCCTGTAGCATATTCCATGAAATAGTAGTTCCATCCTTTTTTGCATCATGGTACATTATTCTCATCTTGATATATGTCATTTGTTGAATTGAAGATTTGAGTGCAGGGTAGAATTCTTGGTTGATTCTAGAATTTCGTTGTTGATTAGTTGGCCAGCAGACTTTTATATCAAGGCGTCATTTAGTGTACTATATGTCATATTTGTCTTATTTCTATACTTACAATATTTTTGCATCATCTGAACAAATGATGCTAAACTGATATAATCATTTTGGATCAGTGTCATCTTCTCAATGTTGAACAGCCAAAATATATACATAGTGAGCAGTCCGCCGGATGTGCTCATATGTCATATTTCTCTACTGTTTAACACAATGATAATTGGTCAAACATTTAAATATTTCTACTGTTTAACACAGCCAAAGTATATACATAATGATCAGTCCACCGCACATGCAGGTTAGATCCAGCCTCCCTCCCTTGACACCATTCTTCTTTCTTATTGTTCGTTTAAAAATATCTTTAGTTTTCTGTTCCAGCTACTTCAGTTCATCTGTATATGGTCAGTTACATTGCACTGCGAGGATGATCAATGGCTGGTCGTGGACGATCACACACGAGGATGATTCATGGCCGGTCGGGATTTTTTAGTTCCATCACACTGCGAGGAGATGATCCATGGCCGGCCGGGGACGGTCATCTGCGGTGCGTACGAGCACCTCCTCCATATCGTCCCTGTACTAGCACCCTTGGCGATGGAAATAACAACCAGGAGAATCCATCCTTCACACCTGTTTTCCACCTCTATCAGATTGTCCTCTACAACAAGGTATACCTCTATTTTTCTTACGTCTTCTGATACAGAATATAGGCACACATTGCACACCTGATCAACTAGGGTTTGCTTTTGATAGAGAATACAGGTGTCCATTCATGAATTTCATGTAAGGGGTATATATATATACTAATTCACAACTTTCGAACTCACTGGTATTTGATGCTCATGCTCATTTGTTCGACTGTGGTTTGGTCTTGGTAATTCGTGAGTAAAATGTACCATCGAATAGTTGATGGATGCTTTTTTCACTCACTGGCTTTGATAGATCATTAGCGGTAACTTTATTCGGTTGAAACCCAAAGATATGGAAGAGCCATGATAATGAGTGTTAGGGGGTTGGACGCCACGACATAAAAAGATATCTTACTAAATAACTTCATTTTCTTCAGAAAATTCCTTGCACTAAACTTACAATATTTGCTTGACTCCAGATGTAGATAAGCTATTAGCTCTTAGCTCTCTTTAATTCCACTAATATCTACGAAAGTGCTCTTTTGATCCCGAGCTCACATGCCCCCCAATGAACAGTAAAATCCAAAAAACAGTAAGAAAATTTAAAAAATGTGGATTTTTTTGTGATAAACATTGATGAAACTTTTATAAGGTCGTGTGTCTATATTCTGTATCAGAAGACGTGAAGGCTATGGTAACCAAAGGCTGCACCTTGGAGCTCCAAATTTGGTGTCTCCGCATTGAAGGATTCAATCCAGCTACTTTGGAATTTGAACATGTGACTTGTGATGGATAGAGGAAGAGATGACTTTCATACACTCAACAATGAGTGTGTTAGCAGCGTGGCAGCTCGGGACGGTACAAGTTGTAGTAGCCTCTTCCCTTATAAATGGTTTGTTTTGATCGAAAGCACCTTATAATTTAGCTAATACAAGGATTTTATTTACTTCGCCCGTCCAAGTGTGCGAGGCCCATGAGACGGGCATTAATCACTACTCTTTTTTCTCATTATCTTGATAGGGGACCTATGTATATGGAAGGAGTGAGTATCATGTAATCGTATCACCAAATTAAGGATCCTCATGTTTTCTTACTTTTCAACATTTATTTGTGATTTTGTTCACAAGTTTTCAATTTCATTCTGTAGAATGAAGATAACATTTTTGTTGTATTTTTTGTCCATGTAGAGTATACAAGATATCATATTAATTAATTAATTAATTAGCTTATGTATGTGTATGTTTATACCTCACTTTACTCACACCATCTACTAATCTCCTTGAATTATAGTATCACCTAATTTTTTTACACTATGAGCTCTTTGCCCATCCTTCTAGAGAAAGGACGGCGATAAGGTCGTGTGTCTTTGGGTGTCCCCCTTTACAACGTGGTTGATGGATTGGTGGTGTGAGGGGATGTGTGACTAGGGAGGGAGGTAAACCATTGGGCTACATTGACATGAATATATGATAATATGGGAGGAGAGTTGTGAGCTCTTTGCCCCTCCTACCGGAAGGACGATGATAAGGTCCCGTGTCTTCGAGTGCCCCCCCCCCTAATGTAGTTGACGGATTGGCAGTGTGAGGGGATGTGTGACTATGGAGGGAGCTCAACAATTGGAGTACAATGATAGGAAGAAAGGATGCTATGGGAAGAGAGTGGTTGATTTCAAATAAAGTGTTAGCTATGTTGCAGCGATTGTCCATGGCATCCGTTTGATGTACGAACATGCTCAGATGTACGGGGGAGAAATGAGCTTTGACCTTGAAGACGACTTTAATCATTCTTTGATTCATTTATATGCACTGTATTGTAGCCCATAGCAATGCACGGGCGTTCTACTAGTTATGTAAGTTGTAATGAGTCAACCTAAGGTAGAACCTTTATGCTAAGATATGAAGTAAGTAAAGCTATATAGTAATGTTGTCTTATTTTTTAAAATATATTTGATTTCAACTGATTTGGTCCTTAGCTTTCGTGCTATGTTGGACTTCTATTTGGGCTTATTGGCTGGTTTGGTCTTGTGGCAAAAAAACCTAGGCCTATTTACCTACCCCTCTTACCACTTTGTCAATAAAAGCTTGTCTTCAAAAAACTTTGTCAATAAAACCCCACCTCTCCCACTTGGGACAACACCTCTCTAGTCCAAATAAGTAAATTTACGGGTTCCGGTATCTACTAGTGAGAAATCCACCATCCCTCAGTGCTTCTAGATTCGTGCTGGTGGACCCCACTAGATTTTTATTTCCCACTCCGATTCCAGGATCCGAGATTTATACACAACAATACGAGATGGAACCCCACCTCGTTGTCTCTTTCCCTCTTTCCCACATCGAGCTCTCTTCCCCCGCTCTCTCGTCACTTCCATGTCGGTCGATGGTCACCACATGCTATGTCCGCCAGAAGATCTGCCTTCTCCACCAACGTCCGGCACCGAATCCGACTTCTATGACCGACACCTACCACTTGGGGACACACAGGACCGGCGACGGCGACGTTGTACCACGAGTCCGGTGAAGAGCGAGGCCAGATCGGCGGACGACGGATCCACTATCGTGGGCGTCTGGGAGACCTGCTCCGGCGAGGTTCCTCGATCCCATGCACCACAAGGCCATCTACCGACTGTAGGGGAATGCGACAGAAAACAAAAAAATTCGGTACAACGAGCACGCCCAGGACCACTATGGAGACTGCATACAAGGTTTGATCTTATCCGTACCGACTCGAAGCGGAGCGGAAGAAGAGTCGGTGGAGATCGTTGGTGCAGATCCCCGCAGCTAGGATTTACAACCTCCCAACCGCGAGGATGTACTCCCTCGTCGGACAGCCCTTCGGGAGGCGGTCGGACAGTCCCTCGGACGATGTCACGGACAGCCCTTCGGGAGGACCCTCGAAACTCGAACGGAAACTCGGACAGCCCTTTGGGATGACACTTGAACAGCCCCTCGGGCAAAAGATCGAAACTACGACCTCTCTACGGGGTTGCACACATACGGTGTCAGCTATCCGGCAGGGCTTCGCCGTCCAGAACTAGTTCTTGCCGGAACACAGACAGCCTTTTGGCTCTACGAAACTATTTCGCTGGGAGGGAGAGAGAAGCCAGACAAGTCTATGGCATGTGTATGAGAGCAAGGATGAGTGTGGAGAGTGCATCTCCACCTCTATTTATAGGAAAACCCAAGGGGTAAGGGGGCACATGAAAAACCCAAAATGCCTACACTTTATGTCACACATAAAGGTCATAAAGGGCATAAAGGGATGACAAGTGGAGCTCCATGGAGGAGCTGCACCCTTGAACGTCCCACCTTCATGCCCCCCCCCCAAAGGGGGTTCCTTGATCCCCAAGTCCTTCTAGAAGCCTTTTGGGGAAAGCCCTAAAAGGTGGCTTTCCATAAAGTAACCCAAAAAGCACTTTCACTATTCACGAAGACATTTTTCTGCGTCCGATAAATCCCAAATTATTTCTGTGTGCCTAGAACAATTCCAGTACCCACTAAAACAATTTTGAACGCATTCCGAAACAATTTCGGAACAATGTTTTTCTTCAGCGAAAAGCTACTACAGCGGTTCCGGCTGCTCCGGAACATTTCCGGTTTTTATCCCGGAAAATTCCCAGAAGTTTCCAGAATAAAACTGGTACCCTCCAAGGATTATCAGGCATGTGCCGCAACCATTTTGACTTAATGGTATACCCTGAAACAACTTTTCGGTTTTACCGAAACTATTTCGGTGTTCTCTCTCCGGAACCTTTCCGTTGACTCCAAAACTTTTTCGGTGAATTTCTCTCAGACTCCCTGTCTAGTATTCAGCAGATAGATGACCCTTAAGCGTGTGACCCTATAGGTTCGATGAAGTATAGACATGACCGGAACACTTTCCGATCAATGATCAACATCGGAGCCGTGGACACCCATATTGACCCCTATACCCACACGAATGAATATTCGAGTGAACCTCCAGTTGCCGTGTGCTATTCCTGTTGCCTCACGATATATTACAAACACCCGAGGTGAGATTTACTTGCATCCCCATGGATCAACAACTTGTCCACTATGCTAGTTACCTCGGTACCGGTTTTGTTCTCTTTTCTCGTTTCCGTGTTCCGGCATCCCTGTGATCAAATCACACTGTGTCTGGCCAGACGATGATGGATACCGTAACACCGAGAGGGCCCGAGAATATCTCTCCATCGTCGGAGGAGCAAATCCCAAGCTTGAGCTATCTCGTTACTTGCCATACTTTTCCGTGAACCCGTAAGCCGCCGTAATAGCCACCCAGTTACGGATGACGTTTAATAAACCCCAAAGTTCACGAAGCAAGCACAAAGGAACTCGATACTCTCATGGTCTAAGGAATTATGCAAACATTAACTATCTCTGTGATATTAACCTTTAACTTGTGACGAATGTGTCTCATAGCATAACACCAATTTGGGTCGATTCAACACAAGTGTTCTACCAACATTGTGCCCTCAAAATTGCCGGCATAGCCATGCCCATGATCAGGAAAACAGGATCATCATGCAATACTTGACCCAGTCTTAGAGGCAAGACTAGGAATACAAGTTACTGTTTATTATACCACACGTGCACATGAGTTTCCCTCCAAGCCTCGTGGCTATTGTAGACTCGAGAATCATTGCAGTTATAGCGTGGAACATAAACATTCATTACTAACTTGGAGATACAAAATAACTGTTATTACTGCCTCTAGGACATATCTCCTATAGACTCCCACTTGCACTAGAGTCATAATCCAGTTACATGGCTTCCCTAACACCAATGGCTATCCGGTGCTGCTCATGCTTTGCTCGTGGTAGAGGCTTTGTCATCGGGTCTGACACGTTCAGATCCGTGTGAACTTTGTGTACTTTCACTAAACCCGCTTCTCCATGATGTCAAATGAGTTTATATTTGCGTTCAATATGTCTTGTCTTATGGTGCGAACTTGGCTCCCTTGCCTGAGCCACGGAGCCACTATTATCACAATAGATCTCCACCGGGTCCAGAGCACTTGGAACCACACCAAGGTCTTCAAGAAATTGCTTGATCCATACCGCCTCCTTGGGGGCTTCTGAAGCTGCAACATATTCCACCTCTGTCGTAGAATCCGCCATAGTCTTTTGTTTGGAACTTTTCCAATCAACTGCGCCACCGTTCAATATGAAAACATAGCCTGATTGAGATTTGAAGTCATCTGGGTCAGTCATGAAGCCTGCATCAGTGTAACCACTTACAATGAGCTCTTCATCACCTCCGTACACAAGGAGTAAATCCTTGGTCCTTCTGAGGTACTTAAGAATACCCTTGACTGCGGCCCAGTGTTCCAATCCTGGATCACTTTGGTACTGGCTGCTAACACTTAGCGCATAGGAAACATCCGGTCTTGTACATATCATGGCATACATAATAGAACCAACTACCGAAGCATATGGAACATCATTCATTTGTACTCGCTCATCGAGGGTCTGAGGACACTGATTCTTGCAAAGCACTGTGCCAGGTGACATGGGGAGTAGGCCTTTCTTGGAGTTCTCCATGTTGAACCTTTTCAACACCTTGTCAATGTACGTGCTTTGGCTAAGCGCTATCAAGCGTTTTGATCTATCTCTATAGATCCTGATGCCCAATACATATGCTGCTTCGCCTAAGTCTTTCATTGAAAAACTCTTCTTCAATGAGTCTTTTATTTCACTAAGAAAATTTACGTCATTTCCAATCAACAATATGTCATCCACATACAGGATTAGAAATGCTTTTGCGCTTCCACTAAACTTCTTGTAAACACAAGATTCTTCGTCATTCCTGATGAAGCCAAACTCTTTGACCACTTCATCAAAACGAATGTTCCAGCTCCTTGTCGCTTGCTTCAGACCATAAATGGCTTTCTGAATCTTGCATACCTTTCCAGCATCCTTATGAATGACAAAACCTTCTGGCTGTATCATGTATACATCCTCCTTGAGGTTTCCATTTAGGAAAGCCGTTTTGACATCCATCTACCATATTTCATAATCGAAATAAGCAGCAATTGCTAGTAATATCTGAACAGACCTAAGCATAGCTACGGGCGAGAAAGTCTCGTCGTAGTCCACTCCTGGAACTTGCGTGAACCCTTTCGTGACAAGTCTAGCTTTGTGGATAGTAATGTTACTATCCGCGTCCGTCTTTCTTTTGAAAATCCATTTACAACCAATCGGCTTTACGCCTTCTGGAAGTTCTTCCAAGTTCCAAACTTGGTTTTCGTACATGGATTCCATTTCGGATTTCATGGCCTTGTGCCATTCCTTTGAGCTGGGCCCCGCCATCGCTTCCTTGTAGTGCGCAGGTTCATCGTCTTCAAGAATGAAAATTTCGTTATGAAACCACTCAGGTGGCTGGATAGCCCTACCTGATCTGCGCGGTTCAGTCACAACATTGTATGAAGTTTCCGCATCACATGCGACAACTTCCGGCTCGGTTGTAGGGATAATTTGCGGAATTACTTCCGGTTCCTTAGCCATATCAACGGTTGCCAAAGATTCACTAATCTCATCAAGTTGTACTGTCCTCCCACTCACTTCTTTAGCGAGAAACTCTTTCTCAAGAAATTGTCCATTTCTGGCAACAAACACTTTGTTATCGGACGGGTGGTAGAAGGAATACCCAATTGTTTCCTTGGGATAACCTACAAAGTAACATTTGTCGGATCTGGGATCAAGTTTGGTAGGTTGTAAACGTTTTACGTATACCTCACAACCCCAAATCCTGAGATGCGACAAACCGGGTTTCTTCCCGTTCCATAACTCATATGGTGTCGTCTCAACTGACTTAGACGGTGCTCTGTTAAGTGTGTGAGCGGCAGTAAGTAGTGCGTGACCCCAAAAAGATATCGGTAGATCTGTAAGAGACATCATCGACCTTACCATGTCTAACAGGGTTTGGTTACGTCTTTCCGACACTCCGTTTCGCTATGGAGTTCCGGGAGGCGTAAGCTATGAAACGATTCCACGGTCACTCAGATGTTGGCCAAACTCATGACTAAGATATTCGCCTCCGCGATCAGACCGCAGAAACTTAATCTTTTTGTTACAATGATTTTCTACCTCATTCTGGAATTCTTTGAACTTTTCAAAGGTTTCCGACTTATGCTTCATTAAGTAGATATAGCCATACCTACTCAAATCATCAGTAAAAGTCACGAAGTAGAAATACCCACCCCGTGCGATTGTGCTCATTGGACCACATACATCACTATGTATTATTTCTAACAATTCACTCGCCCGTTCAGGATGACCCGTGAACGGTGTCTTGGTCATTTTCCCCATCAAGCAAGCTTCACATGTGTCAAATGATTCAAAATCAAAGGACGGTAAAACTCCATCTTTATGGAGTCTTTGCATGTGTTTCTTTTCGATGTGGCCAAGCCGACAGTGCCACATGAAAGTGGTGGTGGTATCAGCCTTCTTAAGGCGTTTAGCATTCACGTTAAAGACATCATTTCCACATTCAAGGTTTAGAATGAAAAGGCCCCCAACAATGGGTGCAAATCCATAAAACATATCCTTACAATAAAGTGAACAACCATTGTTCTCAGACTTGTACAAATACCCATCATGTACTAAACATGATCCATAGATAATGTTTCTACACAACAGTGGAACAAAATAACAGTTACTTAGTTCCAAAATAAATCCTGAAGGGAGACGTAGAGGCATAATGCCGACGGCTTGAGCGGCGATCCCAGCGCCGTTCCGACACGCATCACGACTTCATTCTTTGCCAGCTTGCGCACCTTCTGAAGCCCCTGTATCGAGTTGCAAATGTGAGCAACCAATTCGGTATCAAATACCCAAGGCTTAGAATTTTTGCTAGCAAGCAAAACGTCAATGACATTAACTTGTATAACAATTATACCTTTTTCGATTTTCCCGGACTTCTTATCTTCCAGATACTTCTTGCAGTTTCTCTTCCAGTGTCATGTGCCCTTGCAGTAGAAGCACTCAGTTTCATTCTTGGCTCCGCCCTTAGAGTTGCTTTGGGAGCCGGTCTTACCGGCGCCCTTGCCCTTCTTTGGCTTGCCTTTCTTTTTGAAACTGGCAGTTTTATTCAGAAGCAACACTTGCTTGCAATTTTTCCGCAGTCCTCCTTCTGTAGTTTTCAGCATGGCGAGCACCTCTTCCGGTGTCTTCTCCATCCCTGTCATGTTGTAGTTCATGAAAAAACCGTGGTAAGACGGGGGGTGAAGAAGGCAACATGACCATCATATGGCTAGGTGGAAGTGGAAATTCCAGGGCTTTAAGCCTTTCAGAATAGCCAATCATTTTCACCACATGTTCGCCAACTGAACTACCCTCAGCCATCTTGCATTCCATCAAAGCCTTCATGATATCAAATCGTTCAGAATTTGCGGTTTCCTTGTACAGAGCATCCAATTCCCGGATCATATCACGGGTTTTGTGGAATTCAAAACGTTTTTGAAGCTCTGGACTCATGCAAGCTAGCATGAGGCACTGCACTAAGTTGTGATCATCATCCTTAGTGGCCTAGACATTTTGTTCATCTTCCGGGGCCTCTGCCGCCGGTTTAGCTGGAAGAGCAGTTTCAAGCATATACAATTTCTTAGCGCTCCTGAGGACAATCCTCAGGTTGCGGACCCAGTCCGCATAGTTATTTCCAGTCGCAGCTAACTTCTCTTTCTCTAACATCGGGCCTAAGTTGAACGCGTTGTTGCAAGCCATTTGATCTACAACGGAAAACACAAGTTTCATTAGACTTTTGTTCATAATGATATTTGCACTAGTGAATAACCAATTTTATTCTAAAGTGCGCTCCCACTTAAATCAATATCTCTCATAATTGATTGTGAGTGATTCAAGATCCGTATTTCAATTCGACGCCATTGACGGGTTCATCACTGATGACGTGAATTTCAATCGGTAGGCCAACTTGCCAATCACATCTCTATGTGACACTTGTCCATCTTTCGATGCACGTGTTCCGAGCTCAGGACTGTCCTGCCTGAACGTCAAGACAGCCAAGTGATCACGCAGTGAGGTCTGACCTTCACCCGCCTTGCACCTCTCTAATCGTTCGTGCTCATGTGTACATAGTGCACGCCGAAAAGATACGTGTTGTAGACGGTGCTACACTTGGGAGAACACTAACTACTTGATATTTTTAAGTGAGAGATCACCCTAATAAAAGCGACTACCGCGCAATCAAGAAGGGTGCATCAAGAGGGATAAACAACGCAGGCAATTCATAATAGCATGATATGGTATAGCCCCTTCTGACGGAGAAGTCAAGTATTTCTTCGTCTTTGGCATTTTGCGTCGGTGTTCACCTTCGCGAAGATTGCCACCACCTTGTCGATGCACCACACAATATTGCTATCTTTATAGCTAATAAAATAAGTGCATTACTTAAGGTTGACACGCAGGTCATTAAAGTGACAATCATATGGCTCCAGCCATCATGCCGAATCATGACACGCAGGTCATGTTAATCAAATTATATCATATAGTCATCTCATACATAATCGAATTAATATGAAACTTGCTATACCACATCACATGCAAACCATCCTGCAAAACCAAGTTAGACGCCTCTAATCGGTTTATGCAAAATTTTATTTTACGTGGCTTCTAAGGTTTTGACTTAAACCGCAGCTACCAACGTTCATCATCAAGTATGTTTATTCAAGTCGCTAGATTAACATCGCGGGGTGTATGAAACGCGAGATAATAAAATCTCCAGCCCCATACTAAACTTCGTCATACGCATGACCCCCGTGCAGATCATATCTGCATTGCCCTTTCATCTGCGCGATTTCATCTTTCTCTCAACTACAGTGGAACCCAAAGAACTGATAGCACTTCGTTGATCAATCAGGATCGCGGATTGCCAGAACTTTGTGAAATTCCACCATGCCGTTTCAAAATCATAAATACGCAAATTCTAGGGAAGCAACAAGAACATCGGGTAAAAGATTTCATCTGCTACCCGCATAAATAATTTTCAGCAATAGATCTCATCTACTCCAAAATTATATTATGCAATACCCATACATCTCCATGTATTCTAGATCGTAACCTGCATCTACGCATTGCACGGCTCTTGATGCCACTGTAGGGGAACGCGACAGAAAACAAAAAAATTCGGTACATCGAGCACGCCCAGGACCACTATGGAGACTGCATACAAGGTTTGATCTTATCCGTACCGACTCGAAGCGCAGCGGAAGAAGAGTCGGTGGAGATCGTTGGTGCAGATCCCCACAGCTAGGATTTACAACCTCCCAACCACGAGGATGTACTCCCTCGTCGGACAGCCCTTCAGGAGGCGGTCGGACAGTCCCTCGGACGATGTCACGGACAGTCCTTCGGGAGGACCCTCGAAACTCGAACGGAAACTCAGACAGCCCTTCGGGATGACATTCAAACAGCCCCTCGGGCAAAAGATCGAAACTACGACCTCTCTACGGGGTTGCACACATACGGTGTCAGCTATCCGGCAGGGCTTCGCCGTCCAGAACTAGTTCCTGCCGGAACCCAGACAGCCTTTCGGCTCTACGAAACTATTTCGCTGGGAGGGAGAGAGAAGCCAGACAAGTCTATGGCATGTGTATGAGAGCAAGGATGAGTGTGGAGAGTGCCTCTCCACCTCTATTTATAGGAAAACCCAAGGGGTAAGGGGGCACATGAAAAACCCAAAATGCCCACACTTTATGTCACACATAAAGGTCATAAAGGGCATAAAGGGATGACAAGTGGAGCTCCATGGAGGAGCTGCACCCTTGAACGTCCCACCATCATGGGGGCCCCCCAAAGGGGGTTCCTTGATCCCCAAGTCCTTCTAGAAGCCTTTTGGGAAAAGCCCAAAAAGGTGGCATTCCATAAAGTAACCCAAAAATCACTTTCACTATTCGCGAAGACATTTTTGTGCGTCCGATAAATCCCAAATTATTTCTGTGTGCCTAGAACAATTCCAGTACCCACTAAAACAATTTTGAACGCATTCTGAAACAATTACGGAACAATGTTTTTCTTCAGCGAAAAGCTACTACAGCGGTTCTGGCTGCTCCGGAACATTTCCGGTTTTTATCCCGGAAAATTCCCAGAAGTTTCCAGAATAAAACTGGTACCCTACAAGAATTATCAGGCATGTGCCGAAACCATTTTGACTTAATGGTATACCCTGAAACAACTTTTCAGTTTTACCGAAACTATTCCGGTGTTCTCTCTCCGGAACCTTTCCGTTGACTCCAAAACTTTTTCGGTGAATTTCTCTCAGACTCCCTGTCTAGTATTCAGTAGATAGATGACCCTTAAGCGTGTGACCCTATAGGTTCGGTGAAGTATAGACATGACCGGAACACTTTCCGATCAATGATCAACATCGGAGCCGTGGACACCCATATTGACCCCTATACCCACACGAATGAATATTCGAGTGAACCTCCAGTTGCCGTGTGCTATTCCTGTTGCCTCACGATATATTACAAACACCTGAGGTGAGATTTACTTGCATCCCCGTGGATCAACAACTTGTCCACTATGCTAGTTACCTCGTTACCGGTTTTGTTCTCTTTTCTCGTTTCCGTGTTCCGGCATCCCTGTGATCAAATCACACTGTGTCTGGCTGGCCAGACGATGATGGATACCGTAACACCAAGAGGGCCCGAGAATATCTCTCCATCGTCGGAGGAGCAAATCCCAATCTTGAGCTATCTCGTTACTTGCCATACTTTTCCGTGAACCCGTAAGCCGCCGTAATAGCCACCCAGTTACGGATGACGTTTAACAAACCCCAAAGTTCACGAAGCAAGCACAAAGGAACTCGATACTCTCATGGTCTAAGGAATTATGCAAACATTAACTATCTCTGTGATATTAACCTTTAACTTGTGACGAATGTGTCTCATAGCATAGCACCAATTTGGGTCGATTCAACACAAGTGTTCTACCAACATTGTGCCCTCAAAATTGCCGGCATAGCCATGCCCATGATCAGGAAAACAGGATCATCATGCAATACTTGAGCCAGTCTTAGAGGCAAGACTAGGAATACAATTTACCGTTTATTATACCACACGTGCACATGAGTTTCCCTCCAAGCCTGTGGTTATTGTAGACTCGAGAATCATTGCAGTTATAGCGTGGAACATAAACATTCATTACTAACTTGGAGATACAAAATAACTCTTATTACTGCCTCTAGGGCATATCTCTACACCGACATCCTTGCTGCCCCGACAGCCGTACTCGTCATTGGTGGCTTTGTGCAACACGGGCACCACGACGGGTCACCACGCATGGTTGTTGTCATTGGAACAGGTGACTCCAAGCCTCACCAACGGATCTGGTGAGTCATGAATCCCATCTCCCCTAACCTCTCTCCATATGTACTTCATGATTTCGGCTTTATTTTGCATGATTTGAGCATTCCTTGTTTCTCTATCAGATCATCAGCCTCCCCCACTCCTTCAATTTCTGATATTTGAATGTTTGTGATAGAGCATGGGTTATTTTTTTGAAAGAGAATCGAGAGTGAATCAATTTCAGAAATCAACTTATATGTATGTACCTGTGTGTAGTTGAGTTGGGCAAGATATGTGAAATTTAAATTTCAATGTGGTGTTGCAAGTTGTGAAACTAATTTATGTGAACTATATGAAATTACTTCCCTGAAAAATATGTAATTGATATTTCTCATAGGAGTAACTTGTTATTTCAGTTTGATCTATATTGAACTAATTGTTGAAATATAATTCTTTGTGCCGCTTTTGAAACAACCCATTTCACTCTTTTTGAGGAATATGAATTGGAAAAGCTGAAATCACATTTTAAAGAAACCATCTGAAATATTCAATTTTGCTTTTTTTTTATTTGATTGTGTAAAATCAAATTAAATTTTTTTTTGTTATTTTTGGAGCTAGTGACATATTTTCCCTTGAAAAAAGTGAAATTGTATTATTTCAGTCTGTGATAATGTTTTATATTTCTCAAAATGATTGAAATGTTTTTTGAAAGAGTTGAAATGATATTTCAATGATATATGTATGAAATAGCTATGAGTAGTTGAGGTGTGCAAAATTTGTGAAACTAAGATTTCAATGTGTTGTTACAAGTTGTGAAACTAATTTATGTGAAAATATATGAAATTACTTCTCTGAGATATATGAAACTTCTATTTCCCATATATGTAACTTGTTATCTCAGTGAGATATGTATTGAAATGGTTGTTTCGATATAAATTGAAACCGTTCGTGCCACTTTTGGAATGTTCAATTTCATTATTTTTTGAAAATATGAAATTTGATAGCTGAAATCACCTTTTAAAGAAATTCAAATTATATTATCCACTTGTTATTTGAAATAAATGGATTTCACTCTGTTATTTAAAAGAGTTGAAATAAAAAATTTAAATTATTGAAATTAGTTCTTTGAAAGAGTTAATCATGTGTTTATTTGAATTTGTGGAATTAAACTTTAAAAAGTGAAAATTAATTTATGAAACTATTGAAATCGGTAACTTGAAACGATAGGGATCTGTTTTTTTTTTGTAAACACATTTTTTTCAAAGAGTGAAATCGGATTTTAAAATTATTAAAAGTAGTTTCTTGTAAATGAGCGAAGTTTTATTTGAAATGAATGAAATAAGTTCTTAAATCCAAAAATGTATTTTAAAAGATTTCAAATCAATTTAAAGTGAGAGAGGTTGATCATTTGAAAAATGGAGTATGTATTTCTGTAAGTGTGTGAAGTGAGACTTGCCTTGGGCGTACGTGTAAACTGAGGAGCGTGACTGAAATCACGTGGGTGGGCCCAGCTGGTCAAATCACATGGATGGGTTATGCCGGTGAAATACAGTGGCTTGAAAAGAGTTTCGGTCAAAAAAGGAATGAAATACAAAGATACAATTTGTGACAACTTTTAAGGTGGCAAGATTCTACCCAAATACTTAAAAACGCAGCTGCGCTATTTCGTTGATGCGAGCGCACACTCTTCTCTTTCTATTTCCTTCTCTCACGTGGTCCCTATTGCACTGAGATTCCTTTTCCAGAGCGCGTCAGCCAATGGAAACGCAGCTGTGACTTCACGTGTCAGAAAAGCAAAAATCTGCATGCATTTAATTTGCGTTTTCAAAATTTCAAAAAGGTATAACTTTTGAATAAAATATCAAAATTAAGATTTGTTGTCACCGTTTGGTTCCTCGCGACGAGCTCTTCAAAACTAGATCTCATATGGGTATGTTTCAACTACTTTTTTTTGAGCAACTTTGGATGCTATAGAAGCAACTTTAGTGCTATAGTTAAGCAACTTGTTGTTAGTCTATGCAGTATGAATGCTTATCATCGAATATCTCTTTGAAGTTGGCTACCATGACTACTAAGTTAACTTGCTTCACCTCTAAATTTTCCCCTAATAACTAGCAACTATTATACATAGCTATCTTCGTGTCCAAGTAGATAGTACTATAGACAACTTAGTTTTTGAGGTAGGCTAACATTATCCAAAGTTACCTGTCATGATTAGCGAGGAGCTTTATATCACTATTAGTTGCATGCAATGACGTTTGCTATTGTAAGAAACTTAGTTTCATAGGTAGGCAACTTGATAACAATACTGGGCAACTTTTCAATGTATTATAGGCAACTGAAATAGTAATGGTAGGCAACTAGGTAGTAATACTAGGGGCAGTTGCTTGGTTTTGCTACGATAATTTTTCCTTAGTTGTTTTTAGTAATGCAGTTGTTTGGATTGGATAGGACAGTTTCTTAGTTTTGTAGGAGAGTTGCTCGGGTTTGCTAGAACATTTTTGCATTGTCGTTTGGTAATACATTTGCTTGGTTTTGCTAGAAATAATTTTCCATTGTGTTTTGGTAATATAAATTTGCTAGGATAATTTCTTGGATTGTATAGGACAATTGCTTGGTTTTGTAGGAGAGTTGGTCGGTTTTGCTAGAACAGTTTTGTATTGTGGTTTGGTAATACATCTGCTTGGTTTTGCTAGAAATAGTTTTGCATTGTATAACTAATACCAGGCAACTGGGCATCAACGGTAGGCCAATTTCATAGTATTATAGGCTACTGGGCATAAGTGGTAGGCTACTGACCATCCATGACAGGCAACTGAGCAACCACGATAGGCAAGTTAGGATAATGTTAGCAAAATTCATTGATACGCATAGTGCAATAAGTTGCTTATATGTAGCATTAAAGGCGCCTCATGTTTTGCGTGATTTTCTCAACAAACCAACCTAATACGCATACCTACTAGGCAAAAGATTAAGTTGCTTTCCTTTAGAACCAAAGTTGCCTCAATCGCACCCAAAGTTGCCTCAAAAAAAAGTTCGACAAAACCTATCGATATGAGATCTAGTTTTGAAGAACTCGTCGCGAGAAACCCAGCTGTGAAAACGAAACTGAATTTTGATGCTTAAATCAAAAGTTACAGTTTTTTATTTTTTCTGAAGCACCAAACAAATACACGTATAGATAAGATTCCTTTTTTGATGTACTGTGTAGTGCACGTCGGCAGCTCCTTCCATATTCGGAGGAGCGCCTGATCACACCAACGGACGCCCGAGCGCCTGCTAGCCACGTCCTCAAGATTCTATTGGTTGTAGATACCGGCTCCTGGCTCCGGTAAAAACAGCTTTGCGCTCTCTAGTCAGCCACCACACCCCTCGTTCCAAACCCTAGCTAGGTGGATCCACTGGTGCAGGGCTCCGGAGCAGATGCAGAGGTAGAAGGCACAGCCAGAGGTGCCCACGCCTCCGCCGCCAGCACGCAGGCGTTCCCGCGAGTCCCTGGAGTACAAGAGCCGTTTGTCCTGGTCTACTGGAGCACTGCACTTCAGATGAGTTTCAGCGTGCCTACTTCGGTTTATACTTCCAGAATTTGTAATACTGCAAGTCTGCAAATACACTACATAAAGAGCAAACTGAATTTGCTAGACACTCTTCATGTTACAAACTTTACACTGCTAGTAAGGTAGTAGAGTAGTAACTAACAAAGATACAAAATTCAGAGATATTGTTACACAGAATTACGTCGCCGAACTCGATTATACTCCAGTCGTAACGCGCCAATTATTCCACCTCATTCTCTTGCAGAGAAGTATGTGCCTGAACTCGATTATACTTGCTGATCCGGTCTCAACGCGCCAATTATTCCGCCTCAGTGGCTAGGCCAGTCAGTAAGATTGTGGTCCACCGAAGATTGGTCTCATGAACCTGTCGTCGAACTTCCTCCAGTAGATATGCACCGTGTGGATAGGTCTCTCCAACATCATTGATATGCTTCTCTTGGCTTGGATGAAGCCACTTCCACTCCCCGATGCGTCTTCGTCACCGAGAAACGGCAGGATGAACTCGTCCTTGGGGGAGTTGCTTCCTGTGCTGCGGCCTCCTGTCGGCTCCCGGTGGCGATGCTGCGGGAGCATAGCGCTTATCATCGGCCTTGTCAAGAAGCCAAACACCTGAAATGATGACAAGATATCAACTTCTATGTGTCGTAAAGCCTTTGCCAACAGAACATCACATAGTGGAAAGTGTGGGATTCGGTTAATGGTACTACCAGGGTTGTGAAAAATACTACGACAATTGTACTGGTGATGATGGTTGCATGAACTGGATCCTGTGTTACACCTGACAAAGTGAACTGAAAAGCATGCAAGTGTTCAGCACACCACTGTATTATTAGCACCCATGACCACCTGGATGATGATAGCATGTACCTGATTGTATGCTAGCGCAATTGAAACGGCGCCTCTCATGAGCCCAGCCCACCAAATCACGACCTTAACATGATCAAAGAATTTGGAGTTAGATCATTCAGTGGATTTCTACTGACAAAATTTCAGATCGCCTTTCAATTGATACAAAGCATGGGAGCGAGTCAAAATCATAGATTTAGAAGCAACCTGGTGCTTGAATGTGATTGCAGTTTTTTCAGAATTCCCACTCATAAAATTTGACAGAATCGAAATAGGGAAAACAAAGGCGGCCCGTCCCAGCAAAATAAGTGAAATGATGACACCAAAAATACCAATTGAGGTCTTGAAGCTGGCAAAGTTACAAAGTATGGCTCTGAGAAATGTTTTAAGGTAATTATGAAAAATGTGAAATGACAAAGTACTTTGGCACTGCAAAAATCGAGAAAAGTAGCGACATGCGTGCTCTACTGCTCACCTTGCTTGTGTTGTCTTCCACTTATCAATGTCAAGGGCATCCATTCCAACATAAAGAAAGATAAAGGTCTCAGCGATGAACGATAGTGTCGCAAATATGTGCCTGCAGTTACATCATTTACGTTACGATTACTTCTAGCAACACATGTTTTTCATCAAAATAGGCTAACCAACATAACACAAACAAGTTAGCAGTTGCTTTAAAGGCCATACTGATAATTTAGCAATACAGAAAGAGCAGAGTAATAGTACCTTGTCGTGATTCTGGAGCTCTCTGTTACATTATGCCATGCGTAGTGAGACATGACGATGCCGCAAAAGAAAACAGTCAAAATCCCACTTAGACTCAGCAGCTGCCAAAATGAATGTTTGCTCAGGCGCATTGTGGACACCATATGAACCGTTAGAAGTCAAGCTGTCATGGAATTACCTCTGCCACCATATACGATAAATAAGCCATGAGAGCCATTAAGGCGACCTCCCGGTCAGTCGAGTGCCTGCAAAATCAAGAATCTTTTTAGAAGATAAAGCACCGAAGATGAACAAAAACCAACTCATGACCTAGTATCCTGCTACCTACCTGCCAAAATACAGTGCTTTGAGAACATAAGCAGTGAACAGTCCGATCTGATATCATTCGGGAAACAAAATTATGAAAACTTATTTGGTGCCATGGTTCTGAAAAATTATGTAAAACCATGATTATAAATATCACAAAATTAGATTGTTAAAAAATAGTGTCCTTACTGTGGCACCAAGGATAGAGGAAATCTCCGATAACTTTTAGCACCGCCCCGCCTTTGAGCTTAGTGATATCCCTATTCTTTATAGCATTGAATAGGACCACTGATGTTGCATCATTGACGACTCCTTCTCCGAACACCAAGCTGTACAACCTCGGTGTCTCATCTTGGCTTATGACCTGAGTTTGAGCTCGACAGATAGATTAAACATGTGTTTTGAAAAATATATTGTGGAGAAAACGCTCAGAAGTTAGAAGTTGGACATCCAACGGACCTGCAGCGTGCACACAGTATCTGTCGAAGAAAATATGACTCCCAGTGCTGCAATTAAAAAATCAGACCCACACTAATTAATTTGAAGCAAAAGGAAGTGGCCCAAAAAAATATCACAAATGCAGAAGTAAGGACCTAGATAATCCACCGCGTCAAGTGTGCCAAAACCAACTTTTGGGAGGAGCCAGTAGAAACCTGACATCAATAGAAGTGATATTTGGCAACAGATTGTTAATGTGGTGCACAAAAGATCTCCCTTGAAAAATGGTCACCTGTGCATACAAGAATGTAAATGAAGACAATTTTAAAATATTGATTTGCACAACAACATGCCTTCTGAACATTGCAGCAATCCATGAGAGACCCCTGATCACGTTGTCACCCGGTGCAACTTCTCCAAGCATGCACCGAAAGATCGCCACTTGGGCGAAAAGACAAAAACATCTGTCCCGCTGCTTGGCGCACCACTCAGGGAGCGAGAGCGGCGGAAGGGGGCGATGAGTTTAATGATCCCAATTCCGAAATAAGGAAAAAATAATAAAAGTTTGTTCCACACGCGATTGTCGCCTACAAATGCCAGAATGTTGAAGGAGACAAAACCAAGCTATATTCAGGCTTGATTGCCGTTCGATGCGAAACCTAGCTCACAATATCTACGCAGACGTTACTAGTATGGAATTGCCCTTTTGTGAGCAGAATTTCCCATATCATGGGCATGTATGTTCTTCACTCATGTAAAGTTGGTTGACTTGCCCTCAGTTTAGCAGCTTAGTCTTGGCAAATTTATGCTACTACTTCTCTTATAATGTGTGATGTACATATGTTTAAGCAACACATGCTCGAAAATTCGAAGAATTAGCGAGTAGGTACCTGCAGAAACTATTGCGACCGAGATGAAAACTCCGAATACCCCGAAGGACATGATGGTGAGGAAGTTATGGAAGAACTGCTTCTTCTTGACCTGGAACCTGCAAAGAAAAGCCATGAACAATTCCACACAACACTCAGTAAAGTACTGATAGCTGGTTAATTATTTATCACCTCCAATGCAGTGCAGAGTTAACAAATTCAGCCGGTGAAGATATATACGTACGTACCCAGCGTTGAAGATTATGGGCGGAAGGACGTAGATGAAGAAGAGCTGCTCGTCGAACCTCAGGATGTGCGAGTTCCTGCCTTTGCTCAGCAGAAAGATGAGAGCCCCAACAATGCACCCCTGCCATGAGAGACAAAGGCCCAGGTAAAGGTAAATCAGTCACGCCTGAAATGTGCGTGTGTGTTGGAGACGAGAGAGACGCCGCATCGGCATCGTACGATGATGAGCGCGGTGATGGACTCGTTGACCCATTTGTTCTCCTCGAGGAGGTGGCCGGCGACGAGGCAGAGGCACAGCACCGCCGTGAAGACGCAGATGGACACCACGGTGCCGCTGCTGCCCCCCGTCGACGCCGCCACCACCAGCTCGTCCCACAGCGAAGCCGCCGCCATGGTGCCGCGCGCATGTGCAGCCCTGGTGCTCTCGCTTCGATTCGGTTCAGGCTGGTTTCGGATGATCACCACCGCCTGCTCTGCCCTCTTCTTCGCTGCCTGCCTCTGTGCGCGCCGCGACGAGCAGAGGGCTCTTACTCTGTCTACCTTCTCTGTTTCTCGTACGTACTACGGCTCGGTGCGGCTGTGAGTGCGGTGACGCGTGATTTTGGCGCGAGGCGGCGGCGATCGGTTTGGGGTTCGAGGAGGGGGCGGCACGCGTGGCGGGGGGCGCCTGCGTGGCGGGTGAGCTGGTGCCGTCACATGGCTACACGCCTGGGTTCTGGATGGCGTTGAAGGATCCCTGACACGCCTGCACTGTGGGTGCAATTGAAGAAATTCTTTTATGCGGGTACCCAACAACCCATTAAAGAACCACGACTGGTGCCTGTGCTACTTGGGTCCACAAAACTGTCACGTAGCAAAGCAAAGGGTTGGCCTTTTATCCATCTCCGGGTCTCATTGATACAAGCATTTGATATTGATTTATTAATGGATTACATCTAGTATCATGTACCCCAAAATATCTAATATTATGTGTATTTATTTGATTTGGGGTCAAAACTTTTGCGAAAAAATAGCTTACACATTCTTTCTTGTCACTGATGAACCGATGAGCTGGCGGTCCGTTCGATGAAAATATGACCGACAGCCTCTGGGGTTTTTAATCATGTTCCAAAGTACTTCCTTATGATTAAGATTTTGTATTGCAAAGGTTACATAATATAATCTCTAATTGTTGGTCAAAGTTTTATTCTAACAAGACTTAATATGGAGAGTACAAAACTTGAGGGAGTACTAGTATCAACTAAGTTCAACGCCGATTAAGAAGCCGCAGTTGACCGAACTGTAGGCGGGCAAAGAAAACACCGGTGAAAGTCGTTTGAGAACCTGGGCTGGCCCACTTCCCAATCTTGTGTGGTTGCGAGGCTAGCCGGGCAGAGACGAGAGAGACGGAGGGAGAAGTCTTGCTTAGAGGTGTTTAGCTCTATGTTGGGTGGATCACGACAATATCATGTCCGAGCAACACTCGGTGGCTAGCGGCGGCCAGCTTCCTAGTTTATGTTGGCTCGAAACTAGAGGAGCATCACCGACAACTCCTCAAATTAGTTTGTAAATAGTTCCGTGATTTGGAGTCGGTCCTCCTACTTGTGAAGCACCATGGTTGTGGCGAAAGAGAAGTAGAGAATTGCTAGTGATGTGTGAATTTTTGCACTTTTTTATGTATATCTTAGTGCCAAACCCCTCATATCATTCATATCTATCTAGCATCTTTTCATGTCCACCATGCATAGTTTTCATTGTTTACCCATTTTACCAAGTTCGTTGCATAATTTTTAGTTATTATTTGTTTTTATAACTTTCCTTTGTTTTGCGGTATTTGTAGGGGAATTGGCATGTCTATGAACCAATCACGATAGAAAGGCTAAGGTTGGGATCAATACGGAGGACTTCCAGGCACCAGACTTAGGCATTTTGGAGTGTCAAATATGAAAATTTTCAAAGTGCTTAAATTGAAGATCCAACACCACACATGCATAGGTGTCATTCATACGAATCCAGTGAGTTCAAGAACATCAAAATCGAAGTTTGTATGAAGAAATGGCAGAAACTAGATGCAATTAGGAGAGTATCACCGACAACTCCTCAAATTAGTTTGTATAGTTCCGTGATTTGGAGTCAGTCCTCCTACTTGTGAAGCACCATGGTTGTGGCGAAAGAGAAGCAGAGAATTGCTAGTGATTTTGGCTCCTAGGTGTAGATACACCTATTATGAAATATATATATATAACACATTTCAAAATGTTAAAAAAATTCGAGAAAAAATCTCGTGTGTACATCCGGACATCCTATGTTCGCACACAAAATTTCGATGAAAAGGAGCATTTTTAGTGGCATGTATTAAAAAGATAAAAAATGCCTCGTAAATAGCTGTAATCAAGCATAAAAATGTCTTTTTTATGCAAGCCACAAAAAATGTCCTTCTTCACCGAAACTTTGTGCACCCACATATGATGTCCGGGTTTACATGTGGGATTTTTTCTCGAAATTTTTAAACTTTTTCAAATGTGTATTTAGCCAATGACTGCATATACACCTATGAGTCAAGTGAATTTCTGTTATAGAAACTATTGGGGAACGTCGCATGGGAAACAAAAAAATTCCTACGCACACGCAAGATCTATCCATGGAGATGCATAGCTACGAGGGGGGGGGGGAGCGTATCTACATACCCTTCTAGATCGCTAAGCGAAAGCGTATATAACGCGGTTGATGTAGCCGTACGTCTTCACGATCCAATCGCGATCCGTCCCGATCTAGCGCCGAACGGACGGCACCTCCGCGTTCAGCACACGTGCGGCTCGATGACGTCTCCGCCTCCTCGATCCAGCGAGCAAGGGCGGAGTAGTAGATGGGTTCTCAACCAGCACGACAACGTGGTGGAGATGGTGGTGGAGCAATCCCGACAGGGCTACGCCCAGCGCTACCGAAACCGCGAACGGAGGAGAAAACGATCTAGGGAGAGAGAGGGGCGCCAAGGGCTTGGTGTGTCCTCTTGGGGCGCCCCCTCCCCTCTATCTCTACTCCTAATTGGGGAGTTGGTAGCTTCCGTTCCGGGTTTATTTTCGTCATCCCTCACACCTCTATCTGGTTTATTTTCGGCCGTTTTTTTCTCCCATGTAACGCACCGGTTTTTTTACCGATTGCTCGCATCGCATGGCTCGGAGACCCGTCCCCGATCCGGGTAAATTTCATGTTTTGACCCTTTTGAAGAAGTTGATCCAGATCTGACCCCGGTTTGCAAAAATTTCCGGATCTGACCCTTTTCTTACCGCCAGACCCCTTGGCGGTAGGGTATGATAACCTACCGTCGAGGTCCCTGGCGGTAGGAAAATGGCCTACCGCCGCAGGGACTGGCGGTAGCATGTGTAACCCAACCGCCAAGGGGTCCGGCGGTAGGCACACACGCGCACTGTGTCCGTAACTTAGAAATTTTTCACGGTAGGCGTGCAACCCTACCGCCAGGGTCCTCGGCGGTAGGTTGTCATACCCTACCGTCAAGGGGTCTGGCGGTAAGAAAATGGTCAGATCCGGAAATTTTTGCAAACCGGGGTCAGATCTGGATCAACTTCTTCAAAAGGGTCAAAACACGAAATTTTGCCCCCCGATCCACCCCACCAAGGGAAAATACGACCCGCTACCCCTCTCTATTCTAGGGTTTCAAGCGGCGGCGGGCGGCGGCGGCATAAGCGACGGTGACGGTTGACATCGGGCCACCACTCAGCCCTGTCGCCACGGCCACACGCTTCACCGCGCCCGACGTCGACGCTGCCTACGCACGGCACGACGCCGCGCCTCGCTCGCCTTCGTCGACGACACTCGATGCAGACCAACGTCGTGTGCCTCGGCCTTGGTCGACGGCTCGACGCAGTTGACGACGACTAGTAGCAACCCCGAGCCTGACGCGCCGCTGCCGCGTGCCGCGGCTCCGCCTCCTCCCCTGCCCCGGGGCGCGGCGCGAAGATAGCCGCCGATTCATCTGAGTATGGTGAGTATTCTCTGTTTATGTGTTTTCCTAATATGATGGTTTGGCTATTTTGTGAATAGATGCATCAGCCAGCCATAAGGCTGCACCATCTCCAAGTATCCGTGGGTCAGTCGCAGTGCAAGACAGTCGGCCCTCTATTAGGCTGGTCTGGTGGTGATTTCACCTATTTCAGGTAACAATACTTTCTCCTCTTTGCAGTTAATTAAATGGATCCGTAAGCTGCTTGACTGCTACAACTGGTTGTATCACCGGCCGGTTACTTTGGGTGAATTGGGCAGAACAAATTATGCCATCTATGTTCCATCTCTTTTTGTTCAATGCTTGTGCTTTTCGTAAGTGGAGTCTCCAAATTTTGATTCCATTTATTAGAATGATTGCTACATACTATCAGGTTGATGAATGCAATGTGAAGATTATAGAAAACAGTAGGATTTCTAGTTTGTATGCTCGTCCACTAACTCAGTTTTTAAGGGTTCATGATACAACAATTGTGTAAATGTGTCAGACTTTCTATTTACTTTTGCAGTGCTATTTAATTGTTAAACTTTCTAGAAAAAAATCTCAAGAATACCCAATATGCTTTTTTTGTCATTTCTTTCAGGATAACACAACAGTGAGCCAAACAGAGATCTGACAAAGGTCCTATAGAGCTGACCACAAGAGCGACAACAAGTGCAGCAGTGCATACTAAACGGTTGATCGAGTTTGTGCCAATCATGTCCCCTAACGGTGTGATTGACAATGGAAGTAAACTATTAGACACAAGCAAATGATTTCTACTAATTAGAACTACATAGTGAAGCCTGACAAAATGGCCACAAGTATTGGAATCTTATAAAGTTATAATATGTTGGAGGGTGTACGAATGGGCATGCTTCTCGATCCAAGGCATGGAGAAATACAAGAAGTATGCCGACAAGCTGGTCGGGACATGTAAAGGCAGAGGAACATTGAGCCGGAGGAAGACATTAACAAGGATCGGCTCAGTAAGGTCTAGACGTACGGAGATTACTGACCACATCTTTGACTCGTAGGCCGTAGCTATGCATATTGTTGGACTAAGCTATGTTCAATTTAAATCCATCTACATACTGATGAAAATTTTCCTTTGGGTGTGTCACATTAACAGGTGGAACATGAATGTTGATGGGATGCTTACGGAAGATGAGGTCAAGAAGGTGGCTACGGAGATGATCACAAAGAGAATACTAGCGCTGGTTCGTCTCCCCCCGACCCTTCAACTATGTTCATGTTTGCACATCGATCCGTCGATACTGTTTGGGATTTTTCCAGGGCCTATTGATCCGCCACGCGATTCAAAAAGCTCTTTAGCGTAGTTTGCAACAACAAAAAATCAGAGGATTGGTCGTTTGTAAGGTTGGATATCTCAGAGGTGGCAACCACCCAGATTGGAATTTAATTTCAATCTATTTCCATGTCTGAAGTTTCACGCTAGATGGTATGTTCCTACGATGTGATTTGTTTATGGAGCTGGAGAGATGTGTAGGCGCTTGTTAGTTTAGAATTTTGCGAAAAGACGAAACTAACTACTGATCTGATATGCTCTTAGAGTTGCAAGTGGTACTATGTTAGAAAGTTGTCATACCTCAATAGTTGTGAGGTTATCTAATTAATATGAATGATTTGGCTTTGCTAGCTGTCGAGGCTTGGAGGTAACAAGTTCAATAATTCGTTAGAGAAACATGTCTCCTTTAATCATCATGTTTTGTGTTTGGCAGGCAGCTGGTGCAACGGCTTCCTCCGGGGTGGTGTCCAGCTCAGCCCTTTTTTCCTCAACTCCATCAACCATCTTATCACGCATTGATATCCTCTACTGCTCTGCCACGAGATTACATGGCAGGGTGATGCAAATAAGGTGAACGTCGCACGGCTGCTACTGCTAGGGATAGCATGCAGCACAGAAGTTTATTCCTCCTTCTATACCACACACCACCTCATATTCACGTTCGATTCTGAAGAAGCCACATGTTCCGGATATACATAACATAATTGCACAAACCATGTAAAAATCTAGACAACACTGAATGTCAAGAGCTTAATAACAATTTGGAATATCTTGAGGACATGTGGCGTACATCGCAGAAAATTAGCATCAAAATAGTAAGGCAAATACTGTAAGTTAACTATGGACATCTTTTCATGCAAAAGATCTTTTCACAGTCAGTACAGTCCTACTTAAGCTAATTCAAATTAAGGAATTGTGTTCTATATATACGAATGCATATGTACAGGGTACGTATCACTACATAATAGTTTCGAGTTTAGTTAATCTGTAATCCATATCACTACATAAGGTAACTGAGACTTTGTGCACTATGACAGTTTCATTTCACCCCATTGATGGAGCTTAGAGTTGTTAACATTAATTATTCATTATGGACATCGTTTTGATGATGAATTGTTGATACATACTCTGACCAGTTTGGAATGTCGAACTGTTGTGGTTATATATATTTTAGCCATAAACTTTTAGTTTCACATGTTAGAGTTTTCATTTGCAAATTTTTATGAATTAGATTCCTATGCTCAAAATCTCCGTTTCATAGGGAAAAATCCATCGGCTAACATACAATTTTTTTCATGTACAGGATGCTGATTTCATCATATTTAAAGAGAAGAAAATGAATAGGGTGAATAAATCTCATCGTATAATCTCCTCTCCAATTCTGATAGGAACCGAGTCCCTACCAGGACGAGCTCTCGGGTTATAGGGGTGGAAGGAGGGCTGGCGAGGCGGAGGGCGCGGTCGCCGGCGCTGGGGCGCCGTGGTCGCGTGCGAGAGAGAGAGACGGCGGCTAGGGTTTGGGGTCTCGGCTCCTGAAGGAAGCCGAGCAATTATGATTGCTTCTGCCTATCTCAAAACGAGTCCTTACATGAGTTTATATAATCTCCTTCGTGCTAACAAAAACAACAAACTGGGCTAAGCCCCTAATAACGATAAGATAAGTTGGGCCAAGCCCCTAACTGCCTGCGCCATTGGGCCTCCTCCGGCTATAGGATATGCCGGTCATAACAAATTCACACTCATATAAGGTGCTATTATTGTCCCCTTTGATGCATGCTTATAATTTACTACACTGCATATAAATGATCAAATTGGCATGTTGCTGTAAGGACTAAAATGAGATAATTATTTTTTTCAGTTTTTTTCTTCTATGATAAAAAGTTGTTTGCTTCTGCTTATTGATAAAGATAATTATTCCCTTTTTAGTAGAGGTGCTTTCAAATATTAATTATTCCCTATTTAGTAAAGTTGCGGTAGTCATGTGCTAATTCTCTGACACCTTAATTACTCCCTATTTAGTAGATATGATGTCAAATAGTTTTTTAGTAGATTACTCCCTCCCTTCCGATTTATAGGGCTTATCTCAATATTTTAGTTTTTCCATTTTATAAGTCTCAATTTGATTGTTACCCATCACATGTTCATATTTCAACATGCATTAAATTGTTGCATGCAAAGATTTAGAGAACATTGACCAATGCATGCTAAAGTTCTTGTTCATGCATGCATGCATTGCAATTAATCCATTGGTAAACACAATATTTTGAGTAAAACGAGCACATTAATAGAGTATTTTTGCAAACTACAAAACTTATTCCACCACTCACCATCTACCTTGGTTGGTGAGATTTTTGAATTGAACCCTATAAACCGAAAAAGAGGTAGTACTACAGTTCCTATACATGCAAACTTTGTGTTTCGATGTGAGATTCACTGAGAGTGAACAATGGATATAAAGTGGTCTGGTTTACTACTCCCTTCGTAAAGAAATATAAGAGCGTTTAGATCACTACTTTAGTGATCTAAACGCTCTTATATTTTTTTACAGAGGGAGTACTAAACACTGGGACCACGTTGGTCTTTTCCAGATAGTCAAGCATGTAACTCATTCAGCGATAATCAGGTAACATCTGCTACTCAAAATCGAAGTTTTGTACGGGTGTAAAACCGAGAGCAACCATGGATCATTTAATTCACTCCTTGTGGGCGTACCTACTGGCATCGTGGCATAGACCTCCGGTCCCTTCTGAGCACGGCCTCCTGCTTGCCTTGAGGATGCAGGCCTCCCTATCCAGCTCATCTCATTGGAATTGATTGGCGCCCTTGCTCATGTCCAACTTACACCAGTCGCTACCCCAACCCACCCCCGTGCACACAGATGAGAATCGAAATGAAGCAAACAAGAAGAGTGGGAGGAGGACAAGGCGTACATGGAGGCGGGGTCGTTCTGCCGTTGTGGCGGTCCAGGAGCACGACGGGGTCGCGGGCGACCTGTGTGTCGCGGGCATCTGTCGAGAACATCGAACCGCTACACGACCTGTTTGAATTGGATCCACAGATGCGTCCCCATTTATATGATTGCCCAAGAAATTCCGATTGAAACTCAAAGTTGTGGTATGCCAATCACTTACCGTAAATTTATATGTATGATGGTTTCGGTCCTCTTTTACCTTTTTAGACTAAATCATGATATATTCAATTGGAAGCTAAAATGTGAGTTACAAGAATTTTGTATTATTACTAAATGTATAGATGATATTTGTGGCAACACAATAATATTCTGCACATGACATCAGTGTTGTGAATTACAATTATGTTTTTATTAGTGTCCCTATGTCAAATTTTTGTTGGAAATATGCCCTAGAGGCAATAATAAAAGTACTTATTATTATATTTCCTTTTTCATGATAATCGTTTATTATCCATGCTATAATTTTATTAAATGGAAACACTGATACATGTGTGGATACATAGACAACACTGTGTCCCTAGTATGCCTCTAGTAGACTAGCTCGTTGATCAAAGATGGTCAAGGTTTCCTAAGCCATGGACATGAGATGTCATTTGATAACGGGATCACATCATTAGGAGAATGATGTGATGGACAAGACCCAAACTATGAACATAGCATATAATCGTGTCAGTTTATTGCTATTGTTTTCTGCATGTCAAGTATCTGTTCCTATGACCATGAGATCATGCAACTCACTGACACCGGAGGAATACCTTGTGTGTATCAAACGTCACAACGTAACTGGGTGACTATAAAGATGCTCTACAGGTATCTCCAAAGGTGTCTGTTGAGCTAGCATGGATCAAGACTGAGATTTGTTACTCCGTGTGACGAAGAGGTATCTCAGGGCCCACTCGGTAATACAACATCACAACAAGCCTTGCAAGCAATGTGACTAAAGTGTTAGCCACGGGATCTTGTATTACGGAACGAGTAAAGAGACTTGCCGGTAACGAGATTGAATTATGTATAGAGATACCGACGATCGAATCTCGGGCAAGTAACATACCGAAGAACAAAGGAAACAGCGTACAGGATTAACTGAATCCTTGACATAGAGGTTCAACCGATAAAGATCTTCGTAGAATATGTAGGAACCAATATGGGCATCCAGGTCCCGCTATTGGTTATTGACCATAGAGGTGTCTCGGTCATGTCTACATAGTTCTCGAACCCGCAGGGTCTGCACACTTAAGGTTCGGTGACGTTTCGGTATAGTTGAGTTATGTATGTTGGTGACCGAAGGTTTTGAGGAGTCCCGGATGAGATCCCGGATGTCACGAGGAGCCCCGGAATGGTCCGGAGGTAAAGATTGATATATAGGAAAGTGGTGTTTGAACTCCGGAAAAGTTTCGGGCATTTCCGGCAGTGTATCGGGAGTGACGAATGGGTTCCGGGGGTCCACCAAGTGGGTCCACCACACCCCAAGTGGGTCACATGGGCCTGAGGGTGGCGCACCAGCCCCTGGTGGGCTGGGCGGCCGGCCCAAGAAGGCCTATGCAGCTGGACTTGTGGGAAAGGGAAAGTCCAAGTGGGGAAGGGAAGGAGTCCTACTAGGAGTAGGATTGGAGGTGGACTCCTCCACCTCCACCTCCTTCGGCCGACTCCTAGGAGGCTTCCTAGGTCGGCCAGCCCCTCCCCTCCCTCCTTTATATACTAGAGGGGAGGGGGGGCAGCTGCACAAGAAACTTTAGCCACGGTGCAGCCCTCTCTCCCCGATAGATCAAATCCTCTAGTTTTCAACAGTGCTTAGGCGAAGCCCTGCTAGAATAGTTCCACCACCACCGCCGCCGCGTCGTCGCGCTGCTGGAGAACTCATCTACCTCTCCGCTCCCTCTTGTTGGATCAAGAAGGCTGAGATCGTCATCGAGCTGTACGTGTGCTGAACGTGGAGGTGCCGTCCGTTCGGCGCTAGATCGGGACGGATCGTGATTGGATCGCGGGACGCTCGGCGATTTGGATCGCGAAGACGTTCGACTACATCAACCGCGTTTCTTAACGCTTCCCGCTTAGCGATCTACAAGGGTATGTAGATCTACTCTCCCTCTCGTACATGCTCATCACCATGGATAGATCTTGCGTGTGCGTAGGAAATTTTTTGTTTCCCATGCAACGTTCCCCAACAGTGGCATCTGAGCTAGGTCTATGTGTAGATGAGATCACGAGTAGAACACAAATGAGTTTGTGGGCGTTGATATTCAGATTGCTTCCTCCCTTGGTCTTTTCTTGATTCGGCGGTATTGTGGGATGAAGCGGCCCGGACCAACCTTACTCGTACGCTTACGAGAGACCGGTTCCATCAACTGACATGTAACTTCGTTGTTTAAAGATGGCTGGCGGGTGTCTATCTCTCCTACTTTAGTCGGATCGGATTTGACAAAGGCGGTCCTTGAGAAGGTTGAATAGCAATTTTTGTATCACCGTTGTGGTTTTTGCGTAGGTGAGAATAGTTCTTGCTAGATACCCGTAGCAGCCACGTAAAACATGCAACAACAATTAGAGGACGTCTAACTTGTTTTTGCAGGGTATGTTGTGATGTGATATGGCCAATTACATGATGAGATATATGTGATGTATGAGATGATCATGTATTGTATAGAATATCACGACTTGCATGTCGATGAGTATAGCATCCGGCAGGAGCCATAGGGTTGCCTTTAATTATTTTCGCCGTTTTGCTTTACTTTATCGCTATGAGTTAGCAATAGTCGTAGAAGCAACAGTAGGCGCGACAACCTCATGGTGACACATTGATGAAGATCAAGATGATGGAGATCATGGTGTTATGCCGGTGACGATTGAGATCATGCCGGTGCTTTGGAGATGGAGATCAAAAGCACAAGTTTATGGCCATATCATGTCACTTATGATTTGCATGTGATGTTAATCCTTTTATGCATCTTATTTTGCTTAGGATGACGATAGCATTATAAGGTGATCCCTCACTAAAATTTCAAGATAAATTGTGTTCTCCCCGAGTGTGCACCGTTGCGAAAGTTCGTCGTTTCGAGACACCACGTGATGATCGGGTGTGATAGACTCTACGTTCGCATACAATGGGTGCAAGCCAGTGTTGCACGTGCGGAACACTCGGGTTAAACTTGACGAGCCTAGTTGTACAGACATGGCCTCGGAACACAAGAGACCGAAAGGTCGAACATGAGTCATATAGTAGATATGATCAACATGAAGATGTTCACCATTGAAACCACCTCAACTCACGTGATGATCGGACTTGAGTTGGTGAATTTGGATCATGTGACACTCGAATGACCAGAGGGATGTCAATTTGAGTGGGAGTTTTTAAGTAATATGATTAACTAAACTCATTATCTTGAACAATAGTCTAAATTGTCTTTGCAAAATTTATGTTGTAGATCAATGGCTCGCGTAGTAGCACCCCTGAATTTTAATGCGTTCCTAGAGAAAGCTAAGTTGAAAGATGATGGAAGTAACTTTGTGGACTGGGCCCGTAATCTGAGGATTATCCTTACGGCTTCCCAAAAGGGTTATGTCCTTGATGCACCGCTTGGTGATCCACCCGCTCCAGTTGAGTCTCCAGACGTTGTGAACGCCTGGCAGGCTCGTTCTGATGATTACTGAATGGTTCAATGTGCAATGTTGTATGGCTTAGAACCAGGACTTCAAAGACATTTTGAACGTCATGGAGCATATAATATGTTCCTAGAGTTGAAGTTTATCTTTCAGAAGAATGACCGGATCAAGAGGTATAAGACCTCCGATAAGTTCTATGCCTGCAAGATGGAGGAGAACGGGTCTGTCAGTGAACACATACTCAAAATGTCTGGGTATTCCACCCGTCTGGCTGAATTGGGGATGCCCCTTCCAGCAGAGGCGATCACTGACAGAGTTCTTCAATCATTGCCACCTAGCTACAAGAGCTTCGTGTTGAACTATAACATGCACGGGGTGAACAAGTCAGTCGCCGAGTTGTTTGCGATGTTGAAAGTCGCTGAGTCTGAGATTCAGAAGGAGCATCAAGTGTTGATGGTCAATAAAACCACTAGTTTCAAGAAGAATGGCAAAGGGTAAGAAGGGTAACTCCAAGAAGAGTGGCAAAGCAGTTGCCCCTCCCATGAAGAAACCCAAGGCTAGACCCAAGCCGGAAACTGAGTGCTTTCATTGCAAGGGAACTGGTCACTGGAAGCGGAACTGCCCCTCCCGTGAAGAAACCCAAGGCTGGACCCAAGCCGGAAACTGAGTGCTTTCATTGCAAGGGAACTGGTCACTGAAAGCGGAACTGCCCCAAGTATTTGGCTGACAAGAAGGCGGCCAACAACAAACAAGGTATATATGATATACATGTTATTGATGTGTACCTTACCAACTCTCGTTGTAGTGCCTGGGTATTTGATACCGGTGCGGTTGCTCACATTTGCAACTCAAAACAGGAACTGCGAAATAGACGGAGGCTGGCAAAGGACGAAGTGACGATGCGCGTGGGAAATGGTTCCAAGGTTGATGTGATCGCCGTCGGCACGCTCGCTCTTCGATTACCATCGGGATTAGTGATGAACCTAAATAAGTGTTATTTGGTGCCTGCGTTAAGCATGAACATTATATCTGGATCTTGTTTATTGCGAGACGGTTACTCATTTAAATCAGAGAATAATGGTTGTTCTATTTATATGGGTAATATCTTTTATGGTCATGCACCCAATGTAAGCGGTTTATTCTTATTGAATCTCGATAGTGATGATACACATGTTCATAACATTGATGCCAAAAGATGTCGAATTGATAATGATAATACCACTTTCTTGTGGCACTGCCGTTTAGGTCATATTGGTGTAAAACGCATGAAGAAGCTCCATGCTGATGGACTTTTGGAGTCACTTGATTTTGAATCACTTGACACATGTGAACCATGCCTCATGGGCAAGATGACTAAAACCCCGTTCCCTGGTACAGTGGAACGGGCAAGTGACTTGTTGGAAATCATACATACTGATGTGTGCGGTCCGATGAGCATTGAGGCGCGTGGTGGTTATCGTTACTTTCTCACCTTCACTGATGACTTAAGTAGATATGGGTATATTTACTTAATGAAACACAAGTCTGAAACGTTTGAAAAGTTCAAGCAATTTTAGAGTGAAGTTGAGAATCATCGTAACAAGAAGATTAAATTCCTATGATCTGATCGAGGAGGAGAATATCTGAGTTATGAATTTGGCAGTCACTTAAGACAGTGTGGAATTATTTCACAATTGACACCGCCTGGAACACCACAGCGTAATGGTGTGTCCGAACGTCGTAATCGAACCTTATTGGATATGGTGCGATCTATGATGTCTCTTGCCGATTTGCCACTATCGTTTTGGGGTTATGCATTAGAGACAGCTGCATTCACTTTAAATAGGGCACCATCGAAATCCGTTGAGATGACGCCATATGAACTGTGGTTTGGCAAGAAGCCAAAGTTGTCGTTTCTTAAAGTTTGGGGATGTGATGCTTATGTCAAAAAGCTTCAGCCTGAAAAGCTGGAACCCAAAGCAGAGAAATGCGTCTTCATAGGATACCCAAAAGAGACAGTTGGGTATACCTTCTATCTCAGATCCGAAGGCAAAGTGTTTGTCGCTAAAAACGGAACATTTCTTGAGAAAGAGTTTCTCTCGAAAGAATTGAGTGGGAGGAAGATAGAACTTGATGAGGTTGTTGAACCTTTACTTCAACCTGAGAGTAGCGCAGCGCAGAAAGATGTTTCTGTAGAGCCTGCATCAGTTGAAGAGGAAGTTAATGATGATGATCATGAAGCTTCGGATCAAGTTGCTATTGAACCTCGTAGGTCGACAAGGACGCGTACTGCTCCTGAGTGGTACGGCAACCCTGTCTTAGAGGTCATGTTGTTGGACAACGATGAACCTACGAGCTATGGAGAAGCGATGATGGGCCCGGATTCCGAGAAATGGTTAGAGGCCATGAAATCCAAGATGGGATCCATGTATGAAAACAAAGTATGGGCTTTGGAAGTATTACCTGAAGGGCGAAAGGCCATTCAGAACAAATGGATCTTTAAGAGGAAGACGAACGCTGACGGTAATGTCACTGTCTATAAAGCTCGACTTGTGGCAAAGGGTTTTTCACAAGTTCAAGGGGTTGACTACGATGAGACCTTCTCACCCGTAGCGATGCTTAAGTCCGTCAGAATCATGTTAGCAATAGCTGCATTTTTCGATTATGAAATTTGGCAGATGGATGTCAAAACTGCGTTCCTTAACGGTTTCCTTAAGGAAGAGTTGTATATGATGCAACCAGAAGGTTTTGTCGATCCAGAGAATGCTGACAAAGTTTGCAAACTCCAGCGATCCATTTATGGACTGGTGCAAGCATCTCGGAGTTGGAATCTTCGCTTTGATGAGGTGATCAAAGCGTTCGGGTTTATACAAGTTTATGGAGAAGCTTGTATTTACAAGAAAGTGAGTGGGAGCTCTATAGCGTTTCTAATATTATATGTGGATGACATATTGCTGATTGGAAACAATATAGAAATGTTGGAAAGCGTGAAGGAATATTTGAACAAGAGTTTTTCAATGAAGGACCTAGGAGAAGCTGCTTTCATATTAGGCATCAAGATCTATAGAGATAGATCGAGACGCTTAATAGGACTTTCACAGAGCACATACCTTGACAAAGTTTTGAAGAAGTTCAAAATGGATCAGTCCAAGAAGGGGTTCTTGCCTGTATTGCAAGGTGTGAAGTTGAGTAAGACTCAATGCCCAGTGACTGCAGAAGATAGAGAAAACATGAGTGTCATCCCCTATGCTTCAGCCATAGGCTCTATCATGTATGCAATGCTGTGCACAAGACCCGATGTCAGCCTTGCCATAAGTATGGATAGAAGGTTTCAAAGTGATCCAGGAATGGAACACTGGACGACGGTCAAAAATATCCTGAAGTACCTAAAAAGGACTAAGGACATGTTTCTCGTTTATGGAGGTGATCAAGAGCTCGTCGTAAAGGGTTACGTCGACGATGCAAGCTTTGACACTGATCCGTATGACTCTAAGTCGCAAACCGGATACGTATTTATTCTCAATGGGGGTGCGGTAAGCTGGTGCAGTTCCAAGCAAAGCATGGTAGCTGCTTCTACATGCGAACCGGAGTACATCGCTGCCTCGGAGGCGGAGAAGGAAGGTGTCTGGATGAAGGAGTTCATGACAGATCTTGGAGTAGTGCCTTGTGCACTAAACCCAATGACTCTGTTCTGTGACAACACTGGTGCCATTGCTCTAGCCAAGGAACCAAGGTTTCACAAGAGGATCAGACACATAAAGCGACGTTTCAATTCCATCCGCGATTACATCAAGGAGGACGACATAAATATTTGCAAAGTGCACACGGATCTGAATGTTGCAGATCCAATAACTAAACCTCTTCTAAGGGCTAAACATGATCAACACCAGAACAGTATGGGTGTTAGATTCATTACAATGTAAATCACATAGTGATGTGAGCTAGATTATTGACTCTAGTGCAAGTGGGAGACTGTTGGAAATATGCCCTAGAGGCAATAATAAAAGTAGTTATTATTATATTTCCTTGTTCATGATAATCGTTTATTATCCATGCTATAATTGTATTAATTGGAAACACTGATACATGTGTGGATACATAGACAACACTGTGTCCCTAGTATGCCTCTAGTAGACTAGCTCGTTGATCAAAGATGGTCAAGGTTTCCTAAGCCATGGACATGAGATGTCATTTGATAACGGGATCACATCATTAGGAGAATGATGTGATGGACAAGACCCAAACTATGAACGTAGCATATGATCGTGTCAGTTTATTGCTATTGTTTTCTACATGTCAAGTATCTGTTCCTATGACCATGAGATCATGCAACTCACTGACACCGGAGGAATACCTTGTGTGTATCAAACGTCACAACGTAACTGGGTGACTATAAAGATGCTCTACAGGTATCTCCGAAGGTGTCTGTTGAGCTGGCATGGATCAAAACTGGGATTTGTTACTCCGTGTGACGGAGAGGTATCTCAAGGCCCACTCGGTAATACAACATCACAACAAGCCTTGCAAGCAATGTGACTAAAGTGTTAGCCACGGGATCTTGTATTACGGAACGAGTAAAGAGACTTGCTGGTAACGAGATTGAACTAGGTATAGAGATACCGACGATCGAATCTCGGGCAAGTAACATACCGAAGAACAAAGGGAACAACGTACGGGATTAACTGAATCCTTGACATAGAGGTTCAACCGATAAAGATCTTCGTAGAATATGTAGGAACCAATATGGGCATCCAGGTCCCGCTATTGGTTATTGACCGTAGAGGTGTCTCGGTCATGTCTACATAGTTCTCGAACCCGCAGGGTCTGCACACTTAAGGTTCGGTGACGTTTCGGTATAGTTGAGTTATGTATGTTGGTGACCGAAGGTTGTTCGGAGTCCCGGATGAGATCCCGGACGTCACGAGGAGCTCCAGAATGGTCCGGAGGTAAAGATTGATATATAGGAAAGTGTGTTTGAACTCCGGAAAAGTTTCGGGCATTTCCCGCAGTGTACCGGGAGTGACGAATGGGTTCCGGGGGTCCACCAAGTGGACCCACCACACCCCAAGTGGGTCACATGGGCCTGAGGGTGGCGCACCAGCCCCTGGTGGGCTGGGCGGCCGGCCCAAGAAGGCCTATGCGGCTGGACTTGTGGGAAAGGGAAAGTCCAAGTGGGGAAGGGAAGGAGTCCTACTAGGAGTAGGATTGGAGGTGGACTCCTCCACCTCCACCTCCTTCGGCCGACTCCTAGGAGGCTTCCTAGGTCGGCCAGCCCCTCCCCTCCCTCCTTTATATACTAGAGGGGAGATAGGGCAGTAGCACAAGAAACTTTAGCCACGGTGCAGCCCTCTCTCCCCGATAGATCAAATCCTCTAGTTTTCAGCAGTGCTTAGGCGAAGCCCTGCTGGAATAGTTCCACCACCACCGCCGCCGCGCCTTCGCGCTGCTGGAGAACTCATCTACCTCTCTGCTCCCTCTTGCTGGATCAAGAAGGCGGAGATCGTCATCGAGCTGTACGTGTGCTGAACGTGGAGGTGCCGTCCGTTCGGTGCTAGATCGGGACGGATCGTGATTGGATCGCAGGACGCTCGGCGATTTGGATCGCGAAGACGTTCGACTACATCAACCGCGTTTCTTAGCGCTTCCCGCTTAGCGATCTACAAGGGTATGTAGATCCACTCTCCCTCTCGTAGATGCTCATCACCATGGATAGATCTTGCGTGTGCGTAGGAAATTTTTGGTTTCCCATGCAACGTTCCCCCAACAAATTTGTCGCCCCGTGGCAACCTATCTGAGTCCAACTTCCTTAATTTATCAAAAGATATTGGTAATCATATTACCTTACCGTGTGATTCGGTACATTTTGAACATGACCTTTGTGGCCTATGCAATGACTTTGTAATTCTCGTGTTTTACTAGATCTTTATAAGTCTCCAATTCATTATTGAACACAAACTATAGCTGAAATAATGTCTACTTTGTTGTACTGTCGACAATAGTATGTACTCCCTTTGTAAACAAATATAAGATCTTTTAGATCACTACTTTAGTGTGCTAAAAGATCTTATATTATATTACTAGGGAGTAACTAATTAACTCATGTGAATTTCTTAGACTGTAGTGCAGATTTCACTTAGAGGGGCTTCTCGCTCTTTCACTTTGAACATGTCAATGATTTTCTTCATGTGAGTTGAACTCTATGTTATTATAACATTGAGACTAGAAAGAGCGAGAAGCTGCTTGATGTGGTGACAAAGCTACTAAAGAATCTGCTGGCTAGCAACTCCTATATGAAGTTTGGATGACAAAACATTAATAGTACTTTAGAATTTGTGGCTCTCTATACTTTGTCACACACATCCATTTGCCTATATGATGATATCAATAGAGTGTTGTTTATTTTTCATTCATCGATTACTTGACTTCCAATTTTGGTCAAAGAATCGTGTTAGCTCAGAACCGAGGATGTAAGATGTGTGTTAGCGAAGATATGCATTGCTCTTAGTTAATTTAGCTTTGTGATTAGCATCATAATTTTTTAAAGCCCGTGGCAACGCGCGGGCGTTCTACTAGTATATAGGTGGAGGTGCATGGAGATCAGCCCCTCCAAGCCCTAGAGTGAAGCCAAGGGGGGGAGGTGGAATCCTAGTCCTCCTCCTTCCCTTCCATACAAAGATGGACTTTCCACCTTTCCCAACTCCATGGGCCTTGAGGGACTTCTGCACCTGGCCCAATAAGGCCAGGGTGCCTCCCCTCAGCCCATGCAAACCCTTGTGATATGGTGGAACCCTTGGTGTACTTACGGACTCCTCCGGAAGTTTTCGGAACCTTCTAGAAGCTTCCCGGTACAATACCGGAAATACCCGAAACTTTTCCGGTAGCCAAAATATGACTTCCCATATATAAATCTTTACCTCCAGACCATTCCGGAGCTCCTCGTGACATCTGGGATCTCATCTAGGACTCCGAACAACATTCGGTCACCAACATACATAACCCAATAATACTATATCGTCACCGAACGTTAAGCGTGCGGACCCTACGGGTTCGAGAATCATGTGGACATGGCCGAGACACCTCTCCGGTCAATAACCAATAGCGGGACCTAGATGCCCATATTGGTTCCCACATATTCCACAAAGATCTTTATCGGTTGAACCATGATGTGAAGGATTCAGTCAATCCCGTATGCAGTTCCCTTTGTCCAACGGTATGTTATTTGCTCGAGATTCGATCGTCGGTATCTCCATACCTATTTCAATCTCGTTACCGGCAAGTCTCTTTACTCGTTACGTAATACAAGATCCCGTGACTAACTCCTTAGTCACATTGCTTGCAAGCTTCTTGTGATGCTGTATTATCGAGTGGGCCCAGAGATACCTCTCCGTCAAACGGAGTGACAAATCCCAGTCTCGATCCATGCCAACCCAACAGACACCCTCGGAGATACCTGTAGAGCATCTTTGTGATCACCCAGTTACGTTGTGAAGTTTGATACATACAAGGCATTCCTCCGGTGTCAGGAAGTTGCATGATCTCATGGTCATAGGAACAGATACTTGACATGAAGAAAGTAGTAGCAATAAACTAATACGATCAAAGGCTATGCTTATGGTTGGGTCTTGTCCATCACATCATTCTCCTAATGATGTGACCCCGTTATCAAATGACAACTCATGTCTATGGTTAGGAAACCTTAACCATCTTTGATCAACGAGCTAGTCTATTAGAGGCTCACTAGGGACACGGTGTTGTCTATGTATCCACACATGTATCTGAGTTTCCCATCAATACAATTCTAGCATGAATAATAGACGTTTATCATGAACAAGGAAATATGATAATAACCAATTTATTATTCCCTCTAGGACATATTTCCAACAGTCTCCCACTTGCACTAGAGTCAATAATCTAGTTCATATCACCATGTGATTAACACCCAATGTGTTCTGCGGTTTGATCATGTTTTGCTTGTGAGAGGGGTTTTAGTCAACGGGCCTGCAACATTTAGATCCGTGTGTACTTTGCAAATCTCTATGTCATACTGTAGATGCTGCTACCACACTCCACTTGGAGCTATTCCAAACAACTGCTCCACTATACGTATCCGGATTGCTACTCAGAGTCATCCGGATTGGTGTCAAAGCTTGCATCGACGTAACCCGTTATGATGAACTCTTTATCACCTCCATAATCGAGAAACATTTCCTTAGTCCTCTAGTTACTAAGGATAATTTTGACCGTTGTCCAGTGATCCACTCCTGGATCACTCTTGTACCCCTTGCCAGACTAATGTCAGGGCACACATCACATGCGGTACACAACATGGCATACAGTATAGAGCCTATGGCTGAGGCATAGGGGACGACATTCATCCTTTCTCTTTCTTTTGCCGTGGTCGAACTTTGAGTCTTACTTAACTTCACACCTTACAATACAGGCAAGAACTCCTTCTTTGACTGATCCATTTTGAACTCCTTCAAAATCTTGTCAAGGTATGTGCTCATTGAAAGTCTTATCACGTGTCTTGATCTATCTCTATAGATCTTGATGCCCAATATTTAAGCAGCCTTTTTCAGGTCTTCCTTTGAAAAACTTCCAAACAACCCTTTATGCTTTCCAGAAATTCTACAACATTTCTGATCAACAATATGTTATCCACATATACTTATCAGAAATTCTATAGTGCTCCCACTCACTTGCTTGTAAATACAAGTTTCTTATAAACTTTGCATAAACCCAAAAGCTTTGATCAACACATCAAAGCGCATATTCCAACTCCGAGATGCTTGCACCAGTCCATTGAAGGATCGCTGGAGCTCGCATACCTTTTAGCCTCCTCGGGATCGACAAAACCTTCTGGTTGTATCACATGCAACCTTTCCTCATGGAAACCGTTAAGGAAACTCTGTTTTGACATCCATCTGCCAGATTTCATAATCGAAAAAAGCAACAACTGCTAACATAATCCCAACAGACTTTAGCAACGCTACGAGTGAGAAAGTCTCATCATAGTCAACTCCTTGAACTTGTTGGAAACCTCTTTGCGACAAGTCGAGCTTTTATAAATGGTGACATTACCATCAACGTCTGTATCAAAGATCCACTTGTACTCAATGGCCTGCCGGTCAACGAGCAAGTCTACCAAAGTCCATACTTGGTTTTCATACATGGATCCTATCTCGGATTTCATGGCTCCTAGCCATTTGTTGGAATCCGGGCCCACCATCGCTTCTTCATAGCTCGTAGGTTCACTGTTGTCTAACAACATGACCTCCAAGACAGGATTGCCGTACCACTCAGGGGCGGTATGAGTCCTTGTCGACCTACGAGGCTTGGTAGTAACTTGATCTGAAGCTTCATGATCATCATCATTAGCTTCCTCTTCAATTGGTGTACGCATTACTGGAACACCTTTCTGCGCTGTGCTACTGTCCAATTCAAGTGAAGGTTCGACAACCTTATCAAGTTCTACCTTCCTCCCACTCACTTCTTTCGAGAGAACATCCTTCTCTGGAAAGGATCCATTCTTGGCAACAAAGACGTTGCCTTCGGATCTGTGATAGAAGGTATACCCAATTGTTGCTTTAGGGTATCTTATGAAGATGCACTTTTCCGCTTTGGGTTCGAGCTTAGCAGACATAAGTATCGCATTCCCAAACTCTAAGAAACGATAGCTTAGGTTTCTGCCAAACCATAATTCATACGGTGTCATCTCAACGGATTTAGATGGTGCCCTATTAAAGTGAATGTAGTTGTCTCTAATGCATAACCCCAAAATGATAGTGGCAAATAGGTAAGAGATTCATAGTACGCACCATATCCAATAGAGCACGACTACGACGTTCAGACACACCATCACACTATGGTGTTCCAAGTGGCGTGAGTTGTGAAACAGTTTCCACATTGTCTTAAGTTGCATACCAAACTCGTAACTCAGATATTCACCTCCACGATCATATCGTAGACATTTTATCTTCTTGTCACGATGATCTTCAACTTCACTCTGAAATTGCTTGAACTTTTCAAATGTTTCAGACTTGTGTTTCATTAAGTAAATATACCTATGTCTACTCAAATCATCAGTGAAGGTAAGAAAACAAAGATATCCACCGCACGCTTCAACACTCATTGGACCGCATACATCAACATGTATCATTTCCAATAAGTCACTTGCCCGCTCCACCGGAAAACGGGGTCTCAGCCATCTTGCCCATGAGGCATGGTCCGCATGTCTGAACCGATTCGAAATCGAGTGAGTCCAAAGATCCATCGGCATGGAGTTTCTTCATGCGCTTTACACCAATATGACCTTAGCGGTAGTGCGACAAATATGTGGTACTATCATTATTAACTCTGCATCTTTTGGCATCAATATTATGAACATATGTATCACTACGATCGAGATTCAATAAACCATTCACATTGGGTGCATGACCATTGAAGGTATTATTCATGTAAACAGAATAACCATTATTCTCTGACTTAAATGAATAACCGTATTGCAATAAACACGATCTAATCATGTTCATGCTCAACGCAAACACCAAATAACATTTATTTAGGTTCAACACTAATCCCGAAGGTAGAGGGAGCGTGCGATGGTGATCACATCAACCTTGGAAACACTTCCAACACACATCGTCACGTCGCCCTTAGCTAGTCTCCGTTTATTCCGTAGCTTTTATTTCGAGTTACCAATATTAGCAACTGAACCGGTATCTAATACCCAGGTGCTACTAGGAGTACTAGTAAGGTACACATCAATAACACGTATATCAAATATATTTTTGTTGACGTTGCCATCCTTCTTATCTACCAAGTATTTGGGGTAGTTCCGCTATCAGTGACCGTTCCCCTTACAATAGAAGCACTTAGTCTTGGGTTTGGGTTCAACCTTGGGTTCCTTCAGTGGAGCCGCAACTGTTTTGTCATTCTTAAAGTTTCCCTTCTTGCCCTTGCCATTCTTGAAACTAGTGGTCTTACCATCAACACTTGATGCTCCTTCTTGATTTCTACCTTCACGTCGTAAAACATCGCGAATAGCTCAGGGATCATCTTCTCTATCCCTTGCATGTTATAGTTCATCACGAAGCTCTAGTAGCTTGGTGGCAGTGACTTGGAGAACTCTGTCAATCACTATCTTATCTGGAAGATGAACTCCCACTTGATTCAAGCGATTGTAACACCCAGACATTCTGAGTACATGCTCACTGACTGAGCTATTCTCCCCCATCTTGTAAGCAAAGAACATGTCAGAGTCTCATACCTCTCAAGACTGGCATGAGCCTGAAATACCAATTTCAGCTCTTGGAACATCTCATATGATCCATGGCGTTCAAAACGTCTTTGGAGCCCCAGTTCTAAGCCGTAAAGCATGGCACACTAAACTATCAAGTAGTCATGAGAACGTGTTTGCGAGACGTTCACAACATCCACAGACGACGCTTGAGGGGGTGGCGCACCGAGTGGTGCATCGAGGACATAAGCCTTCTGTGCAGCAATGAGGACAATCCTCAGATCACGGACCCAGTCTGCATAATTGCTACCATCATCTTTCAACTTACTTTTTCTCTAGGAACGTATCAAAATATAGGGGAGCTATTGATCTACAACATAATTTGCAAAGACATTTTGACTATGTTCATGATAACGAGTTCAATTAATCATATTACTAAAGAACTCCCACTCAAATCAACATCCCTCAGGTTGTCCAAGTGTGACATGATCCAAATCCACCAACCCAAGTCCGATCATTACGTGAGATGAGGTGGTTTCAATGGTGAACATCTCCATGTTGATCATATCTACTATATGACTCATGTTCGACCTTTCGGTCTCCTGTGTTTCGAGGCCATGTCTGTACATGCTAGGCTCGTCAAGGTTAACCAAAGTATTCTGCGTGTGTGAAATTTTAGTGAGGGATCATCTTATAATGCTACTGTCGTCCTAAGAAAAATAGGATGCATAAAAGGATAAACATCACATGCAAATCATATAAGTGACATGATATGGCCATCATCATCTTGTGCTTTTGATCTCCATCTCCAAAGCACCGGCATGATCTCCATCGTCACCGGCATGACACCATGATCTCCATCATCGTGTCGTCATGTGGTTGTCGCGCAAACTATTGCTTCTACGACTATTGCTAACTCATAGCGATAAAGTAAAGTAAATGGCACAATTAAATTAAAGACAATCCTATGGCCCCTGCCAATTGCCGTACTCATCGACATACAAGTCGTGATAACTATACAAAACATGATCATCTCATACATCACATATATCATATCACGTCTTGGCCATATCACATCACAACATGCCCTGCAAAAACAAGTTAAACGTCCTCTACTTTGTTGTTGCAAGTTTTACGTGGCTGCTATGGGCAACTAGTAAGAACTATTCTACAAATTGCCTTTTAACCTTCTACAAGGACCGCCTCTGTCGAATCCGATTCAACTAAAGTGGGAGAGACAGACACCCGGCAACCACCTTTATGCAACTAAGTTACATGTCAGTCGGTGGAACCGGTCTCTTGTACGTGGACAAGTAAGGTTGGTCCGGGCCGCTTCATCCCCCAATACCGCCGAATCAAAATAAGACTAAGGAGGTAAGAAATCTGAACATCAACGCCCACAAACTCTTTGTGTTCTACTCGTGCATATCATCTACGCATAGACCTAGCTCATGATGCCACTGTTGGGGAATGTTGCATGGGAAACAAAAAATTTCCTACGCACACGCAAGATCTATCCATGGAGATGCATAGCTACGAGGGGGGAGTGTATCTACATACCCTTGTAGATCGCTAAGCGGAACCGTATATAACGCGGTTAATGTAGTCATACGTCTTCACGATCTAATCGCGATCCGTCCCGATCTGACGCCGAACGGACGTCACCTCCGCGTTCAGCACACGTGCGGCTCGATGTCGTCTCCACCTTCTCGATCCAGTGAGCGAGGGTGGAGCAGTAGATGGGTTCTCAACCAGCATAACGGCGTGGTGGAGATGGTGGTGGAGCAATCCCGACAGGGCTACGCCGAGCGCTATCGAAACCGCGAACGGAGGAGAAAACAATCTAGGGAGAGAGAGGGGCGCCAAGGGCTTGGTGTGTCTTCTTGGGGCGCCCCTCCCCTCTATATATAGGTGGAGGGGCGTGGAGATCAGCCCCTCGAAACCCTAGGGCGCAGACATGGGGGGAGGAGGTGGAATCCTAGTCCTCCTCCTTCCCTTCCATACAAAGGTGGACTTTTCACCTTTCCCAACTCCATGGGCCTTGAGGGACTTCTGCACCTGGCCCAATAAGGCCAGGGCACCTCCCCTCATCCCATGCAAACCCTTGGGACATGGTGAAACCCTTGGTGGACTTCCGGACTCCTCCGGAAGTTTTCGGAACCTTCTAGAAGCTTCCCGGTACAATACCGGAAAAACCCGAAACTTTTCCGGTAGCCAAAATATGACTTCCCATATATAAATCTTTACCTCCGGACCATTCTGGAGCTCCTCGTGATGTGCGGGATCTCATCTGGGACTCCGAACAATATTCGGTCACCAATATACATAACTCAATAATACTATATCGTCACCAAGCGTTAAGCGTGCGGACCCTACATGTTCGAGAATCATGTGGACATGACCGAGACACCTCTCCGGTCAATAACCAATAGCGGGACCTAGATGCCCATATTGGTTACCACATATTCCACAAAGATCTTTATCGGTCGAACCATGATGTGAAGGATTCAGTCAATCCCGTATGCAGTTCCCTTTGTCCAGCGGTATGTTACTTGCCCGAGATTCGATCGTTGGTATCTCCATACCTAGTTCAATCTCGTTACCGGCAAGTCTCTTTACTCGTTCCGTAATAAAAGATCCCGTGACTAACTCCTTAGTCACATTGCTTGCAAGCTTGTTGTGATGTTGTATTACCGAGTGGTCCCAGAGATACCTCTCCGTCATACGGAGTGACAAATCCCAGTCTCGATCCATGCCAACCCAACAGACACCCTCGGAAATACCTGTAGAGCATCTTTATGATCACCCAGTTACGTTGTGAAGTTTGATACATACAAGGCATTCCTCCGATGTCAGGGAGTTGCATGATCCATGGTCATAGGAACAGATACTTGACATGAAGAAAGTAGTACCAATAAACTAATACGATCAAATGTTATGCTTACGGTTGGGTCATGTCCATCACATCATTCTCCTAATGATGTGATCCCGTTATCAAATGACAACTCGTGTCTATGGTTAGGAAACCTTAACCATCTTTGATCAACGAGCTAGTCTAGTAGAGGCTCACTAGGGACACGGTGTTGCCTATGTATCCACACATGCATCTGAGTTTTCGATCAATACAATTCTAGCATGGATAATAGACATTTATCATGAACAAGGAAATATGATAATAACCAATTTATTATTGTCTCTAGGGCATATTTCCAACAGAAATAACTTCTGACTAGGGAGTACCTCAAGCACTTTGACTAGAGGTGATAGTATTAGTGTACAAATTTCATTGGAAAAAATAGCGCGATATATCGTCGCTAATAGCACGCTATAGCGTGTAGAGAATTGTCTCGCTAAATTGATCAGTGTATAATGTCTCACTAATAGCACGCTAATAGCATATTTTCAGGGACGATGCTATTTTGTATAGCATACTATTTTTTCTACAAAGTCAAGGCTAGACACATGTACCCCTCACATCATTACCATTCCACCCGACAATCCGCTGGTGTACATCACTAAGAGTTTCTTTGTGGATGTGGAAGAATGCATATGTGTTTTTATTGATCCCCGAGTCTACACTCAAGGAGAAAGAGGTGGCTTTTATCACCGCGACATCCTTCATTCTTATAACTTGTATTTAGGCAGTTCTTTTGTCAACTTAAAAAATAAGCCGTCTCCTCCCATCTTTTTCATAAGTCTGCTCTTTTATTCATTGCGGCTTCTAAACTAATTATATATAGCTAGTTTAGAAGTCTCAGTAAATTTTAGGAACGACTTATTTTTTTTTTAAGATAGAGAGAGACAACTTATTTTTTTAAGCCGTCCAAAAGAACCGGCTCTTAATAGAAGTCTACGCATTTTATCCGATAAATGTTGGCAACCGCTGTCGGCACCAAAAATGATTCTATGTCAGGGTCTCGGTATGTTAATTTATCCGGGGGCCTGAATCTAGTGAAACCACCATATGTCATTCGTCGTCGTCGAGATCCCTTCGAACACCGTCCTCCTCTCTACCATCTGTCATGACCTAGGAGACATTAATCATGAACAATCATATAAAATGCTACAACGGTCCATTTTTAAGCAGCACCTTTTTGAAAAACTCTAAACATGAGATTTCCCAAACATACCAAAGCATTCGTCAAAAAAGTACTCCAAAAAAACGAAGTGGAGATTCTCATTTGTCCCCACCGTCTCCCGTCCCTGGCCCCCACAAAATCCGGAGCCCAACGAAAGCCACTCCCCATCGTCGTAATCGTAAGCTACAGAGAAAAAGATTTGGCGCAAAGCAAGCAAGAACATCTCCCACCAATTCGACCGCCACCGCCACCGCCCCGCATCCCCCAGTCGATCGATCACGGGCTCGTCCGGCGATCCCTTCCTCGTCAATTCGATCCCCCAATGCGCGCGCGAACGAGACGATCGATCCCCGCATTTCCTCTTTTGATCTGAGGCCCGCGTTGGCTAGGGCGCTCCAAGAATTGGGCTCCCCGCCGGAGACCGACGTATAGATGTCCGGGTTCGTGGGGGTCCTCGTCTCCGACCCCTCCTTGCAGGGCCATTTCACGCAGGTCGAGCTCCGATCGCTCAAGGCCAAGGTGACGCACGAATCCGCTGCATTTTCCCGCTCCTGAATTCCCGATTCCGTTTCGTCATGGCCATTGCGATTCCGCTCCGAATTCCGAAATGCAATCCTGTCGTGTGGTTGTTGCAGTTTGTGTCTCTGAAGAGGGAGTCCGGCCATGTCACCACCAAGAACCTGCCGGGCTTGATGAAGAAGCTGAAGGGGCTCAATGAGGTTGTTTCCGAGGAGGAGATTGCTGCATTATTGTCGGAGGTTTACCCCGACAGCGACCAGGAGATTGAGTTCGAGCAATTCCTTCAGGTACATCGATGGAGGGGACAATCATATCACTAGTTCTTTCAAGTGGTAATTTAGGAGTACTTGATTTTGATACCGTGGGTTATATGTTTGATATGCTGTGCTGCAGGAGTACCTGAACCTGCAGGAGAGGGTGAGCTCCAAGGCGGGTGCGAGCGGGAGCAAGAACTCGTCGTCATTCCTCAAGTCGAGCACCACCACGCTGCTCCACAGCACCAACCAGGCGGAGAAGTCGTCCTACGTCGCACACATCAACGCGTACCTCGGCAACGATCCTTTTCTGAAGAAGTATTTGCCGATCGACCCCGCGGGCAACGATTTGTTCGACCTCGTCAGAGACGGGGTCGTGCTCTGGTGAGATGCTGTTGCTGTGGTATCCCACTTGTGTTGTGTTGTTTTTACATATTTGTAATTTGTAAATATATAAATGATGCATCATCACAATGCACTTACTTGTATGAGAATTTTATTACTGTATGTTGTTTTGAGGGCAGCCCAGTCTAACTAATGCTTGCTTATTTATTTGGTCACCGGATAAAACGGACAGTAAATTGATCAACGTAGCGGTACCTGGGACTATTGATGAGAGAGCCATCAACAAGAAAAGGATCCTTAACCCATGGGAGAGAAATGAGAATCATACATTGTGCCTCAACTCTGCAAAGGCTATTGGATGTACTGTCGTGAATGTTGGCGCTCAAGACTTGGTAGAAGGAAGGGTATGCATTCATCTCTTACCACCTATGGCGGTACATTTTTATTCTAACTATTGATATGGTAACCAGGTTTAATCAACATCAGTATTTTCCTTTTGATGGTATGCACTGATTTAGATATGCTGCTACCGTCGTTGTTATCTCATCTCAATCTGCTTTATGCTCGGTTACCGTGAAAATCTTACATTCATCTCAGTTATTTTTTCTTGTTCACTCTTCTGTTGATTGTGCTGCACATTTTCTTTTTCTTCTCGTATCTCCAAAAATTCATGGTGGTGTCAAATACATCTCCAGGAATTCTTTTTGTTTTTGTTTTTGCGATGGACATCTCCAGGAATTCATTTTGTAATGTCTTTAGTTATTTAACCGTCATGTACATATACGTTATAGAGACCTGCATCCCCCTTATGTTTAATCATCAATATCATTTTCATTGCAAAATAGTAAATTAATTAAAAGCAGGGTAGTAATGACTGACCCTATGCTTAATATTGCAGCCTCATCTAGTTCTTGGGTTGATATCTCAAATTATAAAGGTGAATCCTGAAATCCCCAATGTATGCTACTATGATGCAGACTACGTAAAGATGTGTAGAACTTTCCTATTACACCATCTAATATATATTTTCATGTAAATAGATACAACTTTTGGCCGATCTAAATCTTAAGAAGACACCACAGCTGGTGGAAATTTTTGATGACAGCAAGGTATTACTTTTGTCATTATGTAATGTTGTTTCTTGACATGATATATTTGTGTTGAACTTATAACATTTTGTTTAACTTTATTATTGTACAGGATATAGATGAAGTGCTGAGCTTATCACCTGAAAAGTTGCTACTTCAGTGGATGAACTATCATCTCAAGAGAGTTGATTACAAGAAAACTGTCAACAACTTCTCTTCAGATATCAAGGTTCACGCAGCAAATAGCCTTCTCTCTTCCATGATTTATGTGTGATGCCATGTTTGATCCTCTTCATTTCAAGGGAACCGCCTGAGAAACATACAAGTACTACTTAGTGTTGCATGCATTAAACACTATTTTGCGAAAGCAATCTCTGAATACTTTGTCTGCTGCAATCTCTAATATACAAATTGTGTAATCCTTCTAGATTCTCTGTACAAATTAAGTAATATATCATGCATGATAGAAACATATTTTTTCATGTGTGGCACCAACAAAAAATGTGTTCATTTACTGCTCCATTAGTCTATTAGATGCTCAACAATCAATTATTACAAGGTAGGCTTGTACAGGATGCTGAAGCCTACGCCTATCTTATCAAAGCTCTTGCTCCAGAGCATTCCTCTGTACTTACATTTGAGACCAAGGATCCTGCCGTAAGAGCGAAATTGGTACTTAACCAATCAGAGAAGTTGGGCTGCAAAAGATACTTGAGCCCAAAGGATATTACCGAGGGCTCCCCAAATCTTAACCTTGCATTTGTTGCACAAATATTCCAACATAGGTGAGAATTACTTGTCTACTCTTTGTAGGAACCTTAGTTATCAAGCCTTTCTTTTTATTACGGTCTGCATAGTGAACACTTTTCTCATATCTTTAATGGTTCTGTGATGCCATTTCATGTTCACCAAAGTAGAATGGTTTTTTACATGCAGAAATGGCTTGAGTACTGACACCAGACAGGTTAAACTCACACAAACATCATCACGTGATGAGATTATATTGTGCCGAGAAGAGAGAGCCTTCCGAATGTGGATCAACAGCCTTGGAGTTGCGACATACGTGAACAATGTGTATGAAGATGTTCGAACTGGGTAAGCTTTCGGGAGAGGGAGGTCATGTTTATCTGGAACAGACGAGTGATGTTAATATCTATGCAGGTGGGTCCTACTAGAAGTGCTCGACAAAGTCTGTCCAGGATCTGTCAACTGGAAGCTAGCGACAAAGCCTCCAATAAAAATGCCATTTAGAAAACTGGAGAACTGTAATCAAGTTATAAAAATTGGGAAGGAGTTGAAGTTTTCCTTGGTAAATTTAGCTGGAAATGATATTGTTCAGGGGAACAAGAAGTTGATTGTTGGTGAGTTAATTTTACCGAAAATATGCATTTTGATAGACAACTGTTCAACTGTCATAAAAAATAGTAATGTGCATTGTGATCATTGGTGATTATGATCATCCTCCGTTCTTCTATTTTGCTGTTTTATATGGAGTTGCCATATTAAGTATCATCTCACGTGTTATTTCAGCACTTCTATGGCAATTGATGAGATTCAATATCCTCCAGCTGTTAAACAAACTGAGATTCCACTCTCAAGGGTCTCAAGGAAAAGAAATAACCGATGCTGATATCTTGAGTTGGGCGAATAACAAAGTGAAGGCTTCCGGGAGAAATTCTCGAATGGAAAGTTTTAAGGTGATTCCCTATAGTTGCACATTGCCTTTCAGCAGCAGTGGAGCTTGCAGAAAAATTAAGAGGGGGCCAATAAGTGTAATAGAATATTTGACAGACATTTTGTGTCTTAGTTCCTAAATCACCCTAGACAATGAAGGCTATCGAGTGTCGAATTCTCTCTTTGCTTCAGGACAAGAACCAGTTGCCATATCAGTTATCTTATCTGTCCAGCAAATCCTCATAATTCTCTCTTTGCTTCAGGACAAGAACCTATCAAGTGGAATTTTTTTCCTTGAGCTTCTCAGTGCTGTACTACCAAGGGTTGTGAACTGGAAGGTTGTATCAAAGGGTGTTGACGGTGTGTTCTTGGTCCACGGATGAACTGATTTTTCTTTTCCCTGCTGATCTTATAACTTAATTTATGTGTTCTCCCCCGGAAAAAGAAGAAGTTATATGTGTTTTCTTTTAGCACATCATGAGAACTCAAAATGAAACCATGCCCTGTCTTCCTTCCGCAATTCCTTCGTACTCACTCACGGATACCCTTTTACTGTTGCAGATGATGAGAAGAAGTTAAATGCAACCTACATCATCAGCGTCGCGCGGAAGCTTGGGTGCTCTGTTTTTCTGTTACCAGACGACATCATTGAGGTAATGGGCCACTACTATGAAATAAACAACATGCTATATATCGCTAAATATCAAATACGTAATTATCTTTTACCTTACGATGTTAAACTAATTCCCGTACAGGTGAATCAGAAAATGATCCTAACATTGACTGCTAGCATCATGTACTGGAGCCTGCAGAAACCACAGCAGCCTGAAACATCCGAACAGTCAGAGTCATCTTGTGCGGCTTCAGATGCTGCTTCCGATATCGCCTCAGAGGATTCCGCTTCGATAGTAGCACCATCAGAAGGAGAAGAGGTGAATTCATTGCCTGATGGAGCGTCCAATATGCCAACTGATGATACTAGTACTTCAGAGGCTCCTGTTTGAGTTCTCTGCCTGATACAATTGACAATATTTCAGACACCGGGACGATGTGACATCGTGAGTACAGAATGATGATTTAGAATAGTACTTTCCCTCCATTTTTGTTTTCCTGTCTCGCGCACAGAATAGATCTGAGCAAATTTGTTATTTTTATTTGTATAGTTTTCTTACCAAGTGCACATAAAACAATGCACTGTATAGGATCGTGCTGAATATAGGTTGTATTTGTTCACTGAATTTTGCTCTTACTGTCTCACAATGCAAAAGAAGTATACAGAGGACATCTGTTTTTATTTTACGTTTTACATGCAATGCTTAGTATAGTTCGGTCACTTGAGCTGTTTACCAACTTAAACTTGTTGGCTTTTGCTAACAATCAGCCGAATGTTGTAAGGATGAATTGTCAATTGTGTATTTCAAGATTCCTTTGTTGTCACAAAGTATGCTTTATTGTTCTACTGGAATGTTTGTTTTGTTCCAGTTTTTATTTGGTAAAAGCTATTTTTTCGTGTCTGCATGATCGTCGTGTCACGTCGAGGTACTGCAGAGAAAACAACTACCTCCAGTGACATCAAAATTTGCTTCGGTTTTTTCTGTAGTGGATTAGTTAACATGATCGGAGGGACTACAAAATGTGCTTCGGTTTTTTCTGTAGTGGATTAGTTTTTTTTTTTTTGAAAGATCCAGGCTTGCTGGCTTTTCATTGGCTTAGCAGAAGAGAGGTTACAAAATTTTGATCAAGTGATCAGAGTCTGTGGGAGGATCGGCAAGGCACGCAGGCACATTGTCTCCCTCCCTAAGTAATCATAGAAATGTGATTTCTCACGTAATCTCCCCCGAAAGGGGGCTCAATGCCGTTTGCTCCAGCAAGTCTCCATTGCTCCATGTCTCTCCGGCATGCGGCAATCGCGCCCCGTGTGCTCGCCGTCTTCATTCGGAAGGTGCAGCTGTTTCTCTCCTACCAAATGTGCCATGCTAGCAGCGCCGCCATAATTTTGACGCCCTTTCTTTCTGCTGGTGCCGAGGTGTAACATGATGGTTGACTATATTATGTAAGACAGAAAGAATTTGACACCGTAAGTATTTCCCGGGCAAGAATTAGAAGACATAGGAATTGGAGAAGAAAATACTGAGATGTTACATACTCTCCCCGCCCCATAATGTAAGATGTTTTTTTGATACTAGCCATTGATGATACAGGATCCTAAAACACAGAATTGTTTTTTAGCGGTGCCTCTGGATACTTTGAAAGATGAGACATAGTGGAGAGACAGAGAAGATGCATCCGCGGAGTAAAATACGATGAGCTTTTAAGCTCACGCAAAATTTTCTATAGGAGTGGGCTCATAAGAATGCACACACATTTTTGAGGCCCTTGTCTGGGGCTTCGAAATCCCTACAATTCAAAGCGATATTTGATGCAAGCAGGGCACAAGATTTTTTTTTCAGGTTTCCCAACTAGCTTGAACCAGTAAAATGTAGGACCCGAATATCTAGCAAACGCCAGATTTTTAGGCATGACAAATCGAACTTTTTTCATGGCAAATTATGTCCGTCAAGGATGGCAAGTTTAGTTGGCGAGCATGGCAAATCCATCTCAGTTCATTTTATAGTCAAAAAATTGCCGTGCTTGTAAACTAAATTTGCCATCACCGGTCAATATAAATTGCCATAAAAACATCAGCTTTGCCATGCCTAAAAATCTGACATCAGATTTTTAGCATTTCCGAAATGTAATGACATATGCAGATTAATAACAAAAACAATTAACTTCTCTGCTTAAGGAGAACGCTTCATCAAGACGAGCCATCAGATCTACTAGAAAAATTGGTGTAATTCAAGTTCCATACAAAAGTAAAATTGTAACAAAGCGACGGCGTACGATGTCCTGTACAGCCAGATGGTATCACTCAAGTAAAATTAGCATTGTTTGGTTCAAATATCGGCCGTTACGTCTGCTAAAACAATAAATCAGCTACCACCATTGAGATACTGTGCAACAAGTCAGAAACATGCTGAATTTTCCAAAAAAAAATCATTCCAGTGTAAGAAGCATCCATTTTAAAACAAAGGGGATACATGTAATCCAGAAACTCTACATCAGCCCCTTACAGCGAAGACTACGAAAGGAAGAGCTACAGAAGAAAGGTATGAAGTTCCAGTTCTCAGTGGAGGGCAGTATTGTCATCATCACAGGCTTCCCGCTCCGCAACGAGCATAAGCATCTCCAGTCGCTGGTCAAACAGCGCCGCGCTCTGATCTCTCTCGTCTAGCTCAGCAGCCTCCGCTTCCAACCATTTCTCACGCAAGTCGTCGAGAATATTACCTTGGTCAGTGTTCCCCGCAGCCCCGGGCTGGCTGGGACGAGTCGTTCGTAGTGCGTCGTTTGCAGATGGCGGTGGGAGCGTCAAGAGCAAAGCCCTGAACTCTCTTATGTCCGCAAACATCTCGAAATTGTAGGCAATGATATCCAGGCAGTACTCCCTTATTTTCATAACGCCATAACTGCATTTGGAGAAAATATTGACCTCGGCTACAAATCAGAAATACTATTGACAGACAGACATCAAGCATGGCGAGTACATACATGTCTGACAAGATCAACCAATGGCAGAGCTCTGCAGGTGAAACATGTTCCAGATTTGGTAACAGTAAATCAGCTACAGCGCGCCTAAGGGGAAACAGCAGGTATCTCGATGCGACATCAAATAGTTCTTCAGCCTGGGATAGGTTTACTTCAGTTTAGTTTCGCAACAAACTGAAGCGGCTTTGTAAGAAGAGGTAAATGAATCATGTTTGTATATCTTACCAGGGTTGAATCCATATGCTCCAGATTGTCAGTATACCTAAAATTAAGACAAGCAGGGAATAAACCAGACAACAGCAGTAACAATAAAAATGGTCAAGCAAGAAAAAGTGTAAAGGGATCTTATACATGTATTCAAGCATCTTTTCAAATGCTTCAATACTCAGGTCATGCTCCTCAAGAAATGGTAGATCCAGAGATTCATGCACTCGATTGTTACCTTCAAGAAAGTCCACTGTTCGAGATAGTCTGGTTTTAAAATACTCCGACCTTGAGGCTAAAATCACCTGATGGCAACGAAAGACTCTATCATCTACTTTTACAGCAAGATCAGCAAGATCATCATCCTTCCAATTTCTGCACATCTCATTCGGCACAGTTTTTTTGAACTCTTCTTCTCTTGAATTGGCTAGACATTTCTGCAGAACACGCCGCAATGCTGAGGGAAGACGATCTTCCAGTGGCAATGACTGCCCAAGTAAAACGAACCGTCTCTGACTCTGTGAAGTTTCCAAACCCAACTTACTTGTTGACTTATACAGTGCAAACCTATGATGTAGAATTTCTCTATCAATTAACTTATGCAACTCCTCACACTTGCAAACTTTGCAAGTGCGTGACAAAATTTCCATGTCATCCACTGGAGCCTCGAGTCTATCGGCATAGAAGAAATGGATAAGGTTGTACAAGGCACCAAAAGATAATTTTTTATTACAAAATCTCACTTCCTTCCTGTTTTTCCAGTCTGTCTCGAATTTCTTTTGAAAGAAGGGCGATCGGGCACAAAGGATGACCCGATGAGCTTCAATAGGTTTTCCATCCACGTAGAATGTAATATCCGGGGGGAACAGACTGCCAGTTGATGCATCATCTGTTGGCCCAAATCCTGCACAAAAGGTGTTGACACAAAACTTATCAGTTGTACACTCTTCCACAAAATAAGTGAAACATAAAGGTGCATCTCAACAATATGATATCTCAACTATGTCAACAATATCTTACATATGCACTGAACTGCTGTTGTTCTTGAGTGCACATTGTGCCGGCTCAAATAATTGAAGCAGATATATAATTTCCGTACTATAACACTAGTTGAATCGGTTACCCACGGTGCATTCTAATGTGCAATCTTTCCGGTGACATACAGTTTATGCAATAGTGGTCTGACTGGTAATCACAGTAACTACAGAAATCAACTATTTTTCCACCCCCAATCCAATCATCCAGTATTGTCAATCCTTACACATATTAAATAGATGATTTGAGGGCACTAGAAACACCCAATCGGATTGGCATCCACAAGATCCAGCTGCATTTGCAATCCAGGCGACAAGTAAGCCAAGAAGCAGCTGACCTTCGGCCTCAGCCAGCGCAGCGGCTTCGGCGGTGGCGCCCTCCTGGAGCAACATCTCGAGGTAGGCGGCGCGGTTGGCGGGGCAGGCGAGGAAGGTGGTCCGCAGCGCGGCGGGCAGCGGCGCGAGCGGGGGCGGGCGCGCCTCGAAGGACGTGAGGAGCCTGCGGAGGTCGAGGTTGAGCGCGGCGTAGTGGCAGCGGTCGCCGTCGAAGGTGCGCTCGGCGCAGACGGCCCCGGCCTCGAGCAGCATCCGCGCGGCGTCGGAGTGGCCGGCGAGGCAGGCGTAGTAGAGCGCGACCGAGTCCCAGCGGTCGCGCGCGTTGACGTTGGCGCCGGCCTCGAGGAGGAGCGCCAGGCGGTCGCAGTCGCCGGCGCGCGCCGCCTCGAAGAGGTCCCTTCTTCAGGGGCACAGTCGGGTGGAGGTCCTCCGGGTCCAGGTCGAGGTCGATCTCCAGGCCCATGCCGTCGGGCGGCGGCGCGTACACCATCTCTTCCGGGTGAATTTTTGTTTCCTTTTGGGTCTCGCGGCGGGCGGCGGGCGGCGGCCGGCCGTGAATCGCGTCGCGCCAACGAACGTGGGAAATGGACTTGTTCGGACGGAATTCCTCCACCTGCTCGTCCAGCTCCTTCGGGCACGTTCTCCGGCTGTGGTCCGGGAGGCCGTTGATCTTGCTTCTGTGGACGGTCGATATCGCTCCCACCTCCGCGTTCCTAGATCCCCGGAAAGTAGCTACGGGTAACGGCGGCTCCGGGCTTCATGGCGGCCTAGCAGCGGCCAAATCCACCGCGCCCTGCACGGATTGCTGACGACGTCGCATCCCAATCTCTACCAATGGCGAACATCCTTGTCGCCCATCTTGTCCTCTCCATTGAAGACCACAATGCCCTACACGATCACGGTTGTGAGCTCGCGAGTGTTCTAGTTCGGTCGATAACGAGCTCCCACGATATCAAAATGATACATATGACCCTTTCAAAAAAAAAAATGATACATATGACATTGAAAAATAAGCTTAGTTTGTACAATAGCTGTGAATATGATAATGTGCTTATTTATTGAAAAATACTTTCTCCGTAAAGAAATATAAGACTGTTTAGATCACTATAAAGTAATTCTTCCTCTGTAAGGTATTATAAGAGCGTTTAGCTTTTTTAGACACAGCCGACAAAACATAAAAATGACATTTCTATTCCCATCTTCTTCGCAGGACCCTAGTTTTAAATTTCAAACCCCACATCTTCTTCCAGGTGATCCAACTGGTCTCACCTTGCTCCTTCTAGGGGATCTCCTGCCACACCCAACAGGATCTTGCCGCATCTCCAGTCGCGCCTAGCAGGAGTGCCTCCCCTCACCTGAGTCTAGCAACACTTTGTCACGCCCAGCAGCACCTCGACGCCCTCATGTTGCGCCCAATAGCTCATGGCCACGCGCCAAGCCACCCTCCTGTCGCGCCCAGGCAGTGCCAACACCTCCTGCCCATGCCCAGAACCTCCTGGCCGCTCCCGCTTCTCCAAATTTCGCCAAAAAACATCATCACATCGGATCTCTCTGGAGATTTCTCCAAATCATCTGCTCCTCGCTCCTGCGCAATGCTTTAGCAGATCGACACATCTATGGAATTCGAAATTTAAAAGCGACAACATATAGAAGCAGCAGAGAGGAGCAGTAGAGCATAATAGTAGCAACAACACAATAGCATCAACACAGAGGAGCAACAACAGCAGCAAGAACACCGATGTATCATCAACAGCAACAAGAAAACGACAGTATCATCAGTATTAGCAGCAACAACATCAACAATACTACTAGCAGCAACACAACAACAGTAGCATCAGTATTATCACTAGCAAAAGGAGTACTATCAGCAAAAGCAGGAAGATGATGAACCTAGACCTCAAGCAGGTACTCCACCAGAAGAGGGTGAACCTATACCCGAACCATCCTTCAAATTCTCCTGATCTAAACGCACTTGATTTTGGATATTTCAGACCCCTTAAGTATTTAACCGACTGCAGAGCTCCCACGACTATCAAAGAACCAATTCAAAGTGTGCATGAAAATTTTGATGAGTATGATGTTGGGAAACTCAATAGAATATTTCTAACACTTCTGATCGTCGATGGAAGTGATGAACTATGGAGAAGAAAATTCATATAAAATTCCACATATGCGCAAGGAGAGATTGGAAAGGCAAGGAATTCTACCTCCTAGGATTCATTTTCCTCGTGAAGTTTACGACAATGCCATGGAGATTCTAGAACAATATGTCCAGTGAACATGTAGTGGAGTATGTTGAGACTTGCAATGCTTGCAAGCCTTGTTGTGGAGTATGTTGAGACTTGTAGTGCTATGATGAAACTTGTTTGTGGAAACACATCCATGAGACTTGTATTTTTCGTGGAAATGGGTTATTTGTAAGTATGAAATGGATTATATTGTGTTGTTTGAAAGGAGTACTCCATATATGTTGTTTCAAATGGAGTGTGCAAGTTTCTAAAATTATTTCAAAGTTTCTGAAATTATATGCAAGATTCTTAAATTATTTCCAAGTTTCTGAAATTATATGCAAGTTTCTAAAATTGTTTGTCTAGGAAATGCATCCATTTTGAATTGTTGTGACTGAATTTATATGCAAGTTTCAAAATTTTATATGCAAGTTTCTGAATGGATAAGGGTGGAGAGGAGAATAATGGAGATGAGAGAGGAGAGGAGAGGAGGGGAGAGGACAGGAGCATGCCCTACAAGCTCTACAACTACTCCATGAGCAACATTCAATTCTTGTTATGCCGTTGGAGCAACAATTCTTGTTGGAGTGGTCTGATGAAGCTAGGGTCACTTTTAAAGGCTACTGTTATCACAACAACAATAACAATTAAAAAAAGGCCTACATATATATTGTGGCTTTATATATACTCCTGCTTTAAATAAGGGCTACATATATGGAGTACAACCACATTCATATCTGCACTCCAAAACTGATAGACAAGCATATCATTCACTCTAGACAAGAGGCAACGAGAGATGACGCGGGGCGAGAGGAAGAGGTGACGATGGGGGCGATAAGGATGCAGGCGGCGACGCAGGAAAGAGGGATGCGGACGGCGACGTATGAGGAGCTGGGATTTGGGCGACGTTGTCGGAGGATCTAGGGATTTGGGGAGGGACGAGTGAGACAATGAGCGCGAAGAACGACAAGTGAGTGCTGAGGGGCAAAACGAGAAACGATAATATTTCGTAGCATTACGAAATTTCAACTATAGTTTCTAAACGGTCTTATAATAGTTGATAGAGGGAGTATGTTTTTTCAAGTATAGCATACGTGGTAGAAAGGAAGGAAGAGGATTATACATTACGAATTACTTGGATATGAAAGATGAATTATAGAAAGAATACAGTAGTTGAGTGATATTTACAAGAGGATGGCAAGAGGGAACACTTATGTCAACATTGCCAGTGATAGACAAATAAGCCTCCGGTGGTTCAAAGATCTAAACCAGTTTAGACGATATAGATAATTGTGGTGCATCTGGACCCAACCGCATGAACGTCTCAACTGTCATGCAACAATACATTCTCTTTAAAGGAGGATTCCCCTGGTCACTGCATCAAGTGATGCACACAACCATTTTATTAAAAAATAGTCATAAAGTACGTAGTTCAAAGCAAGTTCGCAACCAAAGCCGGATAAAAATGAATAAACTGCCACAACGGGCAAAAATAGGGCAAGATGACTAGCACTTATCCTATTGTTGGATCATCATCCAAACAGGTTGTAAGTACCCCATGTTACCGTCTCCCAGCGATTGCACCCATAGGCCATATGCACCCTGACTTCCGCATGGCTGAGTAACGACCACATATGTATTCATCCAGATGCCCGGAAGAAGATCCGTAAAAAAATTGTGATGCTCCATATATTAAAAATAACGTCATTCCGACAGTTCAAATTAGCCCAAAGTAATACACACACCCCGAGCCGAATATGCTCCATTGTCTTAGTCTCCATTCCGTTTAATCATGTCCCAAATAAATTGAAAAATGATATTAGAAGAACAAACATTAAAGGACACATGTATTGTACGTCACAATAACCTGGCTAGTAGGCATTTGAGGAAACGATGTTGGATTGATTTGTCCTGATCATAGAAACAACTTCGTTTACTCCCCTCCCATCTACACTTTGCCAAGTTGTCTTTAGTCAAGATCACACATGCAACAATACATGGAGCCCCTAGTTTGGTGGATATGAGACACAACATGTGCCATTATATGTCACTCCCTCCAGGAAAATACATGGATGAATTTGGGTGCACCTGATATGCCAAGAAATTAGAAAATATGCAAAAAGTCAGAAAATTCTGATTTTTTTACAACAAACTAAATATTCTGTTGTACTTGAAAAAATCGCCAACGAAAAACTCCCATGGACCTTTTAGCACAAAGACAAAATTTTGAGGACACAAAAGTGTGAATAGTAACCTAAATATAGTATTGCCTTTGGTTTTTATGGCCCACAATACTATCAAGTCATTCCTTAGCGAAACTTTTTACACGAGTAAAATACTCGATCATGTTTGTTGCCAAAAAGTAGTTTTTTTGAACTTTTTTGCAGTTCTATATTTTTTGAGAAACGGGTGCAGATACACCCAGGTTCCAAATGTCCTCCTCCACTCCCTCCATCACTAATTACACGAGTCACCATATTTTGTCATTAGACTTTGATCATAAATTTCACCAATAACATGTGAATTATAGGCCATACAAATTATACCATTGGAAGCTGCATTTCAATAAAAAAATGAGTGGTTTAATTTATATGACAAGCAATCCACGTTATGTTGGTCAATTTAATGATTCAAGTTGATCACTGAAAATACGTGTGCGTCATATAAATAGGGACCGAAGACACAATTTGTCTGATCAGAACCATCTTTTGTTGCTTTCCTGGCTAAGCTGCATGGGATAAGTGTAACTCAGGCAGTCCATTAGATTCGCTGGTCAGAGATATGCTGCCACAGATGGACCATATTATAGTGGTCTACATTTCACTACGTAGACGCGAAAATTTGCAGGGCCGTTCAGGTGGGGGAGGAGGGTGACACACATCTATCCGGTCGTGCCTGGCCATACGATTGCCTCGCAATCCGCAAACTCGTTTGATTCCCCGCAGTTTCCTGCACAGTTTAAGTTGTATGTTTTGAAACTTAATGAATTTATCATTCACTCCTACCAAGTTTTAGCAGGTGAAACTTAATAAAGCTTTAAAAACTTGTTAAGACGTATTCAAAAGTGTTCTTATTTCAAAGTCCTCATCACAAAGAACTTGAATATGCAAATGAAGCATAAATTAGACTTTTGATTTAAAGGATATAATATATTCCAATTTATAAGTCCAAAGAAAGCATATGATGGGAGGGGGGGGGGGGGGGGGGGGGGTGCCCCGCCCCCCGCACATGTGTGCCACAAATTGCTTCGTGAGATATGTGCAATGGAGTGCAACGTTCTTTCCAAATTGATCTGATATTAAATGCTTTCATGTCTCACTTTGCCGACCATTTTATGTAGCAGTACGTATCAGCTAGGGCACTTCATCCTTTAGACGTGTCCACGGGAAAGTAAACACTCCGAGTGCTGAGTCAATCTTAGCAAGCTCCATCACCGTATTAATTTAGCGGCAAATGGTCACATGCAGCTACTTGCTCGGACCACGATAGAAAAGAAACATATCATTCGTTTTTGATGCCCTGCACATAGTATTCGTGCCGACAGCCTACATCGCGTATGTATGGACATGGAGTACACTTCGTGTAATTCAAAATACCGGCAAATCTAGCAACAAACATACCATTGATAATTTTTTCTATACATTTTTTTCGGAAAGAAGGAATAGCCCGGGCCTAAGTTTTTCTATACATGCATAACATTCTCAAAATACTTTTGATAAAGAGAGATTTTATTTAATCTTAATGTTTCATAAGGTGATTCCGGGCCTCATCATTTTCTCTTGCGGAACACAATATAGATGCAGACGCCCACAAACACGTGCACAACTCACTTATATGAACGCATACATGCATACCCTATCTCGATGAGCTTATTCGAGAGACTGAGTCGGCAATTCTTATCTTCAGATTGCGTTATTGATGAACGCGCTGTTTACCACTGAAAATAAGGCCATCTTCAAGGAGGACCCGCAAACCACCCGCACCCATCCGAACCGCGCTGTCCGGACTGCGGGAGCCATCCAACGCGGGCCTGTATCGGTCCGCGGGGCGGTCCGGGCGCGATTTATTCCGCAAACCGAAAACAAAAGTGGAGGAGGTTTGCGGGAGTCCGAATACGCGAAACGTATCAATCCGACACCACCGGACACCCAAAACCCTTCACGGACTCCGCGACTCAATCCTCCTCATTTTTCTCTGATTCCTTCTTTCTCTCTTGCCTTCGCCGCCGCTCCACCACCCCGGCCACCACGCCACATCCCTGCCGGAACTCTGCATCTCCATCACCTCCGGCGCTCTAGCAGGGCTCCCCGCCGCTTCTCCTTCGTTTCCGTTCAACCCCTGTCCTCCGACCGCCCCGCCAGGTACCTTCCTCTACTACTATTCTCACCATGCCCTGCAACTGTTCGATGAATCGCTGAAGCTGAAAATAGTTGTCCCTTTTCTTTCTAACAATGGATTCCGATTTCTAGTACATATATAAACAGTATGTTGAGTCGTTCGACGGCTCGTCGGACGAGGAGGAGTACTCCGATGAGACGGCGATGATGTAGGTGGTCCTTGAAGACGCGTGGATCGTGCGGAGGAGCATGTTTTCAATTTCAAGGGCTCGATCAATGGTCATCGAGTGCTCAACCGCAACAGGGCGCGCAAGCATTTGACATTGATGGCCGACTAATTTGCCCCCGATGCCCTATTCGTTTACCATTTCGCCAACGTTTTCGGATGCGCAAGACTATCTTCGATCGTTTGTACCATGGCGTCTGGTCCTACGATGACTACTTCATCCTAAGAAGGACGTCGTGGGAACGATTGGCTTCTCTGGTTACCAGAAGTGCACAACCGCACTCCGGATGCTTGCATATGGCACGGCCGCTGATTCGGACGAGTACCTACGAATGTCTGAGAGCATGCCATGGTCAGGTTTGCAACTGGCGTGGTCGAGGTGTTTGGACGTTAGTTCCTGAGAGAACCAACCGTGGCAGACACCGAGAGGCTCTTGGCAATCTCAAAAGCAAGAGGGTGGCCAAATTTGTTTGGATCTCTTGACTGCATACATTGAAAATGGAAGAACTGCCCGAGGGCTTTGCAAGGGCATATCAGGGTCAAGTTAAGAAGCCCACCATCAATCTTGAAGCAGTTGCATCACATGATTTTTGGATTTGGCACGCTTTTTTGGCATGCCCGGGTCTCACAATGACATCAATGTGCTGCAACGATCTTCGTTATTTGCAAGATTGGCTGAAGGAAAAGCTTCTCCTTGCCAGTATATTGTTAATGGACATGAGTACAACATGGGCTACTATCTGGTTGGCGGTATCTATCCTTCATGGGCTACCTTTGTCAACACCATCTCAAACCCAGTTGGTCAGATGTGACACCCTGGTTTTATGCTACAGTGATCATTGTAATTAAGCACAGTGATGACCATGATCAGTGCCTAATTATTTTGCTAAACAGGATATGATCATGTTGGATTTCAAATCTCATTTCAAATTCCTCTTTAAAAGGGCATTGAATTTCATTGTGATAATTTAAACCCTCAAACAGCATATGAAAAATGTTGCATACTTGTGGAATAATCCAAAACTAATGTGGTTGTGGAAAACAACATCACCAAGTTTATGGTGTGGACCCCACCATTCAAAACAGGAGCTAAAAGCATTTAAAAGTGCTACTAAATTCATTTTGAAATTGCAAACAGTTTCTAAAAATGCCCAAAATAATTGTGGCCCTACAGAATATTGCAAGATAATATTTGGACCCAGTGGCACATTTTTGCTGAGAAGGAATAATGCAAAAAGGAAATAAAACAGAAGCTGTGGAGAAAACAGAAAAGAAAAAGGGAAAGAAAAAGGAAAAGTGCACTGTGCACTTGAGCCCAGTGCTACAGTGGCGGCCCAGCCCGCTCCCCCGGTCGTCTCCCTCCTCTCACTGCTCATCCCCGCTCGCTGTCGAACACCGCGCGTGCGCGCGCGCCCGCAGCCAGGCCCCCCCTCTCCCTCGCACGACAGCGCGCCCGCACCCGCCGGGTGGATAAGGGCGACGCCCCGAGCCTCTCTGTCCTCTACCTCGCTCACTTCCCCCTCTCTCTCGCTCGCTCTCTTCCCTCCCGAGCGCTGCCGTCGCCATGGCCGTCACCTAGCCGCGGCCACCGTGCCTCCCATGCCCTGCCAAGACGCCCACGAGCTCCGCAACGACGCCCCCGTCCTCCCCGACTACTGAAGTGAGCCCCGGAGCCCCTGCAACGACGACCAGGAGCTCCTCCTTCCTCGGATCGCCGCCGCGCCCCGACGACGATTCCGGCCACCTCGAGCCTCCCCCGCGCCCACTTTGCTCACCTACAGGCTCCCGGTGAGCTCCTGCTCTTTTCCCCTCTCCCTCCTCGACGGACCCGAGCTCGTAGCGCTAGATTTCACCGGAGCCCGAACCCACCGCCGCAAGAGCTCGCCGCCGGCGACCATCCGGCGACCATTTGGCCCAACTGACACCGCCATTCGCCTCCTGCGCATGCGAAGAGCCCATCCCGCGCAAAAGCCGCCCGTTTTTGCTTGTTGTTTGGACGTGCCGGAGCTCGCCCGAAGCTGCCTTCCGCCGCCGTCGACGTAGCTCCCTCCACAGGCCACCGTAGCTCGTGCTGATGGTCGGAACGGAACTGGCAGATAAGCCCCACTTGCTAATTAATCAGATTTTGAATTAATAAAACACTGATTTAAAATGAGTCTATGACAAGTGGGACCCACTGGTCAGGTTTGACCTGGTCAGCCCCACTGTTGACTGCTGATGCAATGCTGACCTCATGCTGACGTCACCCCTGCACTGTTCTGGATAATGTTGATTTAAATAAATAGAATTAATTCCAGAAAATGATTAAATCTTTGAAAAATCATAGAAATTAATCGGTAACTCGGATGAAAATAATTTATACATAAAAGTTGATCAGAAAAATCCCACGAATCCGAATACGCTGTCCGTTCATCTGTCACATGCCTCTAGCATAGCGAACGTGGAACTTTTCCATCATTTTCATCTGACCGGTAAAAGCCAGAGACCCGGGAAATATCGTCAGATATTCTTCCGACCCGTCTGCAATGTGTAATACTGTGTTAGTGCATGCCTAGCTCTGCATATTGCCATGTCATGCATCGTGATGCATTTGTCTGCTTTATATTTATTGTTTCTCCCCCCTCTTCTTACCGGTAGACCCCGAGACTGACGGTGCTGCCGGATACGACTACACCGTTGACGATCAGCCCTTTGCCGCAGAGCAGCAAGGCAAGCAACCCCCTCCCCCCCTTGAGCATTCCAATATCGCCCATTTCTTTCCCTCTCATTCTTGCATTAGATTTTTGCTACTGTATTAGCTAGCTCCTATTTTGATGCATAGCCTGTTTTTGATAAACTGTTACTATACCTGCAATCATACCAACTGCTTAGTATAGGTTGATCAGTGAATCCCCAGTGACCCCCTTAGTCCCAGTTGCCCCTGCTTCTTCATCGACGACTCGAAGACTCGAAGACCCGGTCAACCGACCAACAAGCCAGGCCCCTCACATCACCGCACACCCCTTAATTGTACGACTCTGCAGCGCTACTATCGAGTACCGAGGGTGACACCTCGTGAAGTACTCATGATGCTAGCTCTGTAGTGTAGCTTGTCGGTCGTGGTTATCGAGGGTGATTCCTCCTTCACCACTCCCGACGATGACTCTGTCGTGCAACCCCTCAAGTGTGGGACCCCCCGAGGGTGATTCCTCTAAGTCCACCTTGACGGTTACATCGAGCGGGGCCCTTTGAGGGTGATTCCTCAGGTTCCGTCTTGATGTTTTATACACATAGTTACTATGACCTGGTTACAGAAACATGTTGGTGATGGGTCGGCCCTGAGGGGTACCCATGGTCTGATGTTGATGAGGCGTGGACGGGCAGGAGAGGCCCTTGCCACACATCCTCGAGACGGGGCGACGGACCGCACTTTATGGGTCGCGCTTGCCCCGCATTAATAAAATGCTAATGGGTTGGGTATTTGATCTGAGTTGGTCGTTGGCCTTATTGCGCACCAAACCATCGCGTGGGAAAGTTATGGGCACTCAGCGTCGTTGTATCAGCCGAAGCTCTTCGGACGTCAGCAATGGAGCGGCGCGCGCCCGAGTGGTCCACAACGGCATCGCGCTTGTTACTAAGGGGTGCTAGGACTGACCTCGGCCGCGTTCACATCGTGTAGGAGTGCAAGGGCAAGTGGGCCCACGAACCTGCGTGCTTAGGATTTAGACCGGTGGGCTGGCCTCTTCGTTGAGCCTAGGTGGGGCGACGACGTGCTGCTATCCCGAGGCCGGGCATGACCCAGGAAAGTGTGTCCGGCCGGAGGTGATCAGGCGTGTTGGAGATGCGGTGCACCCCTGCAGGGATGATTAATCTATTCGAATAGTCGTGTCCACGGTAACAGGATGACTTGGAGTTGTACCTTGACCTTATACAACTATAACTGTGATTTAAATTTGAAATGAATTGTGGCCCCGAGATTGCTTCCTCGCAGGGAGTTGAGGAAGAATCTGTAGGCGTGGTTACTTAATAAAATTGCTACAATAATATGACTATATTTGAGATAACAGTCTACTCTCTTCCAATGCTGGAAGATGCTGAAGATGCTAGTCTTTGATAGGACTAGGCCTTCTCCCTATTCTTGCTTTCTGCAGTCAGTCCAGATATAACCCCTCCCCTTGATAATGATGCATACTTAGCATAGTTCTGATGTCAGTCTTGCGAGTACTTTGGATGAGTACTCACCACTGCTTTGCATTCTCTTTCCCCCTCGATACGATTCTGCGTTCAGACGATGGAGCCCAGGAGATGGAGTACGCCGGAGACGACTACTACACCACCGCTGGAGCCTACTACTACGTGGAGGCTGCTCCCGACCAGCAGTAGGATAGGAGGTTCCCAGGCAGGAGGCCTCGCCTCTTTCGATCCGTTGCTTATGTTTGTGCTAGCCTTCTTAAGGCAAAACTTGTCTAACTTATGTCTGTACTCAGATATTTTTGCTTCCACTGACTCGTGCTTGTCGAGCTTTGTATTCGAGCCCTCGAGGCCCCTGGCTTGTAATATGAAGTTGTATGACTTTAATTTGTGTCTAGTGTTGTGTTGTGATATCAATCAGTGAGTCCCTAATCTTGGTCGTACGCATTGCGTGTTTGATTAGCGTACGGCCGAGAATGGGGGCGTCACAAGTTGGTATCAGAGCCGACTGCCTGTAGGTAGCCCCCTTTCCAACTCCTTGGCCGAAGTTGAGTCTAGTCATTGGAAAACTTTTACTAACATAGTTGTGTGGCTTACGGGCCCACTTCTCAATCGGGTGGTATTAGGATCTTTTACTCCTCGTCTATACTCTGGGTTCTAATCTATCTTCTCTTTCGGGTTAAAGATTTTGCTAAATCTAACATTAGGTTCTCGTGATCACATCCACCGGAGAATTGTTTCGTCGAAAATTGTCTTCTTTGAAGTTATGATGCACGCACTGTCATTTGACATCTTGAATCTCCTTGTTACAGATGCGTCCTGCTAGGCAGATCGTTCATCTGACCTTTGCGCACGATACGACTGGGTTCCCGGCCATTCTGGTCGGCCTCTTGAAGAAGCTGGGATATCGCTGGTACCCCGAGTACACTGTTTACGAGGACTACTGCGAGTTCAACCAGGAACAGTATGAGGCTGAGGTGGTTATTTGGATCGACAGGACCTCTCCATCACTGAGCTGCACACCTTCCGTGGCATTGGAGTGACTGTTGAGATGGCAGTACAGGATGCTGCCTATGCTGCTATTGTTCATCTCCGTGCAGCGAACCCCTGTTTGGAGGAGACAGCATACCGATACATCCCGTATGTTCCTGCTGGAGTTGATACGGCAGCCGACGCTGAGGTCTTGACCCCTTTCGCACGGCAGCGTACCGACCGATCCTACACTGCTATCTGCACCCCCTACGTGAGTCGTCGTTACGACCCACATGTTCTGGTTCAGTACACTGAGGCACTGGATCGCACTGTCAGGGCTCTTAACTTTGAGCTGTACACCACCCGAGCTCGTCTTCATCAGGCTATGGAGCAGTTGTTGCCAGCAGTCCGTGCGAGGATACATCCGGAGCACATCCTTTACCCGCCTCGGACTGAGTTTCCTCCAGGTCTTGAATGGCCTGAGGTTGGAGGTCGTACTCCGGCACGTGGACCTGCGCTCCCGCTTAATATGCAGATTCTGCATCAGAGTGTGCACGGGATGCAGGACCCTGCCACCAGGTTTCACATTCAGGGTCACGTGCAGTTCCGTGGCTACTTTCGTTGTCCCCGACGTTGATGTAGCTTATCGCTATGTCCCGTTGTTGTATCCCTCCACCGCGTGCCTGCGTGCCGCCTAGTTGTCTAGGTTATTTTCATGCCGGACCTATCGTCTATTTCGTAATGAACTTATGATTTGTAATAGACCTATGTATGGAACTGTATGTTGAAATTCGAACTACTATGTTGTATCTATTGCACTTCCTTCTTTGTGCAATTTACTTCATGAATGATTCATTGTTTTTGCAATTACCCAATGCTAAACTACCACTGTTAAAACTTGACAGAATGGTTAGGCCAGCTGGTCGTGGTCGTGGTGCGCCTGAACCACCACCGCCACCGGAATACATGGCTGGTATGATGCAGCAGTTTGAACTGAATCGCCAGTTTATGCAAGGGCTTATGGACCAGTTCCCGAGGCCGAATATGAATCAACAGCCAGCCCCAATGACTCTGCAAGACTTCATGCGTCTCAACCCTACGATCTACCGCAGCTCAACTCAGCCGCTTGACACAGATGACTGGCTCCGTGACATCACTTATGAGCTGGAATCTTCAGGCGCCCCAGTGGCTAGCTATGTCACCTTTGCCTCGTATTTTCTGAAGGGTCCCGCTGCACAATGGTGGGACAGTCACAGGCGCTCACAGCCTGTTGGAACAATCATCACTTGGCCGGAGTTCCAAGCTGCATTTCGTGCTCGTCACATTCCTCAGGGACTGATGGATAAGAAGAAGCGTGAATTCCGCAACTTAGTCCAGGGCAACAAGACTGTGGACGCTTATCAGCGGGAATTTCTGGACTTATCTCGCTACGCTGAAGAAGACGTCGCAACTGATGCTCGTAGGCAGGAGAAGTTCCGTGAAGGCCTCCACCCGGATATCAAGCTGGCACTCCTTGCTCAAGACTTCGGTAACTTTGCCACCTTGGTGAACAAGTCCATTCTGGTGGAAATAGGTCTACAGGACTACAAGGACAGCAGCAAGCGCAACCGTGACATGGGCTCATCTTTGGGCTCAGGAAGTCAGAAGCGCAAGATCTGGATTCCCCACAACATGTACCATGCACCGCCTCCTGCTCCGAGGCCGTCCTATGCTGCACCTCGTCTGCCTCCACCCCCGCCTAGGCAGCCAAGGCTTCCAGCCCCGCCACCACGAGCTCCTGTTCCCCCTTCTCGTCCTGAGGATGGACTGTGCTTCAAGTGTGGTCGCCCAGGACACCGTGCTAGAGACTGCAGGCAGAATCAGAATCAACTTGCACTGCTGCCCAACCAGCCCCGAAACAACAATGCAAGGCCTGCTCAGGGTCGTGCTCAAGCCAACAATGCTGAACTGAATGAAGCTCAAGACCAGCCTACTACTGTGATGGGTACTCTCCTCGTTAACTTCGTACCAGCTTCTGTATTGTTTGATACAGGAGCATCACATTCTTTCATGTCTGAAGATTTTGCATACATGCATGGCATTAAGTACGAGGAGATGAACGTTCCAATAGTGGTAAACACCCCCGCTGGCCAATGTCAAACCTCCATGGTTTGTCCAGATGTCCCCATTGAAATAGAAGGGCTAGAATTCCATGCTTCCCCCATTATATTGAAGTCTTCCAAGATCGACCTTATTCTGGGGATGGATTGGTTGAAAGCACATACTGCTTCCGTCGTTTGTGCCACCAAAATTGTCCACCTTCTGCATCCTTCGAATGAGATAGTCAACTACCATGCTCATATTGTTTGAGATGCTGAAGCCCAACTATATGCCTTGAATGCATTAAATGAGTCACCTCTTGAAGGTATTGAAAACATTCCAGTTGTCCGGGATTTCCAAGATGTTTTTCTGGAAGAACTTCCAGGGGTTCCCCCTGCTAGAGCTGTCAAGTTTGTCATCGACTTAGTGCCAGGCACCACCCCTATTGCCAAGCGGCCATATAAGATGCCTCTGCATGAACTCCTTGAACTGAAACAAGAAATTGACAATTCGCTTCGTCAAGGGTTCATTCGTCCAAGTTCCTCTGCTTGGGGAGCACCTTCTCTCTTTGTCAAGAAGAAGGATGGTACGAATCGGTTGGTCCAAGATTACCGACCCATCAACCAAGCAACGATTCAAAACAAATACCCGCTTCCTCGGATCAACGATCTGTACGATCAACTTGCTGGTTCAACAGTGTTTTCGAAACTCGACTTGAGGTTGGGTTACCATCAGATCCGGGTTCGTGAAGAGGATATCCCCAAGACTGCATTTGTTACTCGCTATGGGTCATACGAGTACACCGTCATGTCCTTTGGCTTAACCAATGCTCCAGCAACCTTCTCTCGCTTGATGAATTGTATTTTTATGGACTACCTCGATAAATTCGTCGTGGTTTATCTGGATGATATTCTGGTATTCTCCAAGAACAAAGAAGAGCATGTTGAACATCTTCATCTTTTATTGGAGAGGCTTCGAGAACATCAACTCTATGCTAAGTATTCAAAGTGTGTGTTCTGGATGGACGAAGTAACCTACCTTGGTCATGTGATCTCCAAGGATGGTATTGCGGTCAACCCTGAACGAGTTCAGGCTATTCTGGACTGGACTCCCCCAAAGAATGTCAAGCAAGTCAGAAGTTTTATCGGACTCGCCAGCTATTGCCATCGATTCGTCGAGAACTTCTCCAAGATTGCAAAGCCCTTAACCAATTTGCTTCACAAAGGTGTTAAATATGAGTGGATAGAAAAATGTGAGGAGTGCTTCCAGACACTTAAGGACAAACTGACGTCTGCTCCTGTGCTTGCTCCTCCGGATACTCGTAAGGACTTCATCATCTATTGTGATGCTTCACGTCAAGGAATGGGTTGTGTCCTAATGCAAGAACGCAGGGTGGTTGCTTATGCTTCTCGTCAATTGCGTCCTCATGAAGAGAACTACCCAGTTCATGACCTTGAACTTGCCACAGTAATTCATGCACTGAAAGAGTGGCGGCAATACCTTGTTGGTAATCGTTGCGAGATCTACACCGATCACCAAAGTCTGAAGTACCTGTTTACTCAGCCAGATCTGAACCTCCGTCAACAGAGATGGATGGAGCGCATAGCAGATTACAACATGGGTATTTCATATACACCTAGCAAGGCTAATGTAATGGTTGATGCTTTGAGCCGCAAGTCATACTGCAATCACCTTCAGGTTCATAAGGTTCACCCCCTTCTTCAAGAAGAATTTCATAAGCTGAACCTCCATATTGTTCCTCAGGGATATCTCGCTCCCCCTCCTGAAGGGTCCTACAAAATGAACCTCCACGTTGTTTCCCAGGGTTCTCTTAATACCCTGGTTGCTAAACCAGATCTTGTGGACGTCATCAAGTGGATCCAGAAGTGTGACAATGAAGTCGAGAGGATTAAACGCGATCTCGCAGAAGGAAAGCCCTCACCCTTCACTATTGCGGAGGATGGCGCTTTGTACTTCAAGGACCGCCTAGTGGTACCGAGTAGGGAGAAAAACCATGATATGACTCAGGAGGTCATGAAGGAAGCACATGACACTCCACTGTCTATTCATCCTGGTAGTACCAAGATGTACCAAGACATTCGTCAAAGGTTCTAGTGGTCTAACATGAAGCAAGACATTGCTCGCTATGTTGCTGAATGTGATGTTTGCCATCGTATCAAAGCAGAACATCAAAGGCCTGCTGGAACTCTGCAACCTATTACTATTCCTGAATGGAAATGGGATCATGTTGAAATGGACTTCATTACTGGTTTTCCCAGATCGCAGAAAGGTAATGATGCTATTCTTGTCGTCATTGACCGACTTTCCAAAGTTGCACATTTTCTAGCCGTCAAAGAAACTATTACTGCAAGTCAGCTGGCAACTCTCTACATGTCCAGAATTGTTTCACTTCACGGTATTCCACTGGTTATCAGTTCAGACCGTGGCAGTTTATTCACTTCAAGATTCTGGGCAAGTTTCCAGGAAGCTATGGGAACTCATTTGTCATTCAGCACCGCTTTTCAACCTCAATCTCAGGGTCAAGTTGAAAGAGTCAATCAGATTCTCGAAGACATGCTTCGGCTTGTGTCATTTCTTTCGTCAAGAAATGGGAGGAATCTCTCCCGTATGCTGAGTTCTCCTACAATAATAGCTATCAAGCTAGTCTGAAGATGGCTCCCTTTGAAGTATTATATGGACGTAAGTGTCGGACTCCTCTGAATTGGTCAGAAACTGGGGAACGTACACTTATCAGTCCGGATATTATCCGACATACCGAAGACCAAGTCCGCATTATCCATGCAAATCTGAAGGCTGCTCAGTCTCCACAGAAGAGTCAGTATGACCGTCATCACAAAGATATGGTCTATCAACCTGGCGAAAAGGCTTATCTTCGAGTCACGCCAATGAGAGGTACACACTGTTTTGGGATCAAGAGCAAGCTGGCTCCTCGATATATTGGTCCTTTAACTGTTCTCGAAAGGCGTGGTAAGGTGGCATATCAACTGGAACTACCGCCAAACCTTTCTCAGGTTCACGATGTGTTCCATGTGTCACAGCTTCATCGCTGCTTCAAGGATCCTCTCCGAGTAGTGGACCATGATATGCTTGAGCTGCAACAAGACCTCTCTTACAAAGAGCAACCAGTCCGCATTCTCGATGAAACTGAATGCCGGACTCGTCAGAAGGTTACTAAGTTCTTCAAGGTGCAATGGGCAAATCATTCTGAAGATGAAGCCACTTGGGAACGCGAAGATCATCTTCGTGCCGAATACCCCGGGCTCTTTCCTTCTACTTCTTAATTCTCGGGACGAGAATTCTTGTTAGTAGGGGAGAATTGTGACACCCTGGTTTTATGCTACAGTGATCATTGTAATTAAGCACAGTGATGACCATGATCAGTGCCTAATTATTTTGCTAAACAGGATATGATCATGTTGGATTTCAAATCTCATTTCAAATTCCTCTTTAAAAGGGCATTGAATTTCATTGTGATAATTTAAATCCTCAAACAGCATATGAAAAATGTTGCATACTTGTGGAATAATCCAAAACTAATGTGGTTGAGGAAAACAACATCACCAAGTTTATGGTGTGGACCCCACCATTCAAAACAGGAGCTAAAAGCATTTAAAAGTGCTACTAAATTCATTTTGAAATTGCAAACAGTTTCTAAAAATGCCCAAAATAATTGTGGCCCTACAGAATATTGCAAGATAATATTTAGACCCAGTGGCACATTTTTGCTGAGAAGGAATAATGCAAAAAGGAAATAAAACAGAAGCTGTGGAGAAAACAGAAAAGAAAAAGGGAAAGAAAAGGGAAAAGTGCACTGTGCACTTGAGCCCAGTGCTACAGTGGCGGCCCAGCCCGCTCCCCCGGTCGTCTACCTCCTCTCACTGCTCATCCCCGCTCGCTGTCGAACACCGCGCGTGCGCGTGCGCCCGCAGCCAGGCCCCCCCTTTCCCTCGCACGACAGCGCGCCCGCGCCCGCCGGGTGGATAAGGGCGACGCCCCGAGCCTCTCTGTCCTCTCCCTCGCTCACTTCCCCCTCTCTCTCGCTCGCTCTCTTCCCTCCCGAGCGCTGCCGTCGCCATGGCCGTCACCTAGCCGCGGCCACCGTGCCTCCCGTGCCCTGCCAAGACGCCCACGAGCTCCGCAACGACGCCCCCGTCCTCCCCGACTACTGAAGCGAGCCCCGGAGCCCCTGCAACGACGACCAAGAGCTCCTCCTTCCTCGGATCGCCGCCGCGCCCCGACGACGATTCCGGCCACCTCGAGCCTCCCCCGCGCCCACTTTGCTCACCTACAGGCTCCCGGTGAGCTCCTGCTCTTTTCCCCTCTCCCTCCTCGACGGACCCGAGCTCGTAGCGCTAGATTTCACCGGAGCCCGAACCCACCGCCGCAAGAGCTCGCCGCCGGCGACCATCCGGCGACCATTTGGCCCAACTGACACCGCCATTCGCCTCCTGCACATGCGTAGAGCCCATCCCGCGCAAAAGCCGCCCGTTTTTGCTTGCTGTTTGGACATGCCGGAGCTTGCCCGAAGCTGCCTTCCGCCGCCGTCGACGTAGCTCCCTCCACAGGCCACCGTAGCTCATGCTGATGGTCGGAACGGAACGGCGGCGACGCCTGCTTTCGAACGCCACCGGCCGCGCTCGATTTGACCCACCGTAGCGCATTTCCGAGCCACGCCGGTGATTCGGGTGCTCGCCGGAGCTCCTCCGGCGACGAACGCCGGCCACCGCCGACGTGGACCACCTGGGGCCACTGCCAGGGTCACTGGCAGCTGGGTCCCGCGGTCGCCGTTGACCCGTTGACCTGGTCAACTGCTGACTGGACCTGGTCCAGTCACTGACATGTGGGGCCCCAAGCCCCTGTGTCTATGACAGTGGGCCAGCCCTGTCAGCTAATCAATTTAGTAATTAGATTATTTAAAAATAATTAAAATAGCCTAATGACTCACTGACAGATAGGCCCCACTTGCTAATTAATCAGATTTTGAATTAATAAAAGACTGATTTAAAATGAGTCTATGACAAGTGGGACCCACTGGTCAGGTTTGACCTGGTCAGCCCCACTGTTGACTGCTGATGCAATGCTGACCTCATGCTGACGTCACCCCTGCACTGTTCTGGATAATGTTGATTTAAATAAATAGAATTAATTCCAGAAAATGATTAAATCTTTGAAAAATCATAGAAATTAATAGGTAACTCGGATGAAAATAATTTATACATGAAAGTTGATCAGAAAAATCCCACGAATCCGAATACGCTGTTCGTTCATCTGTCACATGCCTCTAGCATAGCGAACGTGGAACTTTTCCATCATTTTCATCTGACCGGTAAAAGCCAGAGACCCGGGAAATATCGTCAGATATTCTTCCGACCCGTCTGCAATGTGTAATACTGTGTTAGTGCATGCCTAGCTCTGCAGATTGCCATGTCATGCATCGTGATGCATTTGTCTGCTTTATATTTATTGTTTCTCCCCCCTCTTCTTACCGGTAGACCCCGAGACTGACGGTGCTGCCGGATACGACTACACCATTGACGATCAGCCCTTTGCCGCAGAGCAGCAAGGCAAGCAACCCCCCCCCCCCCTTGAGCATTCCGATAAATCCCATTTCTTTCCCTCTCATTCTTGCATTAGATTTTTGCTACTGTATTAGCTAGCTCCTTTTCTGATGCATAGCCTGTTTTTGATAAACTGTTACTATACCTGCAATCATACCAACTGCTTAGTATAGGTTGATCAGTGAATCCCCAGTGACCCCCTTAGTCCCAGTTGCCCCTGCTTCTTCATCGACGACTCGAAGACTCGAAGACCCGGTCAACCGACCGACAAGCCAGGCCCCTCACATCACCGCACACCACTTAGTTGTACGACTCTGCAACGCTACTATCGAGTACCGAGGGTGACACCTCGTGAAGTACTCATGATGCTAGCTCTGTAGTGTAGCTAGTCGGTCGTGGTTATCGAGGGTGATTCCTCCTTCACCACTCCCGACGATGACTCTGTCGTGCAACCCCTCAAGTGTGGGACCCCCCGAGGGTGATTCCTCTAAGTCCACCTTGACGGTTACATCGAGCGGGGCCCTTTGAGGGTGATTCCTCAGGTTCCGTCTTGATGTTTTATACACACAGTTACTATGACCAGGTTACAAAAACATGTTGGTGATGGGTCGGCCCTGAGGGGTACCCACGGTCTGATGTTGATGAGGCGTGGACGGGCAGGAGAGGCCCTTGCCACACATCCTCGAGACGGGGCGACGGACCGCACTTTATGGGTCGCGCTTGCCTCGCATTAATAAAATGCTAATGGGTTGGGTATTTGATCTGAGTTGGTCGTTGGCCTTATTGCGCACCAAACCATCGCGTGGGAAAGTTATGGGCACTCAGCGTCGTTGTATCAGCCGAAGCTCTTCGGAAGTCAGCAATGGAGCGGCGCGCGCCCGAGTGGTCCGCAACGGCATCACGCTTGTTACTAAGGGGTGCTAGGACTGACCTCGGCCGCGTTCGCATCGTGCAGGAGTGCAAGGGCAAGTGGGCCCACGAACCTATGCGCTTAGGATTTAGACCGGCGGGCTGGCCTCTTCGTTGAGCCTAGGTGGGGCGACGATGTGCTGCTATCCCGAGGCCGGGCATGACCCAGGAAAGTGTGTCCGGCCGGAGGTGATCAGGCGTGTTGGAGATGCGGTGCACCCCTACAGGGATGATTAATCTATTCGAATAGTCGTGTCCACGGTAACAGGACGACTTGGAGTTGTACCTTGACCTTATACAACTATAACTGTGATTTAAATTTGAAATGAATTGGGCCCCGAGATTGCTTCCTCGCAGGGAGTTGAGGAAGAATCTCTGAGCGTGGTTACTTAATAAAATTGCTACAATAATATGACTATATTTGAGATAACAGTCTACTCTCTTCTAATGCTGGAAGATGCTGAAGATGCTAGTCTTCGATAGGACTAGGCCTTCTCCCTATTCTTGCTTTCTGCAGTCAGTCCAGATATAACCCCTCCCCTTGATAATGATGCATACTTAGCATAGTTCTGATGTTAGTCTTGCGAGTACTTTGGATGAGTACTCACCGCTGCTTTGCATTCTCTTTCCCCCTCGATACGATTCTGCGTTCAGACGATGGAGCCCAGGAGATGGAGTACGCCGGAGACGACTACTACACCACCGCTGGAGCCTACTACTACGTGGAGGCTGCTCCCGACCAGCAGTAGGATAGGAGGTTCCCAGACAGGAGGCCTCGCCTCTTTTGATAAGTTGCTTATGTTTGTGCTAGCCTTCTTAAGGCAAAACTTGTCTAACTTATGTCTGTACTCAGATATTTTTGCTTCCGCTGACTCATGCTTGTCGAGCTTTGTAGTCGAGCCCTCGAGGCCCCTGGCTTGTAATATGAAGCTGTATGACTTTAATTTGTGTCTAGTGTTGTGTTGTGATATCAATCAGTGAGTCCCTAATCTTGGTCGTACGCATTGCATGTTTGATTAGCGTACGGCCGAGAATGGGGGCGTCACAAGTTGGTATAAGAGCCGACTGCCTGTAGGTAGCCCCCTTTCCAACTCCTTGGCCGAAGTTGAGTCTAGTCATTGGAAAACTTTTACTAACATAGTTGTGTGGCTTACGGGCCCACTTCTCAATCGGGTGGTATTAGGATCTTTTACTCCTCGTCTATACTCTGGGTTCTAATCTATCTTCTCTTTCGGGTTAAAGATTTTGCTAAATCTAACATTAGGTTCTCGTGATCATATCCACCGGAGAATTGTTTCGTCGAAAATTGTCTTCTTTGAAGTTATGATGCACGCACTGTCATTTGACATCTTGAATCTCCTTGTTACAGATGTGTCCTGCTAGGCAGATCGTTCGTCTGACCTTTGCGCACGATACGACTGGGTTCTCGGCCATTCTGGTCGGCCTCTTGAAGAAGCTGGGATATCACTGGTACCCTGAGTACACTGTTTACGAGGACTACTGCGAGTTCAACCAGGAACAGTATGAGGCTGAGGTGGTTATTTGGGATCGACAGGACCTCTCCATCACTGAGCTGCACACCTTCCGTGGCATTGGAGTGACTGTTGAGATGGCAGTACAGGATGCTGCCTATGCTGCTATTGTTCGTCTCCGTGCAGCGAACCCCTGTTTGGAAGAGACAGCATACCGATACATCCCGTATGTTCCTGCTGGAGTTGATACGGCAGCCGACGCTGAGGTCTTGACCCCTTTCGCACGGCAGCGTACCGACCGATCCTACACTGCTATCTGCACCCCCTACGTGAGTCATCGTTACGACCCACATGTTCTGGTTCAGTACACTGAGGCACTGGATCACACTGTCAGGGCTCTTAACTTCGAGCTGTACACCACCCGAGCTCGTCTTCATCAGGCTATGGAGCAGTTGTTGCCAGCAGTCCGTGCAAGGATACATCCGGAGCACATCCTTTACCCGCCTCGGACTGAGTTTCCTCCAGGTCTTGAATGGCCTGAGGTTGGAGGTCATACTCCAGCACGTGGACCTGCGCTCCCGCTTAATATGCAGATTCTGCATCAGAGTGTGCACGGGATGCAGGACCCTGCCACCAGGTTTCACATTCAGGGTCACGTGCAGTTCCGTGGCTACTTTCGTTATCCCCGACGTTGATGTAGCTTATCGCTATGTCCCATTGTTGTATCCCTCCACCGCGTGCCTGCGTGCCGCCTAGTTGTCTAGGTTATTTTTATGCCGGACCTATCGTCTATTTCGTAATGAACTTATGATTTGTAATAGACCTATGTATGGAACTGTATGTTGAAATTCGAACTACTATGTTGTATCTATTGCACTTCCTTCTTTGTGCAATTTACTTCATGAATGATTCATTGTTTTTGAAATTACCCAATGCTAAACTACCACTGTTAAAACTTGACAGAATGGTTAGGCCAGCTGGTCGTGGTCGTGGTGCGCCTGAACCACCACCGCCACCGGAATACATGGCTGGTATGATGCAGCAGTTTGAACTGAATCGCCAGTTTATGCAAGGGCTTATGGACCAGTTCCCGAGGCCGAATATGAATCAGCAGCCAGCCCCAATGACTCTGCAAGACTTCATGCGTGTAAACCCTACGATCTACCGCAGCTCAACTCAGCCGCTTGACGTAGATGACTGGCTCCGTGACATCACTTATGAGCTGGAATCTTCAGGCGCCCCAGTGGCTAGCTATGTCACCTTTGCCTCGTATTTTCTGAAGGGTCCCGCTGCACAATGGTGGGACAGTCACAGGCGCTCACAGCCTGTTGGAACAATCATCACTTGGCCGGAGTTCCAAGCTGCATTTCGTGCTCGTCACATTCCTCAGGGACTGATGGATAAGAAGAAGTGTGAATTCCGCAACTTAGTCCAGGGCAACAAGACTGTGGACGCTTATCAGCGGGAATTTCTGGACTTATCTCGCTACGCTGAAGAAGACGTCGCAACTGATGCTCGTAGGCAGGAGAAGTTCCGTGAAGGCCTCCACCCGGATATCAAGCTGGCACTCCTTGCTCAAGACTTCGGTAACTTTGCCACCTTGGTGAACAAGTCCATTCTGGTGGAAACAGGTCTACAGGACTACAAGGACAGCAGCAAGCGCAACCGTGACATGGGCTCATCTTTGGGCTCAGGAAGTCAGAAGCGCAAGATCTGGATTCCCCACAACATGTACCATGCACCGCCTCCTGCTCCGAGGCCGTCCTATGCTGCACCTCGTCTGCCTCCACCCCCGCCTAGGCAGCCGAGGCTTCCAGCCCCGCCACCACGAGCTCCTGTTCCCCCTTCTCGTCCTGAGGATGGACTGTGCTTCAAGTGTGGTCGCCTAGGACACCGTGCTAGAGACTGCAGGCAGAATCAGAATCAACTTGCACTGCCGCCCAACCAGCCCCGAAACAACAATGCAAGGCCTGCTCAGGGTCGTGCTCAAGCCAACAATGCTGAACTGAATGAAGCTCAAGACCAGCCTGCTACTGTGATGGGTACTCTCCTCGTTAACTTCGTACCAGCTTCTGTATTGTTTGATACAGGAGCATCACATTCTTTCTTGTCTGAAGATTTTGCATACATGCATGGCATTAAGTACGAGGAGATGAATGTTCCAATAGTGGTAAACACCCCCGCTGGCCAATGTCAAACCTCCATGGTTTGTCCAGATGTCCCCATTGAAATAGAAGGGCTAGAATTCCATGCTTCCCCCATTATATTGAAGTCTTCCAAGATCGACCTTATTCTGGGGATGGATTGGTTGTAAGCACATACTGCTTCCGTCGTTTGTGCCACCAAAATTGTCCACCTTCTGCATCCTTCGAATGAGATAGTCAACTACCATGCTCATCTTGTTCGAGATGCTGAAGCCCAACTATATGCCTTGAATGCATTAAATGAGTCACCTCCTGAAGGTATTGAAAACATTCCAGTTGTCCGGGATTTCCAAGATGTTTTTCCGGAAGAACTTCCAGGGCTTCCCCCTGCTAGAGCTGTCGAGTTTGTCATCGACTTAGTGCCAGGCACCACCCCTATTGCCAAGCGGCCATATAAGATGCCTCCGCATGAACTCCTTGAACTCGGCCGCGTTCGCCTTGTGCAGGAGTGCAAGGGCAAGTGGGCCCATGAACCTGCGCGCTTAGGATTTAGACCGGTGGGCTGGCCTCTTCGTTGAGCCTAGGTGGGGCGACGACGTGCTGCTATCCCAAGGCCGGGCATGACCCAGGAAAGTGTGTCCGGCCGGAGGTGATCAGGCGTGTTGGAGATGCGGTGCACCCCTGCAGGGATGATTAATCTATTCGAATAGCCGTGTCCACGGTAACAAGACGACTTGGAGTTGTACCTTGACCTTATACAACTATAACTGTGATTTAAATTTGAAATGAATTGTGGCCCCGAGATTGCTTCCTCGTAGGGAGTCGAGGAAGAATCTCTGGGCGTGGTTACTTAATAAAATTGCTACAATAATATGACTATATTTGAGATAACAGTCTACTCTCTTCTAATGCTGGAAGATGCTGAAGATGCTAGTCTTCGATAGAACTAGGCCTTCTCCCTATTCTTGCTTTCTGCAGTCAGTCCAGATATAACCCCTCCCCTTGATAATGATGCATACTTAGCATAGTTCTGATGTTAGTCTTGCGAGTACTTTGGATGAGTACTCACCGCTGCTTTGCATTCTCTTTCCCCCTCGATACGATTCTGCGTTCAGACGATGGAGCCCAGGAGATGGAGTACGCCGGAGACGACTACTACACCACCGCTGGAGCCTACTACTACGTGGAGGCTGCTCCCGACCAACAGTAGGATAGGAGGTTCCCAGGCAGGAGGCCTCGCCTCTTTCGATCTGTTGCTTATGTTTGTGCTAGCCTTCTTAAGGCAAAACTTGTCTAACTTATGTCTGTACTCAGATATTTTTGCTTCCGCTGACTCGTGCTTGTCGAGCTTTGTATTCGAGCCCTCGAGGCCCCTGGCTTGTAATATGAAGCTGTATGACTTTAATTTGTGTCTAGTGTTGTGTTGTGATATCAATCAGTGAGTCCCTAATCTTTGTCGTACGCATTGCGTGTTTGATTAGCGTACGGTTGAGAATGGGGGCGTCACATCAGAAAAAGGCTTACTTTGCCCAAAGACAAGAAGTAGCTAGAAAGTATGTTGAGAGGACATTTGAAGTTCTGCAGGCCCATTTGCAGTTGTTTGTGGAACTGTAAAACAATGGGATTCGGAGACCTTGTGGGAGGTGATGACATGTTGTGTGATCATGCATAACATGATCGTTGAGGATGAGGGTGACTATGGTGTCGCGGCTCTGGAATTTGAGAACATGGGTGATCCTATCCAACTTCCGAAACCAAATCCGGCCACATTTGAAGAGTTTATTCAAATGCATCAACAAATTCGACATCGACCAACTCACGAGCAGCTGAAGTAAGATTTGATTAAGCATCAGTGGGCGGTGAAAGGGGACAACAATGCTGAAATGTAATATTTGAACTTTTTTAAATTTGAACTAGTGTTGCATACGGCTATTTGAACATCTTTACCCTTTGCATGCGGCTATTTGATCGTGTGGACTTGGAAAAAATAAGGAAAACTAGATGTATGCTGCTATGGTTGGATGACGTTCTCCCGCATCCGTGTTTGCGGACTGGTCCCCCTGTCCGCGGACGGATGCAGAAGGAATTTTGGAGGGAGCCATTGGAGATGCTCTAAAACCATAGAATTTTGAAATAAATTAAGAAAAATACGAATACCCACGTCAAATATAGAACTTAAACCCTCGCGGGGAAGACATGATCCACCCCAAGTAACCTGACCAAGTGAGGTGCATTCAATTCGTGGCCTCATTATAGCCACTGGTGGCCATGCCATACAGTTGGCTCTTAGAGCATCTCCAGCCGTTAGGCGCCCCACGGGCTGAAATAGCGCTTCCCTGGGGCCAACCGGCGAAATAATTGCCTTGTGGGGGCTCGGGTTCTCGGCCGCCGCCCCAAGATCGCCCCCAGCCGGTGATTTCGGACCAGTTTCGGCGCAAATTCGGCCCAGATTCGGCACTCTTTCGGCACAAATTCAACAAAAACTAAATTTTTATGTGAAAGTTCATCAAGAAGTCAATACAAATGAAATAGTTCAACGAATCAAGCTCATAATTCCAACATAAATTAAAACAAATTGAACTAGGTGTTGCCCTTTAGCCTCCATAGGTGCTCCACCAGATCGTTCTGCAGTTGTTGATGCACCTGTGGGTCTCAGATCTCCTGGCGCATATTGAGGAAGGCAACCCATGTTGCCGGTACCTGGTGATCAACAACTGCAAGAGGACCCTGCCTGAAATATGGTTTAGTGTCAAACACTGGCTCTTCCTGCTCGCTCCGAATGATCATGTTGTGCAAGATGACACAACAATTCATCACCTCCCACATCTGCGATTTCGACCAGGTCAGAGCGGGGTACCGGAAAATAGCAAATCGAGATTGGAGCACACCAAATGCTCGCTCGACATCCCTCCTGCAAGCCTCCTGACACTTAGCAAAGTGTGACTTCTTGCCTCCTGGCACAGGGTTTGAGATTGTCTTCACAAATGTGGACCGTCTCGGACAGATGCCATCTGCTAGATAGTATCCCTTGTGGTAGTGGTGCCCATTGACCTCGAAGTTCACCGGAGGAGCATGATCTTCGACAAGCTTGGCAAAGACATTCGAGCACTGCATGACGTTGATGTCATTGTGAGTTCCTGGCATACCAAAGAAGGAGTGCCAAATCCATAGGTCATGTGTGGCCACTGCCTCAAATACCACACTGCGACCTCCTTTGGTGCCTTTGTACATCCCCTGCCAAGCAAATGGGCAGTTTTTCCATGCCCAATGCATGCAGTCGATGCTTCCAAGCATCCCAGGAAATCCTCTTGCTGCATTCTGTGCTAGGATCCGAGCAGTGTCTTCAGCATTGGGTGATCGCAAATATTGTAGTCCAAACACTGCCACCACTGCCCTGCAGAACTTGTACAAAACTCAATGGTGGTGGACTCGACCATGCATCCATAGTCTTCCTGTATATCACCGGGAGCTCCGTATGCAAGCATCGTCATAGCTGTGGTGTACTTCTGGAGTGAGGAGAATCCAACCGTGCCGGTGCAATCCTTCTTGCAAATGAAATAGCTGTCGAACTCCCAGATGGCATTCACAATCCTGAGGAAGAGCTTCTGGCACATCCGATAATGGCGCCAAAATACTTTCTCGCCGTGCAGAGGAGCGTCGGCGAAGTAGTAGGCATAGAGCATGCAATAGCCCTCCATTCGATGCCTCTGTTTGCTCTTGCGGCGGCCCGGCGGTGAGCCACCTCGCCACGGCTTGGCATTGTTCACGAATAGGCCGGCCATTGCGACGAGGATCATGAGGTGCTCCTCGTCGGCGGCGTCGGCCTCAACTTCCTCCTCCATCAGAGCCGCGAACGCCTCCTCATTGTCTGAGTCGATGACCGAACAGGCAACTCGCCGAACACCTGGCGGGCGCGGTGGATGGGCAGCCGCCGGTACCCCGCCTGCGTGGCCATCGGAGCGGCGCCTGAATCGCCCGGTTGAGCGGGATGGAGATGAGAAGGAGATCCAGCGGGGAAATGGCCTTTTCTAGAGGTGGTACAACGGCTATGGGCAGGTGGGCGGCGCCGGAATTGGCGTGGCAGCAAGGCGCGTTGTGGCTCGTGAGGGCGAAACTGGCGGGGAAAAGGCGTTTCTCGCCTGACAGTGGTGTCGACTAGTAGAAAACAAGCCATTAGTCCCGGTTGGGAAGGGCCTTTAGTCCCGGTTCCCCAACCGGGACTAATGTATAGGGACTAAAGGGTACAAGCCTTTAGTCCCGGTTGTCTACGACCCGGGACTAAATCCCTGCCACGTGGGATGGCAGCACGCCCGGGGGATGGGGACCTTTAGTCCCGGTTGGTAACACCAACCGGGACTAAAGATTTAGGGGCTTTGGGGTTTATGGGTTTAGGTTTTATTGTTTATTTTTCCTTTTCATTTTGTGTATTCGATTTAATTCTTTTTCATTTCAAACATATTTTACGCTGCTACATACCGTACACGTTATGCATATATAATAGAATATCTCGTACAACCAATCATATACATAGAACTTTTCATACGACCATGCATACACATATGTACAATTTGGTATATACAATTTCTCCTACAATTTGCAAATCATTACATGCAGGATTTAGGTGTAATGGTATTCTCCGTCGGGAGATATGACCTGCTCAAGCAAAAAACCAGCAATTTCCTCTTGAATTGCTCGTATGTGGTCCTTTGGTAGGAGCTTCTCCCGCATCTCGTGCATCTTTGAAGAAGGAGATCAATATGAACATGTTAGTTGTTTGTATATATATATATATATATATATATATATATATATTACATCATGATAAAAAAATGTGAATGGTGTTTACGTACCCAAAGATCTCTTGTAGTTTTGGTCCTTTCGGTCATAATACGAATGTTCTCGCAAACGTAATATGCACATAAAGAAGTCCCTTGTTGCTGCCTCATGCACTTTACGAGAATATAATTCAATCAGATAATAATCAAGGATGATAATGGTATTGAAACTATACTTAGAGAGATGCGCGGACGTAGCTAGTACTACTTAAATACCTTGGACCTTCGCCATTTCAGCTCCTCTTTCCATTCACCTCTAACATCTTTGGTGAACTTTTTCCAAACCCTACCCGGCAAAGAAAATGAATAAAGGAGTTACTAATTACTTGATATCAGGAAACGAACTAAAGAGGCCGACATAGTGCGTAAATGATTGAAATTACCCGTCGAGCATCGAATGCAGGCTTCTGTATTCTTCAGGGTCTTTACTTAGTGAGTCGAGTACTTGAACAGTTCCATCGTCAATTCTAATGATTAGCAGGATCCAGTGGTAGCTGCGGACACGATTTGTATAAGCGGGCATGCATAACTTATCAACTACACTTAACATCGAGTATATATATAAGGTAAAAGTAACACTCACTTGAAGTTGAAAGTAATAGTATTTCTGGTTTGGTATTTAGGGCCTTCAAAAACCTTATCAACATTTTCTCCGTGTCTTTAGGGTAAGTAGTTAACACCTTTTCATTAATGGTATTTGGGTCAATGAACCCAATGCCATAGACTCCATCTCTTTCCAATTCAAAAATCTTCATTCTGCACAATACCACAAAAAAGAATATAGTGAGGATAATTACAGGCAATGAACGAGCTGAGCTAGAGACTTAATCAAATTACAGAAAGAAATCACTTACAGACAGTAGCAACTGACGATAGATTTGTCGAGTGCTTTTTGATTGAATAACTGGAATAATTCTTCATTTTCAATCCACAAATCATTTTCATGGATGTAATGCTCTCGCTTGACTTTAACCATGAGGCTCTCTCGCCCGACCTTTACTTCTCTCATGTACCACTGATGCAAGCTGTACATTTGCGTTGATAGAAGCTTCTCATCTTCAGGACCCACGAGAGGGTTCCCGGGGACATATGCCCATTCTAGTTCCTTCGGATCCGTCGGTGGGAATTCCTCGATCTCTAGGAGTTGTTCAACAGTGATACCGAGCTGTCTAGCATTCTCTCTATAAGCGTCGGTTATTACCACCTTATCGGTAGTCACCTTGAGCGGGGTGATCGATTGCACTACCTGTTCTCCGAGCTGGGGAACAGTTTTTCCGCATTTACTGCTACTACCGCTCGACTTCTGTTTTTTTGTTTATGATAGGACTTGCTAATAGAGCGTTCATAGTTTGATAGCGTCCTTTTCTCCGCCGGTTTAGCTGCATTCAAAAAGTGTTGTATGACTTCCTCAGGTATTTTCTCCTTTGGCGGCGGGGGCGGTTTCGGTCCAAAATGGGCCTTCAATTCCTTAGCTTCTTGTTCATCGATTTCCTCGGCAGTCTTCTCGTAAGCTAACTTGTTTTTGGCAGGAGGCTCGGGTTTCTTCTTTTGTTCTCTCTTCCCCTTGGGAGACGGCGGATATCGATATCGCGGACTCGCCCTAGGCTCCATCTCGGAGTGGGATTGACTATGCTGACGTGGCGGAGATCGATATGGCGGACTCGCCCTGCGCTCCGTCTCGAGGTGGGTTGGAGTCAGCTGACGCGGTGGACTTGGAGGACTCGCCCTGTGCTCCGTCTCGAGGTGGGTTGGAGTCTGCTGACGCGGCGGACTTGGAGGAGGAGTCGGTGGCCTTGGCACCGAGTTTGGAAACACGATGCATTCCTTTTTCCATAAAATGACACAACGCCTGGCTTCTCCCAGTGTCCACTCCCCTTCACCTCCAAGGTAGTCAAGATCTAGTGATTCATATGCCGACACAACTTCATCAACCCCGACACGAGCATAGCCAGGTGGAATCGGATTGCCGTGGAAAGTTGCTTCAGGTCCACTCGGTAAAGCAAAGCCGTCCGCCACCTTCGTGGATATGTTCTTCAGTTTCACATGTAGCTCACAAGCTGTCGACTCTAGGATATCATCCACGGGGTAGCGAGCCAGCAGTGCATCATCGGCCGGGACCCCCGTGGAACCCACGCTGATTTTCGGCATAGATGATGGAATGGCACCATCCAACGCTGCATCTGGATGCTCCTGCTGCTGAGACGCGCCTTGCTGGCTTAGTTTGTTGATTTGCTCCTGCTGCAGCATGTATTTGCATTCCAAGTCCGCGTTCTTTGCTTCTACCATCTGAATCCGATTTACTTCATGCTTCTTCTTTCTCCCACGGCTTCTGTAACTGTCGTTCCAATCCGCAAACCCCAGAAGCCACGGAAGAAGGCCTTTGCCTCGTGTTCGTCCCGGGTGTTCAGGATTCTTGAGGGTGCGTGTAAGCTCGTTGTTCTCTCTCTCGGACTGTTACAGACCCATTTGAGCTTCTTCTATTGCTTTAAGTAACTCGTCCGTGGCTTCTTTAAGACTTGCCTGTTCAAGTACCTGTCGGATATCGGGCTCCGCAAAACCCTCAAGGTTCGAACACAGGGGCGTGTGCGAAGATCCCCTGCAGCCTCACCCTACCTAGCTCACTACACAATGATTAGGATGGTGAACTCGCACGATGACGAGGAAGAAGATGCACACGTTGATTTACCCAGGTTCGGGCCGCCGCGAAGCGTAAAACCCTACTCCTGCTTTGGTGGATTGCCTCTCGAGGAGGTGTGGTGGATGAACTAGTACAGAGGTGAGCAGCCTCGCGAGGGCGCTCAGGTGGTGTTCTTGGCTCTCTGCCTTTCTTGTTGTCTCTCCTTCCCTTCTCGTTGTCCTCTCCGTCTTGTTGTCCTCTCCGTCTTGTTGTCCTCCCTCTACGGTGCAACCTAGCCTCTATTTATAGCAGCGTCCCGGGTCCTCTTCCCTTATCGCAATGGCGGGAAGGGATCCCACAACGGCCAAATTAGAAGGGGGACATGAGTACATCCCTGCCCTGTCCAAAGGTGGTCTTCGCCTGCAAAGTAGTTGTCGATGATGCAGAGGTGGGCTCGGCGATGACATCCGTCCTGCTGGGCTCGTGGTCGTGGTCTTGTTGCACCGAAATGGAAACCTTTGGGGGCGCTTTGGGAACCCGCGTACGTCCTTGCTCCCTTTGCACCAAAGGGGAAACTGCACCGCCTGGTGCGCTGGCGCTCGCCTGTCCTTCCTTGCGTCATCCTTGACTCCTGAGGCCGGGTTCTCCATAGAGATCTCCGCCGCTCCGGAGAGGGCCTAAGGAGGCCCATCCTTCGTTGATCTTGGTGCTGCCTCCCTCGCGAGCTCGGGTCCTTGCGAGGGCCTTATCTCGAGCGGGGCTACGCTGGGCCATGCTTGGCTCGTGAGGTGGGCCATGCCCTGGGCCGCAAGCAGGCAGGTCTGGGTACCCCCGTTCCCAGAACGCCGACAGTAGCCCCCGGGCCCAAGGCGTGCTCGAGCCGGCTTCTGGGTGAAGCCGCTGAGGACGGCCCGAAGCGCCGCGGGCCCCAAACGCCTGCGGGCCAGGACTGACGCGTGTCGTGCGTTTGATGTCGGGCATCCAACGCCCCTTCGGCCATCGCTCGAATCGACAAAAGCCTGACTTCCAGCGCCGAGCCATTACCGCCTTCCTCTTCCACGCACCTGCTCTTACTCCTAGATCCCCGGCCTTAGCAGAGACCTCTCCAGATCCCGGCGCCGCTCCGTCCTGCTGCTTGCCGCGTCGGCCCCGCGAACTTCCCGATGGCTCTCGCCGGCAAGTCGAAGCCAGAGGCCCAGAGCTCAGCCTCCGCTCCCATCTCACCGGCGCTCTCGGAGTCCACCATTGCCAAGGATGGAGACCTCGTCCCGGTGCTCCCGTCAGTGGCAGACGGGACCAACGAGTGGGGGCAGACCTTGATATGGGGCGGCTCCTCGGAGAAGCGGCCCTCGTCCAGGTCGGCCTATCCTTTCTTTCTCCATAGCGTCTTCGCTGGGCTCGTCCCACCCTTCTCCAAGTTCTTCACCGCCGTCCTCGACCACTATGGGATCCAAACCCTTCATCTCCAACCCAACTCCATCCTGCTCTTGTCCGTTTCGCCTTCAACTGCAAGCCTTTCGTGGGTGTGAAGCCTTCGGTGGCCCTCTTCCGCCATTTCTTCAGCTTGCGCGTGCACGACGGCGCTCAGCGGTCGGCGTGCGTTTCCTTCGTCGCGGTCCAGAGCGGTAACATGCTCTTAAAGGCCGGGAAGAAGGTGGAGAACTTCAGGCACCGCTGGGTCTTCATGGATCTCAAGAGCACCAACCCCCGCTTGGATCTGCCGAAGGGGCTGCCGGAGAAGACCCCCGCGTGGAGCTTCGCAAAGCTTTCCGACCCCCGGGCTAGGCCCGTCCTGGAGCGGATTTCTTGCGATATCAGTGCCAGGAAGCTGACTGGGGGGATGATAGTGAAGGAGTTCTTGACGCAGCGCCTGGCGCCCCTCCAGTCTCATTCTAGGCCCTTGTGGGACAATCAGGGCAGCGACAACAACCTCAGGCTTCGGTCCGCGCGCATAACCCCTGAGGAGCTGAACAGGGCTGTGTCGACCCTGCTCAATGGCGACCCCGGCGATCTCCCTGACGCCTATGCCCTGTTGTACCGTCGCGATGACAGAGACGATCTGGTCTCCGCGATGCCCATCTTCGATGAACTGGGGCTCTCCCCGGTTGAGGGCCACGGTTCCCCGGTGGCGGTGTCCTCCGGCGACACCACAGGCGGGAGGGGGGGAGGGATTCGGAGGTGACGGCGGATGGCGATTCGGTGGAGGCGTCCCCCCTGTCACAGAGCTCGCTCCTGCGTGGCCTTGAAGATGACGACGATGCTGGTGAAGCCTCTGCTGTGGGTTCTCTACACCCCGCCCAGGCCCCTAGGGAGCCGGGGCTCACTCCTCATGCCGCTCGGTCTGCTGGCCTGGCGACCCCCAGGAAGCGCGGGGCTGAGTCTCCTCCGGTGTGCCCTGCCTCTGCTGGCAAGGCGGTTGAAGTGCCGGCCTTGCCCCCGCCCGAATCGCGGCTCGTGGGCAAGGTGGACGAGGCCGGGGCCATGGTGACCCCTCCAGCTGCTGCCCTTGCGGACATTGCTCCTTCTCCTCCGCGTGGTGGTGCCCTCCCGGTGAAAGGCGGGGGCGCCCCCGTCGTCGTCGTGGTAGAGAAGAAGAGGAAGTGGGTCGACGTTGAAGAGTGAGTAATCTGGCTCGACCTTGGTCGCCTGCCGATAGCTCGTGCGCTGATGATTTTTCCTTTGCTTGGTGACCAGGAATGCCGCCGTGCTGAGGATGAGGAAGAAGAAGGCGGGCGTCAAGCCGAAGACGCCTTCCAATGCACCGCCCGCTCCTGTCGTCCTGCCGTCGCCTGCCGAGGCGTCTGCCGCCATGGGGGTGGGGGCTCGCGAGGCGACCCTCCTGGTCACCGCCACGGAGCCCCCTGAGCCCCCAATGCGCGTTGGTGCTGTCGCTCCTGCTTTTGGGGGCGCGTCGGCGTTGCTGCCCCGGGAGCCAGCCCCCGAGGGCCAGCTGTCCTTGGACTCGTCTACATCCACCTTACCTGTGGTCGCGGTGGAGCCTCCGGTGCCTCCTGCTCCTCGTGCTTCTGCCGCCCAGGGGCGTCTCCTGTGATGGCACAGGCGACTCCCCCTGACGAGGCCTTGGTGTCCGCATTCCGTGGCCCCGGCGTCCTGGACGGGGCCTACACCGCTCTGGGTCAGGTTCGGGACGCCCTCAGGGGCGCTGACGATCGCCTCGCGAGTGGGCGCCTGGGGCTCCTTTCCGGGTGGCTCCAGGCCGACGCCTCTGTCGTGCCGGTTTGGGGCCAGGCCAAGGCCACCACGGCAGAGAGCGAGAAGGAGGCCGCGTCAGCCAAGGCAGCCCGCGAGGCGGTACTGACCGACGCGGCGTCTGCTGCAAGGCGTTGTGACGAAGCGGATGCCCGCTTGAAGGTTCTTCAGGAAGAGAAGTCCGCGCTTGCGGAACGGCTGCATCAGCAAGGGGAAGCCCTCAAGACCTGCAAGGCCCAGCTTGTCGATCGGGACTCCGAGCTGTCCCAGGCGGCGGCCAACCGAGCCGCGGAGCGAGAGCGCCTAGACGCACGGGAGAGGGAAGTCGCTTCGGAGAAGGCCCGGCTCGACACCAGGGAGAAGGCTCTTGCCGCGGCTGAGGAGAAAAAGGCCGCGGAGCTCAGCGCCTTTCCCTCCGTCGAGCTCAGGCTTCGCCAAGCGCTCCACTCCCTCTGCCGGGATGGGTTTGCAGAGCCCCTGGTGGCTCCAGAGAGCGGCTTCGCGGAGCTCGCTTCGAAGCTCGTCGAGGTGCTGGAGGGCGCCGTTGCCAAGGTGGAGGGGGTCTTGGAGAGTGAGTGCCGCGAACTCTTTTCCGAGGCCGCGATGCGCGTCTTCAGCCATCTTCACCTTCATGAGCCGCAGTTTGACTTCGACTCCGTGATCCGCCCGGTCGCCCCCGAGGTCCGCGCCAGCGCTGCGGCGGCAGTGAAGGGGGCCATGGGGGCGCTGGTGAAGAAGTTCACCTACGTCACCGTTCCTCCGCCTCGTGAAGCTGCAAGGGTTAGCGGCAAAGAAGACGACGCCAGCGATGTCGACGACGAGTTCCCCGCGGCCGGGGCGAGTGGTGGCAGCGGCTCCTCCTAATTCCTCTTCCTTGTTCCATTCCTGCAACGTTCATCGTGCCTCGCGGAGGCATTAAACTTGTTTGTATTTGCGAAAACTTTTAATGCTTGTAATAACTGTTGAACTGTGTGATTGCTTTCTTCGCCTTGTTTCCTTCTTGCTTGCTGTGATGCTCTGCGTCGGCAGGGCCCGGCCCCGCACATACCTCAGCCGCCGTTGGGCCGTCCGGATCACCAGGACGGTGCCAAGGGGTGAGGGGCTACAGGACCAGTGAGGTTCCTGAGTCGTGATGCTCAGGAGTCCCCCTTGGCGTACGAGCAGCCCTCATGAAGGGAACATGGTGAAGATTGGGTTAACTTGGAAATTTCGAACACCTTGCGCTCTGCGTCGACAGGTCCTGGCCCCGCGCATACCTCAGCCGCCGTTGGGCCGTCTGGATCACCAGGACGGTGCCAAGGGGTGAGGGGCTACGTGGCCAGTGAGGCTCCTGAGTTGCGATGCTCAGGAGTCCCCCTTGACGTACGAGCTCCAGCGTCCTCCTTACGGGTTTTGAGCGCTTTGAGCTCTGCGTCGGCAGGGCCCAGCCCCGCGCATACCTCAGCCGCCGTTGGGCCGTCCGGATCACCAGGACGGTGCCAAGGGGTGAGGGGCTACAGGACCAGTGAGGCTCCTGAGTCGCGATGCTCGCAGTCCCCCTTGACATACGAGCGGCTCCCATACCTTTCCTCGCTAGCTTTTCCTGAGAGGGGCGCGCAAAGACCAGGTTTGGCAGACCTGGGGAGGTGGCGTGTACCAGGCTTGGCCCGGTAGTAGCCCCCATGCAGCCCCCTCACGCGTACATCCCAGGGAATGCAGTGAGACGGGGCCGCGAGGGGCCTTCCTGAGGTTGGATGCGGCCGCTGGGGCGCCCTCAGTTGTTTATCCCCAGCACGGAGCATAGGGCTTCCACCTTGCGTGGGCATAGTCATTGGTGGACCGTGTTGTCCGCCAGCACGGGGCATGGGGCTTCCACCTTGCGTGCACATAGTCATTGGTGGACCGTGTTGTCCGCCAGCACGGGGCATGGGGCTTCCACCTTGCGTGGGAAGGAACCCCTCCGCGTCCTCGGGGGGCTCCGAGCGGGTACAGCCCATTGAGTTCGTATGCGTGGCTTGCACGGTAGAACTGGGAGGTGTATCTGGGAGCTCGCGAGGGCGCTTTGGCCTCGCGAGGTCCCTACCTCAAAGGCGGTTTGCGCCTGGATCTTCTCGTAGATAGCGCCATCCGAGGTCCTGCAAATTTTGGGGAAGCCTGCGCCGAATGTGCTCCCGAGGGCCATCGCATGAGAGGGCCAAGCACTAGTGACCCCAGGAGGTGACGTGAGCGGGGTCGGCCCGCCAGACAGAGCTCAGCCACTGGATTTATCGACGCTGCAGGGACGGACCCGAGCACAGACGCCGTGCCCAGTCCTCTCATGAGGCGGTTGACGGTAGGATCATTCGGGTATGGCGACATTCACGTCGGCAAAGAGCCGTGCAGGCAAGGTGAAACGTTAGGAAATAGATCACATGCATGGAAAGTTGCTGAAATATGCGTAAATGAGGCGGCTGCAGGGGTATGCCCTGGTCGCCTGAGGATAATGCGGCTCGGCGGGCGCCCTCAAATGGAGTAAACCAAAAAGTTACCTGGCACAAACCAAAAAATCACCTGGCGGCGATGCCGCTGAAGAGTCGAAGCTGCCGTCGTAGCCTGATCTTGTACCTCCGTGAGCGTGACCCTCACGAGCCCGTCGTCTCCCGGGGCTCGGGACCCCTGCTCGGTCCGGGCATCTCCTCCAATCCCTCGTCGTGCCCCGCCAGGCAAGGTATGAGCATGACCTGGGCAAGGCGCTGGAACGTGGCGACTACGTTCGCCAGGCCGAAGGGCATGCGGACGTAGTTGCGCGGGTAGACCCATCCGCGATCGGCGCGCGTCGACCAGAAGAGGTCCTGGGACGCGGCCCCGTTAATCGCGAGCGCGTCGACGCAGACGCGTGGCTTGTCGACCGGGCCGACGATGGCGGCTGCGCTTGGTGGTGCAGGGCAGCTCCCGCCTCGCATGGCCCGTGCCTCCTGAAGCTCCTCGATCGCTCTGATGACGGACTCTTGCGAGCTCGGCGCCTCGCGCCGTGCTCTTGGCTGAGGCAGACGCGCGACAGGACCCGCCTTCAGGTTGTGCCCGAGCGCCTCCCTTGTCTCACCGGCCAGGCCGGAAGCTCCCCGAAAGGAAGCCCCCGAGCCCGACCCAAGGGGGGCGCCGAGCGCGCTTTCCTATGCGATGGAGGGTGGGGCCCTGTCCCGGGGCGCAGGGCCTGAGGCGCCGTCCTTGGAGGTTCCAGCCCCCTGGCGCCCCGCGGGGAGGAGGTACTTCTTCTTCTTGCGTGCATCCTCACAAGGCAGGGCATCTTCCTCGTCGTCCGAGCGCTCGGCCGCCGTGGCGCGGTAAGCACACTCGAGGGAGCAGACGGCATCCTTCTCATCGCAGGCGATGGTGATGACGCCGCCACTCCCTGGCATCTTGAGGACGTTGTAGCGATGATGAGTCACTGCCATGAACTTGGCGAGGGCCGGGTACCCAAGGATCGCGTTGTACGGGAGGTGGATGTGTGCGACGACGAAGACGATGATCTCGGTGTGGTAGTTCTTGCGTCCGCCGAAGGTGACGGGCAGGCGCACTTGCCTAATGGGGATGGTGGACCCATCAGTGACTCCTGAGAAGGGTTTGGTCAGCATGAGCTGGTCATACGGTACTTGGAGCGTCTCGAAGGTCTCAATGGAGAGGACATTGAGCCCTGCTCCACTGTCGATGAGGGTCTTGGTGATGAGGACGTTGCTGATGGTTGGAGTGCACAGCATGGGGAGCGTGCCGGCCATGGCTGAGCACCTGAGCTGATCCCTTGAGTCAAAGGTGATTGCGGTCTGGGACCACCTGAGGGGGCGCATGGCCTCGGACTTCGGGAGAGCTGCGTTCACCTCCCGTGTGAACTGCTTGAAGATGCGGTTCGACGCCGGGGCCTGGGCGCCGCCCAGGATACAGGCTATCACCCTGACCTCCTAGAAGCCCCCAGCCCCACCGTCTTGCCTGTCCTCTTCCTTCCTTCTGGGTGGCGGCGGTAGCGGTGGTAGGCCAGCCTCACGAGGGCGGGCCTCACGAGGCTGGCCACGGCGTGACCCCTCCGGAGGGTCGTCACGCCAGCGGTCCTCCCGAGCTTGATCAAGCCAGCGGTCCTCCCGAGGCCGGTCTCGCCACTCCTGACGCGGCTCCCGGTTGTCCCAACGGCCTCCACCGCGGCCTCCGCCGCGTCCGAAGCCACGGTCCACGCGTCCAGGGTGCCGGCTGAAGTGCTCATCGCGGACCAGCCTGAGCTCCTGGCAGTCGATGGTGTCGTGGTTGTTGGTGCCGTGGAAGATGTAGGACGGCCGCCCTCCTGCGGGGGGTTCTTCACCTCGGCTGCGCTTCGCCTCAGGCTCGGCCGCAAGCACCGCGGGGGCCTTGCGCTTCGCCTCCTTGGCCTTGGTCTTCTTGTCCTCTGGCTCTGCCGCCGGAGGCTCGCGGAGCGATAGGCGGCCCTCTTCGGCCTTGGCACACCTGTTCGCCAGGTTGAACATCTCTAGGGCTGAGCACAGTTCGCCGTTCATGGCGAGCTCCTCCTTCATCGTGAGGTCCGTGACGCCATCGGTGAACGCGGAGATGATAGCCTCGTCTGACGCCCTCGGGATCTTGAGGCGGGTGGTCGTGAAGCGCTGTATGAATTTGCGCAGGGTCTCTCCCTCCTGCTGCTTCACACGTTGCAGATCATTCATGGTGAGCGCTCGGTCGCGGGTACCTTGGAAATTGGCGACGAAGCGTTTGCGCAGGTCGTCCCAGGAGGTGATGGACCCCTCCAGGAGGTTGAGGAGCCAGGAGACTAGCACGCCATGACCTTGTCGTCACCACCGGCCACCCGGATGCTCAGCGAGTAGAGCTGTAGGAACTCGGCGGGATCCGGGGTGCCGTCGTAGCGAGGGGGTAGGTCAGGCTTGAACTTGCAGGGCCACGCGGTTGGATGGAGCTCCGGGGCGATGGCGAGGCACCCCACCGGCTCGACGGGCGCTGCGTGCGCGGGAGGGACCCGGCCTTGACGCTCCTGAGGGGCCGTCTCGAGTGGTGCCCGGTCGCGACACTGGTTCGGTAGCGCGGGGAGCACACGCGCATCGACGCGTGGCCGGGGCACCACCTGGCAGCTTACTTCATCTCTCGCCCTTGCCCGTGGTTCACGGGGCTGGTCGCACGGGCGCGCTTCACGCCTGGGCTCGGGGTCGACGTCGCATTGTGGAGGAGGTGGCGGCGCATCCCGGGCCACGTCGTCCGCCAGGGAAGACCGGGGTCGAAACGAGTAGGAGAGTGTTGAAGCGTCGCCGGCAGCACTGACGAGCTCCACGATGCGCCGAAGCCAGTCGTCATGGCGGTCGGGGGCAGGGCGGTAGCGGAGCAGCTCGTGCGCCATGGCGAGTGCACCCGAGCCGCACGGCGGCCCGGGTTGAGCGTGGGAGGACGACCCGGTAGCCGGAACGATCGACGGAGTGGCGGTGTGGCCGTCGCGTCGCGTGGTGACCGGCTAGGAGGAGTCCTGTTGTTCGTGGGCCTCCGGGCCCGTGGCGGCGTTGGCCACAGGTGAGGGGGACCGGTGCGTGGCGGCGCGGCCCACGGGCGCCGTCTGTGCGACGCGGGAAGCTTGGCGCTCGGCGCGGGCTCGGCGAGCGTCAGACATCGGAGAGGCGAGGCGGAGGAAGAGCTTGGCTTGAGGAAGACTCCGACACGCCCCCTACCTGGCGCGCCAAATGTCGGATTTCGGGCTCCGCAAAACCCTGAAGGTTCGAACACAGGGGCGCGTGCGAAGATCCCCTGCAGCCTCGCCCTACCTAGCTCACTACACGATGATTAGGATGGTGAACTCGCACGGTGACGAGGAAGAAGATGCACACGGTGATTTACCCAGGTTCGGACCGCTGCGAAGCGTAAAACCCTACTCCTGCTTTGGTCGATTGCCTCTCGAGGAGGTGTGGTGGATGAACTAGTACAGAGGTGAGCAGCCTCGCGAGGGCGCTCGGGTGGTGTTCTTGGCTCTCTGCCTTTCTTGTTGTCTCTCCTCCCCTTCTCGTTGTCCTCTCCGTCTTGTTGTCCTGTCCGTCCTGTTGTCCTCTCCGTCTTGTTGTCCCCTGTGACACCCTGGATTTCTGCTACAGTAATGATTGTAATTAAGCTACAGTGATGACCATGATCTGCAACAAATCATTTTGCTAAATAGGATATGATCAAGTTGATATTCATATCTCAATTCAAATTCCACTTCAAAAGCCAATTGAATTTTAATGTGGTAAAATAAAAATTGCAAACAGCAAAAATAAAATGTGGTACACTTGTGAAATAATCCAAAAAAATTGTTGTTGAGGAAAACAACATCATCCTCAACCTGGTGTGGCCCCCATCTCCAATAGCAGCAACAATTTGCATTTTAAAAGTGCTCTTAAATTCATTTGGATATTTCAAACAGATTTGAAAATTCCTCAAACTTGGTGAGGTATTGCAGAAAATTGCAAGACATTATTTGGAGCAAGTCACCTATTTTTGCAGTAGAGGATTATTGCAGAAAATAAATGAAACAGAAAATAAAAACAGAAAAGAAATAAAAATAAAAGACTTACCGGGCACTGTGGTCCATGTGCTACAGGCTGGCCCAGCCCATTAAGGCCAGCCTTTCCCTTACCTCGCGCCAGAACAGGAGAAGGCCGCGGCAGCGCCATGGCGACCGACTCGCGCGCGCGGTCATCGAGCCTCCCCTGCTGTCGTGGAGGATAAGAACGGTCCTCACGGCGCCCTCTCTCCACCCCGCGCGCCCTAGGACCCCGTAGCCCCCTCTCTTCCCCGTCTCCGATTCGCCGACGACGAGCCTCCCCGAGCAGGCTAGAGCACATCTGCGGGCTCACTGTAAGCCCTCCCATCTTTCCCCTATCTCTTCCGTGCGATTGCTTCGACGTAGCTGCCACGTTGGAGACGCCCGAATACCTCGCCGCCGATAAGCTCCTCGCCGTGGCCGCACTGCCCGTCAAGCTCAAACGAGCTCGGGTTCGTGCTCAGCACGCCCGTGCGAGTCTAACGCGCTAGGTCTCGCCGCTTGCCGTGCCGTATTGCCGCCGTATGAGAGATGGCTGAAGTCCGGCGACGCCGCGGTGGTCGCCGTCGACGTCCCCGTCCTCCTCGCGCGCTACAACCACCGCCATCGGACGCGGCTCGCTCCGCCCGATCCAGCAAGCCCTTGCGCGCGTCGAGTAGCCCCCCTACGTGATTTCCGACCGGTGCCCGAAGTCGCGCCGCCGCGAACGAGCTCGCCGGCGTGATTCCGGCAACACGCCGGCCACCGCTGACCTGTCCTGATGTGAGGGGCCCCTGTGTCGCTGACGGGTGGGTCCCATTGACTAGTTGACTGGGTCAACTTACTGACAGGTGGGTCCCGCGCGATTAAACGAATTTAAATAAAAAGAAAATCGGTTAATTCATTAATTAATTAGATTAAATGCTAATTAGACACTGACCAGTAGGTCCCACCTCTACTTAATCTGTAATTAGATTAGTATTAATACTAATTAGCCACTGTAAGGCTGACCAGTGGGTCCCACTGGACCCACAGGTCAGGTTTGACCTGGCCAGACGACTGTTGACCACTGACGTCAGCATGATCTCACGCTGACGTCACCAGACACTGTTCTGGATAATGTTGATTTAAATAAATAAAATAAATTCCAGAAATTCAATAAATCTTTAGAAAATAATATCTTTTAAACCGTAACTCGGATGCAAATAATTTATATATGAAAGTTGCTCAGAAAAATCCCACGAATTCAAATACGTAGTTCGTTCGTCTGTCGCGTGCTCCTATCATAACAAATATGGAACTTTTCCATCGTTTCCATCTGTCCGGTAGTAGCCAGAGACCCGGGAAATATCGTCAGATATTCTTCCGACCCGTCTGCGACGTGTAATACTGCGTTAGTGCATGCCTAGCCCTGCTTATTGCCATGTCATGCATCGTGTTGCATCTGTGCTTTATATTTATTGTTTCTTCCCCCCTCTTCTCTCCAGTAGACCCCGAGACTGACGGTGCTGCCGGGTACGACTACACCGTTGGCGATCAGGCCTTTGCCGCAGAGCAGCAAGGCAAGCAACCCCCCATGAGCATTCCGATATCGCCCATTTCTTCCCTCTCCTTCTTGCATTAGATTTTCCTACTGTATTAGCTAGCTCCTATTTCTGATGCGTAGCCTGGTTTTGATAAACTGCTACTATACCTGCAATCATATCAATTGCTTAGTATAGGTTGATCAATGAATCCCCTGTGACCCCCCTTAGTCCTAGTTTCCCCTGCTTCTTCATCGATGACTCGACGACTCGAAGACTCGGTCAACCGACCGACGAGCCAGGCCCCTCACATCACCGCACACCCCTTAGTTGTACGACTCTGCAGCGCTACTATCGAGTACCGAGGGTGACACCTCGTGAAGTACTCATGATGTTAGCTCTGTAGTGTAGCTAGTCGGTCATGGTTATCGAGGGTGATTCCTCCTTCACCACTCCCGACGATGACTCTGTCGTGCAACCCCTCAAGTGTGGGACCCTTGAGGGTGATTCCTCTAAGTCCACCTTGACGGCTTTCATCGAGCGGGGCCCTTTGAGGGTGATTCCTCAGGTTTCGTCTTGATGTTTTATACACACAGTTACTATGACCTGGTTACAGAAACATGTTGGTGATGGGTCGGCCCTGAGGGGTACCCACGGTTTGATGATGATGAGGCGTGGACGGGTAGGAGAGGCCCTTGCCACACATCCTCGAGACGGGGCGACGGGACCGCACTTCATGGGTCACGCTTGCCCCGCATTAATAAAATGCTAATGGGTTGGGTATTTGATCTGAGTTGGGTCGTTGGCCTTTTTACGCACCAAACCATCGCGTGGGAGAAGTTATGGGTACTCAGCGTCGTTGTATCAGCCGAAGCTCTTCGGACGTCAGCAATGGAGCGACGCGCGCCCGAGTGGTCCGCAACGGCACCGCGCTTGTTATAAGGGGTGCTAGGACTGACATCGACCTCCCTTGCATCGTGCATGTGTGCAAAGGGCGATTGGCCCATGACCCCTGCGCGCTTAGGATTTAGACTGGCGGGCTGGCCTCTTCGTTGAGCCTAGGTGGGGCGACGACGGGCTGCTATCCCGAGGCCGGGCATGACCCAGGAAAGTGTGTCCGGCCGGAGGTGATCAGGCGTGTTGGAAATGCGGTGCACCCCTGCAGGGATGAATTATCTATTCGAATAGCCGTGTCCACGGTAACAGGACGACTTGGAGTTGTACCTTGACCTTATACAACTATAATTGTGACTTTAAATTGAAATGAATGTTGGCTCCGAGATTGCTTGCTCGCAGGGAGTCGAGGAAGAATCTCTGGGCGTGGTTACTTAATAAAATTGCTACAATAATATGACTGTATATGAGATACTAGTTTACTCTCTTCTAATGCTGCAAGATGCTGAAGATGCTAGTCTTCGATAGGACTAGGCCTTCCTCCCTCATTCTTGCTTTCTGCAGTCAGTCCAGATACAACCCCCCTTTCCTTGATAATGATACATACTTAGTATAGTTCTGATGTCAGTCTTGCGAGTACTTTGGATGAGTACTCACCGCTGCTTTGCTTCCTCTTTCCCCCTCGATACATTTCTGCGTTCAGACGATGGAGCCCAGGAGATGGAGTACGCCGGAGATGACTACTACACCACCGCTGGAGCCTACTACTACGTGGATAGTGCCGACGCTCAGGAGTAGTTAGGAGGTTCCCAGGCAGGAGGCCTCGCCTCTTTCGATCCGCTGCTTATGTTTGTGCTAGCCTTCTTAAGGCAAAACTTGTCTAACTTATGTCTGTACTCAGATATTATTTGCTTCCGTTGACTCGTGCTTGTCGAGCTTTGTATTCGAGCCCTCGAGGCCCCTGGCTTGTAATATGAAGCTGTATGACTTTAATTTGTGTCTAGTGTTGTGTTGTGATATCAATCAGTGAGTCCCTAATCTTGGTCGTACGCATTGCATGTATGTTTAGCGTACGGTCGAAATTGGGGGCGTCACAAGTTGGTATCAGAGCCGACTGCCTATAAGTAGCCCCCTTTCCAACTCCTTGGCCGAAGTTGAGTCTAGTCATTGAATTTTTTTTACTAACATTGTTGTGTGGCTTACGGGCCCACATCTCAATCGGGTGGTATTAGGATCTTTTATTCCTCGTCTATACTCTGGGTTCTAATCTCTCTTCCCTTTCGGGTTAAAGATTTTATTAACTCTAACTCTAGGTTCTCGTAACTACTTCCCCCGGAGAGCCCCTCATTTCAGACGATGGCTCGATTCATCAGAAGACTTCGAAGATACTCTTCGATGGTCTCCCGAGAACTTGTGCTCATCGCTTTTGCGATTCCCTTCCGCCGTCAACCCCTATGGATGACTACATGCAATTGTCACTCTTACTTTCATATCCAGTTGCTCTTGTTATTACAAGGTACATCGAATTATCTTACCGGAGATTCGTTCTTCCTCGGTTGATCATGTGTTTCACAGAATTATTTGAAACGCTATTCGATCTTCCGTAATCCTCAGTAGCCTTTTGCTCTTGACCTTTCTCACCTGCTTGCATTATGGTTAATTCCATATGTCTAGCAATATTAAGTAAATCCTTTGTGGTTTTCATTTGATTTTATTGATTCAACCTGTGTGTGAATGCACGCAGTCATCAGCTGTTTATCATAAATTATCCGTCTGGCTCAGACGTCTTTCCAAACATGAGTTGGTTCCCAACAAATCAACCTTGATTGATTGCCCATCTAAGTCCTTTAATCTTACTTGTATTTGATCGGAACATCTGTTTCCGATACACCAAATTGGGAATCTTAATTCTTTTGGTTATTTGAGCATTAAATTATTGGATGTTCTATAATCTGATGCCTTGCATTCTCCTCCCTCTGATTGAGTACCGATACTCACATCAGGTACTTGGTGGACCGCCAGACCCATTGTTGGGTTATGATCTGATAGCGTCCTTCACATTCAAAATTATTGTGATGTTCTTCCCGTGATACATGATGGCATTGGTAAATTGTGCCTTCTCCCTCTGAAAAGTTGTATCCTATGCTTTTGTCAGCCATGCTCTGTTGTCAAGCATGTGTTAATTACTCTTGAAGCTTGTGGTATATGTTCCTAAGATGCCCCGATGGGTTGGACCTATGCCTTCCTTAATTCGCGTGAACCCGGCAGTTTTCATGAGTCATACTTTTCTGGTGTTTTGCCAGATAATCTTTCAAAACTATAATTTCATCAAAGGCGAGGTGTAAATGGAAGGTGATGCATTGATGAAGTGGGAGTCGACCTTGAACCTTGTGTTCATGCCCATGGAAACGATGTTGATCTTATCATACAAGCTTCTCCTTTAATAAAATCATTCATTGTATGATTTGATATTGTATCTTTGATCTTGTCCTTTGCAATCGTGGTTCCGACCAGGTTGTTCTACTTTGATTTCATTCTCAGACAGGTTATAGTGCTTGTCTTCCACAGATCAATACACTAGTCTAACCTTTATTCTGATCTACCTCCGAGTCTTATCCCTGGTATCTCGGAATATCATGGAGCTATATAACTTCTTATGAGCTCCTCATCAACTATGATATTTCACTGATTCCAGTTTCCCTCGTGTCCTGAGTTGTTGGACAATCAAGGATGTTGATATCTGAATCGAGTACGCATTGCAAATCAACAACTCTTAGTAATCTTATTTGCTTATGAGTTTGTGCTCGATCATGTCTTTCCAAGCTGTTTGGCTACATCATCATCGTCATGCTAAGGCTTGACCATGCTATTTATATCCTTCATCCCCGGAACACAATTCGAATAGTGCTCTAAGCTTACATCGAGTTTGCAACGTCATGTTGGTTGTCTTGAAGGCAATTTCGACTCTGAGCTAGCACTCTAAACTATGGTTCCGACCACCCTTCGCTTCATCATTTCCTTGCTTGATGTCGTCGCTGATCGATTACATCTTCATGAGACTTCTCGACAAGTGTGTCATGATCCTCATCAACATTCTGAGCTCTTCCAGGGTATCAATTTAATTCCTGAAGAGAAATACCATCCTTGCCCCTCGATGATTCTTGTTATGATCGGAAACATCCTTGCCTTCCTTCCAAACGCAGACTTGGTCATGTTCTGGTTGAACCTTAAGTTCCTGGCTAGCCTTTTTGTGTTATGCTCTATCTTGGGGTATTACCATCTTTTATGTCAAGAATGTAATATGAATTACACCACCTCTTAAGGGATTCTTGGTAAAGTGATACTTCTTGCCATCACCTTTCATTTCTTAGTTCCCGTGTTGTTTCTAACCGGTATACCGACAAATGGATTGTGATGTGTAAATTCAACTCTTATGGCATACCAACTCTATTACCTTGGAGTTAATGAATAATAAGTCCATTCTTAGTGTATTGACTGTTGAGTCAGCACTCTAACATTGGTCGTGCTACTTAGTCCGAATTTTGGGTGCACCTTTCGATTAATGTTTAATTGTGGATGTTTCCCTCGAGCATACCTCAATATATCATCTTGTTTGACCAATGCTATCACCTTGTTCACATATTCGTGTAAATCCATCTTTGTGGAAATCTCGACGAATTGTTGCTGAGCCCACCAGCCACATCCTTTTCTCCCTCGTGGTTCATGATGAACATTGATGCTAATGTTGGGAACCTTGAAAGCATTATCCTTGTGCTTAGCCCATGAGGAATATGATTGATAACAGAAGTGTTTTTCTCTAAGTTCACGTGGATTTTGCCGTCGTAATTATGAGAAAATTTTATTTCGCTACCTCTGGAATCGTTCCAATTCATTCATTCATGTGTGAAGTATTCCATGGTTTGATAGATTTGCTACCTTCACTCCATATGTATTTCCTAGCACGTCAAGCCACTGATTGATTTGATCTGGGGAAAAGAAGTTCTTCGTAAGAGCTAATCCAGACTTACACATGGGACTTTGATATACTCTATGATGGTCCCCAACCAGAACTTGATTGCATTCCATTCTAGAAACTTCCATGTGGGCACGAATGTCTTGACATTGTGTTCATATCTCTTGCAGTTTGGCTAATGATTCAAGGCTCGCTTCTGTCATTCATTCTGAGGTTCTTGCAGCATCATCTCGTAGATTTGTGTTGCATCCTATTTCTTCTCAGGCCTGCTGAGCCTGAGATATCCTGACACCAACCAGATCTGAATCTCAGACAGATATGATGGTTGGACCATTTTCAAGAATTATAACTTTGGTCTTTATTACTCGGTAAGGTGATGTTGTAGCTAGCACACCTGGCCGAATGACCTATTGTTATAATGCTTTGTTCAACAAGGATTGCCATTCTTTCATGGGAAATTATAAGACTTATTTTATAAGTTGTTCCTACTGGATCCTTTGTGTATCCAAACTCCATCCTTTACTCGAAACACCATATCATGGCTATCCCGAACTATGGATGTGGTATATCGATCATCAAAAGGAATAATGTAAGCTCGATGCAAATTGTTTCTTGATCAAGCACCATTGTATGGGAATGTCATGAATTTCCTCGCCCCTTTACCTAAATGGTTATCTACTTGCTATCATGTCATGTATATCATGCTCTGTTTTTCCTTGGGAAAGATATACTCCTAAAACTTGAGTATAAACACATTTTCCTTTCCATTGGTCTGTTTAACCTTTCTTATAGTCTAAATTATCTGATTATTGGTAATTCCCTGCTTAGGTAAACACCTCGGTGATCAATTATGTCAGTAAGGCCATGTTACTATTATTGATAACATTCCGGTAACCGCCGGTGGACGAGAACTTTGCCTATTGGCCCGCCTCGTTTCAACGAGCAGGAAAATGGTTCTATTCGTCCCCCGCCCTTGGTACCGACGTTGTTGCCAACTTAACTGACAAACCTTCCTCCGACTTGTCATGCTACCATGACCGTGTAAGATGTCACCGCTCTTTCTACTCCTAACCGCGTGGTGGGCCCATAACCCACAGTTCCACAGGATCGAAACCTGACTCTCCTGTACATCTTAAATCCAAAGTTTTTGTTGCACTTGGCTTCGTATGTAAATCCTGAGCCACCGTCCAAGGTAATGATGTTATTCTTGTCATCATTGACTGACTGTCCAGAGTTGTTTCACTCCACGGTATTCCATTGGTGATTAGTTCGGACCGTGGCAGTTTATTCACTTCAAGATTCTGGGCAAGTTTCCAGGAAGCTATGGGAACTCATTTGTCCTTTAGCACCGCTTTTCACCTTCAATCCCAGGGACAAGTTGAAAGAGTCAATCAGATTCTCGAAGACATGCTTCGAGCTTGTGTCATTTCTTTTGGCAAGAAATGGGGGAAATCTCTCCCGTATGCTGAGTTCTCCTACAACAATAGTTATCAAGCTAGTCTGAAGATGGCTCCCTTTGAAGTATTATATGGACGTAAGTGCTGGACTCCTCTGAATTGGTCAGAAACTGGGGAACGATCGATTATCGGTCCGAATATTATCCACCATGCCGAAGATCAAGTCCGCATTCTTGATGAAACTGAACGTCGGACTAGTCACAAGGTTACCAAGTTCTTCAAGGTGCAGTGGGCAAATCATTCTAAAGATGAAGCCACTTGGGAACGCGAAGATCACCTTCGTGCCGAATACCCTGGGCTCTTCCCTTCTACTTCTTAATTCTCAGGATGAGAATTCTTTTTAGTAGGGGAGAGTTGTGACACCCTGGATTTCTGCTACAGTAATGATTGTAATTAAGCTAGAGTGATGACCATGATCTGCAACAAATCATTTTGCTAAATAGGATATGATCAAGTTGAAATTCATATCTCAATTCAAATTCCACTTCAAAAGCCAATTGAATTTTAATGTGGTAAAATAAAAATTGCAAACAACAAAAATAAAATGTGGCACACTTGTGAAATAATCCAAAAAAATTGTTGTTGAGGAAAACAACATCACCCTCAACCTGGTGTGGCCCCCACCTCCAATAACAGCAACAATTTGCATTTTAAAAGTGCTCTTAAATTCATTTGGATATTTCAAATAGATTTGAAAATTCCTCAAACTTGGTGAGGTATTGCAGAATATTTCAAGACATTATTTGGAGCAAGTCACCTATTTTTGCAGTAGAGGATTATTGCAGAAAATAAATGAAACAGAAAATAAAAACAGAAAAGAAATAAAAAGAAAAGACTTACCGGGCACTGTGGCCCATGTGCTACAGGCTGGCCCAGCCCATTAAGGCCAGCCTTTCCCTTACCTCGCGCCAGAACAGGAGAAGGCCGCGGCAGCGCCATGGCAACCGACTCGCGCGCGCGGTCATCGAGCCTCCCCTGCTGTCGTGGAGGATAAGAACGGCCCTCACGGCGCCCTCTCTCCACCCCGCGTGCCCTAGGACCCCGTAGCCCCCTCTCTGATCCCCTCCCTTGCTCCTGTTCGAGCTCGCCCGAAAACGCCCGCCGTCGCCGCCATCGATCCCGCGCTCTCCGTCGTCCCCAGCCATCGCCGAGATGCCGTAGGGCATCACCGTCGACCGCTGCGTCGATCGGTGCACGCCATTGGAATCGGGAACCCCCACCGCGAGCGCCACGACTTCTTCTTCTTCCTCGGGCTTCTTCTTCTCCGTCTCCGATTCGCCGCCGACGAGCCTCCCCAAGCAGGCTAGAGCACATCTGCGGGCTCACTGTAAGCCCTCCCGTCTTTCCCCTCTCTCTTCCGTGCAATTGCATCGACGCAGCTGCCACGTTGGAGACGCCCGAATACCTCGCCGCCGATAAGCTCCTCGCCGTGGCCGCACTGCCCGTCAAGCTCAAACGAGCTCGGGTTCGTGCTCAGCACGCCCGCGCGAGTCCAACGCGCTAGGTCTCGCCGCTTGCCGTGCCGTATTGCCACTGTTTGCGAGATGGCTGAAGTCCGACGACGCCGCGGTGGTCGCCGTCGACGTTCCCGTCCTCCTCGCGCGCTACAACCACTGCCATCGGACGCGGCTCGCTTCGCCTGATCCAGCAAGCCCTTGCGCGCGTCGAGTAGCCCCCCCTACGCGATTTCCGACCGGTGCCCGAAGTCGCGCCGCCGCGAACGAGCTCGCCGGCGTGATTCCGGCGAGACGTCGGCCACCGCTGACCAGGCCTGATGTGAGGGGCCCCCTGTGTCGCTGACGGGTGGGTCCCGTTGACTAGTTGACTGGGTCAACTCACTGACAGGTGGGTCCCATGCGATTAAACGAATTTAAATATAAAAAAAATCGGTTAATTCATTAATTAATTAGATTAAACGCTAATTAGACACTGACCAGTAGGTCCCACCTCTACTTAATCTGTAATTAGATAAGTATTAATACTAATTAGCCACTGTAAGGCTGACCAGTAGGTCCCACTGGACCCACAGGTCAGGTTTGACCTGGCCAGACGACTGTTGACCACTGACGTCAGCATGATCTCACGCTGACGTCACCAGACACTGTTCTGGATAATGTTGATTTAAATAAATAAAATAAATTCCAGAAATTCAGTAAAACTTTAGAAAATAATATCTTTTAAACCGTAACTCGGATGAAAATAATTTATATATGAAAGTTGCTCAGAAAAATCCCACGAATCCAAATACGCAGTTTGTTCGTCTGTTGTGTGCTCCTATCATAACAAACATGGAACTTTTCCATCGTTTCCATCTGTCCGGTAGTAGCCAGAGACCCGGGAAATATCATCAGATATTCTTCCGACCCGTCTGCGACGTGTAATACTGCGTTAGTGCATGCCTAGCCCTGCTTCTTGCCATGTCATGCATCGTGTTGCATCTGTGCTTTATATTTATTGTTTCTTCCCCCCTCTTCTCTCCAGTAGACCCCGAGACTGACGGTGCTGCCGGGTACGACTACACCGTTGGCGATCAGGCCTTTGCCGCAGAGCAGCAAGGCAAGCAACCCCCCTTGAGCATTCCGATAACGCCAATTTCTTCCCTCTCCTTCTTGCATTAGATTTTGCTACTGTATTAGCTAGCTCCTATTTCTGATGCATAGCCTGGTTTTGATAAACTGCTACTATACCTGCAATCATATCAATTTCTTAGTATAGGTTGATCAATGAATCCCCTGTGACCCCCCTTAGTCCCAGTTGCCCCTGCTTCTTCATCGACGACTCGATGACTTGAAGACTCGGTCAACCGACCGACGAGCCAGGCCCCTCACATCATCGCACACCCCTTAGTTGTACGACTCTGCAGCGCTACTATCGAGTACCGAGGGTGACACCTCATGAAGTACTCATGAATCTAGCTCTGTAGTGTAGCTAGTAGGTCGTGGTTATCGAGGGTGATTCCTCCTTCACCACTCCCGACGATGACCCTCTCGTGCAACCCCTCAAGTGTGGGACCCTCGAGGGTGATTCCTCTAAGTCCACCTTGACGGCTTTCATCGAGCGGGGCCCTTTGAGGGTGATTCCTCAGGTTCCGTCTTGATGTTTTATACACACAGTTACTATGACCTGGTTACAGAAACATGTTGGTGATGGGTCGGCCCTGAGGGGTACCCACGGTTTGATGATGATGAGGCGTGGACGGGCAGGAGAGGCCCTTGCCACACATCCTCGAGACGGGGCGACGAGACCGCACTTCATGGGCCGCGCTTGCCCCGCATTAGTAAAATGCTAATGGGTTGGGTATTTGATCTGAGTTGGGTCATTGGCCTTTTTACGCACCAAACCATCGCGTGGGAGAAGTTATGGGTACTCAGCGTCGTTGTATCAGCCGAAGCTCTTCGGACGTCAGCAATGGAGCGGCGCGCGCCCGAGTGGTCCGCAACGGCACCGCGCTTGTTATAAGGGGTGCTAGGACTGACATCGGCCGCCCTCGCATCGTGCAGGTGTGCAAAGGGCGATTGGCCCATGACCCATGCGCGCTTAGGATTTAGACCGACGGGCTGGCCTCTTCGTTGAGCCTAGGTGGGGCGACGACATGCTGCTATACCGAGGCCAGGCATGACCCAAGAAAGTGTGTCCGGCCAGAGGTGATCAGGCGTGTTGGAAATGCGGTGCACCCCTGCAGGGATGAATTATCTATTCGAATAGCCGTGTCCACGGTAACAGGACGACTTGGAGTTGTACCTTGACCTTATACAACTATAATTGTGACTTTAAATTGAAATGAATGTTGGCTCCGAGATTGCTTCCTCGCAGGGAGTCGAGGAAGAATCTCTGGGCATGGTTACTTAATAAAATTGCTACAATAATATGACTGTATATGAGATACCAGTCTACTCTCTTCTAATGCTGCAAGATGCTGAAGATGCTAGTCTTCGATAGGACTAGGCCTTCCCCCCTCATTCTTGCTTTCTGCAGTCAGTCCAGATACAACTCCCCTTTCCTTGATAATGATGCATACTTAGTATATTTCTGATGTGACTCTTGCGAGTACTTTGGATGAGTACTCACCGCTGCTTTGCTTCCTCTTTCCCCCTCGATACGTTTCCGCGTTCAGACGATGGAGCCCAGGAGATGGACTACGCCGGAGAAGACTACTACACCACCGCTGGAGCCTACTACTACGTGGAGAGTGCCGACGCTCAGGAGTAGTTAGGAGGTTCCCAGGCAGGAGGCCTCGCCTCTTTCGATCCGCTGCTTATGTTTGTGCTAGCCTTCTTAAGGCAAAACTTGTCTAACTTATGTCTGTACTCAGATATTATTTGCTTCCGCTGACTCGTGCTTGTCGAGCTTTGTATTCGAGCCCTCGAGGCCCCTGGCTTGTAATATGAAGCTGTATGACTTTAATTTGTGTCTAGTGTTGTGTTGTGATATCAATCAGTGAGTCCCTAATCTTGGTCGTACGCATTGCGTGTATGTTTAGCGTACGGTCGAAATTGGGGGCGTCACATCCTCCCTCTATGGTACAACCTAGCCTCTATTTATAGCAGCGGCCTGGGTCCTCTTCCCTTATCGCAATGGCGGGAAGGGATCCCACAACGACCAAATTCGAAGGGGGACATGAGTACATCACCGCCCTGTCCAAAGGTGGTCTTTGCCTGCAAAGTAGTTGTCGATGATGCAGAGGTGGGGTCGGCGCTGACATCCGTCCTGTTGGGCTCGTGGTCGTGGTCTTGTTGCACCGAAATGGATACCTTTGGGGGGTGCTTTGGAACCCGCGTACGTCCTTGCTCCCTTTGCACCAAAGGGGAAGCGGCGCCGCCTGTCCTTCCTTGTGTCATCCTTGACTCCTGAGGCCGGGTTCTGCATAGAGATCTCCGCCGCTCCAAAGAGGGCCTGAGGAGGCCCATCCTTCGCTGATCTTGGTGCTGCCTCCCTCGCGAGCTCGGGCCCTCGCGAGGGCCTTATCTCGAGTGGGGCTACGCTGGGCCATGCTTGGCTCGTGAGGTGGGCCATGCCCTGGACCGCAGGTAGGCAGGTCTGGGTACCCCCGTTCCTAGAACGCCGACAGAACCTTCCCTGTCTTTCGGTCCAACTTTCCCCCATGTGCATAAAACCAAGTCCTGCACCTGTCGGGCCAATTCTCTGTTTCTGGAGTGACCCCTGCAGCCTTCATGTTTCTCTCGGATTCATCCCACTTAGGCAAACCAGACTTGTAGCCACCTGTCCCCAGATGATGGTGCCACGTTTTTTTCTCGGCATTTATCTTGTTTACTCTCGACCGTTTGTTAGCTTCTTCTAATTCCTTGAACTGCACAAATCTGTCCCAGTCATCTTTTAACTTCGTATATTCTCCTTTGAATTCTGGAGTCTTGTTTCCTCCTTTCACGTAATTGGTCCATAATCTTTTCTTATAAGTCTGGAATTGTGTGGCCATCTTCTTAAGAGCACACTTCTTGACTTTCTCCTGTTGGAGATCTGTGAGACCCTCTGGTAGGGTGAAATGTTTCATGAGCTCCTCCCAAAGCAGATCTTTTGCTCTTTGGCTGACAAAAGGAACTCCATGATCTTTTGGCTGATTCCATTCTTGAGCGGTGATCGGGATTTGGTCCCTAACGATAACTCCGCATTGACGTATAAATTTGTCTGCATTAATTTTAGGAGCAATTGGTTCGCCATCTGCTCTGATTTGATCGATGTTGTACTTTATGCCTTGTTTCAACGGTTTTGTCGGGCCACCTTTAACCCTTGTAGAAGATTTGCTCGATCCGGAGGGCTAAAAGAAGAAAGATTCGTTAATATATACAAATCAATCAATACTTCTGATGATCACCAGAGGGCAAATTAATACCTCGTCGGACTTCTGATGATGGAGAAAAATTTCTTCGCCATCATTGTCAGTTGGTTCCCCTTCGTCTCTTGGTTGTTTTTCCTCGATTCCCTCACCGGATGGGTTAAGGTATTGTGAGCCATCATCTACTTCTTCATTCTCTTCGTTTCCGGAGCTTATCAAGTCGTACATGGCATTCTCTTGATCACGGTCTCTATCTCTACCATCCATAGCTTAACTAATCCGGAACAAATATAAAACAATTAGAATGCATTCAATAAGCAAAACCGGAGATATGCAAATCAATACAAGGCAATGCAACAATATGATCATATAATATCACTAATACATCATCGAATAGTATCACTAATACATCTCGAATATTATTATATAATATAACTAATACATCATCGAATATTATCACTAATACATCTCGAATATAATATCACTAATACAGATCTAGTTGACGTCTCGCGGCGCAGGCGGTGGACACCCAAAGATAAGGAACTATGACAGGATCATCGCTCGGGTGAGATCCCTGAAGAACCTGCCAGGTATTGGAGAACCTGGCGTCCAACGCAGCCATGTAGCGTCGGATGTGCTCGTCCTCCTCCCTGACACGGCGACGTACCACCTCTGCGGGGGCCGGCTCCCTCTGCACCGACAGTGGTCCACGCGACCGCCACCAAAGAACCTCCGGGTCAACGACGGGACCCTGATTCCTCACCAAGCTGCTGCTACTTCTTGAGCTTGCGTTGGTTTTCCCTTGAAGAGGAAAGGGTGATGCAGCAAAGTAGATAAGTATTTCCCTCAGTTGTTGAGAACCAAGGTATCAATCCAGTAGGAGATACAAGCAAGTCCCCAATAGATGCACCTACACAAACAATCAAACACTTGCACCCAACGCTATAAAGGGGTTGTCAATCCCTTCACGGTTACTTGCAAGGATGAGATCTGATAGAGATAGATATAGAAGATTACTAAAACGAAAGGTAAAACAAAAGTAAAAAGATTGCAGCAAAGTATTTTTGGTATTTTTGGTTTATAGATCTGAAAATATAATATGGAAAATAGACCCGGGGGCCATAGGTTTCACTAGAGGCTTCTCTCATGAAGGAAAATAATACGGTGGGTGAAGAAATTACTGTCGAGCAATTGATAGAAAAGCGAATAGTTCTGACGATATCCAAGGCAATGATTATGCATATAGGCATCACGTCCGTGTCAAGTAGACCGAAATGATTCTGCATCTACTACTATTACTCCACACATCGACCGACTCCTGCCTGCATCTAGAGTATTAAGTTCATGAGGAACAAAGTAACACATTAGGTAAGATGACATGATGTAGAGGGATAAACTCAAGCAATATGATGAAAACCCCATCTTTTTATCCTTGATGGCAACAATACAAATACGTGCCTCACTACCCCTACTTTGTCACTGGGTGAGGACACCGCAAGATTTAACCCAAAACCAAGCACTTCTCCCATTGCAAGAATTACCAATCTAGTTGGCCAAACCAAACCAATAACTCAAAGAGACTTGCCAAGATATGAAATCATGCATATAAGAATTCAGAGAGTATCCAAATAATATTCATAGATAATCTGAACATAAACCCACAATTCATCGGATCTCGACAAACACACCGCAAAAGAGCATTACATCGGATAGATCTCCATGAAGATCATGAAGAACATGGTATTCAAGAACATAGAGAGAGAAGAAGCCATCTAGCTACTAGCTATGGACCCGAAGGTCTGTGGTGAACTACTCACGCATCATCGGAGGGGCAATGGAGTTGATGTAGATGCCCTCCGTGATCGAATCCCCCTCCGGCAGATTACCGGAAAAGGCTCCAAGATGGGATCTCACGGGAACAGAGGGTTCCGGCGGCGGAAAAGTATTTTCGTGGCTCTCTTTGGTATTGGGGGAATATTTGGGAATTTATAGGCCGAAGAATAGGGTTAGGAGACCTGCTGGGGGGCCACAAGCCAGGGGGCGCCCCCCCCTAGGGCGCGCCCTAGTGGCTTGTCGCCTCCCGGCAAGTCTCCTGCCTTCATCTCCAAGTCTGGCAGGTTTCTTCTGGTCCAAGAAAAATCATTTCGAAGATTTTATTCCGTTTGGACTCCGTTTAATATTCCTTATCTGCAATACTTAAAAACAAGGAAAAAACAGAAACTGGCACTAGGCACTAGGTTAATAAGTTAGTCCCAAAAATAATATAAAATAGCATATTAATGCATATAAAACATCCAAAACAGATAATATAATAGCATGGAACAATCAAAAATTATAGATACGTTGGAGACGTATCAGCTGCGCGCCCCGGAAGGTAGCACCTCCCAGTGCCAGCCCGGCGGAGCCCAGTCCCGGACATGGCGCCTCTCAAGCAGGTTGTTGCCACCAAGTCGACGACGAGGATGCTAGCCGGGCATCGTCGACTCAACGGCTACGCTATGCAACTAAACATTTAAACATCTAAACATCATATATCTGCCTAATATAAAATATAAAATCATCGATATCGTCGGGGACTCTCCCTCACCGACAACTAAAACAACTAAAACATAAAACAACTAAATTAACTGAAACAATATGAACATCTAACAAAATCTAACAAGATCTAACAATATGAACATCTAACAAAATCTAACAATATGAACATCTAACAAAATCTAACAATATGAACATCTAACAAAATCTAACAAAATGAACATCTAACAAAATCTAACAATATGAACATCTAACAAAATCTAACAATATGAAAATCTAACAATATGAACATCTAACAAATTCTCACCGGGGGGCTGACGAGGAGAGCGGCGATGGCGAAGAGCGGCGATGGCGACGGCGTCGGCGCGGGGCGGGGCAACGGCGACGGGGCACCCTGCGGCGTTGGGGCGGGGCGACGATGACGGGGCACGGCGAGGAGGCGCGCGGGCAGCGTGGCGGCGTCGGGGCGGGGCGACGGCGACGGGGCACGGCGAGGAGGCGCGCGGGCAGCCTGGCGGCGTCGGGGGTGTCGGCGTCGGGGGGAGAATGGGGAAGGAAACGGCTAAGTCCCAATTTATATAGAGACCACCTTTAGTCCCGGTTGGTGGCTCCAACCGGGACTAAAGACCCCCTTTAGTCCCGGTTGGAGCCACCAACCGGGACTATAGACCTCTTTTTTGGCTCCCGCGCGGGAAGGGACGGGAAGGGGCCTTTAGACCCGGTTGGAGCCACCACCCGGGACTAAAGGTCTGTTTTCTTTTTTGTTTTGTTTTTCTAAATAGCAAAGTTCTATTTTTAGATTTGGAATAACTGTTAGAGTATTTATAGTTTTTGAATGAACCTTTTTGATTTATGTCAAAAAAATATAAACTCTCTGTTAGTGCCAGTAGTTTTCAAATTTAAATAGTTTAAATTTGAATTCTTTTGAAATTTGTGTAAAATCACTAGTTAGTGAATAACTTTAGTTTAAAAATATATTTTTGAGTGATTGTTTTTCCTGTTGTTTAATATTAGTATGTTTTATCAGTATATTCAATTTGGGAATTTTTAGGATATTTTAAATAGGTGTTTTAATCAAAACCAGATTCTGTTTAACTCTTTTAGTTTTATACCTTCATCTGTTACAAAGGCATTTCATTTTTTTAACTTATTTCAACTCCAGACTTTTTGTGCATTCAATATGAACCATTCTAAGCCACATCCTCAAATTTCAACGCTTTCTAACTTCATTTCTTATTTTTCATCCATTCAATGAATTGTTTTGAGCTAAATGACCCTAAAATTAAAAAGCACTACGAATGAACTCTGAAAAGGTTGAAACTTGGCATGGTAACATCATTTCACCCACATAGCATGTGATAAAAAGTTGAGAGGGTTACGGCAAAAACTGGATGCACTTCGTGTACAAACTGGACCATCTACTTCGAAGTATGAGAGTTTCGGACGATAACTCATCTGTCACAAAGACATTTCATTTTTTTAACTTATTTCAACTCCGAACTTTTTGTGCATTCAATATGAACCATTCTAAGCCACATCCTCAAATTTCAACGCTTTCTAACTTCAATTGCTATTTTTCATCCATTTAATGAATTGTTTTGAGCTAAATGACCCTGAAATTAAAAAGCACTACAAATGAACTCTGAAAAGGTTGAAACTTGGCATGGTATCATCATTTCACCCACATAGCATGTGGTAAAAAGTTGAGAGGGTTACAACAAAAACTGGATGCACTTCGTGTACAAACTGGACCATCCCGGCTACTCACTAGACAAGAAAAGTGATGACGGTGAAGCCAATCACATCCCAGAGTGGGATCTTGGGTATAAAACTTTTTCTTCGCGTGTGTCCCTTGATTATTGCACCGTAACCATGGACAATCTTCATCATTTAACCTGATGCTTGGGTCAGTCTTCACTGCGAAGGGAGGAATTTCATCAAACTTTTCATAATCTTGTGACATGTCTGTCTTGTCCTCCACTCCCACGATGTTTCTTTTCCTAGAAAGAACTATGTGGCACTTTGGCTCATCGTATGATGTATTCGCTTTCTTATCTTTTCTTTTTCTCGGTTTGCTAGACATGTCCTTCACATAGAAAACTTGCGCCACATCATTGGCTAGAACGAATGGTTCGTCTGTGTACCCAAGATTGTTGAGATCCACTATTGTCATTCCGTACCGCGGGTCTACCATTACCCCTCCTCTAGTCCGATTGACCCATTTGCACCGGAACAAAGGGACCTTCAAATCACCTCCATAGTCAAGTTCCCATATCTCCTCTATGTAACCATAATATGTGTCCTTTTCCCTATTGGTGTTTGCTGCATCAAAGTGGACACCACTGTTTTGGTTGGTGCTATTTTTATCTTGGGTGATCGTGTAAAATGTATTCCCATTTATCTTGTACCCTTGGAAAGTCAATATAGTCGAAGATGGTCTCTTGGCCAACAAGTACAAGTCATATTCAACAATGTCGTCATTCATGAGATGTGTTTGCAACCAACCGCCGAAAGCCTCAATGTGTGTACGTTTAATCCAGGGCTCAGACTGCTCCGGGTTCTCGGAGCGTATAATATCCATGTGTTTCTCGATATACGGGGTCACCAAGGTAGAATTCTGTAGAACTGTGTAGCGTGCTTGCGCCCAAGAATGCCCGTCCCTACATATTATTGATTTTGGTCCAAGCGTGCCTTTTCCACGCAGTCTCCCCTCATGCCGCAATTGAGGAACACCAATCGGCTTAATGTCAGGAATAAAGTCAACACAAAACTCAATAACCTCCTCTGTTTCATGGCCCTTGGAGATGCTTCCTTCTGGCCTAGCACGGTTACGAACATATTTCTTTAAGACTCCCATGAATCTCTCAAAGGGGAACATATTGTGTAGAAATATAGGACCCACAATGGCAATCTCCTCGACTAGGTGAACTAGGACGTGCGTCATAATATTGAATAAGGATGGTGGGAACACCAACTCGAAACTGACAAGACATTGGACCAAATCATTCTATAAGCTTGGTAGGATTTCCGGATCGATTACCTTCTGAGAAATTGCATTGATGAATGAACATAGCTTCACAATGGCTAATCGAACATTTTCTGGTAGAAGCCCCCTCAACGCAACCGGAAGCAATTGCGTCATGATCACGTGGCAGTCATGAGACTTTAGGTTCTGGAATTTTTCTCTGCCATATTTATTATTCCTTTTATATTCGACGAGAAGCCAGACGGGACCTTCATACTGAGCAGGCATTCAAAAAAAAAATTCCTTCTCTGCTTTGGTAAGAGCGTAGCTGGCAGGACCTTCATACTGCTTTGGATGCATGCCGTCTTTTGCGTTCATACATTGCTGGTCCTGTCATGCCTCCAGTGTATCTTTTGTCTTCCCATACACTCCCAGGAAGCCTAGCAGGTTCACGCAAAGATTCCTCGTGACGTGCATCACGTCGATTGCAGAGCGGACCTCTAGGACTTTCCAATATTCTAGCTCCCAAAATATAGATTGTCCGCCAGGACCCTTTCCAAAGATTACTTGTAAATCCTTGACCATATCAAGTATATCATCATCAGTACGGAGGACGGGCTTCTTCTGGTGATCTGCCTCACCTTTGAAATGCTTGCCTTTCTTTCTTAAGGCATGCTTGGTCGGAAGAAATCGACGATGTTCCAGGTACACATTCTTCTTGCATTTGTCCAAATATATACTTTGGGTATCATCTAAACAGTGCGTGCATGCGTTGTATCCCTTGTTTGTCTGTCCTGAAAGGTTACTAAGAGCAGGCCAATCATTGATGGTTACAAACAGCAACGCTCGTAGGTCAAATTCCTGTTGTTTGTGCTCATCCCACACACGTACGCCTTCTTTATTCCACAGATGTAAAAGTTCATCAACTAATGGCCTTAGGTACACATCAATGTCGTTGCCGGGTTGCTTAGGGCCTTGGATGAGCACTGGCATCATAATGAACTTTCGCTTCATGCACAACCAAGGAGGAAGGTTATAGATACATAGAGTCATAGGCCATGTGCTATGCTTGCTGCTCTGCTCCCCAAAAGGATTAATACCATCTGCACTTAAACCAAACCATACGTTCCTTGGGTCATCTGCAAAGTCCGGCCACTTTCTCTCGATTTTTCTCCACTGCGACCCACCAGCGGGTACTCTCAACTTCCCATCTTTCTTACGGTCTTCTTTGTGCAATCGCAACGACTTGGCATGCTCTTTGTTTTGGAACAAACGTTTCAACCATGGTATTATAGGAGCATACCACATCACCTTGGCAGGAATCCTCTTCCTCGGGCACTCGCCCTCAACATCATCACCAGGGGCATCGCGACTGATCTTATATCGCAATGCACCGCATACCGGGCATGCATTTAAATTCTCGTACTCCTCACTGCGGTAGAGGATGCAGTCATTAGGGCATGCATGTATCTTCTGCACCTCTAATCCGAGAGGGCAGACAACCTTCTTTGCTTCGTATGTACTTTCGGGCAATTCGTTGTCCTTTGGAAGCTTCTTCTTCATTATTTTCAGCAACCTTTCAAATCCCTTGTCAGATAGACCATTCTCTGCCTTCCATTGCAGCAATTCCAGTGTGGTACCGAGCTTTTTGTTGTCATCTTCGCAATTTGGTACAACCCTTTTTTGTGATCCTCTAACATGCGCTGCAACTTCAACTTCTCCTTTTCACTTTCGCAGTTTCTCTTTGCATCAGCAATGGCCCGACCAAGATCATCAGCGGGCTCATCTGATGCCTCAGCTTCTTCTTCATCATTCTCTTCCCCCATTGTACTACCATCTTATTCAGGAAACCCAGGATAGTTGTCATCATCCTCTTCTTCTTCATTCTCTTCCATTAGAACCCCTCTTTCTCCGTGCTTGGTCCAACAATTATAGCCGGGCATGAAACCAGACGTAAAAAGGTGGACGTGAATTTTTTTGCGCTAGAGTAAGTCTTATCATTCTTACACACACCACATGGACAACACATAAAACCATCCCGCTTGTTTGCCTCAGCCGCACGCAGAAAACTATGCACGCCATTAATGAACTGGGGAGAGCGTCGGTCATCGTACATCTATTGTCGGTTCATCTTCATTACACAACACCGAAAATACCAAATTAATACAAGTTCATACACACTTATTGTCACAAAACAACATACAACTATCTAGCTAAAACATTTCAATGCAACAACAAATGCGATCAAAATCGCAACTAAGGTAACAATTGATCCAACTGCATAATGATACCAAGCCTCTTTATTAATGGCATATTTTCTAATCTTTCTAATCTTCAAGCGCATTGCATCCATATTGATCTTGTGATCATCGATGACATCGGCAACATACAACTCCAATTTCATCTTCTCTTCTTCAACTCTTTTCAATTTTCCTTTCAAATCCTCGTTTTATTTTTCAACTAAATTTAACTTCTCGACAATAGGGTCGGTTGGAATTTCCGGTTCAACTACCTCCTAGATAAAAATATCTATGTTAACTTGATGTTCATAGTTGTCATTAACACGAAATGCAACAAATAGTTATAAAAGAGAATATACCACATCCGAATCGTAAACCGGACGAGGGCCGACGGGCACGGATATCATAACCATGGCACCATATATAACAACAATCATACAAGTAAGAAAATTATGCAAGTAACTATCTAAATCATAGAAATACGATATTTTTTTTATAAAAAGGATAAGAACACAAGAATAGGCTCACCAAGGTGGTGCCGGCGACGGGACGGTGCGGGCGATCGACGGTGGTTAGGACGGGGACGGGAAGGCACACTAAGTAAACCACACCTACACATATGCAAACTAAGAAGTTAATTTGAGCTCAAATTGCATATAAATCAAAAAAACTACCACATAATTACACCCAAACTAAAACCCACAAATCACTATACTTATAAAGCATTGCACGAGCTGATCTAGCAATAAGAGATGAAAGGACAAATTTGCTAACCTTTGTGGACACTTGGATGGATTGGGGTGCCTCAAATCTTGACAAATCTTGGCAAAAATGGAGGGATGAGCTCGAGCTAGGGAAGAACATAGAATGGAGAGGATGAGCTCGGGCTGGAAGAATCAACTATATATAGGGATACAGTTAGTCCCGGTTGGTGTTACAAACCGGGACTAAAGGGTCTCGTGGGGGCCCTAGCCTAACGCAACACTGCCACCACCCCTTTAGTCCCGGTTGGTAACACACGCCGCTTTTCCTTTTGCCAGAGCCTCCAAGTGCCGCCCAGAGCGCTGGGTTTGGCCTGGGATCGCCGTCCCAAAAAAGGGCCCAACTGGCGAAAACCGACGTCCTGGAGATGCTCTTACACATGAACACATAAACACATATGGTAGCTCGATACAGAAGAAATACAGTCTAGGGAAAAGGAGGATCGAACCAGTCCAAAGGCTGACACTACAGGAAATTTTTTATAAACCAAGTGTCGGAAACACTAGGCTTATGCCGGTTTGTACTCGGTTTATATATAAGCCGAGTGTTTTCCCCGGCTTACAGGACACGGCTTACTAAGGACTGGCCTATGAGGGGTAAGCCGAGATCCACTATGAAGACACTCGGCTTATATATAAGCCATGTAAGCCACGTGCTCTTGCAGGGCATACGACTTATAGGCTTCTTCGTGATGGCACCGTCAACTACCTCCGTTGTAGACACGTGGCAGATATCTTTACCGAGTGTATGCTATAAGCCGAGAGCTTTTTTGTGTAGAAGTCGTCTACCTCATGTAAGCCGAGGGCATTTCGGAACCACTCGGCTTATAAGATTCTATAAGCTGAGAGCATTTTGTTTGTCGGGTGTTATTGCATCCACACTCGGCTTAGAGGAATATAAGCCGAGTCCTTGAAAAATGGCTCATGGCTTACCGAAAAAGGCTTTCGCCCGCTTTATATATAAAGAAACGACCAACAACAATCCGGTACAACACACGACACCACAACACACGCACACACCCAAGGCAAGATACAAAGGCGTTGAGCGCATCAACACCACCCCAAGCACTACAAGAGCGGCCGGGTCCTCGACCGTGAACATGCCACCGCGAAGAGATGAAGCCGCATACGACGAACCACGGGCTTCAAGGCAGCGCCTTCAGGAAGGATACGACATCGGAACGCCCGCACCGCTCGACCCGAGGGTCAGAGTTTCCCTTGGAGCAACACAACGTGCAATGATGGCCGCGACGACCCCTTCAAGAAGGGAACGGGCTTCACTGCCGTCGGTCCGTCCGTAGATAGAACAGGTTTTCACCCCAGCCAATACTCACCGCCACCGAACGCCAAACCCTGGCGACCATGCCGCCCACACGACCATGGTCACCGGGCAGCACCAAGCCACGGGCTTTGCCCAAGAGCACCATGAAACCACCACCATGGCCGCTGCCCCGGCATCCAAGACCTCGACGCCACCTCACCCACCACCCACCACTATCCCAACCAAAGAGACGAGTGGAAAGGTCCTGCCTTTAGCACCCCTGAGCTGCCCCCAGTGCCGAGACCCAAAAGGCCGGCCAAAACTTGCCTCCATCGGCCCGTCCTGCCGCCGGGCGCGAGATGGGCTCGATCCTCCAGTCGGGTGATACGTCTCCAACGTATCTATAATTTTTTCTTGTTCCATGCTTTTATATTATCAATCTTGGATGTTTTAGAATCATTTTATAGCAACTTTATATCATTTTTTGGGACTAACCTATTGACATAGTGCCAAAGTTCCAGTTGATGTTTTTGCTTGTTTTTTACTTCGCAGAATATCAGTACCAAACAGAGTCCAATCACGACGAAACTTTGGAGAATTTTTCTGGACCAGAAGAAGGCCAGTGGGCCAAAGAAGTAACCAGGAGGGAGCCCAGGCCGCCCACAACCCACCAGGGGCCCCGGGCACGCCCTGATGGGTTGTGGCCGCCTCGAGAACCCCCTCCATCGCCTCTGAGCTCTATAAATATCCAAATATTCCAGAAACCGTAGAGGAGTCGACGAAAAATACATCCAGCCGCCGCAAGTTCCAAAACCGCGAGATCCAATCTAACACCATCACGGAGGGGTTCATCATCCTCATTGGTGCCTCTCCGATGATGCGTGAGTAGTCCACCATAGAGCTACGGGTCCGTAGGCAGTAGCTAGATGGCTTCCTCTCTCTTTTTTGATTCTCAATACAATGGTCTCTTGGAGATCTATTTGATGTAAACTTTTTTGCGATGTGTTTGTTGGGATCCGATGAATTTTGAGTTCATGATCAGTTTCTATCCATGAATATTATTTGAGTCTTCTTTGATCTCTTATATGCATGATTACTTATAGCCTCATATTTCTTCTTCGAATCTTTGGTTTAGTTAGGCCAACTAGATCGATTTTCTTGCCATGGGAAGAGGTGCTTTGTGATGGGTTCGATCTTGCGGTGTCCTCTCCTAGTGACAGAAGGGGCAGCCAGGCATGCATGTATCGTTGCTATTAAGGATAACAAGATGGGGTCCATTTCTACATGAATAGATCTTGTCTACATCATGTCACCATTCTTATTGCATTAATCCATTTTTCCATGAACTTAATACACTAGATGCATGTTGGATAGCGGTCGATGTGTGGAGTAATAGTAGTAGATGCAGAATCGTTTTGGTCTACTAATCTTGGATGTAATGCCTATATAATGATCATCGCCTTGGATATCGTCATGATTATTTGATCTTCTATCAATTGTCCAATAGTAATTTGTTCACCCACTGTGTGCTATACTCATGAGAGAAGCCACTAGTGAATCCTACGGCCCCCGGGTCTACTTTTCTAACATATTGCTTTCCGATCTATCTTTTTGCCGCTTTTGTTTTCAGATCTATTATTCCAAAAACCCAAAAATACCTTGCTGCACTTTTTATTTGCCTCTTTTATTTTGTGTTCTTGCGAGATCTATCTATCCAATCTATCACAACCTAATCCATCTTTTTACCGTGGAGAGATTGACAACCTCTCTTTCGCGTCGGGTTGCAAGTATTTGTTCTTTGTGTGCAGGTGTTGTTTACATAGTGTTGCGTGATCCTCCTACTGGTTCGATACCTTGGTTTCATAACTGAGGGAAATACTTACCATCGCTGTGCTGCATCATCCCTTCCTCTTTGGGGAAATACCGACGTAGTCTCAATCCACGTCAAAGGAATTGCTGGCGCCATTGCCGGGGAGGAAGCGGTCTCTTCTACGTGCCGAGGAGACACCATCAACATCTACCAGGTACCTAATCACAAATCTCATCTCCTTGCAATTACATTATTTGCCATTTGCCTCTCGTTTTCCTCTCCCCCACTTCACCAAATTTGCCGTTTTATTCGCCCTCTTTTTCGTTTGCCCTTTTTCTCGTCAGATCTCTAGTTTGCTTGTCATCATGAGTGATTTTGGTATGGCAGAAACAGATGACGGCCGGACTCCTAATATTGGACGTTTTAGTAATCTGAATGCTAAAACTTTTGTTTTGGGTCAAGGGAACGTTATAGGAAAAGAAACTATCCAAGAATTTTCAATTGTGTTGGAAATTTGACTCTCGATGATACTCCTATACTGAAAAGAACTAAAACTTACGCGGAAGCTATTTCAGCGCTAGTTTTGAAACTTTAAAATAGGTTTATTCATACCCATCCTACCTTGCAAAGATTGTTTTATGAGCTACCCTTCATAAAGGATCCCACAGCTAAGAAGTTAGCCACCCTTGTTCTCATGAATGAATTTTATCACATAGTACGAGAAGCTAGGGAGATTTTCGATTTCTTTGGTATGAGCCGTGAAAAACCAGTAATAGGAGAGATCCTTTACAATAGGGATTACAAGTTGAGACATCTGCTTGGAAATAATCATCTTTTTGATGAGAATCTTAAAAAGGAAGTCCCCGTTTTAGATATGATCCAACAAGTTTTCAATGATGTTAATCAACAATATTCTTGGATTGTGACCGGGAATCAAAGAGGGTACGTAGATGGACGACTTGATAGTGCTAATATTTCTATGGATGATGTGTTTCAAGCTTTATTTGCAAAACCTCTTGATAAAAACACCTCTACAAAAACCAAAGATGACAATACTTGAATCTATGCCTTATGCCTAGCTAGGGGCGTAAAACGATAGCGCTTGTTGGGAGGCAACCCAATGAATAAATTATTTTCGTCTTTTAATTCCTGTTTTTGAGTGTTGAGACAATTATGCCTCTGTTATGATTGTGTTTTTATGTTTTATATAGTGTTTGTGCCAAGTAAAGCCATTAGGATGATTCATAAGATGAGTAGAAACAATGCTGAATCAGAAACAGAAACTTTGCCTCCACTGCAAGAATTTTCATTTTTTACTGGAGCATGATAATGAGCTGAAATTTTAACACAGAGTTGCTATGCAAATTCTTTATGTTCTCCTAATATTTCAGAATTTTTACAGTTACATACGTACGGTTAGAGTACAGATTACTACAGACTGTTCTGTTTAAGACAGATTATGTTTTCGTTGCATTGTGTGCTTGTTTTGATGAATCTATGGTTTGTATTGAAGGGTATAAGCCATGGTAAAGTTAAAATAAAGTAGGTATAATGCAATAATAAAATTTGAATAAGTTTGCAACAGTACTTAAAGTGGTGATTTGCTTTATTATACTAACGGATCTCACGAAGATTTTGTTGAGTTTTGTGTGATTGAAATTTTCAAGTTTTGGGTGAGATCACGATGGATAAAGGAATAAGGAGTGAAAAGAGCCTAAGCTTGGGTATGCTAAAACACCCCCAAGATATATCCAAAGAGAAACAAGCAACTAAGGTTGGGGATGCCCCGAGTGGCATCCCCTCTTTGTTCTAACGACCATCGGTATTTTACTTGGAGCTATATTTTTATTCGTCACATATCATGAGCTTTGCTTGGAGCGTCTTGTATTATTTGAGTCTTTGCTTGCTTTGCTTTTTAGATTGTCACTAGTATGCTTGCTGGACACCTGTTTTAGAGAGCCAAAATTATGCTATGATTTGTTAAAATTGCTCTATATGCTTCACTTAAAAAAATGAGCTATGGAATTGCTCTAGTGCTTCACTTATATCTTTTTGAGCATAGTGTGCTTTGAAATTTTGAAGAAATGCTCTCATGCTTCACTTAGATTAATTTGAGAGTTAGTCAATTTTGAATAAATCCTCTCATGCTTCACTTATACTATTTTGAGAGATGAAACTTTTATGCTCATGTTCTTCACTTAAATTTGTTTGAGCTTGTCAAAAGCAATGGCAATACATGAAACTAGTCCCAAAGTGATAGATATTCAAGAGGGATATAATAAAAACTTTCATGAAGATCATTGGACAAATTAAACTTGATTCCTTGTAATAGTTTTGAGACATGATGATAGTGATATGTGAGTCATGTTAGTGAGTAATTATGCTTTAGTAAGAATAATTGTGTTAAGGTTTGTGATTCCCTATGCAAGTACGAAAGTCAATAGTTATGCAATGAAATTACATCCTACTTATGGTGCATTATTCGGTGTTAGTTATGCTCAATGCCCGTTTATGTGAATTTTCGTTTCTTGGTTGGTTGCTTCTCAATCTATTTGCTAGCCTCCACTTGTACTAAGTAGAAATACTACTTGTGCATCCAAAATCCTTAAACCCAGTTTTGCCTTATGAGTCCACCATACCTACCTATATGCGGTATTTCCATGCCGTTCTAAGCAAATTTGTATGTGACATCTCTAATTTTCAAAATGAATTTCCTTTTTGTGTGCTCGTACCGCTCATGAAACGGTAGGGGGTGTCCAATATTTTTCCATGCTAGATGTGTTATTCTCAAGATGAGTGTTTATTCACTTGTCATTGCACAAGAGTACGGCGGTAATAGGGATGCCCAGTCCCGAAATGAAAAAAAAAGAAATTTACTTTATGTTGTCAAATAATAAATTCCTTGGAAAGTGTTGGTATGGAAGGCAACCGTGGATACGGCTAGCCATGGATTGTGAAAGAATGGTGGAAAAAGGAATAAACTTTACTTTATGTTTGGGAACCGCCTTTGATGTATCTAGCATGGAAAGTATTGTGAACTACTTTGTCGTTTTCGTTGACAGGAAAGGCATGCCACTCAAAACATTTTTTTCTCTCTCAATTTAAACTTTGAGCTCTGGCACCACTACAAATCTCTACTTCCCTCTGTGAAGGGCCTATCTGTTTACTTTATGCAATTTTTATTTTAAATTTGAGTCTCCACCTTCTCTTATAAAAGCACCAACTAGGAGGCACTATGATCATACTTGTGCATTGGGTGTAGATAATATTTGAGTGTGTTTGATGAATGGATCAATGATTGAGCATGATGGGCTAGGGATAACATTATGTAGTGTTGATATTTTGAAAGACATGGTTGCTTGTTGGCATGCTTGAGTATTAAAGTCTTTATGTCAAAACTAGACTATTGCTTTGAACCATCTAAAAGTCCAAATGTTCATGCTACAAAAGAAAAGAATATGCGATGAACATGTTAGGCATCATTCCAGATAAAAAAAATCTTTTTTTATCATTTACCTACTCGAGGACGAGTAGGAATTAAGCTTGGGGATGCTGATACGTCTCCAATGTATCTATAATTTTTGCTTGTTCCATGCTGTTATATTATCAATCTTGGATGTTTTAGAATCATTTTATAGCAACTTTATATCATTTTTTGGGACTAACCTATTGACATAGTGCCAAAGTGGCAGTTGCTGTTTTTGCTTGTTTTTTTACTTCGCAGAATATCAGTACCAAACGGAGTCCAATCGTGACGAAACTTCTTGGAGATTTTTTTTGGACCAGACGAAGGCCAGTGGGCCAAAGAAGTAACCATGAGGGAGCCCAGGCCGCCCACAACCACCAGGGCGCGCCAGAGGCCTCGGGCACGCCCTAAGGGGTTGTGGCCGCCTCGGGAACCCTCTCCACCGCCTCTGAACTCTATAAATACACAAATATTCCAGAAACCCTAGAGGAGTCGACGAAAAATACATCCAGCCGCCGCAAGTTCCAGAACCGCGAGATCCAATCTAACACCATCACGGAGGGGTTCATCACCCTCATTGGTACCTCTCCGATGATGCGTGAGTAGTCCACCATAGACCTACGGGTTCGTAGGCAGTAGCTAGATGGCTTCCTCTCTCTCTTTTGATTCTCAATACAATGGTCTCTTGGAGATCTATTTGATGTAAACTTTTTGCGGTGTGTTTGTTGGGATTCGATGAATTTTGCGTTCATGATTAGTTTCTATCAATGAATATTATTTGAGTCTTCTTTGATCTCTTATATGCATGATTACTTATAGCCTCGTATTTCTTCTTCGAATCTTCGGTTTAGTTAGGCCAACTAGATCGATTTTTCTTGCCATGGGAAGAGGTGCTTTGTGATGGGTTCAATCTTGCTGTGTCCTCTCCCAGTGACAGAAGTGGCAGCAAGGCACGCATGTATCGTCGCTATTAAGGATAACAAGATGGAGTCTATTCCTACATGAACAGATCTTGTCTACATCATGTCACCGTTCTTATTGCATTACTCCATTTTTCCATGAACTTAATACACTAGATGCATGCTGGATAGCGGTCGATGTGTGGAGTAATAGTAGTAGATGCAGAATCGATTCGGTCTACTAATCTTGGACGTGATGCCTATATAATGATCATCGCCTTGGATATCGTCATGATTATTTGATCTTCTATCAATTGCCCAACAATAATTTGTTCACCCACCGTGTGCTATACTCATGAGAGAAGCTACTAGTGAATCCTACGGCCCCCGGGTCTACTTTTCCAACATATTGCTTTCCGATCTATCTTTTTGCCGCTTTTGTTTTCAGATCTATTATTCCAGAAACCCAAAAATACCTTGCTGCTCTTTTTATTTGCCTCTTTTATTTTGTGTTCTTACGAGGTCTATCTATCCAATCTATCACAACGTAATCTATCCTTTTACCGTGGAGAGATTGACAACCTCTCTTTCGCGTCGGGTTGCAAGTATTTGTTCTTTGTGTGGAGGTGTTGTTTACATAGTGTTGTGTGATCCTCCTACTGGTTCGATACCTTGGTTTCATAACTGGTGGAAATACTTACCATCGCTGTGCTGTATCATCCCTTCCTCTTTCGGAAAATACCGACGCAGTCTCAAGCCACGTCAAAGGAATTGGTGGCGCCTTTGCTGGGGAGGAAGCGGTCTCTTCTACGTGCCAATCTCTGGCGCCGAGGACGCACCATCAACATCTATCAGGTTCCTAATCACAAATATCATTTCCTTGCAATTACATTATTTGCCATTTATCTCTCGTTTTCCTCTCCCCCACTTCACCAAATTTGTCGTTTTATTCGCCCTCTTTTTCATTTGCCCTTTTTCTCGTCAGATCTCTTGTTTGCTTGTCATCATGAGTGATTTTGGTATGGCAGAAACAGATGATGGCAGGACTCCTAATATTGGACATTCTGGTAATCTGAATGCTAAAACTTTTGTTTTGGGTCATGGGAATGTTATAGGAAAAGAAACTATCCAAGAATTTTCAATTGCGTTGGAAATTTGACTCTCGATGGTACTCCTATACTGAAAAGAACTAAAACTTATGTGGAAGCTATTTTAGCGCTAGTTCTGAAACTTGAAAATAGGTTTATTCGTACCCATCCTACCTTGCAAAGATTGTTTTATGAGCTACCCGTCATAAAGGATCCCACAGCTAAGAAGTTAGCCACCCTTGTTCTCATGAATGAATTTGATCACATAGTACGAGAAGCTAGGGAGATTTTCGATTTCTTTGGTATGAGCCATGAAAAAACGGTAATAGGAGAGATCCTTTACAATAGTGATTACATGTTGAGACATCTGCTTGGAAATAATCAAATTTTTTATGAGAATCTTAAAAAGGAAGGCCTCGTTTTAGATATGATCCAATAAGTTTTCAATGATGTTAATCAACAATATTTTTGGATTGTGGCCGCGAATCAAAGAGGGTACATAGATGGACAACTTGATAGTGCTAAGGTTTATATGGATGATGTGTTTCAAGTTTTATTTGCAAAACCTCTTGATAAAAATACCTCTACCAAAACCAAAGATGACAATACTTGGATCTATGCCTTATGCCTAGCTAGGGGCGTAACGATATCGCTTGTTGGGAGGCAACTCAATGAATAAATTATTTTCATCTTTTAGTTTCTGTTTTCGAGTGTTGACACAATTATGCCTCTGTTATGATTGTGTTTTTATATTTTATTTAGTGTTTGTGCTAAGTAAAGCCTTTAGGATGATTCATAAGATGAGTAGAAACAATGCTGAATCAGAAACAGAAACTTTGCCTCCAGTGCAAGAATTTTTGTTTTTTACTCGAGCATGATAATAAGCTGAAATTTTAACACAGTGTTGCTATGCAAATTCTTTACGTTGTCCTAATTTTCCAGAATTTTAAGAGTTACATAAGTATGGTTAGAGTACAGATTACTACAGACTGCTATGTTTAAGACAGATTATGTTTTCGTTGCATTGTGTGCTTGTTTTGATGAATCTATGGTTTGTATTGAAGGGTATAAGCCATGGTAAAGTTAAAATACAGTAGGTATAATGCAATAATAAAATTTGAATGAGTTTGCAACAGTACTTAAAGTGGTGATTTGCTTTATTATACTAACGGATCTCACGAAGATTTTTTTGAGTTTTATGTGATTGAAGTTTTCAAGTTTGGGGTGAGATCACGATGGATGAAGGAATAAGGAGTGAAAAGAGCCTAATATTGGGGATGCTACAGCACCCCCAAGATATATCCAAAGAGAAACAAACAACTAAGGTTGGGGATGCCCCGAGTGGCATCCCCTCTTTGTTCTAATGACCATCGGTATTTTACTTGGAGCTATATTTTTATTCGTCACATATCATGAGCTTTGCTTGGAGCGTCTTGTATTCTTTGAGTCTTTGCTTGCTTTGCTTTTTAGTTTGTCACTAGTATCCTTGCTGGACATCTATTTTAGAGAGCCAAAATTATGCTATGATTTGTTAGAATTGCTCTATATGCTTCACTTAAAAAAATTGAGCTATGGAATTGCTCTAGTGCTTCACTTATATCTTTTTGAGCACGGTGTGCTTTGAAATGTTGAAGAAATACTCTCATGCTTCACTTAGATTAATTTGAGAGTTAGTAAATTTTGAACAAATCCTCACATGCTTCACTTATACTATTTTGAGAGATGAAACTTTTATGCTCATGTTCTTCACTTAAATTTGTTTGAGCTTGTCAAAAGCAATGGCAATATATGAAACTAGCCCCAAAGTGATAGATATTCAAGAGGGATATAATAAAAAAATTCATGAAGATCATTGGACAAATTAAACTTGATTCCTTGTAATAGTTTTGAGACATGATGATAGTGATATGTGAGTCATGTTAGTGAGTAATTATGCTTTAGTAAGAATATTTGTGTTAAGGTTTGTGATTCCCTATGCAAGAACGAAAGTCAATAGTTATGCAATGAAATTACATCCTACTTATGGTGCATTATTCGGTGTTAGTTATGCTTAATGCCCGTTTATGTGAATTTTCGTTTCTTGGTTAGTTGATTTTCAATCTATTTGCTAGCCTCCACTTGTACTAAGTAGAAATACTACTTGTGCATCCAAAATCCTTAAACCCAGTTTTGCCTTATGAGTCCACCATACCTACCTATATGCGGTATTTCCATGCCGTTCTAAGCAAATTTGTATGCATCATCTCTAATTTTCAAAATGAATTTTCTTTTTGTGTGCTCGTACCGCTCATGAAACGGTAGGGATGTCCAATATTTTTCCATGCTAGATGTGTTATTCTCAAGATGAGTGTTTATTCACTTGTCATTTCACGAGAGTACGACGGTAATAGGGATGCTCGGTCCCGAAATGAAAAAAAAGAAATTACTTTATGTTGTCAAGTAATAAATTCCTTGGAAAGTGTTGGTATGGAAGGCAACCGTGGATACGGCTAGCCATGGATTGTGAAAGAATTTTGGAAAAAGGAATAAACTTTACTTTATGTTTGGGAACCGCCTATGATGTATCTAGCATGGAAAGTATTGTGAACTACTTTGTCGATTTCGTTGATAGGAAAGGCATGCCACTCAAAACATTTTTCTCTCTCTCAATTTAAACTTTGAGCTCTGGCATCTCTACAAATCCCTACTTCCCTCTGCGAAGGGCCTATCTATTTACTTTATGCAATTTTTATTTTTAATTTGAGTCTCCACCTTCTCTTATAAAAGCACCAACTAGGGGGCACTATGATCATAGTTGTGCATTGGGTGTACTTAATATTTGAGTATGTTTCATAAATGGATCAATGATTTTTCTTGCCATGGGAACAGGTGCTTTTTGATGGGTTCGATCTTGCTGTGTCCTCTCCCACTGACAGAAGGTGCAGCGAGGCACGCATGTATCGTTGCTATTAAGGATAACAAGATGGGGTCTATTCCTACATGAATAGATCTTTTGTGCATCATGTCACCGTTCTTATTGCATTACTCTGGTTTTCCATGAACTTAATACACTAGATGCATGTTGGATAGCGGTCGATGTGTGGAGTAATAGTAGTAGATGCAGAATTGTTTCGGTCTACTAATCTTGGACGTGATGCCTATATAATGATCATCGCCTTGGATATCGTCATGATTATTTGATCTTCTATTAATAGCCCAACAGTAATTTGTTCACCAACCGTGTGCTATATTCATGAGAGAAGCCACTAGTGAATCCTACGGCCCCCGGGTCTACTTTTCCAACATATTGCTTTCCGATCTATCTTTTTGATGCTTTTGTTTTCAGATCTATTATTCCAAAAACCCAAAAATACCTTGCTGCACTTTTTATTTGCCTCTTTTATTTTGTGTTCTTGCGAGATCTATCTATCCAATCTATCACAACCTATTCTATCTTTTTACCGTGGAGAGATTGACAACCTCTCTTTCGCGTCGGGTTGTAAGTATTTGTTCCTTGTGTGCAGGTGCTATTTACATAGTGTTGCGTGATCCTCCTACTGGTTCGATACTTGGTTTCATAACTGATGGAAATACTTACCGTCGCTGTGCTGCATCATCCCTTCCTCTTTGGGGAAATACCGACGCAGTCTCAAGCCACGTCACCGGGCGCGAGACGGGCCCGGTACTGCTGTCGGGCACAAGACGAGCTCGGTCCTGCTACCGGGCGCGAGACGAGCGATGTATCGCGACTGGGAGAGGGCCAACCCTTTGATGAGGGTAGCGCACGAACGACGAGGAGAGGAGTCGAAGGTCGACAAGGGCGCTCACCGACCGGCCGATGCCGAAGAAAACCAGCCACCGCCGTGAAACGACCCAGACCACCGCCATTAGCCACCACCATGCCGTGGCAGCCCACATCCACCGGGACCCCGAGAGGCAACCCCGAGCCATCCTGCAGCAGGAATGCCACCACCCTCGCCGCCAGAGGACGCCGCACGCAAAGCCAGCCGAAGCCCACACCGCCGCGAGCGCCACCACTAGCACGAACCACCACCACCACCACAACTGCGCCGCCACCCCCCACCAGTCGACCGCCACGGCAGGGGGCGACCGCCTGCAGCCCAGGCCGCCCGCGGCCCGCACCTCGCGAGGACCAGATCCGAGCGCCCCAAGATGCATCCGGCCACGGCAAGTGCCCCGCCACTAGGACGCCTGACACGGGGCCGACACCCGCCGCCGCCCAACGGCACCGACGCGTCGCCACGCTGCACCGCCCGTCGGCTAGCGATGCATCCTAGCCCGCCGCCAAGACCAGCGCCGAGGCCGCCGAACGAGGGGACGGGAGAATCCCCGCCGCCGCCGGCGGCGTTCGCCCGGCCGCGCCCTAGTATGGCTGCGAGGGGGGAGGGAGAGGTGGAGGGGGGGGGGCTGGCGGCGGCGGAGACTAGGGTTCCCCCTCGGTCGCGCGCGGGGCGACGCGAAGGGGAGGGGACCCTCACGGCTTATAGTCTAACACACGGGAAAACGGAATTTTCATGTAGTGTGATCCGCTCAATACTAATAATTATTGCTACTACTCCGTACATCATTTTCATGAATTACGTAAGCACTCCACAATATTTGCAAAGTCAATCAATTAAATTGAAAATTATATACTACATCGATCATCAAAATTCGGCAATTATTCAGGCATGCACGGATGCGCCACGACGATCGCTACTTTTTTAGCTGCCTTAATCTGCAAGTTGTTATATATTCTCGACCACACGTAAATCCACTGATGGATGTCAATGCCCGGCTCCATGGGCTAGCTAATCAAGTTGGATAACGAGATGTGCCAACGCCCAACCGTATATGGCAAGTAATACTGAAACTTTAGCTCCCACCATTAACTCGATTATTACAGGCAAAAGCTGCATTGCGTCCTATAAATAGGGCATAACTGGAAGCTTATATCATTACCATCTCATCCTAAGCTTGCTAGCTAGCTTGATCAATCTGATCACCCACAATGGCAGTCAAGTGTCTACTTTTGCTTGGTGTCGTACTAGCTTCTTTCCTGCTTCTCTGCCAGGATGGAGCAGATGCTAGAGAGCTCACCGAAGCTAAACCTAAAGGTCTCTCTCTCTCTCTCTCTCTCTCTCTCTCTCTCTCTCTCTCTCTCTCTCTCTCTCTCTCTCTCTCTCTCTCTCTCTCTCTCTCTCTCTCACACACACACACACACACACACACACAATGTCCACCTGATCGCTAAATGATATTTTCTTGTATGCATGCAGAATCCGAGGAGAAGAATATGAAACCTGGGTATGGAAACAATGGGGGAGGATACGGAAACAATGGAGGATACGGGAACAATGGAGGAGGATATGGAAACAACGGAGGATATGGAAACAATGGCGGAGGATACGGAAACGGTGGTGGATACCAGCACGGTGGAGGATACGGAAACAACGGCGGTGGGTACCAACACGGTGGAGGATATGGAAACAACGGTGGTGGGTATGGTGGAGGGTCTGGAAATAACGGCGGTGGGTATGGTGGAGGGTCTGGAAATCCTGGATATGGTGGTGGGTATGGCAATCCTGGCTATGGCGGTGGCAACAATGGTGGATATGGCAATGGTGGGTATGGCAATCCTGGCTACGGCGGTGGCAACAATGGTGGATATGGTAGTGGCTCCCGTGGAGGGTATGGCTCTGGTGGCGGGTCTGGCGGGGGTGGAGGTTACGGTGGAGGATCCGGTGGTGGTGGCAGCGGCTATCCTTGATGTGAATGTGGTGGAAAATGTCAAAATGGTGATGGTACCAAGAAATAACTAGACATATATATGTTTTAAATAAAACATGTCCAGTCCAAAAAAACATGGTTGATGTGCTTGAATAAAATTTGCTCCTTACGCTCGCATATATGAGCAAGGTACCTATTAGAGCAAGAAACCAGACGATCAAGATAGCCTTGTGTTGTCTCATGTTTATGCACGATATGTCATATAGATCCTAGATGTTGTGACACATGTTGTATGGAGTTTCATAAAGGAATAATTGTCTAGTTTATACTGTGACACATATTGTGTGGAGTTTCATAAAGGAATAATTGTCTAGTTTGTTTTTCTCTAGCTTGATAAATCATTTTTGCGTTATTATGTGCAATTTGTCTATGCTTTCCTCACAATTCAAATCGGTCCACGTGTTGTACAAGTTTACTGTTAGGGCACAATGTACAGGCGTACAAAAGGATAATCGAGTATGACGCTGGACAAAACAATATCAGGAAACTATTAAAATAAGAATAAACCTTATGTTACAAATGAGAAAAATCATATTTATAACTTGCTTTGTGTAAGAGGATATTACATACCAACCTCTCAAGCAACCCAAATTAAACAACATGAACAAACACAAGGACTGGTGAAACAGACCATCCTAACTTCCGCCCCTTGATAGACAATATATCTAAGGTGGATAAGTGCCCCAAATTCGTAAAAACGTACTCCAAAAAACTTGTTACCAGTATCACCTCATACAATAACTACTAGCTGGATATGGGTAAAATGATCTTCTGATAGAGGCAAAGGTGTCCCGTCTTTCGATGAGATAGCGACTGTCGTTTTCGGTGGAGTAGACTTTGACGATCTGAATACGAACATGCGAGAATGATGAGGACATGGCTACCTTGGATAAGATCATAAATATTGCATATGCGTATTTATTTGAGGTGCTTCTGATAAAAATTATGTAATAATTTATTTATGCTATACAAAACAAAAATACTTCACATCTTTTTGTTTCATTCCTAATTGCAGGGCACTTGTACAATCCATATATGACGATAAGGGAAAAAGAGACGTTTAGGTGTTGTTCAAGAAGTTCTCTCACGTCACTTTTAGCCCAAGAGAAGATAGAGTCTAAGTCTCTCACGTTCTGGACTCAGATTCGGACTGCACAGACATACCTGTCTCCAAACGTCAAGAACTTTTGCATCCGGACTCCGAATTGGGTGATTCTTTTTTTGTTGGAAAGTAGATTTCATATGCGTTCCAGCACAATTGGTTTCACATTCAAATTAGTCCGGAGCGTGGAGATATTGACCAAACAATCTGATGCTACAGCAGAATCCGAGTCAAACTACAAGGGGAGCAACTAGTTAGCGAGCACTCCCTCACAAGCGTTCCAGCGATCACTCACACGCGCCGCCACTTGGCGCGTTCCCAGTCGCCGCCACGTGTCGCGCTCCGAGCGTTCCCTTCGGATTTTATTTTTTTTATTTTTTCGCACGAGTTTCGCCTTTTTAGAGTGGTTTTTTTCCGGATTTTTTTGGTGTTCCGGTTTTTCACCGGTCTTCCGTAGGTTTTGGGCGGAAAAAAAATTTAATTTTTTTTTTGCACGAAAAACCGCGTTTTCTGTTTTTTTACGCGAAAAAACGCGTTTTCTGTTTTTTTTTTGCGAGAGGCACGGTTTTGCCTTCGCGAGAGGCACGGTCGTGCCTCTCGGAAAGGGAAAAAACGCGTTTTCTGTTTTTTTTTGCGAGAGGCACGGTTTTGCCTTCGCGAGAGGCACGGCCGTGCCTCTCGGAAAGGGAAAAAATGCGTTTTCTGCTCTCTTTTTTTTCCGCGAGAGGCACGGTTTTGCTTCCGCGAGAGGCACGGTTTTGCTATCGCGAGAGACACGGCCGTGCCTCTCCCGAAAGGGAAAAAAACGCGTTTTCTGCTCTCTTTTTTTTCCGCGAGAGGCACGGTTTTGCTTCCGCGAGAGGCACGGTTTTGCCTTCGCGAGAGGCACGACCCGTGCCTCTCGGAAAGGGAAAAACGTGTTTTCTGTTTTTTTTCTATCGCGTGAGGCACGGTTTTTGCGTCCGGCTTTTTTCGTCCGGTTTTTTTCGTGAAAAAAAAGTTCGTCAAAAACTATCAACATGGGATCTAGTTTTGAAGATCTCGACGCGAGAAAGCCAACGGTGAAAACGGTTCGAGATTTGGATGCACGGTTTAGGAGATGAAACATTTTGAAAATACGGATCTACGAAAAAAGGGAAAACTCCCAGGTTGCGACAAGTGGCACGCATGCAGTGCGCCACTTGTCGCAACCTGGGGAGGTGGGAGTAATCGTTGGAAGGTGTACTCGCTAACTAGTGATTTCGAACTACAAGTCCAGAGGTGTTGCATCACCTTCACTTGGGCCCATAGGCCTTGTACGACCTAGGATTAGTTTTAGGCTGCTTTGGGACTTTCTCCCACCTCCTTGGCCGCCACCCCTTTCTCCTATATAAGTAGATCAATCTAGTAGTTTTTTCCTTGGGATTTGTTTAGTTAAAAGTTAGCCATTGCAACTTCGTGTACTTCGTTTGTGTCCAACGACCAGACCAAGACCGCTTTTGGATCCCCACCTTTTATCAATACTTCATCTATATTCGCAATATTCAGATTGCATTATCATATTCTTGCTTGTTCTTCGATTGCATGCTGGAATAGACCTTCGTGGTCAGGTTGATCGTGTTCCGGCGTGGTCAATAACCTCCTGGAGTTGGTTTGGCGATTGCTAAGGCGCAACATTGTGCACCTTTGTATTCGGATCGTCAAAGTCGTCTCCACCAAATCGATAGGTATCATCTCATCAAAAGATCGGGACCCTTGCCTCTATCAGAGAAAGTCGCACCGTAGAAATCGCTAAACTTACTCCGAGAGGTTATGACCACGCGGGAGCACGATCAACTTGATCACGAGGGTCTATTTCCTGCACACAAATGAAGAACGGACAAGAAACAAAAATTGCAATCTAGATATTGCAAATATAAAAGGAAAGCTTTATTAATGAAAGTGGGGTTCTGTGACGTCTTGATCTGATCGTAGAACACAAACGAAGGATGCGAAGTTGCAGCTATGGCAAACTTTTAATCTAAACAAAACCCCACAAAAAAGCTAGGGGATTGATCTATTTATATAGGGCTAAGGGCTGACAACCAAGGAGGTGGGAGGACGTCCCAAGTAAGGCAGCCTAAACCTAATCCTAGGTCGTACAAGGCCTGTGAACCCAAGTGGAGGTGATGCAACACCTTTTGATTTGGATTTTGACTCGGATTCTATAGCACCATCGCACCATTTTGGATGTATCTCCTCGCTCAAAATGAATTTGAATGTGAAGCAAATTAGGTTAGAAAGTACACGAATAAACTTTCCAACAAAAAAAGAATCACCCAATTTGGAGTCCGGATGCAAAAGTTGTTGGTGTTTTAAGTCAAGTATGTCTGTGTAGTCTGAATCTGAGTCCAGAACGTGAGGGACTTGGTCTCTAGCTTCTCTTGGGCCAAAAGTGACGTGAGGGGACTTCTTGAACATCACCTAATCATTTCCTTTGACGCGAGAGCACTTCTTAAACAACACCTAATCATTTCCTTTTCCTTTGTCTTCACATGTGGTTTGTACAAGTGTTCAACAATTCTACATTTAGGCATGAAATAGAAATAGGTGAAGTATTTTTGTTCCGGATAACATAAATAAATTACTACACAATTCTTATAAGAAATCACCTCACAAATATGCATGTTTGCAATATTTTTGGTCATATGCAAGGTAGTCATGTCCTCATCATCTTCCATAGTAGTAGTATGTGCACCCGACAAGGGCACGCAGGTGCGGGAGCACGTGCAGGTGTGCATACATTTGATATGAGATTGATGAACGCAGGTGTGTGTGCAGGGGGGGAGGGGGTCATGCATGCATCTGTTTGGCAGAGTTGCATGTGTCACTCATCCCACCTCCCATGCCTTTTCATTTTATCTCTTAGTTTCAAGCTATCGTATCTTTTGAACCAAAAGTTAAAATTAAATTTCGTTTACATATTTGTGTTCGTTGGGATGAGAACATTTGATCAAGACCACTTTTGAATGCATTTTGGCAACATTTAAAATTTGATAGTCATAATAATAATTTTTTTATCAAATTTCACCATGTTTTACAAAGTTTCAATTTTTTTGGCTTTAGGGTTTAAGTTTTACCAAATTTATCATTCATTCCTGTCAAAGTTGGTAGTGGGAACTTCACGAAGCTGTTAAAACTTGTCAAAACATGTTGAAGAGTGGTCCCCGAAAGCGCTCCTCGCAAGGAACATGAATATGCAAATGAAACATAATAAACTGCATTTACGGTTCAAAAAACATAGATTCAAATTAGAAAGTCAAAGGAAAAAGCAGGAGAGGTGGGATGAGTGGAGCTGCCAAAAGTTCTGAGAAGCTGCGCGCATGTACTCCATCTAAGATAATTAAGGGCTAAAGCACATGCAAAGACCAAACCAATTTCCGAATCATGAGGTAATCGCATGTCAAGAAATCTACATACTCCAACACCTGCATACCACAAGTTCTCTCTCTAGTAGTACTAGAGTATAGAGTGGGGACATATTGAGATGTTTTTGTCATATTTAATATGTGTGAGTTGGAAAAATAGGGCACTAAAAAGCAACATAACCACGAGGGGACATATTGAGATGTTTTTGTGGAAGTCTTCAATTCCACTGATAGATTTTGTCAAGCGTGATCTATGGGTGCCACGAGGTTGGATATGAATGGCTCTCAATGCGGCAAGCACCCCCCCTGCTACAACGGTTTGTTTCAAATGGCGGTGACGCTGCCACGACATGCTTCTACAACGGTGGATGTGCTTTGGCAACATCGGAGGTGCTGCAACGATGTTGGTGCATGGGGGGTAGGAGACGACTATGCACAATGGCAGTATGCAACATCAACCATGTTGCAACCTCTGTGGGACGAATCGACATCGCCGACGACCACAATGTCAGCCATGTTGCAAATCTCCCGAGCGCAACATGGCTCATGTTGCAAAGAACTTGTGGTGCAGATCTTCAAGCACACCATGAATCATGTTGCAAACCTCCGAGTGCAGCATGACCCATGTTGCAAACCTCGTCAGATTGGACGACTATCCCGCGGTGGATCCCACGAGGCTCAAAGACTAGCTGGCTTACGCTTAGCTTAGCGTTCTCCATATTATTTTATGGTAAATGACCGCTATGGATATGAGGCGCGCTTCAATTATCACGTGATCAATACATGGCCCACACACGAATCCCCGCCTTTTCACCGTACGCGTCCTTTCAATTCTCCTCTCAATTTTTTCTCCCCGAAACTATTGTCCATATACTTCCTCCCTTATCTAGATCAGCGCGCTAGCTCCGCGGTGTGCCCGTGGAAGGAAAGACCCCGCATGAGAAAGTTGGACCTCATCCAACATCTGTCGTCGCCCTGTCGTTATGACGGCCGGCCGACCCCCAGGGTCGCCCATTTCTTATGGTCTGATTAAAACCAGAAATGAATTCCGGTTTTCACAGATCATTCATTCTATAGGTTTTCTTTTCGGAAAAGATAATGCCAACACGTGTGGGCGTTTTGCAACTCACCCACACGCATGGATTGTCGTCCATGCGAGTATGCTCGAATCTTGACACGATTTGGCAGATTTTGTGTGCCACGTAGGAAGGGGCTGGTGTGTGGGCGTTTATCAGTTCACCCACATGCCTGTTTCACGCACGCAGAGCTCGCGGTTGCCAACCCGACGTGCGGTGGAACTGTCGTCCTGCCCACACGCCCGCACGATCGCCACCCGTCTCCTCTTCCCATTCCTCCCGCAACTCTCGCTTTTCCCTAAACTGCCAGTTGCCATGTTTTTTGCAGTGGTATAGGGCAACCGCCTAGTGTGCTTGTAAGCAGATGGCAACTCTCTCTCTTACCCGAATATATTATTTGTCATGTCGTGTTTCTGTGGCAACTGCCTAGTGTGCTTAGAAGCATATGGCAACTCCCACTATACACCAAGATATTATTTTGCCTTGTCTTTCCAGTGTTACATGACAACTGCCTAGTGTTAGTAGGTGGCAACTCCTACAATTTTTAAATCATGACAACTGTAGTAGACCAGGCATGACAACTGCAAGTGATAAGTCATGGTAGCTGCAGTTGGCCATACATGGCAACAACTGCAGTTGTCCATAAATGACAACTGCACTTGACCTGAGATGGCAACTGCAGTTCTTCTGACATGGCGATTGCAGTTGAGCAATCATGGCAACTGTAGTTGTCCAGACATGGCAACTGCAGTTCAGCAACCATGACAACTGCAGTTAAACAAACGTGGAAGAGGGTCCGGACAGGTTTGGGATGAGGGCGCGTGGTGACTGTCACGCGGGGGACCCACTCCAGTTTTGTTGGACGCCAGGCATGCGGGGCCGCGAGGTGGGACGCCGGGCGTGCGAGACTGCGAGGTGGGACGCCGGACGTGCGGGCCGCGAGGCAGGAGGCCGGACGTGTGAGTGTTACCTGTTTTGCCCACACGTAGGCATGCAGGCTGTTTTTCTTACATACCACACGAGACGTGTGGCAAGACCCCCTTAACGTCCACATGTGTGGGCAATATCAGGACCCTTTCTTTTATGATACCTACTCCTTTTTGCTGTAAAACAAAATTCAGCCGAGTCCCACTTTCGAGAAACAGTTCCGGCAAATCGGACGACTTGGAGTGATGGCACGGGCTCGGTGTAGCCCCTTCGTGGAAAAATGATCTTGAAGCACCAGAACGGTCGATACATTCGATTTAAGTTCATCTTGACTACACAGGGCGCATATCTACCACTCCCTCGCAAGTCGCAAACCACTCCAGATATCTACCTAGCTTGCTTGTACACAGAAACTACATACCATATACAGTATTACCATACACATGAATGATCCGCAAAGCAAACCGAAACTGCATTTATTTGCCAGATTCTGACGAAGAGCATCCGTCATGGGCGTCGTCCGCCGTAGGAGCCCGACCAGCCACCACCGTAGTTGTTACCTCCTGCTCTGTTGACTGCAACCATAGAAGGGCAAACATCATTAGAAATAACCATGGCTAGTAGATTTACTCCATGGAGAATTTGCAGCACACCCAACCCAAACTTAGCCATATAATCAAGCTCCTCTGTATGTGCCACAGAAAGAATACAAATAAACGAGGTAGAGATTAATTTTGGGAAGAAACATTACCATGGGTGAGATCCCTAGCAGCAACCACGCCTTGCGAGACGATGACAAGGAAGGCCAAGATGACGCACAGGAAGGCCAGAGAATTGGAAGCCATTTTAGCTACCTAGGCTTTGTGTGCTTCTACACGCTGAGATGACCAGCTTATATAGGGTGCTTGGAATTGGAATGGGTGGATGTGGATGTTTCAACGTGTCACCGGTGAACCACTAGTCCCACCAACAGCTGGCTATGGATTACCTCTGATGTGGACGTACCTCTTGACTGCGTCTTAATCCAAAGTGGCGACTTTGGAAAGTCAAATGTCGAGACTAAGACACAGGTGATTTTGTTATCTAGCTGTCCAGTCAGGCTTTTACTAATTCGAGGTTCTTGACAATGCGAAGATGTTAGTCCATTAGTTTTGGTTTTTGTCTGCCCTTAGAGATGAGCAACTGAAGCTTTCACTGTCGAAATGGTTGACAATTTCCACAGTGATTCTGAGCTTTCAAACCCCAATCTCTGTGTTTTGTCTTGCGCTCTTCGTAATGGAGTATAAGCAACCCGGACTCAACCAGGCATTCAGGTCTTAGTAATTGAAAAGTTCTTGTTGGTGCAATACTTATATGTTGCTTTGCTTGATGTCTGCTATGAAGAATCTTCATAGAATTCTTCGGATGATAAAAATAGCAAACACCTATTGGTCCCGTTGCATGTGGAATCTTAATGTGTGTTGTCGATGCGACCAAAGGGAAAGTGATGAACACAAGCTGATGAATGTTAGACGCAGTTGTTCTGCTCGCGAGCACAGGTGAGCGCTTTATCCTGACGGCTCGGCAGGGCATCGGGATGTGCAGCGTTGTTTTACTGAGCCAGCTGGTCGATCACTTTTAAAACACGGGAGAGGGAAATACAGTATGCAGCAGTGTCGTACGCCGTGCCGGTGACGGAGCCCGCAGATGGCGCCGTGACGGGAGATTCCCAGAGCCGTGGCTCGGGACGGTGTTCTCCTCCTGATCCGTAGCTCAGGCAGTGGGTTTTCGGTAGGCGGCGCTGCGCAGGGTAGTAAATGAGGAATCAGACCAAGGCCCGTGCTATTTCCCACCTCTGGCCACCCCTTTCTTGGATCGCCATTGACGCCCGCGGAGATCGACGGTGGAAGGAAATACACAGCGGAGCTTTTTGGAATGGAGTTCCTGATGCAACCCATTAGAAGGTAACGCAACCCCCCCAACCAGCTTCCAATGGAGCCGCTGCACCTACCCCACGATGGCGACAGTAGATGAGGAGCTACCCCCCATGGCGACAGGTAGCGCTGATGGGCAGATCTGTGCGGCGGATGGGGCAGTCGCGTCCTAGAGGGATGATGAACCGCAAGCATCTGAGCTATCTATTGGTCAGATTGATCCAAAAACTCCAGGCTGGACTCGCAGGTAATCTCTTCGTTAATGGTGTTTGCATTGGAGACTGTTCGTCTGATTTTAGGTGCACTTCAAATCGCATGAACTGACTTGCGGATAGGTTGGTCAATTTTGCAAGAGGATTTAGTTACATAATATGAAATAGGTAGACACTAGCAAAATTGAAATGGTTGTATACAGATTTTTGGGAAAGCTTGTGTGCTTTCCTCATAGCAAGTGCTTCAGATAGTAGCAGCAACGCATGGTTAACACAAAGGATATCAATGTTAGTTTGGTTTATGGATAGTGGATTCTGATGCGAGGGAATAGATAGCAAAATTGAGCTGAAAATTTCTATTTAGATACTGAATTCATGGAACAAAGAAATGTATGGTGGACTGAAAAGTGAGCCTGTTTGATATGCTGAACATATGGTAATCAGTGATGCTAAGGGATTTCATTTACAGATTGTGGAAAATACGAGAGGCGAAACACAAATCAGAACTGGTGTACATATTATATTCATAACCGTAGCTGGAGGTACTAGCATCATGTTTATTAAAAAAAAACATACTAGGCTTGGTTTGTTTTGATGATAATTGATTCTGACTTTAGTTAGTAAATACCAGAATTCAGTTGCGGAGCTTCTGAGATGCAGCTTGAGTTGAACACATTCCTAGGGGTCATGGCTGGTGATGATGGAAAAGTAGATGACATCTAAAATGTCGAAAACCCTGAATGTAGGCATAAGACACCATCTGCTTCGTTTCATAAGACATACATGCTGAACATATTAATTTATCAAAATGCAGGGTTAGAATCGGAGATGCTGCTCCGGGAAGGGTGCTTTGCCCTGGGCGACCCAGCGCCCTTGAGAAGGCAATACGGGGGTTCGCTGACAAACCGAGCAGTATTGTAATCGTGTCAGCACTTGGTACGAGCTTCGATACACTCGGGGAGGCCTATGATTTGTTCAATCTCTACTCGTGGGAGAAGCGATTTGGAATACGGTACGGGAAGAGTAGGCTGAATGTGGAGAGAACAAAATGCATGCAGGAAATTGTTGGCGGATGTGCGGTACACATTTGTACCCTTCCTGTATTATTTTCTATTAATTTGGCCTGCTTCTTGGGTGTATGAAAGCTGAGCCACCTGTCTTCGTATGACTGTGGTATTTGCAGGCTAAAGCTGGGGTGGGAAACACTAGATCATGCCGATGTGAATGCCCCGCATTAATATGACTGCTCCGATCAAAGGACAATGGTTGGTACATAGCTGAGCATCGTGAACAACACAACCATTTGTTGTCTCCAACATATGGGCAGACAATACACCGGCCTTCCCACAAGCACATTGATGTCTACATTAGAGACTTGGTGGAGCAGTCATGACAGAACAATTTGAATCTAGCCAAAGTATACAGCATCATCGGAAGTTTTTTTTGGTTCAATGGAGAAGGTGCCTTTCACAGAAAGAGCCCTGAAGAATTTGTGTGGTAAAATCAGCAGAGAGCAAGCAGAGGATGATGTGAGGAAGACTATGGAGGTTTTTGCAGATCTGGGTTCAAGAGATCCACATTTCACTTATCGTGTACAGACAGACAAAGATGGTCGGATAACAACTCTTATGCGGGCAAACGGGAACAGCAAGTCGCAATACACATTCTTCGGAGACGTTGTTTTCTTCGATACGACATACAGAACAACCCTGGACAACATGCCATTTGGTTTGTTTGTAGGTGTGAATAATCATTTCCAGAGCATCATACTGGCCGGGGTTTTGGTCCGTGATGAAAAGATCGAGACATTTGAGTGGGTTTTCACGGAATTCATTAGGATGATGGGGGGAAGTGCGCCCAAGACAATTCTAACAGGTTTAAACCCATACTATATAAACTATATGTGTGATAACCGTTTATAATGTTGTTTGTAAAGAATGATTGTCTAATATGATTTGTGTTGCCGTGCAGATCAAAACCGGGCGATGGAGGTCCCATAAAAAATGTTATGCCTCAGACGTCGCACCAATGGTGCACGTGACATGTGCTGAAGAAGGCGAAGGAATCGCTCGGTTCATTGTACACCAAGAAGAGTGAGTTCATGGCAGAGTTCCACAAGGTAGTGAATCACATGCTTATAATTGATGAGTTCATGGCAGAGATCCACAAGGTAGTGACATGTTATGCCTCAAACTTGAGCGACATGCTGGTAAGGTATACACACGGGCTATGTTTGAGCAGTTTGGACATATACTCTATGAGTGCGGTGCATACCAAGTGGAAGAGCTTGAGAAGGGGAAATTGTATCGTGCATTTCACACGGATGCTGCAAGGAGAGAAAAGTGGTGCAGGGTGTCATATAAGGTACGTGTTCTTGAAGGAGGTCAAGAATTCGACTGCGAATGTAGGCAATTTCCACACATGGGACTGCTATGCAGCCATGTTTTGAAGGTATGTAGACTGAAAAGATCCATCATCTGTTGTCGGATACAGATACAGTGTGTGCAGTCTGTGATGAACTAACTGGGTAATTTCAACTATGCAGGTGCTAGATTTCATCTGTATTACAAAGATACCACAGAAACACATTGGCAAGCGATGGACGAGGGACACACGTGACATACTACCAACTCACCTTACTCAATATCAGAGAGATAATGCACACAAATCCATTCAGCTTCAGGCATTTCAATATGTGCATGCATGCCATGGAGTTGGTACGGATGGGCGATGCAAGTGTTGAAGCATATGGAGTATAAAGAATTGCATGGTGGAGATGCAACCATTTGCAGAAATTAGGGATGGGCTAGGTCTGGAAGACAGAGTAGCTGAACAAGGAGATGCTGTGAATCAGCTGCCAGCGCGAACAACAGTTGTCGCTGCGAGTGGAGGTGCAGTCATGGGGATTGTGAATGATGATGCCATTTCTGCAAATGAGAGTGGGAACATACTCACTGTTTTTTTTGCGCCAAAGGAATGGAAAGAAATGGGGCGCCCAACAACCAGCCGGGAGAAGGCACCGTACGAGGGGCTTAGCAAACGCTCAACGTTCTGCAGCATATGTCGCCAGCACGGTCACAAGAAGACTACCTGCCCGGACAAGGTGCAAAAATTGTGGTTGAAGGTCACAGGCGAAACAACTGCCACAAAGTGGGTGATCTGTGGATGATTGGCATGTGAGTAGTTGCAGCAACCTATCTGTTAGGACTATAAATCTGTAGAACTTAATGTGTGTGGCGGTAGTTCCGTCAGTAGAACTCCTCTAGTGTCATGCTTTCTGAGTGTGTTCGCCTGCTGTTATGCATGGCAGAACCAAATATGGATTATCTGAAATAATGTATGCTTGAAGTGGTGTGAAGCTGACGTATTAGTGTTCGCACAATGAGCGTGTTTGATTTTCTGAATTTGTGTACACTATGGTGATGCATTCTGAATTTGTCGGCACTATGGTCGTGTCTACATTTCTGAATTCTTTTTTGCAAGATATTGATGCATTCTGAAATTATCAGGACTTGCGTCGTGTCTTGATCTCTGAATTTTTAAGCAACATGGCATGCATTCTGAATTTTTCTAGACATGCATTCTAAATTTTTCTAGACATGCGTTTTGAATTTTTAAGCAACATGACATGAATTCTGAAATTATCAGGACTTGCGTCATGTGTTGATCTCTGAATTTTCTACAGTACCGTCGTCGTTGTCTGAATTTATCTAGAGATCTCGGAGTGCATTCTGAATTCATGAACAAAATCAAAATGCATATAAGCTGGTGCATGTGTTTGCTGGCTGGTATGCATTATAGATTATGAGAACTACATTGTCCATTGCGAGCAGGATGTCTGCTGATTGAAAATTAAAATTTGAGAAAAGTTGGATATGTTTGTCTATTGGAGTGTCCCGTGCAGTTGAATGATTGACACGTAACACTGTCCATTGTTGACAGGTGCATGCCTTCCCAATGCTGTACTGATCACCGAAATTCTAGTGGCAAGAGCGGGAGGAGCAGGGGCAGCAGGTAGAGAAGGAGCCGCCGTTGGCTCAGAATCGGTGGCAGAACGACCTAGTCCGTTGGTGGACGTCTAAGCCAGATCCCGGCTAACTCACGGCATGGCAAGGCCGTGATGGCAAAGGTGGGCCCCCACAACTGTTCATTAATCTATATACGGGGATAAAACCTGGGCCTATACGCGTGGGAGTGTGGATCGCGATGGCTGCGGGCGGGGTGCATACCGCGAGCACATGTGCTCGCGCTCAGAAGATCACTTTCAATGAATGTTAGTTTTTCTTTTTTTGTGAAACGAGCCTAAAGAATTGCCATCTCTACGGATTTTGAAGCACATGTTGTGCCAGTTGTGCTATTGGAAGGGTTTGAAGGTAACCTTTGCAGGGGATACCCCTTAACTAATGAGTGTAATTAAGAGATCGGCCGTCCTAATCTCTTGTTTCTCGCCTGACAGTGGTGTCGACTAGTAGAAAACAGGCCATTAGTCCCGGTCGGGAAGGGCCTTTAGTCCCGGTTCCCCAACCGGGAGTAATGTATAGGGACTAAAGGATCCAAACCTTTAGTCCCGGTTGGCTACGAACCGGGACTAAACCCCTGTCACGTGGTCGGCAGCGGGCACCAGGGGATGGGGACCTTTAGTCCCGGTTGGTAACACCAACCGGGACTAAAGATTTAGGGCCTTTGGGGTTTATGGGTTTAGGTTTTATTGTTTATTTTTCCTTTTCATTTTGTGTATTCGATTTAATTCTTTTTCATTTCAAACATATTTTACGCTGCTACATACTGTACACGTTATGCATATATAATAGAATATCTCGTAGAACCAATCATATACATAGAACTTTTCGTACGACCGTGCATACACATATGTACAATTTGGTATATACAATTTCTTCTACAATTTGCAAATCATTACATGCATGCATTAGGTGTAATGGTATTCTCCGTCGGGAGATATGACCTGCTCAAGCAAAAAACCCGCAATTTCCTCTTGAATTGCTCGTATGCGGTCCTTTGGTAGGAGCTTATCCCGCATCTCGTGCATCTTTAAAGAAGGAGATCAATATGAACATGTTAGTTGTCTGTATATATATTACATCATGATAAAAAATGTGAATGGTGTTTACGTACCCAAAGATCTCTTGTAGTTATGATCTTTTCGGTCATAATGCGAATGTTCTCGCAAACGTAATATGCACATAAACTAGTCCCTTGTTCCTGCCTCATGCACTTTACGAGAATATAATTCAATCAGATAATAATCAAGCATGATAATGGTATTGAAACTATACTTAAAGAGATGCGCGGACGTAGCTAGTACTACTTACATACCTTGGATCTTCACCATTTCAGCTCCTCTTTCCATTCACCTCTAACATCTTTGGTGAACTTTTTCCAAACCCTGCCCGGCAAAGAAAATGAATAAAGGAGTTACTAATTACTTGATATCAGGAAACGAACTAAAGAGGCCGACATAGTGCGTAAATGATTGAAATTACCTGTCGAGCATCGAATGCAGACTTCTGTATTCTTCAGGGTCTTTACTTAGTGAGTCCAGTACTTCAACAGTTCCATCGTCAATTCTAATGATTAGCAGGATCTAGTGGTAGCTGGGGACACGATTTGTATAAGCGGGCATGCATAACTCATCAACTACACTTAACGTCGATTATATATATATATATAAGGTAAAAGTAAGGTAAAAGTAACACTCACTTGAAGTTGTAAGGTAAAAGTATTTCTGGTTTGGTATTTAGGGCCTTCAAAAACCTTAGCAACATTTTCTCCGTGTCTTTAGAGTAAGTAGTTAACACCTTTTCATTAACGGTATTTGGGTCAATGAACCCAATGCCATAGACTCCATCTCTTTCCAATTCAAAAATCTTCATTCTGCACAATACCACACAAAAGAATATAGTGAGGATAATTACAGGCAATGAACGAGCTGAGCTAGAGACTTAATTAAATTACAGAAAGAAATCACTTACAGACAGTAGCAACTGACGATAGATTTGTCGAGTGCTTTTCGATTGAATAACTGAAAGAATTTTTCATTTTCAATCCACAAATCATTTTCATGGATGTAATGCTCTCACTTGACTTTCACCATGAGGCTCTGTCTCCCGCTCTTTACTTCTCTCATGTACCAGTCATGCAAGTTGTGCATTTGCGTTGATAGAAGCTTCTCATCTCCAGGACTCACGAGAGGGTTCCCGGGGACATATGCCCATTCTAGTTCCCTCGGATCCGTCGGTGGGAATTCCTTGATCTCTAGGAGTTGTTCAACAGTGATACCGAGCTGTCTAGCATTCTCTCTATCAGCGTCGGTTATTACCACCTTATCGGTACTCACCTTGAGCGGGATGATCGATTGCATTGCCTGTTCTCCGAGCTGGGGAACAGTTTTCCCGCATTTACTACTACCGCTCGACTTCTGTTTTTTTGTTTATGATAGGACTTGCTAATAGAGCGTTCATAGTCTGAGAGCGGCCTTTTCTCCGCCGGTTTAGCTGCATTCAAAAAGTGTTGTACGACTTCCTCAAGTATTTTCTCCTTTGGCGGCGGGGGCTGTTTCGGTCCAAAATGGGCCTGTAATTCCTTAGCCTCTTGTTCATCGATTTCCTCGGCAGTCATCTCGTAAGGTAACTTCTCGTAAGGTAACTTCTTTTTGATAGGAGGCTCGGGTTTCTTCTTTTGTGCTCTCTTCCGCTTTGGAGACGGCGGATATCGATATCGCGGACTCGCGCTAGGTTCCGTCTCGGGGTGGGATGGACTATGCTGACATGGCGGAGATCGATATGGCGGACTCGCCCTGCGCTCCGTCTCGAGGTGGGTTGGAGTCTGCTGACGCGGTGGACTTGGAGGACTCGCCCTGCGCTCCGTCTCGAGGTGGGTTGGAGTCTGCTGACGCGGCGGACTTGGAGCAGGAGTCGGTAGCCTTGGCACCGAGTTTGGAAACACGATGAATTCCTTTTTCCATAAAATGAGACAACGAATGGCTTCTCCCAGTGTCCGCTCCCCTTCACCTCCAAGGTAGTCAAGATCTAGTGATTCATATGCCGACACAACTTCATCCACCCCGACACGAGCATAGCCAGGTGGATTCGGATTGCCGTGGAAGGTTGCTTCAGGTCCACTCGGTAAAGCAAAGCCGTCCGCCACCTTCATGGATATGTTCTTCAGTTTCACGTGTAGCTCACAAACTGTCGACTCTAGGATATCATCCACGGGGTAGCGAGCCAGCAGTGCATCATCGGTCGGGACCCCCGTGGAACCCACACTGCTTTTCGGCATAGATGATGGAATGGTACCATCCATTGCTGCATCTGGATGCTCCTGCTGCTGAGACGAGCCTTGCTGGCTAAGTTTGTTGATTTGATCCTGCTACAGCATGTATTTGCGTTCCAAGTCCGCGTTCTTTGCTTCTACCATTTGAATCCGATCTACTTCATGCTTCTTCTTTCTCTCACGGCTTCTGTAACTGTCGTTCCAATCCGCAAACCCCAGAAGCCACGGAACAAGGCCTTTGCCTCGTGTTCGTCCCGGGTGTTCAGGATTCTTGAGGGCGCGTGTAAGCTCGTTGTTCTCTCTCTCGGGCTGGTACAGACCCATTCGAGCTTCTTCTATTGCTTTAAGTAACTCGTCCGTGGCTTCTTTAAGACTTGCCTGTTCAAGAACCTTCCCTGTCTTTGGGTCCAACTTTCCCCCATGTGCATAAAACCAAGTCCTGCACCTGTCGGGCCAATTCTCTGTTTCTGGAGTGACCCCTACAGCCTTCATGTTTCTCTCGGATTCTTCCCACAAAGGCAACCCATACTTGTAGCCACCTGGCCCCAGATGATGGTGCCACATTTTTTTCTCGGCATTTATCTTGTTTACTCTCGACAGTTCCTTAGCTGCTTCTGATTCCTTGAACTGCACAAATCTGTCCCAGTCATCTTTTAACTTCGTATATTCTCCTTTGAATTCTGGAGTCTTCTTTCCTCCTTTCAAGTAATTGGTCCATAACCTTTTCTTCCAAGTCTGGAATTGTGTGGCCATCTTCTTAAGAGCACACTTCTTGACTTTCTCCCGTTGGAGATCTGTGAGACCCTCTGGTATGGTGAAATGTTTCATGAGCGCCTCCCAAAGCAGATCTTTCGCTCTTTGGCTGACAAAAGGAACTCCGCGATCTTTTGGCTGATTCCATTCTTGAGCCCAGATCGGGATTTGGTCCCTAACGATAACTCTGCATTGACGTATAAATTTGTCTGCATTAATTTTTGGAGCAATCGGTTCGCCATCTGCTCTGATTTGATCGATGTTGTACTTTATGCCTTCTTTCAACTTTTTTGTCGGGCCACGTTTAACCCTTGTAGAAGATTTGCTCGATCCGGAGGGCTAAAATAAGAAAGATTCGTTAATATATACAAATCAATCAATACTTCTGATGATCACCAGAGGGCAAATTAATACCTCGCCGGACTTCTGATGATGGAGAAAAATTTCTTCGCCATCATTGTCAGCTGGTTCCCCTTCGTCTCTTGGTTGTTCTTCCTCAATTCCCTCACCAGATGGGTTAAGGTATTGTGAGCCATCATCTACTTCTTCATTCTCTTCGTTTCCGGAGCGTATCATGTCGTACATGACATTTTCTTGATCACGGTCTCTGTCTCTACCGTCCATAGCTTAACTAATCCAGAACAAATATAATACAATTAGAATGCATTCAATAAGCAAAACCGGAGATATGCAAATCAGTACAAGGCAATGCAACAATATGATCATATAATATCACTAATACATCATCGAATAGTATCACTAATACATCTCGAATATGAACATATAATATCACTAATACATCATCGAATATTATCACTAATACATCTCGAATATTATTATATAATATCACTAATACATATCTAGTTGACGTCTCGCGGCGCAGGTGGTGGACACCCAAAGAGAAGGAACTATGACAGGATCATAGCTCGGGTGAGATCCCTGAAGAACCTGCCAGGTATTTGAGAACCTGGCGTCCAACGCAGCCATGTAGCGTCGGACGTGCTCGTCCTCCTCCCTGACACGGCTACGTACCACCTCCGCGGGGGCCGGCTCCCTTTGCACCGACAGTGGTCCACGCGTCCGCCACCAAAGAACCTCCGGGTCGACGACGGGACCCTGATTCCTCACCAAGCTGCGCGCCCCGGAAGGCAGCACCTCCCAGTGCCAGCCCGGCGGAGCCCAGTCCCGGACATGGCGCCTCTCAAGCAGGTTGTTGCCACCGAGTCGACGACGAGGATGCTGGCCGGGCATCGTCGACTCAACGGCTACGCTATGCAACTAAAAATTTAAACATCTAAACATCATATATCTGCCTAATATGAAATAGCTAATGCCTAATAAAAAGTCTCATTTACTCAAACATATTAACATCTAAACCCTAAACATCTAAACATCATATATCACCGTCGCCGTCGCCTCCTCCTCACCGGCGATCGTCGCGGACTCCTCACCGACGATCGTCGGGGACTCCTCACCGACGATCGTCGGGGACTCTCCCTCACGAACGATCGTCGGGTACTCCTCGATATCGCGTCACCAACGACCGAGGATACTACATTATTTCCAACTAAAACAACTAAAACGTAAAAAAAACTAAAACATAAAACAACTAAATTAACTAAAACAACTAAAACATAAAACAAATAAAACAACTAAATTAACTAGAACATTAAAAAAACTAAACAACTAAAACATAAAAAAATTACTATGGCGACCGCGACGAGGAGAACTCACCGGGGGTTGACGAGGAGAGCGGCGCGACGGCGACGAGCGGCAGCCTGGCGGCGTCGGGGCAGGGCGACGGCGACGAGCAGCGACGGCGACGAGCGGCAGCCTGGCGGCATCGGGGCGGGGCGACGGCAACGGCGACGAGCGGCAGCCTGGCGGCGACGGCGACGAGCAGCAGCGTGGCGGCGTCGGGGCAGGGCGTCGGCGTCGGGGGAGAATGGGAGAGGTTGGGGAAATTTTCTAAGTCTGTGCTTATATACCCCAGTACCTTTAGTCCCGGTTGGTGCTACCAACCGGGACTAATGGCCCATCTTTTCGGCGGCCCAAATTCTGCGGGGAAGGGACCTTTAGTCCCGGTTGGTAGCACCAACCGAGACTAAAGCTGTATTTTCTCTTTTTTGTTTTGTTTTGTTTTTTTAATTTCTGTTTTTATATTTGGATAACTGTTAGAATATTTATAGTTTTTTAATGAATCTTTTTGCTTTAGGTCAAAACAATTACAAACTTTCTGTTAGTGCCAGTAGTTTTCAAATTTAAATAGTTTAAATTTGAATTCATTTGAAATTTGTGTGAAACACTAATTTGTGAATAACTTTAGTTTAAAAATAGATTTTTGATTGATTGTTTTTCCTGTTGTTTAACATTAGTATGTTTTATCATTATGTTAAACTTGGGAACTTTTAGGATAATTTAAATAGGTGTTTTAATCAAAACCAGATTCTGTTTAACTCTTTTAGTTTTATACCTTCATTTGTTTTAATCAAAATCACCCAAATGAACTCCAGACTTTTTGTGCATTCAATATGCACCATTCTAAGCCACATCTTCAAATTTCAACCCTATCTAACTTCATTTGCTATTTTTCATGCATTTAATGATTTTTTTGAGCTAAATGACCCTGAAATTAAAAAGCACTACAAATGAAATCTAAAAGGTAGAAACTTGGCATGGTATCATCATTTCACCCACATAGCATGTGCTAAAAAGTTGAGAGGGTTATGGCAAAAACTAGATGCACTTCGTGTACAAACTGGACGATTTCCTTCGAAGTATGAGGGTTTCGGACGAAAACTCATCTGTTACAAAGGCATTTCATTTTTTTAACTTATTTCAACTCCAGACTTTTTGTGCATTCAATATGCACCATTCTAAGACACATCTTCAAATTTCAACCCTATCTAACTTCTTTTGCTATTTTTCACGCATTTAATGATTTTTTTGAGCTAAATGACCCTGAAATTAAAAAGCACTACAAATGAAATCTAAAAAGGTAGAAACTTGGCGTGGTGTCATCATTTCACCCACATAGAATGTGCTAAAAAGTTGGGAGGGATACGGTAAAAACTGGATGCACTTCGTGTACAAACTGGACGATCTCCTTCGAAGTATGAGGGTTTCAGACGAAAACTCATCTGTTACAAAGGCATTTCATTTTTTTTAACTTATTTCAACTCCAGAATTTTTGTGCATTCAATATGCACCATTCTAAGCCACATCTTGAAATTTCAACCCTATCTAACTTCATTTGCTATTTTTCACACATTTAATGATTTTTTGAGATAAACGACCCTAAAATTAAAAAACACTACAAATAAACTCTGAAAAGGTTGAAACTTAGCATGGTATCATCATTTCACACACATAGCATGTGCTAAAAAGTTGAGAGGGACACAACAAAAACTGGATACACTTCGTGTACAAACTGGACCATCTCGGCTACTCACTAGAGAAGAAAAGTGATGACGGTGAAGCCAATCATATCCCAGAGTGGGATCTTGGGTATAAAACTTTTTCTTCTCGTGTGTCCCTTGCTTATTGCGCCATAACCATGGACAATCTTCATCATTTAACAGGATGCTTGGGTCAGTCTTCACTGTGAAGGGAGGAATTTCATCAAACTTTTCATAATCTGTTGACATGTCTGTCTTGTCCTGCACTCCCACGATGTTTCTTTTCCCTGAAAGAACTATGTGGCGCTTTGGCTCATCGTATGATGTATCTTCTTTCTTATCTTTTCTTTTTCTTGGTTTGGTAGACATGTCCTTCACATAGAAAACCTGCGCCACATCATTGGTTAGGACGAATGGTTCCTCTGTGTACCCAAGATTGTTGAGATCCACTGTTGTCATTCTGTACTGCTGGTCTACCATTACCCCTCCTCCAGTCAGATTGACCCATTTGCACCGGAACAAAGGGACCTTCAAATCACTTCCATAGTCAAGTGCCCATATCTCCTCTATGTAACCATAATATGTGTCCTTTTTCCCTATTGGTGTTTGCTGCATCGTCAAAGCGGACACCACTGTTTTGGTTGGTGCTCTTTTTATCTTGGGCGATCGTGTAAAATGTATTCCCATTTATCTCGTATCCTCGGAAAGTCAATATAGTCGAAGATGGTCTCTTGGCCAACAACTACAACTCATCTTCAACAATGTCATCATTCATAAGATGTGTTTGCAACCAACCGCCGAAAGCCTCAATGTGTGTACGTTTAATACAGGGGTCAGACTGCTCCGGGTTCTTGGAGCGTATAATATCCATGTGTTTCTCGATATACGGGGTCACCAAGGTAGAATTTTGTAGAACTGCGTAGTGTGCTTGCGCCCAAGAATGCCCGTCCCTACATATTATTGATTTTGGTCCAAGCGTGCCTTTTCCACGCAGTCTCCCCTCATGCCGCGATTGAGGAACACCAATCGACTTAAGGTCAGGAATAAAGTCAACACAAAACTCAATAACCTCCTCTGTTTCATGGCCCTTGGAGATGCTTCCTTCTGGCCTAGCACGGTTACGAACATATTTCTTTAAGACTCCCATGAACCTCTCAAAGGGGAACATATTGTGTTGAAATACAGAACCCAGAATGGCAATCTCTTCGACTAGGTGAACTAGGACGTGCATCATAATATTGAAGAAGGATGGTGGGAACACCAACTCGAAACTGACAAGACATTGGACCAAATCATTCTGTAAGCTTGGTAGGATTTCCGCATCGATTACCTTCTGAGAAATTGCATTGAGGAATGAACATAGCTTCACAATGGCTAATCGAACATTTTTTGGTAGAAGCCCCCTCAACGCAACCGGAAGCAATTGCGTCATGATCACATGGCAGGTATGAGACTTTAGGTTCTGGAATTTTTTCTCTGCCATATTTATTATTCCTTTTATATTCGACGAGAAGCCAGAAGGGACCTTCATACTGAGCAGACATTCAAAAAAAAATCCTTCTCTGCTTTGGTAAGAGCGTAGCTGGTAGGACCTTCATACTGCTTTGGATGCATGCCGTCTTTTGCGTTCATACGTTGCTGGTCCTGTCGTGCCTCCGGTGTATCTTTTGTCTTCCCATACACTCCCAGGAAGCCTAGCAGGTTCATGCAAAGATTCTTCGTGACGTGCATCACGTCGATTGCAGAGCGGACCTCTAGGACTTTCCAATATTCTAGCTCCCAAAATATAGACTTCTTCTTCCACATGGGGGCGTGTCCGTCAACGTTAATCGGAACAGATTGTCCGCCAAGACCCTTTCCAAAGATTACTTGTAAATCCTTGACCATATCAAGTATATCATCACCAGTACGGAGGACGGGCTTCTTTCGGTGATCTGCCTCACCTTTGAAATGCTTGCCTTTATTTCTTAAGGCATGCTTGGTCGGAAGAAATCGACGATGTCCCAGGTACACATTCTTCTTGCATTTGTCCAAATATATACTTTGAGTCTCATCTAAACAGTGCGTGCATGCATGGTATCCCTTGTTTGTCTGTCCTGAAAGGTTACTAAGAGCAGGCCAATCATTGATGGTTACAAACAGCAACGCTCGTAGGTCAAATTCCTGCTGTTTGTGCTCATCCCACACACGTACGCTGTCGGAGAAACGACACCTATGGGATCGGAGGATCCCTTTACGATTCGGCAGGGAAGAGGGTTTGCACAAAGTGCAGATCAAGCAATCAACACGTGGGGAATTTACCCTGGTTCGGGCCGCAAAGATGCGTAAAACCCTACTCCTGCTTGGTTGTATTAGATGTGTTCTAGCTCAAGTTCTGGGAGCGCTACAGTACTCAGCAGCTACACATGCAGAAAGGGCTGGAAAAAGATCCCCCTGTAGCTACGCCTTGGGCCTCCTTTTATACGTTCAAAGGGGTCACCAACAGTGGCGTACAGTGCATACATGAGGTGTAAAAGTAGCTACAATGCTATCATACCTAACACTGACGGCTTAGGACAAGAACATTAAATGCTCCGTTGAGGTGTCCCTAGCTACCTTCTATTCTGTTGCCACGCCATGAGACGGGTGGCAATAAAGTTGTTGTGTGCTTATCTTCTCTGCCACGCGGCCTGACAATCCGCACCCAAAAGCCTGTCCCCGTCAGAGCCTTCAGACGACGTGGTTATCCAGTCGTGCGGGCTGGATGACAGCTTGGCGGGCGGAAGTCTTGCCGGGAGGCCCTCGTAACTGGTTCTTTTGGCCCCCGGCAAGGGGGCCTTGCCGGGGGACTCGGTCGTTCCTCCAAGCTTAGAAGCAAAGAGGCTTGCCGGGGACTGGCACGCACCCGGCAAGGTCTTGCCGGCCCCAGGAATCCTACCGCGGTCGCCCGGGCACAAGTCAGGGTAATAGGTACCTTGGTTCTTAGTGCACCGACAGGAGCCCCCGGGCCTGGGCCACACATGCGCGCGCGGCGCTGTTGGGGTAGGCCTAAAACAGTGCGCGGGCACACGCGGCCGCAGTTTTTGTAATGATGACGGTTGATTGCTTCTCCCTCGATGCATGATAACTGCAGGTCTTGGGAGTAGTGGAGCGACGCGGTCCGTCTTCTTTCTCGGGAGGGGAAACGACGAACAGTGCGGCGCTCGATCGCCTTCACTATTAACGCCTCTTGGGTGACGCGCGCTGTCCAGGATTATGAAGAGTCGGCCTCCCTCCCCCTCTAACACCCAGTCCTATAAAAGGGAGGTGAGGGAAGAAGAGGAACACCGCTTATCCGCAATCCTTCACCTTCTGCATTTCGCCACTTCCTTCGACACGCCACCTCAAGATGGTGAGGGGACGTGGCCGCGCCCGGGGTTCGCATAGCGCTGTGCGGAGTAGCCCCCGGACTCTGGCGCGTGTGGTGGTGACGGCGGCGGGTTCAAGCTCCCGCGGCAGGACGACGTCTCGTGGCCGCGTGAGGACGACTCCGGCGGGGCGCGGTGGTCGCAGCAGTGCGCCTCTCCCGCAGCCCCACGTGGGGATCCATGCGGGGGTGGAGGTGCGGGAGTTCGTCGTGGTCCTCCCCCGCCGGCTTCGGACTTGGCTGCGCCTCCCTGATCCCTTCGCAAGAGCCATGGAGAGCAGCCAGCCTCGCGGCCTGTGGCTCCGAGCAGACGGCTGTAGCAACGGTCCTTGGTGGGTGGCGGTCAACCTTTCTCCCGGAAGCGCCATGTTCCTGACAAGGGGATGGAAGTCGTTCGCCCGTTCCCGGGGCCTCACCCCTAGACAGCTGCTTCACTTCAAGTTCAACGGTCCCGCCACCCTCTCCGTGAAATTCTTCGGAGCAACTGGCGTCCGCCTGGAGTGCTGCGCTGAGAGCTCGAGCAGCAGCGACTCCGATTCCTCCGGCGACAGCGACGACGAGGATAGCGTCTTCGGCATGAAGCACGAGGACTCCGACTAGGCACGTCTGGCGCCGTAGTTAGGTCCTGGCGTTCCATCCGCGAGACCTCGTTTCCGGATCAGTCGCCGCGTCGTGGTGGTAGATCTCCTTTTGTGTTCAGATTGTACCCGATGTAACTCCGTGAATGTTCAAGAAGCAATGCGTCGGGTACCAATCTTTCAAAAACTCCTTGGCTCTTGCGTGCATTTGTGTTTCCCGCTGTCCCCCGACAAGCATCTTGCCGGTTGAGCTCTCTGACACGCCCTCAACGGGAGCGCAGCACTCCGGAGAGGTGCGCTTGCCGGAGTGTGCGCTAGAGGTCTTGCCGGGCCTTGGGCTTGCCGGTGATGCGCAGACCTGTTCCCGGCTGCTCCCCCCGTCTGGAGGCTGTGGCTTGCCGGGAAACTCTCTGGCATGTCTTCAACAGAAACGCAACGCTCCGAAGAGGCGCGCTTGCCGGAGTGTGTGCCAGAGGCCTTGCCGGGCCTTGGGCTTGCCGGCAGTGTGGCAGACAGAGCAAGATGATGGCAGGGGTCGCGGGCTCAAAAAGAAGCGCCGCGCCGTGCGATGAAGAGCCAGCCCCCGGGCCTCCCCGTAAAGGATGCCGCGGGTGCTATGCTCGATTCATTCGCCTATCCTCGCCGTCTCTGCCACCTACTGCGGATGCCTCACTGCTGTCTCATCGACCTCCAGCACGGCGTCCTTGGCCTCCCGGAAGTGAAGTACTTTTTCGCATATATGTTGCTGCAATGGCACACATAAAAGAAGTAAATCGTCTTAGTCAAACCAATCTTTATGTACGCAACACATGTTTCTTTATGCTAAGATGAACGTTCGCTCTCCTCTTGATTAAGCCCGTCCTCGTACACATCTTATATCCTACGCTGTTCAGAAACCTTGCCGGCGCGTACACTTGCCGCGAGCTCTTTGAGGAGCAGATCCTTAGCAGCCCGCTGGAAATGCCGCCGCCGGCAAGGCGCCTTGCCGGGCCGGAACGCAGCTGCTAAATTTGCCGAGCGGACTCGAGGCGAAACCAGAGCACGAGCTAACCACGGCAAAGTTCCTCCGCATGCAGATTGATGTACAAGGACGAAAAATCAATCGAGACAACCCACGCTTGTCGGAGGAATTTCCGGTGCGCACGCCCCAGTCGGCAGCGCTCGAGGAACGGGTCCTTAGCAGCTTGCCGGGGACGCCGCCTCCCGGAAAGGTTAACCTTCCCAAAGCTTGTGCAGCCGTCCAAGTTGTCAGCGGACTCGAGACAACTCGGGGCGCTATTGACCCTGGGAAGGCTCCTTCGTGTGTTGGTGCAAGGAACAAACGAAGACAGCAAAAGAAGCATGATTGCCACAAGTCTTTGAAACTTATCTTTTCTGCCGTTCATCTCGCATGGCGAGGCCGCGCTCGCGGTGATGACCAACGGCTCTCAGGAAGGTTATTCTCTAGGGCACTGCCAGCCCCCGAGCCCACCTTCCATGCCACCGTTCACACCGTCGTCCGTCCGTGCAACTACAAGCAGACTGGACGCAGATGAACTGACCGCCGTGAAACCCTTCTTCTTGGGAGCCATGGCGATGAAGTTGATGAAGAAACTGGCGCGCTGATCACCAGATCAGGTTCACGCAACCCGCTTCCCCTACCTGGCGCGCCAAAGATGTCGGAGAAACGACACCTATGGGATCGGAGGATCCCTTTATGATTCGGCAGGGAAGAGGGTTTGCACAAAGAGCAGATCAAGCAATCAACATGCGGGGAATTTACCCAGGTTCGGGCCGCAAAGATGCGTAAAACCCTACTCCTGCTTGGTTGTATTAGATGTGTTCTAGCTCAAGTTCTGGGAGCGCTACAGTACTCAGCAGCTACACATGCAGAAAGGGCTGGAAAAAGATCCCCCTGTAGCTACGCCTTGGGCCTCCTTTTATACGTTCAAAGGGGTCACCAACAGTGGCGTACAGTGCATACATGAGGTGTAAAAGTAGCTACAGTGCTATCATACCTAACACTGACGGCTTAGGACAAGAACATTAAATGCTCCATTGAGGTGTCCCTAGCTACCTTCTATTCTGTTGCCACGCCATGAGACGGGTGGCAATAAAGTTGATGTGTGCTTATCTTCTCTGCCACGAGGCCTGACAATCCGCACCCAAAAGCCCGCCCCCGTCAGAGCCTTCAGACGACGTGGTTATCCAGTCGTGCGGGCTGGATGACAGCTTGATGGGCGGAAGTCTTGCCGGGAGGCGCTCGTAACTGGTTCTTTTGGCCTCCGGCAAGGGGGCCTTGCCGGGGGACTCGGTCCTTCCTCCAAGCTTAGAAGCAAAGAGGCTTGCCGGGGACTGGCACGCACCCGGCAAGGTCTTGCCGGCCCCAGGAATCCTGCCGCGGTCGCCCGAGCACAAGTCAGGGTAATAGGTACCCTGGTTCTTAGTGCACTGACATACGCCTTCTTTATTCCACAACTGTAAAAGTTCATTGACTAATGGCCTTAGGTACACATCAATGTCGTTGCCGGGTTGCTTAGGGCCTTGGATGAGCACTGGCATCATAATGAACTTCCGCTTCATGCACAACCAAGGAGGAAGGTTATAGATACATAGAGTCACAGGCTATGTGCTATGCTTGCTGCTCTGCTCCCCAAAAGGATTAATACCATCTGCACTTAAACCAAACCATACGTTCCTTGGGTCATCTGCAAAGTCCGGCCACTTTCTCTCGATTTTTCTCCACTGCGACCCATCAGCGGGTACTCTCAACTTCCCGTCTTTCTTATGGTCTTCTTTGTGCCATCGCAACGACTTGACATGCTCTTTGTTTCGGAACAAACGTTTCAACCGTGGTATTATAGGAGCATACCACATCACCTTGGCAGGAATCCTCTTCCTCAGGCGCTCGCCCTCAACATCATCACCAGGGTCATCGCGACTGATCTTATATCGCAATGCACCCCATACCGAACATGCATTCAAATTCTCGTACTCCTCACCACGGTAGAGGATGCAGTCATTAGGGCATGCATGTATCTTCTGCACCTCTAATCCGAGAGGGCAGACAACCTTCTTTGCTTCGTATGTACTGTCGGGCAATTCGTTGTCCTTTGGAAGCTTCTTCTTCATTATTTTCAGCAACTTTTCAAATCCATTGTCAGATAGACCATTCTCTGCCTTCCATTGCAGCAATTCCAGTGTGGTACCGTGCTTTGTGTTGTCATCTTCGCAATTTGGGTACAACCCTTTTTTGTGATCCTCTAACATGCGCTGCAACTTCAACTTCTCCTTTTCACTTTCATAGTTTCTCTTTGCATCAGCAATGGCCCGACCAAGATCATCAGCGGGCTCATCTGATGCCTCAGCTTCTTCTTCTTCATTCTCTCCCCCCATTGTAGTACCATCATATTCAGGAAACCCAGGATAGTTGTCATCATCCTCTTCTTCTTCATTCTCTTCCATTAGAACCCCTGTTTCTCCGTGCTTGGTCCAACAATTATAGCCGGACATGAAACCGGACGTAAAAAGGTGGACGTGGATTTGTTTTGCGCTAGAGTAAGTCTTATCATTCTTACACACACCACATGGACAACGCATAAAACCATCCCGCTTGTTTGCCTCAGCCGCACGTAGAAAACTATGCACACCATTAATGAACTGGGGAGAGAGTCGGTCCTCGTACATCCATTGCCGGTTCATCTTCATTACACAACACCGAAAAGACCAAATTAATACAAGTTCATACATAAAGTTCATACACACTTATTCTTATAAAACAACATACAACTATCTAGCTAAAACATTTAAATGCAACAACAAATGCGATCAAAATCGCAACTAAGGTAACAATTGATCCAACAGCATAATGATACCAAGCCTCTTTATTAATGGCATATTTTCTAATCTATCTAATCTTCAAGCGCATTGCATCCATCTTGACCTTATGATCATCGACGACATCGGCAACATACAACTCCAATTTCATCTTCTCTTCTTCAACTCTTTTCAATTTTCCTTTCAAATCCTCGTTTTCTTTTTCAACTAAATTTAACTTCTCGACAATAGGGTCGGTTGGAATTTCCGGTTCAACTACCTCCTAGATAAAAATATCTATGTCAACTTGATGGGCATAATTGTCATTAACACGAAATGCAACAAATAGTTATAAAAGAGAATATACCACATCCGAATCGTAAACCGGACGAGGACCGACAGGCACGGATATCATAACCATGGCACTATATATAACAACAATCATACAAGTAAGAAAATTATGCAAGTAACTATCTAAATCATACAAATACGATTTTTTTTATAAAAAGGATAAGAACACAAGAAGAGGCTCACCAAGGTGGTGCCGGCGACGGGATGGTGCGGGCGATCGACGGTGGTTAGGACGGGGACGGGAAGGCACACTAAGTAAACCACACCTACACATATGCAAACTAAGAAGTTAATTTGAGCTCAAATTGCATATAAATCAAAAAAACTACCACATAATTACACCCAAACAAAACCCACAAATCACTATACTTATAAAGCATTGCCCGAGCTGATCTAGCAATAAGAGATGAAAGGACAAAGTTGCTAACCTTTGTGGACACTTGGATGGATTGGGGTGCCTCAAATCTTGGCAAAAATGGAGGGATGAGCTCGAGCTAGGGAAGAACAGAGAGGGGAATGGAGAAAACAGAGAAATGGGCTCGGGCTGGACGAAGCGTTTATATAGGGAAAGCTTTAGTCCCGGTTGGTTATAGAAACCGGGACTAAAGGTCTACATATGGAAAAACTCCTAAGGATGCAAATCCTATGAACCAAACGTCCATCAAAGAAAAAATTCCTAAGGGTTTAAATCCTCCAAAAATCTTATGCAATTCCTTTGAATCAAAGGAGCCCTAAACCTATATACACTACTGGAATCAGGCACTTGGCCGTCTGCCATGGCGGACGGCAAAGAGGAGGATTGCGGACGGCAAACCTCTTTGCCGTCAGCCGGCAGACGACCACAGTTTCGGCACTGTGAATTCCGGTAAAGGAGTTCTTTGCCGTCTGCCTGGGCTCACCGGACGGCAAAGTTTTTTGCCGTCAGGGGACAGACGGCAAAGAGGCTCGACGGTGTAGTACTGACGTTAACCCTGTCAGGTGGCTAAAGGCACCCTTTGCCGTCTGCCCCCCACCATTGCTGTCGGCCCCCTTTGCTGTCTGCCCCCCCCCCCCCACCCTTGCCGTCTGCCCCCCACCCTTGTCGTCGCCCCCTTTGCCGTCTGCCACCGACGGCAAAGGGGACAAATGGCCCAAGGCCTGGTACTCCCAGGTTGCACAGGCAGCTGCCATGTGTCACCTTTGCCGTCGGTGGCAGACGACAAAGCCACGTTTGCCGTCGGTGGCTGATACGTCTCCAACGTATCTATAATTTTTGATTGTTCCATGCTATTATATTATCTGTTTTGGATGTTTTATATGCATTAATATGCTATTTTATATTATTTTTGGGACTAACCTATTAATCTAGAGCCTACTGCCAGTTTCTGTTTTTTCCATGTTTTTGAGTATTGCAGATAAGGAATATTAAACGGAGTCCAAACGGAATAAAATCTTCGGAATGATTTTTCTTGGACCAGAAGAAACCTGCCAGACTTGGAGATGAAGGCAGGAGACATGCCGTGGCGTCACAAGCCACCAGGGCACACACCCTAGGGGGGGGCGCCCTCCTAGCTTGTGGCCCCACGGCAGCCCTCCTAACCCTATTCTTCGGCCTATAAATTCCCAAATATTCCCTAGATACTAAAAGGATCCACAAAAATACTTTTCCGCCGCCGGAAGCCTCTGTTCCCGTGAGCTCCAATCTTGGAGCCTTTTCCGGTAATCTGCCGGAGGGGGATTCGATCACGGAGGGCATCTACATCAACTCCATTGCCCCTCCGATGATGCGTGAGTAGTTTACCTCAGACCTTCGGGTCCATAGCTAGTAGCTCGATGGCTTCTTCTCTCTCTTTGTTCTTCAATACCATGTTCTTCATGATCTTCATGGAGATCTATCCGATGTAATACTCTTTTGCGGTGTGTTTGTCGAGATCTGATGAATTGTGGGTTTATGTTCAGATTATCTATGAATATTATTTGAATCTTCTCTGAATTCTTATATGCATGATTTCATATCTTTGCAAGTCTCTTCGAGTTATTGGTTTGGTTTGGCCAACTAGATTGGTAATTCTTATAATGGGAGAAGTGCTTAGTTTTGGGTTCAATTTTGCGGTGTCCTCACCCAGTGACAAACTAGGGGTAGCGAGGCACGTATTGTATTGTTGCCATCGAGGATAAAAAGATGGGGTTTTCATCATATTGCTTGAGTTTATCCCTCTACATCATGTCATCTTACCTAATGCGTTACTCTGTTCTCCATGAACTTAATACTCTAGATGCAGGCAGGAGTCGGTCGATGTGTGGAGTAATAGTAGTAGATGCAGAATCATTTCGGTCTACTTGACACGGACGTGATGCCTATATGCATAATCATTTCCTTGGATATCTTCATAATTATTCGCTTTTCTATCAATTGCTCGACAGTAATTTGTTCACCCACCGTATTATTTGCCTTCATGAGAGAAGCCTCTAGTGAAACCTATGCCCCCCTGGGTCTATTTTCCATAATATATTTTCAGATCTATAAACCAAAAATACCAAAAATATCTTGCTACAATCTTTTTATTTTTAGTTTACTTTCCGTTCTAGCAATCCTATCTATCTATCTCTATCGGATTTCATCCTTGCAAGTAACCGTGAAGGGATTGACAACCCCTTTATAGCGTTGGGTGCAAGTGTTTGATTCTTTGTGTAGGTACATCTATTGGGGACTTGCTTGTATCTCCTACTGGATTGAGACCTTGGTTCTCAACAACTGAGGGAAATACTTATCTACTTTGCCGCATCACCCTTTCCTCTTCAAGGGAAACCAACGCATGCTCAAGAAGTAGCAAGAAGGATTTCTGGCGCCGTTGCCGGGGAGATCTACATCAAGCCTACCAAGTACCCATCACAAACTCATCTCTTGCATTTACATTAGTTGCCATTTGCCTCTCATTTTCCTCTCCCCCGCTTCTAAAACAATTTTCGAAAAGATTTGCCTTTTTATTCGCCCTTCTTCCGTTCGTCTTTTCGTTTGCTTTTCGTTTGCTTGTGTGCTAGATTGCTTGCTTTGTCACGATGACTCAAGAGAATACTAAGTTGTGTGACTTTTCCAATACTAGTAATAATGATTTTATTAGTACTCCGATTGCTCCCGCCACTAGTGCGGAATCTTATGAAATTAATGCCGCTTTGCTAAATCTTGTTATGAAAGAACAATTTTCCGGCCTTTCCAATGAAGATGCCACATCCCATCTAAATACTTTCGTTGTGTTGTGTGATATGCAAAAGAAGAAAGATGTGGATAATGATATTGTTAAATTGAAGCTATTTCCGTTCTCACTACGAGATCGTGCTAAAACTTGGTTTTCATCTTTGCCTAAAAATAGTATTGATTCATGGAATAAGTGTAAAGATGCTTTTATTTCCAAGTACTTTCCGCCCGCTAAGATCATCTCCCTTAGGAACGATATAATGAATTTTAAGCAACTTGATCATGAACATGTTGCCCAATCTTGGGAGAGGATGAAACTAATGATTAAAAATTGCCCCGCGCATGGTTTGAGTTTATGGATGATTATACAAAGTTTCTATGCGGGATTGAATTTTGCATCTAGGAATCTTTTAGATTCCGCTGCGGGTGGTACTTTCATGGAAATCACATTAGGAGAAGCTACTAAACTCCTAGATAATATTATGGCAAATTACTCACAATGGCATACCGAAAGATCTCCTACTAGTAAAAAATTGCATGCTATTGAAGAAATAAATACTTTGAGTGAAAAGATGGATGAATTGATAAAATTGTTTGTTAGTAAGAGTGCTCCTATTGATCCTAATGATATGCCTTTGTCTTCTTTGATTGGAAATAATAATGAATCTATTGTTGGGGAACGGAGCATGAATTTCAAAAATTTCCTACGCTCACGCAAGATCTATCCATGGAGATGCATCGCTACGAGAGGGCAGAGTGTGTCTACGTACCCTCGTAGACCGTTAGCGGAAGCGTCTCACAACGCGGTTGATGTATTCGAACAATCCTTCGAGCTCCACCGATCGAGTACCGAACGTACGGCACCTCCGAGTTCTACACACGTGCAGCTCGGTGACGATCCTCGCCTTCTTGATCCAGCAAGATGTCGAGGAAGTAGATGAGTTTCGTCAGCACGACGGCGTGGCGACGGTGACGGTGAAGTGATTCCAGCAGGGCTTCGCCTAAGCTCTCCGAAAATATGACCGAGGTGGAAAACGGAGATCGGGGCACCGCACACGGCTATGGGACAATTGTGTGTCTCCAAGGGGTGCCCCTCCTCCGTATATAAAGGAGGGAGGGAGGAGGCCGGCCCCCTAGGGGTGCGCCAAGTGTGGGGAGTCCTACTAGGACTCCTTAGTCCTAGTAGGATTCCACCTCCCATACGGAGTAGGAAAGGGGGAAGGGAGAGGGAAAGGAAAGAGGGGGCTGCGCCCCCTCCCCTAGTCCAATTCGGTTTGGGCAAGGGGGGGCGCGCGCCTCCTCACGTGGCCTGCCTCTCCTTTTCCCGTATGGCCCAATAAGGCCCATTACTTCTCCCGGTGAATTCCCGTAACTCCCCGGTACTCCGAAAAATACCCGAATCACTCGGAACCTTTCCGACGTCCGAATATAGCCTTCCAATATATGAATCTTTACCTCTCGACCATTTCGAGACTCCTCGTCATGTCCGTGATCTCATCCGGGACTCCGAACAAACTTCGGCCACCAATCACATAACTCATATAATACTAAATCGTCATCGAACCTTAAGTGTGCGGACCCTACGGGTTCGGGAATGATGTAGACATGACCGAGATGACTCTCCGGTCAATAACCAACAGCGGAACCTGGATGCTCATATTGGTTCCTACATATTCCACGAAGATCTTTATCGGTGAACCTCATATGTCAACATACGTTGTTCCCTTTGTCTGGCGGTATGTTACTTGCCCGAGATTCGATCGTCGGTATCCAATACCTAGTTCAATCTCGTTACCGGCAAGTCTCTTTACTCGTTCCGTAATACATCATCTTTGCAACTAACTCTTTAGTCACGGTCCTTGCAAGGCTTTTGTGATACTGTATTACCGAGAGGGCCCAGAGATACCTCTCCGATAGTCGGAGTGACAAATCCCAATCTCGATCCATGCCAACTCAACAAACACTTTCGGAGATACCTGTAGTGCACCTTTATAATCACCCAGTAACGTTGTGACGTTTGATACACCCAAAGTATTCCTACGGTATCCGGGAGTTGCATGATCTCATGGTCAGAGGAACGTGTATTTGACATAGTGAAAGCAATAGCAATAAACTGAACGATCATTTGCTATGCTAACGGTTGGGTCATGTCCATCACATCATTCTCCTAATGATGTGATCCCGTTATCAAATGACAACTCACGTCCATGGTCAGGAAACCTTGACCATCTTTTGATCAACGAGCTAGTCTAGTAGAGGCATACTAGGGACATAGTATTTGTCTATCTATCCACACATGTATTTAGTTTCCGGTCAATACAATTCTAGCATGAATAATAAACCATTATCATGAACGGAGAAATATGATAATAACTAATTTATTATTGCCTCAAGGGCATATTTCCAACAGTGTCCCACTTGCACTAGAGTCAATAATCTAGATTACATCTCCATGTAATTAACACTTAATCAGTTCTAAAGCTGATCATGTTTTGCTTGTGAGGGAGGTTTTAGTCAACGGGTCTGCAATATTCAGATCCGTGTGTTCTTGGCAAATCTCTATGTTATATGTAGATGCTGCTACCACACTTTGTTTGGAGCTACTCCAAAAGATTTCCCCACTATACTTATCCGGTCTGAGACTCACAGTCTTTCGGATCAGTGTTTAAAGCTTGCATCGACGTAACCCCTGATGACGAACTCTTTATCATCTCTATTCCCGAGAAATTCTTCCTTAGTCATCTTAAGGATAATTTGACCGCTGTCGAGTGATCTACTCCTGGATCACTTTGGTACCTCTTTTGCCAGACACATGGCAAGGCACACAGCTTGGCATACTTTATAGAACCTATGGCCGAGGCATAGGGGATAACCTTCATCCATTCTATTTATTTTGCCGTGGTCGAGATTTGAGTCTTACTCAACTTCACACCTTTCACCACAGTCAAGAACTCCTTCTTTGACTGATCCATTTTGAACTTCTTCAAAATCTTGTCAAGGTATATGTTTTGTGAAAGTCATATGAGGCGTCTCAATCTATCTCTATAGATTTTGATGCCTAACATGTAAACAACCTTTACCTAGATCCTCAAGTCTTACTCCACTTCACACTAGCCAAGAACTTATTTCTTTTGACTTGATCCATTTTGAACTTCTTCAAAATCTCATCAAGGTGTGTGAAAATATTTTGTCAGGTGTCTTGATCTATCTCTATAGATCTCGATGCCCAAACCGTGGATAACTCAAAAACAGGTTTTTATTGAAAAACTCCTTTCAATTAATTCTTTATGCTTTCCAGAAATTCTACATCATTTCCAATCACATATACTTATTAGAAATGTTATAGAGCTCCCACTCACTTTGTTGTAAATACAAGTTTCTCCATAAACTTGCATAAACCCAAACGCTTTGATCACTTCATCAAAGCGAGTATTCCAGCTCCGAGATGCTTGCACCAGTCCATAGATGGATCGCTGGAGCTTGCATACTTTGTTAGCACCTTTAGGATCAACAAAACCTTCCGGTTGCATCATATACAATTCTTCCTTAAGGAATCCATTAAGGAATGCCGTTTTGACGTCCATTTGCCAGATTTCATAATCATAAAATGCGGCAATTGCTAACATAATTTTGACAGACTTTAGCATCGCTACGGGTGAGAAAGTCTCATCGTAGTCAACTCCTTGAACTTGTCGATAACCTTTAGCAACAAGTCGTGCTTTATAGACGGTGACATTACCATCAGCGTTCGTCTTCTTCTTAAAGATCCATTTATTTTTAATAGCTCGCCGTTCATCGGGCAAGTCTACCAAAGTCCACACTTTGTTCTCATACATGGATCTAATCTCGGATTTCATGGCCTCAAGCCATTTGTCGGAATCCGGGCTCGCCATCGCTTCTTCATAGTTCGTAGGTTCACCGTTGTCTAACAACATGACCTCCAAGACAGGATTGCCGTACCAATCTGGTGCGGAGCGTGTCCTGGTTTACCTACGAGGTTCTGTAGCAACTTGATCCGAAGCTTTCATGATCATCATCATCTACTTCCTCTCTGGTCTGTGTCGGTGTCACAGAAATTTCTTCCTGTGACGTACTACTATCCAGAGGAGGTACAATTACCTCATCAAGTTCTACTTTCCTCCCACTCACTTTCTTTCGAGAGAAACTCCTTCTCTCATTCTTAGCAACGATTACTTTGCCTTTGGATCTGTGGTAGAAGGTGTACCCAACGGTCTCCTTTGGGTATCCTATGAAGACGCACTTATCCGCTTTGGGTTCGAGCTTATCTGGCTGAAGCCTTTTGACATAAGCAGTGCATACCCAAACTTTCAGAAACGACAGCTTAGGTTTCTTACCAAACCACAGTTCATACGGTGTCGTCTCAATGGATTTAGACGGTGCCCTGTTTAAAGTGAATGCAGCTGTCTCTAATGCATAACCCCAAAATGATAGTGGCAAATCGGTAAGAGACATCATAGAACGCACCATATCTAATAGAGTACGATTACGACGTTCGGACACACCATTATGCTGTGGTGTTCCAGGTGGCGTGAGCTGTGAAACAATTCCACATTGTTTTAAGTGATTGCCAAACTCGTAACTCAAATATTCTCCTCCACGATCAGATCGTAAGAACTTTATTTTCTTGTTACGATGGTTCTCTACTTCACTCTGAAATTCTTTGAACTTTTCAAATGTTTCAGATTTATGCTTCATCAAGTAGACATAGCCATATCTACTCAAATCATCTATGAACGTGAGAACATAACGATATCCACCGCGCGCCTCAACACTCATCGGACCGCATACATCGGTATGTATTATTTCCAATAAGTTGGTTGCTCGCTCCATTGTTCCGGAGAACGGAGTTTTAGTCATCTTGCCAATAAGGCACGGTTCACATGTCTCAAATGATTCATAATCAAGAGATTCCAAAAACCCATCTGTATGGAGTTTCTTCATGTGTTTAACACTGATATGACCTAAGCGGCAGTGCCACAAATATGTGGTACTATCATTATCTTTTGGCATTCGTGTTATGAACATGTGTATTACTACGATCAAGATTCAATAAACCTTTCATTTTAAGTGCATGATCATCAATGATATTATCCAAATAAATAGAATAACAATTATTCTCTGAAATTGAATAACCGTCTTGCAATAAACACTATCAGATATAATGTTCATGCTTAACGCAAGCACCAAATAACAATTATTTAGGTTCATCACTAATCCTGAAGGTAGAGAGAGTGTGGCGATGGTGATCACATCAACCTTGGAGACACTTCCAATGCACATCGTCACCTCGTTCTTAGCTAGCCCTCGTTTATTCCAAAGCTCCATGTTTCAAGTTGCAAGCAACTGAACAAGTATCAAATACCTAGGTGCTCCTACGAGTACTAGTAAGGTACACATCAATAACATGTATATCAAATATCTTTGTTGATATTGCCAGTCTTATTATCTGCCAGTTACTTTGGGGAAGTTCCGCTCCCTATGACATTTCCCTTTGCAATGGGAGCACTAAGTCTCGGGTTTGGTTCAGCCTTGGGTTTCTTCGCGTGAGCGGCAACTGTTTTACCGTTCTTCTTGAAGTTCCCTTTTCTTTCCCTTGCCCTTCTTGAAACTAGTGGTCTTATTAACCATCAACACTTGATGCTCCCTTTTTGATTTCTATATCCGCAGCTTGTAGCATCGCGAATAGCTTAAGGGTCATCTATCCCTTGCATGTTTATAGTTCATCACGAAGATCTAGTAGCTTAGTGACAGTGACTAGAGAACTCTATCAATCATCACTTTATTCGGAAGTCTAACTCCCACTTAATTCAAGTGATTGAAGTACCCAGACATTCTGAGTACATGCTCACTAACGGAACTGTTCTCCTCCATCTTGCAGCTATAGAACTTGTCGAAGGTGTCATACCTCTCGACCCGGGTGTGAGCTTGAAAAACAAATTTTCAGCTCTTGGAACATCTCTTATGCCCCGTGTTGCTCAAAACATATTTGGAGCTCCGGTTCTAAGCCGTAAAGTATGGCGCACTGAACTATCGAGTAGTCATCTTTTCTTGTCTGCCAGACGTTCATAACGTCCTCAGACGAAGCCGTAGGGGTATTTCACTGAGCGGTGCATTAAGGACATAAGCCTTTTGTGCAGCAGTGAGGACAATCCTCAGATCACGGACCTAGTCCGCATAGTTGCTTCCATCAACTTTCAACTTCGTTTTCTCTAGGAACATAATAAAAACAGGGGAACTACAGCGTGGTCTATTGATCTACAACATAAAATTGCAAAGATTATTTAGACTATGTTCATGATAATTGAAGTTCAATTAATCAAATTACTTAAGAACTCCCACTTAGATTAACATCCCTCAAGTTGTCTAAGTGTAACATGATCCACATCAACTAAACCACGTCCGATCATCACGTGAGGTGGATTAGTTATCAATGGTGAACATATTTCATGTTGATCATATCTACTATATGACTCAAGTTCGACCTTTCGGTCTCTTGTGTTCCGAGGCCATATCTGTATATGCTAGGCTCGTCAAGTTTAACCCAAGTATTCTGCGTGTGTAAAACTGGCTTACACCCGTTGTATGCGAACGAAAGAATCCATCACACCCGATCATCACGTGGTGCTTAGAAGCGTCGAACCTTCGCAACGGTGCATACTAGGGGAGAACACCTATCTTGAAATTTAGTGAAGGGATCATCTTATAATGCTACCGTCGTCCTAAGCAAAATAAGATGCATAAAAGGATTAACATCACATGCAATTCAATATATGTGACATGATATGGCCATCATCGTCTTGTGCTTTTGATCTCCATCAGCCAAGCACCGTCATGATCTCCATCATCACCGGATTGACACCATGATCTCCATCGTAGCGTCATGACACCTTGATCTCCATCGCAGCGTCGTGGTCATCTCGCCGGCTATTGCTACTACTACTACTACTGCTAACTTATAGCGGTAAAGTAAAGCAATTACATAGCGTTGGCATTGCATACAATAAAGAGACAACCATAAGGCTCCTGCCGGTTGCCTGATAACTTACAAAACATGATCATCTCATACAACAACTTATATCACATCATGTCTTGGCCATATCACATCACCAGCATACCCTGCAAAAACAAGTTAGACGTCCTCTACTTTGTTGTTGCAAGTTTTACGTGGCTGCTACGGGTTTGCAAGAACCGTTCTTACCTACGCAAAACCACAACGTGGTGTAGTGATTGCTTTTTGATCTTCTAAAAGAACCCTCTTCATTGAAACCGATTCAACTAAAGTGAGAGAGACAGACACCCGCCAGTCACCTTTATGCAACGAGTGCACGTAGCGGTGAAACCTGTCTCGTGTAAGAGTACGCGTAATGTCGGTCCGGGCCGCTTCATCTCACAATACCGCCGAATCAAGTAACAACTAGTAACGGCAAGCAATATGTATACACCCACGCCCACAAATCACTTGTGTTCTACTCGTGCAAATCACATCTACGCATAGACCTGGCTCGGATGCCACTGTTGGGGAACGGAGCATGAATTTCAAAAATTTCCTACGCTCACGCAAGATCTATCCATGGAGATGCATCGCTATGAGAGGGGAGAGTGTGTCTACGTACCCTCGTAGACCGTTAGCGGAAGCGTCTCACAACGCGGTTGATGTAGTCGAACAATCCTTCGAGCTCCACCGATCGAGTACCGAACGTACGGCACCACCGAGTTCTACACACGTGCAGCTCGGTGACGATCCTCGCCTTCTTGATCCAGCAAGATGTCGAGGAAGTAGATGAGTTCCATCAGCACGATGGCGTGGCGACGGTGACGGTGAAGTGATTCCGGCAGGGCTTCGCCTAAGCTCTCCGAAAATATGACCGAGGTGGAAAACGGAGATCGGGGCACCGCACATGGCTATGGGACAATTGTGTGTCTCCAAGGGGTGCCCCTCCTCCGTATATAAAGGAGGGAGGGAGGAGGCCGGCCCCCTAGGGGTGCGCCAAGTGTGGGGAGTCCTACTAGGACTCCTTAGTCCTAGTAGGATTCCACCTCCCATACGGAGTAGGAAAGGGGGAAGGGAGAAGGAAAGGAAAGAGGGGGCTGCGCCCCCTCCCCTAGTCCAATTCGGTTTGGGCAAGGGGGGGCGCGCGCCTCCTCACGTGGCCTGCCTCTCCTTTTCCCGTATGGCCCAATAAGGCCCATTACTTCTCCCGGTGAATTCCCGTAACTCCCCGGTACTCCGAAAAATACCCGAATCACTCGGAACCTTTCCGACGTCCGAATATAGCCTTCCAATATATGAATCTTTACCTCTCGACCATTTCGAGACTCCTCGTCATGTCCGTGATCTCATCCAGGACTCCAAACAAACTTCGGCCACCAATCACATAACTCATATAATACTAAATCGTCATCGAACCTTAAGTGTGCGGACCCTACGGGTTCGGGAATGATGTAGACATGACCGAGACGACTCTCCGGTCAATAACCAACAGCGGAACCTGGATGCTCATATTGGTTCCTACATATTCCACGAAGATCTTTATCGGTGAACCTCATATGTCAACATACGTTGTTCCCTTTGTCTGGCGGTATGTTACTTGCCCGAGATTCGATCGTCGGTATCCAATACCTAGTTCAATCTCGTTACCAGCAAGTCTCTTTACTCGTTCCGTAATACATCATCTTTGCAACTAACTCTTTAGTCACGGTCCTTGCAAGGTTTTTGTGATGCTGTATTACCGAGAGGGCCCAGAGATACCTCTCCGATAGTCGGAGTGACAAATCCCAATCTCGATCCATGCCAACTCAACAAACACTTTCGGAGATACCTGTAGTGCACCTTTATAATCACCCAGTAACGTTGTGACGTTTGATACACCCAAAGTATTCCTACGGTATCCGGGAGTTGCATGATCTCATGGTCAGAGGAACGTGTATTTGACATAGTGAAAGCAATAGCAATAAACTGAACGATCATTTGCTATGCTAACGGTTGGGTCATGTCCATCACATCATTCTCCTAATGATGTGATCCCGTTATCAAATGACAACTCATGTCCATGGTCAGGAAACCTTTACCATCTTTTGATCAACGAGCTAGTCTAGTAGAGGCATACTAGGGACATAGTATTTGTCTATTTATCCACACATGTATTTAGTTTCCGGTCAATACAATTCTAGCATGAATAATAAACCATTATCATGAACGGAGAAATATGATAATAACTAATTTATTATTGCCTCAAGGGCATATTTCCAACATCTATGGATGTGAATTTTGTTGGTAGTAACAATTTTGGTAATAACGCGTATAGAGGTAATTTCAATCCTAGGCCGTTTCCTAGTAATTCCTCTAATAATTATGGTAATTCCTACAACAATTCTTATGGAAATTATAATAAGATGCCCTCTGATCTTGAGAATAATATTAAGGAATTTATTAGTTCGCAAAAGGGTTTCAATGCTATGATTGAAGAAAAATTGCTCAAGATTGATGATTTGGCTAGGAACGTTGATAGAATTTATCTTGAGATTGATTCTTTGAAAATTAGATCTATTCCACCCAAGCATGATATTAATGAGTCTTTAAAAGCTATGAGAATCTCTATTGATGAGTGTAAGGAAAGAACCGCTAGAATATGTGCTAAGCGTGAATGGCTTGAAAAAGTGTGTACTCGAGATAATATTGATGAATATCTTAAAGTGATTGATGTGACTCCTATTGAATCTTTGTTTTCTAAAACAAATCTTGATAAAGATGGGACTGGAGATAAGTCAATTTAGTTAAAAGGCGTCCCAATGATTCGGAGTTTATAGATCTTAATGCTAAGATTGATAAAAGTGGGATTGAAGAGGTCAAAACTTTAGTTAACAATGAACCCACTCTGTTGGATCTCAAGGACTTTAATTATGAGAGTTGTTCTTTGATTGATTGTATTTCCTTGTGCAATCCATGTTGAATTCTCCTCATGCTTATAATCAAAACAAAGCTTTTACTAAACATATCGTGGATGCTATGATGAAATCTTTTGAAGAAAAACTTGAGTTGGAAGTTTCTATACCTAGGAAGCTTTATGATGAGTGGGAACCTACTATTAATATTAAGATTAAAGATTATGAGTGCCATGCTTTGTGTGATTTGGGTGCTAGCGTTTCCACGATTCCGAAAACTTTATGTGATGTGTTAGGTTTCCGTGAATTTGATGATTGCTCTTTGAATTTGCATCTAGCGGATTCCACTATAAAGAAACCTATGGGAAGGATTAATGATGTTCTTATTGTTGCAAATAGGAATTATGTACCCGTAGATTTCATCGTTCTTGATATAGATTGCAATCCTACATGTCCTATTATTCTTGGTAGACCTTTCCTTAGAACGATTGGTGCAATTATTGATATAAAGGAAGGAAATATTAGATTCCAATTTCCATTAAGGAAAGGCATGGAACACTTTCCTAGAAAGAAAATAAAATTACCTTATGAATCTATTATGAGAGCTACTTATGGATTGCATACTAAAGATGACAATACCTAGATCTATTGCGTTATGCCTAGCTAGGGCGTTAAACAATAGCGCTTGTTGGGAGGCAACCCAATTTTATTTTTATGCTTTTGTTTTTGCTTCTGTTTTTGAGTTTTCCACACATTATTACCTCTATAGTAATTGTGTTTTCTTGTTTAAATTAGTGTTTGAGCCAAGTAAGACCTTTGGGATGGTCTACGGTGATTGTTGATTTGATTTTGCTGAAAAACAGAAACTTTTGCTCTCAGTCCAGGAATTTTGTAAATTCACTGGAACGTGCTTTTGATCTGAAATTTTTACACAATATTGATATACGAATTGCCCTGATTGTACTAATGTTTCAGAATTTTTGGAGTTACAGAAGTATTCAAAGTATATAGATTGCTACAGACTGTTCTGTTTTTGACAGATTCTGTTTTCTTTGTGTTGTTTGCTTATTTTGATGTATCTATGGGTTGTATCGGGGGGTATGAACCATGGAGAAGTTGGAATACAGTAAATATTACATCAATATAAATAAAGAATGAGTTCACAACAGTACCTAAAGTGGTGATTTATTTTTCTTATACTAACGGATCTCATGAGTTTTCTGTTGAGTTTTGTGTTGTGAAGTTTTCAAGTTTTGGGTAAAGATTTGATGGACTATGGAATAAGGAGTGGCAAGAGCCTAAGCTTGGGGATTCCCAAGGCAACCCAAGCCATATTCAAGGATACCAAAAAGCCTAAGCTTGGGGATGCCCCGGAAGGCATCCCCTCTTTCGTCTTCAATCCATCGGTAAATTTACTTGAGGCTATATTTTTATTCACCACATGATATGTGTTTTGCTTGGAGCGTCTTGTATGATATGAGTCTTTGCTTTTTAGTTTGCCACAATCATCCTTGCTGCACACATCTTTTGAGAGAGACACGCTGAATCGTGAATTTATTACAATACTCTATGTGCTTCACTTATATCTTTTGAGCTAGGCAATGTTGCTCTAGTGCTTCACTTATATCTTTTTAGAGCACGGTGGTGTTATATTTTATAGAAATTATTGAACTCTCATACCTCACTTATATTATTTTGAGAGTCTTTAAACATCATGGTAATTGGTTTAGGTTATGAATTTAGTCCTAATATAATGGGCATCCAAGAGGGATATAATAAAAACTTTCATATTAAGTGCATTGAATACTATGAGAAGTTTGATTCCTTGCATATAGTTTTGAGATATAGAGATGGTAATATGAGAGTCATGCTAGTGAGTAGTTGTGAATTGGAGAAATACTTGTGTTAAAGTTTGTGATTCCCGTAGCATGCACGTATGGTGAACCATTATGTAACGAAGTCGGAGCATGATTTGTTTAATGATTGTCAACCTTTGTGTGAGGGTCGGGAGCACGCGATGGTTAACTCCTACCAACCTATCCCCTAGGAGCATGCGTCTAATACTTTGCTTCGATAACTAATAGACTTTTGCAATAAGTATGTGAGTTCTTTATGACTAATGTTGAGTCCATGGATTATACGCACTCTCACCCTTCCACCTTTGCTAGCCTCTCTAGTACCGCGCAACTTTCGCCGGTGCATCAAACCCACCTTCCTCAAAACAGCCACCATATATTTTCCTCAAAACAGCCACCATACCTACCTATTATGGCATTTCCATAGCCACTCCGAGATATATTGCCATGCAACTTCCACCGTTCCGTTTTTCATGACATGCACCATCACTTTCATATTGCATATAGAGTCATGTTTTGTTCTCGGTATCGAGTTGTAAGTAAATAAAAGTCTGATGATTTTCATTATTAGAGCATTTGTCCCATGGGAGAAAAGGATGATGGAACTATGAATCCCTCACAAGTTGGGATGAGTCTCCGGGCTTTATAAATAATAAAAGAGGCCAGCGAAGCCCAAATAAAAAAAAGAGGCCAAAGATGCCCACCAAAAAAAAGGAAAAAAAAGAAAAAAAATGAGAGAAAGAGAGAAGGGACAATGCTACTATCTTTTTCCACACTTGTGCTTCAAAGTAGCACCAAGATCTTCATGATAGAGAGTCTCCTATTTTGTCACTTTCATATAGCTAGTGGAATTTTTCATCTTATGCACAACCACTTAGTTTCTTTTTGAGCTTTCATACACTTATAGCTCTAGTGCACCCGTTGCATGGCAATCCCTACTCACTCACATTGATATCTATTGAGGGGCATCTCCATAGCCCGTTGATACACCTAGTTGATGTGAGACTATCTTCTCCTTTTTCCTTGCACCTCCACCATATTCTATTCCAGCTATAGTGCTATATCCATGGCTCACGCTCATGTATTGCGTGAGAGTTGAAAAGGTTTGAGAACATAAAAAGTGTGAAACAATTGCTTGACTTGTCATCGGGGTTATGCATGATTTAGATACTTTGTGTGGGGAAGATGGAGCATAGCCAGACCATATGATTTTGTAGGGATAACTTTCTAAGGCCATGTTATTTCGAAAGGACATAATTGCCTTGTTGGTGTGCTCGAAGTATTACTGTTTTTATGTCAATATTAGACTTTTGTTTTGAATCTTATGGATCTGAATATTCATGCCACAATAAAGAATATTACATGGATAAATATGTTAGGTAGCATTCCACATCAAAAATTCTGTTTTTATGATTTACCTACTCGAGGACGAGCAGGAATTAAGCTTGGGGATGCTTGACACGTCTCCAACGTATCTATAATTTTTGATTGTTCCATGCTATTATATTATCTGTTTTGGATATTTTATATGCATTAATATGCTATTTTATATTATTTTTGGGACTAACCTATTAATCTAGAGCCTAGTGCCAGTTTCTGTTTTTTCCATGTTTTTGAGTATTGCAGATAAGGAATATTAAACGGAGTCCAAACGGAAAAAAAATCTTCGGAATGATTTTTCTTGGACCAGAAGAAACCTGCCAGACTTGGAGATGAAGGCAGGAGACCTGCCGTGGCGTCACAAGCCACCAGGGCGCGCCCTAGGGGGGGGGCGCCCTCCTAGATTGTGGCCCCATGGCAGCCCTCCTAACCCTATTCTTCGGCCTATAAATTCCCAAATATTCCCTGGATACTAAAAGGAGCCACGAAAATACTATTCCGCCGCCGGAAGCCTCTGTTCCCGTGAGATCCAATCTTGGAGCCTTTTCCGGTAATCTGCCGGAGGGGGATTCGATCACGGAGGGCATCTACATCAACTCCATTGCCCCTCCGATGATGCGTGAGTAGTTTACCTCAGACCTTCGGGTCCATAGCTAGTAGCTAGATGGCTTCTTCTCTCTCTTTGTTCTTCAATACCATGTTCTTCATGATCTTCATGGAGATCTATCCGATGTAATACTCTTTTGCGGTGTGTTTGTCAAGATCCGATGAATTGTGGGTTTATGTTCAGATTATCTATGAATATTATTTGAATCTTCTCTGAATTCTTATATGCATGATTTCATATCTTTGCAAGTCTCTTCGAGTTATTGGTTTGGTTTGGCCAACTATATTGGTAATTCTTGCAATGGGAGAAATGCTTAGTTTTGGGTTCAATCTTGCGGTGTCCTCACCCAGTGACAAAGTAGGGGTAGCGAGGCACGTATTGTATTGTTGCCATCGAGGATAAAAAGATGGGGTTTTCATCATATTGCTTGAGTTTATCCCTCTACATCATGTCATCTTACCTAATGCGTTACTCTGTTCTTCATGAACTTAATACTCTAGATGCAGGCAGGAGTCGGTCGATGTGTGGAGTAATAGTAGTAGATGCAGAATCGTTTCGGTCTACTTGACACGGACGTGATGCCTATATGCATAATCATTGCCTTGGATATCTTCATAATTATTCGCTTTTCTATCAATTGCTCGACAGTAATTTGTTCACCCACCGTATTATTTGCCTTCATGAGAGAAGCCTCTAGTGAAACCTATGGCCCCCTGGGTCTATTTTCCATAATATATTTTCAGATCTATAAACCAAAAATACCAAAAATATCTTGCTGCAATCTTTTTATTTTTAGTTTACTTTCCGTTCTAGCAATCCTATCTATCTATCTCTATCGGATTTCATCCTTGCAAGTAACCGTGAAGGGATTGACAACCCCTTTATAGCGTTGGGTGCAAGTGTTTGATTCTTTGTGTAGGTACATCTATTGGGGACTTGCTTGTATCTCCTACTGGATTAATACCTTGGTTCTCAACAACTGAGGGAAATACTTATCTACTTTGCCGCATCACCCTTTCCTCTTCAAGGGAAACCAACGCATGCTCAAGAAGTAGCAGTGGCAGACGGCAAAGTGACCATGTTGCCTCTTTTATATTTATTTTTGATATATCCAAGCATTTTCACAAGCAAAATGTATGATATACATATATATTTCACAAAACCCATATCCATGCCATATGAATATGATCATCGAACAAACATATCAAATCAAAAGTGCAAGTTTCACCATATTACAATAGTTTCATCCATGCATACATAGTTTCATCCATAGGTAGAAAGTTTCACATAAGTTCATCGATACAAAATGAAAACAGAAAGTAAACACTAGCACTCCATCAAAGCAAGCTGCCGTGAAGTGAATCAAATCTGCAAAATTGGAAATGAGAAAGTTAGAAGAAGAATACTAGAAGAAGTAGAAGAAGATCTAGAAGAAGAAGAAGATGATGAAGAAGCTTTTTCTTCTCTTTCTCTTTCTCCTCTTGTTTTTATTCTTCTTATTGCTTATTTGTGTCATTTTAGAGCTAACCTAGGTAATTATGCCATTTTCACCTAACTATGCTTATTGTGTCATTTTACAAGATAATAAGCTAAATATATGGCATTTATGAGGTTACCAAGGCTATTATGCCATTTTTGAGTTTACTAAGGTTATTATGCCATTTGTTGAGCTTGACTTTCGGTATTTCGAGGTTTTCCTTACAAAAACTCTCATGCCTCATGGTGTGTATGGTGCGCACTCACTCACACTTATATGGTGGTGTATGTTGGTGGACACTACCTAACACTAATACTTCGACCGTCAGTGATGGTCGTTTCCCCTTCTCCTCTCCCGCAATATACCAAGGTATATATGGAGAGAAGGAGAATAAGAAACGACCCCCGCGACAATAGTCGGGATTCCTCCATCAAGAAGAGGCATGAAACTCTCACAAGGAGCTCCGACCAACCGAAAGTACGTAATTTTGTCTAAGTGCTAAGTTTGTCTTTCTTTGAGAAAATGAGCCAACTAAGTGGCATATTAGGGCTTACTGTCCTCGTCATCACAGAGGTGAAGCACCGGGGTTGCTCGGGCCGGTGTCACCTGGAGCACTACTTGGCCCTGGAGAAGGATCGTGCGATGCGGCTCGGGAGTTATGCTGCACCAAACATCATTTGCAAAGTGTCGTTAGCATGATGACACTGAAATGTTATGACTAGTAACTAATGACCATTGAAATGAAACTCACCGTTCCCGCCGTGGTAATGACTGGCATCGGCGGAGGGGTCTGGCCGGTCTTCTCACACAGAGACTGCACATTTGGTTTTGACAAGTCAATCATATTGGTTATTAATGAAACGAACTTGTAGTGCATGATTTGGCTAATATGAAGAAGAAACTTACCACGATGAGCTCGTACATGGCCCGGTTAGACGCATCGTTCCGTGCCCTCTCCTCCTCCAACAACTTAGCCGTCCTCTCCTCCAAATCCCTCTTCTCATCCGCCGCCTGCCGGGCCTGTTCCTCCAGAAGCGCCTGGGTTGCCTCTCTCTCTCTTTCTGCAGAGTAGCCTGCAACACAACTCCTCGTTAGCATTGTAATCATCTTTGTTCGCACAGACAATGTAATGGAGGAAAGCTATCTGAGTCCGTATGACTAACCTCGATGGCGAGCTCGACTGGCCGTGGACGAGGCCTTATCTCAGGACAGGAGCTCGTTTGGCGCGCCTTGATCTCTCGGAGAGTGCGAGAAGACCGTATAAGTCCATCTCCAATGGCTATCGAGCCATGGGGCCTCCCGTCGCCAGCTATCATCACCAGCTCTGGATCAATAGGATGCTAGCTCGGGTTAAAGTCCTCCCCTTTCCTCGCCTTCCCCTCATCTCTGTACCTCACGAGCTTGTCGTGGGAGGAGATGTTGGTGAAGTTCTCGGGATGATCGAGGTCAGACTCCGAGAATGCCTTGGCCTTCTTGTACGAGGCAGTATGGGCCATGGCCTAGAGGTCATACACCCCTGGCACCTCCGTGTTATTGTAGTGCGCCTAAAAGAGAGAGAGAGAGAGAGAGAGAGAGAGAGGAACAAATTATTAGTAAAGGGCTCAAGCAAGCATCAAGAATGAATTGCATGAATAATGAAGCAAACCACATACCCAGTTCTCCCCGAACTTATATAGGTAGGCGCTGCCTTGATGGTGTGGCACACCAACCATTTTGGCACGCCGGTCCTTGGCATTGTCGTGGACGGCTCGCCATTGCTCTGAGCACCACTCATCCACCAACGCCTCCCAACAATCCATCTTATCCGCACACCATCTCGGGGGCAACTAAGTGAGTAAAGATTAATTTGAGCGCTACGCCTACGAATCAAATCAAGGAAACTAAGTACAAGGACTTAAGAAAAGGTAATTACCTTCATGTACTGCTCCTTGTCCAGAAACTTTCCGCGGCACTTCGTCTTTTCCTTCTTAACTTTCACCGAGGCGTAGTAGTCTCGAACAGCCTACGGTCGAGCCTCGTGCCGTAAGTTCTGTAGTAGGCGCTTGCACTCGCCATCGATAACCTGCGCCGCGGCCTCCTCGTACCCCTCCTCACACCTGTAGTAGGTCCACAATCAAACGAGACAACACTGATTAGTACAATAAATAGCTATTGTTGATTTTTAATTGTGTAAAGGAAAAATTACCCAAAACTGTCTGATAACCATGTTGGCCCTCGTGTGGCACAAGACACCGTCGATCCTCGTCTCCGGTGGGGCCGGGGCAGCCAAGTAGTGCTCCCAGTTCAATCCTAGCTCTCGAACCTAGCCCTCACCAGGCAATGTGACAAACCCCGGAAAGTTGTGCCGGCAAATCACACCAAGGACGGATTTGGGCCTGCGGGCACCCTTGGGATGAGTCCAACCCCTGCAGTATGACAAAGCCAACGCATTAGATATTTGAAGAAACGTGAAGGCAAAAGGTTAAAAAAGAGTACATGCACTTACTTCTCCCCCTTAGGCCTAATCAACCACCTCTGCTCGCAGGTCGACGGCACAGGGGGGATCCGTGTACCACCACGCCGGTAGACCTTCCCCCCTCAACCACCTCATCCTCGCTATCAGAAAACCCATCCCCGCCACAATCAGCATGGCCACTCGGCTCCGGCCAGCTATCCCATTGGGTCTGCTGGGACGTACCCTGATCCCTACTCTGCCCCGGAGTCTCGTGGGACGAAGGCTCGTCGACCCAAGGCTCGTGGACCGGAGTCTGCCTAGCCTCCTCCTCAGATGGGTCCACCCTAGGCTCGTGGACCGGAGTCCGCGTAGCCTCCTCCTCAGACGGGTCCACCCTAGCAGTCCTGTGCTCGGGTGAATTAGCTGGGGGTGGCGGCGAGGAAGGCGTAGCAGCCTTCCTACCTCTCCCAGCACGGGCATGTGTACCTCTCTTCTTCCCCCGACCTCCTCTCCCGGTGGGCAACGACGCCGACGAAGAAGCTCCCGCCTGTGTCTGCATATAGTCGAGCAACGCTCTCCGGAGATGCTGTGGTGGAATGGAAGTACCCCTCCCACCACGCGCCGATGAAGACTGAGCCGCGGAACGCTCTGGACCCGCGCCCACCATCTTTCAACACCTGCCATGACAAAGAGTGAACGAAATTAGTACAACATAAAAAAATTGAATACCAACATGCATGAATAATAAAAATTGAATACCGACATGTATATAATTTAAGTGTATCATCATCATGTATATAATAAAAATTGAATACCTGACATGAACTAATAATAATCTTCATCGTCTATATATGCTCTAGGATCATCATCATCACTATCATCAATAAATGCATCATCATCATCACTATCGGGAACGACATGTGGAAGGCCTCCTTTATGTAATCGGTCAAGCATTGACAGGTCATCCGCAGCAGTAACCTCTTCTTGTTCCGGCTCTTCTTGTTCCGGCTCAGGGGTGAAGTCGGATTCACAGTCGCTGTCTACTTCAATGTTCTGGGGTGAAGTAGAGCGGTTCTTGAAACGTTTTTTGGAAAGACGTGTTTCTTGGAAGAATTCTCCTTCATATATGTCTGGGTTAATGTGAGGTTCATAATCCTCTTCATTGAGGGGAGGTGGTCTAAAATGTGGCGGCACTTCATAAACGACATCCCAACCATTCAGATTTGGATTAGTTTGGCAGGCCCATGGTAGATAGAAAACTTGGGTTGCCTGTTGAGCCGTAATATAGACATCGGGAACATCTAAATGGGTGCTTTGTTTGATTTCGACTAGCCCTATATGTTCATGAGTCCTTCTAGTCTCCTTCGGCTGGAACCAATAGCATTTGAAGATTACGACGTTCGGTGGGTTTTCACCATAGAATAGAAGTTCATAAATTGCTTCAACTCTTCCCTAATACTCGGTACCTCCTTCGCTGATAGCAGAGACACAACAATTTGTAGACTTTCGGTCGGCCATAGATAGCTCTTTGCCAAAGGTACGAAAGCGATACCCGTTGATGTCGTATTTGTCAAATGAACGGACCTTATAGTCAAAACCATTAGTGACTTGTCTCAATTCGGCGTCCATAGACTCTGAATTAGCCTACAAGTTTAATACGAAGTGATTGTTGCATTAGGCACAAATTAGATGAAGAAATGAAATGGTCTAATGGAAATTACCGTTTGTTTGAACCAAGAGATGAAACCGGGATAGCCGCCTCCATGCTTTGCCAGAAGCTCATACTCTTCGATGGAATCCTTTTGGATCACCGCTCCATCCGAGAATTTGGCGACGTATCGACTGTATTAAATATCCGCTAATAAGAGCAGTTCAAAGGAATTAGAAGTTGCGAAACAATGTACCGAGAACTTACTCGATGTACGGCCGCACTTCAGTTAGATTGTTGAAGATATACAACAAAATGGTCCGCCATTCTTCGACATCCAACGCTATTCCTTTCGAAGCACCGGCTGGTGCGAGCTTCCCTTTGAATAGGCTGAGGTTGGATCGACCTTTTTAGGGTCGCCATCATTGTACTGAGGCTTCGGATTATGCAAATGACGATTTTTGGCTTCGTAGTGTGCTGTCACGAAGTTTGCCGCCTCCTCAGTAATGAATGCCTCAGCCATCGATGCTTCAATTCGACGTTTATTTTTACATTTTGCTCGAAGCGTCTTCTGCATCCTCTCAGTTGCGAAGCACCAATGATTTTGCACGGGCCCCCCCAATCTTGCCTCGGTCGGGAGATGCAAAATCAAATGCTGCATTGGATTAAAGAAGCCCAGTGGAAAGATCTTCTCTAACTCGCATATCAACTCCGGCGCCAACTCTTCCATTTCAGATAGCACGATGGGCGATAGTTCTTTTGCACAAAGAGAATAGAAGAAATAGCTCAGCTCTGCCAGTACTAGTCATTCATCCTCAGGGATAAAGCCATGCAACATCACCGGCATTACCCACTCAAGCCATATGTGCCAATCACGACTCTTGAGACCAAATATTTTTAGTTTGTCAAGACTCGCTCTCCTCTTTAGATTCACTGCATACCCATCGGGGAACATCAAATGCATTTTCACCCACAAGATCATTTCCCTCATAGCTGGCCTTCCAAGATTGAACCATGCCTTTGGCTTTGTCCAGTTCTGCTTTCCTTTCGGTTGTCGCATGTTTTGTAACGGTCTATCACATAGAGCCTCCTGATCGACTCTAGCCTTAGGATTATCCTTTAACTTCCCCTCTATGCCGAACAATGTACCAAAAAGGGCCTCGGCGATATTCTTTTCAGTGTGCATGACGTCGATGTTGTGTGGGCAAAGGAGGTCTTTGAAGTAAGGCAGATCCCATAAGCATGTCTTGTGAGTCCAGGCGTGTTGCGAATTATACCCTTTGAAATACCCTGGACGCTCTGGATCAGGCTCAAGAGCGTTTATCTGATCCAGGGTCTGTTGGCCTGTCAACGCAGGTGGTGCAGAGTTTTTGACAACTCTACCTTTGATGAAATTCTTCTTGTCTTTTCTAAACTTATGGCGAGGATCTAGGAACTGTCTATGCAAGTCAAAGCAAGAAAACTTGCGACCCGCCTGCAGCCAACGAAACTGAAGAGCTGCCTTGCATGTGGGGCACGGAAACCTTCCATGCACACACCAGCCAACGAATAGCGCATACGCCGGCAAGTCATGCATCGAGTACATGTACCACACATGCATCATGAAGTTTTGTTTTGTAGCGACGTCGTATGTCTTGATCCCATTATCCCATGCTTCTTGCAATTCATCCTTAAGCGGCTGCATGTACACATTCATATTCTTCCCCGGATAGTTGGGCCCTGAAATTATCAACGTCAGGAAAATGTTCTTTCTGTTCATAATCTCTCCGGGGGGGAGATTGAGTGGAATGACAAATACAGGCCAACAACTGTATTGGGTTGCCATCATACCAAACACATTGAACCCATCAGTGCTGATGGCGACTCGAGGATGCCTTGGATCTGACGCTTTATCCTTATGTAATGCATCGAAGTGCTTCCAGGCAAAAGCGTCTGAAGTGTGTACCAACATCTGATTCCCATCTTCATCTAGTTCGGTTCTTTTGCCCAATTTGTGCCATGTCATCTGTCTGGCCGTCTCTTCGACCATGAAAATATGTTGAAGTCTTGGTATGATTGGCATATAGCGAAGAACATTAACGGGGATTTTGGTCTGATTCTTCTCACCCATACCGTTGTCTACCACAACATACCTGGAAGACTTGCAAATGGGACAATAGTTCAAGTACGCATACTCAAGCCTAAATAAGGCACATCCATTCTCACAGGCATCTATTTTCTCATAGGGCATCTTAAGTACACGGAGGATTTTGTCCGACTGGTACAGGTTTGCAGGCAGTACATGGCCTTTTGGTAGAAAGCGTCCAAATATTGTCATCATCGCGTCGTAGCATTCTCTTCCCAGGTTGAATTGAGCCTTCAGAGCCATTACTTGCGCGATGGCATCCAGCTGACAAAGCTCAGTGTGCTCGTGGAGAGGACATTTTGAAGACTCCAACATTTCATAGAATGCCTTTGCAGATTCCTGCATCTCATCGTCCGAATCCCGAGCATCATCAAAGTCTTGCACCATGTCTTCGATCCCGGTACCATGCTCGTCGGTGCGACGACGAACCACCTCGGCTCTGGCACGTTGGGCAGACTCACCATGAAAAGTCCACACCGTATAATTAGGCGTAAAACCCCACTTCTGCAGGTGTTTACCCATTTCACCCTTTGTCTGCTTTTTAATGTTGTCGCACCGGGGACAGGGGCACCATGTTATATCCTGACCATTTGCAAATGCGGCTCTCACAAACCCCTTGGTATTTGTTAATCATTCTTTGGTCATGTCTTTCTGACTAGTGTGACCGGTGTACATCCACGCACGATCACTCATCTTGCATAGCTACTAGACACACAAGAAATATATATATATAATTCAGCATATATATTCATCAGTTCAAGTTTGTCAGTTTTATTACGTTCATGCAACCTACACGCTAATAGGTAAAGATAGGTCCTAATCCCACCCGAGTATGTGTAGATTGGGTTCGTTTTCCCATGCTCTGCTCTGGATCGGACATAGAATTTCGGCAACACCTCCCCGCTGTTCTCCTGATACACGTCTCGGCAATAAGCAGAGAGGATGTGTACCCGGAGAACAACAGGGAGGCACTGACGAAATTCCGCATCGGATCCGGAGCAAAGCATACGGGAAAACGAACCCAATCTACACATACTCGGGCTATCCATGGATAACGTTGGACAATTCGAAAGGATGGCGGTTATAAATATGCAAAGACATGCATATTTATAGATGCCGCCCTTTCGAACGGGAGACGCATACTGGTCACGCATACTGTTGAATTGAAGACACCTATAGCTAGCAAGTTTCATCGGCACGAAGACCGAAACAGAGCAAATTAAGGGTGGAAGGAGATGTCATTTGTGCTCACCCACGAACGCAGCAGGGAAGCTCGTCCAACGCATGGGGTAGGTCGTCGAACAACTGCACATTCAAATTCACCCGATCAACACAAATATGATGTTTTTATAACAAAATCGGAAAATATGTGACCTAACTCATAATTTACAAAACTATGACCTCCCCGGCCTCTCGAAGGCCGAAGAGCACCTTTTCGGTCAACAGGAGGCAGAATAGGTGTCGGGGGTCGGGGGTCAGTGGCGTCGGGAGTTAGTGGCGTCGGGGGTCACTAGCGTCGGCGATCGGGGGTCGGTGGTCGGTGGCGTCGGGGGTCGGGGGTCGGGGGTCGGTGGCGTCGGTGGTCGGGGGTCGATGGCATCGGGGGTCGGGGGTCAGTGGCGTCAGGGGTCGGGGGTCGGTGGCGTCGGGGGTCGGGGGTCGGTGGCATCAGGAGTCAAGGGTCGGTGGCGTCGGGGGTCGAGGGTCGGTGGCGTCTTAGGTCGGGGGTCGGTGGCGTCGGGGGTCGAGGGTCGGTGGCGTCGGGGGTCGATGGTCGGTGGCGTCGGAGGTCGGGGGTCAGTGGCGTCGGGGGTCGGGGGCTCTTCTTCTTCTTCTTCTTCTTCTTCTTCTTCTTTTCCTTTTTCCTCTTCTTCTTCTCCTCCTCTCCTCTTCTTCTTCTTCTTCTTTCTTCTCCTCCTCCTCCTCCTCTTCTTCTTCTTCTCCTTCTTCTTTTCCTTCTTCTTTTCCTTCTTTCTTTTCCTTGTTCTTCATTTCCTTCTTCTTCTTATTATTCTTTTCTTCTTTTCCTTTTTCTTTTTCATTTTTTCCTTCTTTTTTTTCTTAACTAATTTTTCTTTTTTTATTAAACTAACCTAACTAACTAACGTAACTAACTAACCTAATTAACCTAACTAATGTAACAGAAAAAAACAAAAAAAATGAGGCGGGCGGAGGGGGGTTCTCACCGGCGTGGGCGGCGGGGCGGCGGGGCGTCGGGGGCGGCGGGGCGCCGGGGCGGTGGGGCCTCGGGCCAGCTGGGCGGCGTGAGCGGCGGGGCGTCGGGGGCGGCGGGGACGACGGGGCGGCGGGTGGGACGACGGGCTCGGTAGTGGAGGGGGCGCGGGGAGGGGAGCGCACGGCGCGAGGAGGAGGGGGTGGCGGGGAGGGGGGCGCGGGGCGGTGAGGCGCCGGGGCGCCGGGGCGCCAGGGACGACGGGCGCGGTGGGCGGCGGCGCGGTGGTGGAGGAGGTGGTCGCGGGGAGGAGGGGCGCGTGGAGGAGGGAGTGAGAGAGATGGGGGAGAGAGGGGGGTTTGGGGTGGGGGCCGACATCCGTTAGGGCGGCATCCTCTTTGCCGTTCGCCAGCCGACGGCAAAGAGGCAAAAGGCAGACGGCAAAGAGTAGCGGACGGCAAAGAGGCCGCCAACCAACGGTGTAGTGGGGCCCACCCCGTGCTCTTTGCCGTCTGCCTTCGGGTATCTTTGCCGTCAGCCAGCAGACGGCAAGAGCTTACTGATGGCAAATTAAATCTTTGCCATCTGCCAGCTCTTTGCCGTCTGGTTTGTTACAGCAGACGGCAAAGACTCTCTTTGCCATCAGCCAGTAGACGGCAAAGAGCTGGCAGATGGCAAATCCCTGGATTCCAGTAGTGATAAGGCAAGAACCTAAAATCAAAAAGTTATAGAATCGTTAGTATGAAATTACATTATCACCGCCTACACCGATGACGACTAAAAAAGAGAACCCCAACACAATATCTCTAGAAGCGTCACACATTTTGAAAATTCAAATTTTGGATAACGAATATTTATAAATGTTAACTATCATGTTAGTATTTTTCAAGCTTACTAGGATTACCTCTTCAGAAATGAAGGACTTTCCAGGCTTCTTCACAACCGGCATCGGAGTGCCATCCTAGTACAAAAATAGCGCAATCATCTTTAATGCTCATCTATGTTTTGCTTAAGGTTATGGGCTTTGCTTTTATTTAGTGATATCCTATTTTTTGTAATTTTCGGTTGTGCAGAATGACAAAACATCTTCCTTCCTACCCAGAAACGAGTTTTTTCGTACAAATAGTTAAGTTAGGGCCCTTCCCCCACCTTCCCCTCACGACATCTAAGGAATAAAATGCCTAGACTTAGGCTTACGAGTCACCGGACAATATTTTTATTTTATTAGAACATGCAACTTCTAAGAAATGGTCTTCACACTTGAGTCTCTCATCTGTGCCAACTCGCTAGCTTTTGAAGGAATTCCACTTGAATGACGAGACAACTAAATTTTTTAGCAATCATTTTATTGGATACAACTAATAAGATTATATTCATACTCGTGAGACTAGATGTATTACCTAAGTTGGGTCCTTTAGTGAGTACACAGTTCTAATCCACACGCGCTTCTCACAGGCGAGCATCCCAAATCAGCCTTCATCTCTAGAATGCACCTTGATGTAACATTGTAGGATTTTTTCTAGATGAAGCTACAAGGATTAGATTTCAATGTTCAGATGATATTCGGAAGTTTGTTACCTTGAAACCATCTTCGTCAGTTGTATCATAACAAATATGGATTGCTAGGTCCTAAGAGTTATCCGACATATATTTGTTGATGACTTACTAGAGAGGATACTTGACTGCATCTCCCTTGTTGATGTTCGCCTTTAGACGAACCTAAACCTATACAATACATGTATGTATACATGTAATGAATAGATTTAAACCCGATTAAATCATCAAATAAATTACATAAATACACGACATTTAGGACCTCGGTAACACAAATCACAAATCTAGGGGATTTTAACTAACACCCACAAGTCTAGAATGTCCTGCCGATGCTCCCTCCGTAATGCTGTTTGTCGAGCTGTATGAACTCTTTCGCATGAACATAAATATCAGAGTGTACCGACTCAATTATTAGACATGTATAGAACTCCAAATCAATGTTACAAACTCTATCTTATCACGTCCCTTTCGATGATGACCGAAGTAGAGCACACCAACGCAAATACCTATAAAATCATCGCACATCTGGAAATATCAAATTTAGGACAATGAACACTTAGACATGTTAAATATCATGTTAATATTGGTTAAGCTTAGTAGTATTACCTTGTCAGACATGAATGCCTTCTAAGGCTTCTTCACAATCGGCGTCAGAGTGCCATGATAGTCTAAAAAAAGCACAATCGGGTTTAATGCTCTCATAATTATTGCTTAATGTTATGAACTTTCCTTGTATTTAATGATGTCCTAATTTTTGTAATTTTTGTATGTGCAGACTGATGAAACATATCCCTCCCTACCTAACAATGAGTATTCACCTACAAATAATTAGTTAAGGACCCTCTGCCCACCTTATGTTTGGTCGGGGGACAATGGCCCCCCTCCTCATGAACCCTACATCTATCCCACGTCTAAGGACTAAAAATGCATATATTTGGACTTCCGAGTCACCACATAATATTTTTATTTTATTAGACCATCCAACTTATGAGCAATGCTTCCAAGGACTTCAAACTGGAGCCTTTTCTCACACGAGTTCACTAGCTATTGGAGGAATTCTTTCACCTGAATGACACAATTAAATTATCAACATTATTTTTATTGGATGCAACTAAGAAGATTTCATGCATACTCATGAGATTTGATGCATTGTCCGACTTGGGTCCTACACACTTCTATTCCTCTTGCGCTTCTTGTAGACAAGGATCACAAATCAACCTTCTTCTCCAGAAAGCACCTTAATGCAACATAGTATAAATTTTTGTATGCGAAGCTTTACAAGGATTAGGCTTCAATGTTCAGATGATATTAAAATGTTTGTACCCTTTAAAGCATCTCCATCGATTCTATCATGACAAATATGGATTGCTAATACCAGAGATTTGTCCGAGCTATATTTGTTGATGACTTACTGGAGGAGATACTTAATTGTATGTTCCTTGTTAAGGTTTGCCTTTGGACGAACCTAAACCTATATAAATTCATGCATGTTTACATGTAATGAATATGTTTAAACCCAATTAAATATGTCAAGAAATTGCATAAATACACACCATTTAGGGCTAAAGGTAACACAAAACCACAAGTCTAGGGGATTTTAACTAATACCGACAAGTCTAGGACGTTCTACCCATGGCTCCTCGCGTAGTGCGGCCCGTCGAGATATATAAACACTTTCACATGAATATGAATAGCAAAGCATATCGCCTCAACGAATTAGACATTTATAGAACCTAAAATCAAAAAGTTATAGACTCGTTAGTACTCCCTCCGTCCCAAAATAAGTGTCGCACATGTACTACTAAATTAGTACAAATTTTGTATTAGATCAACGACACTTATTTTGAGACGGAGGGAGTATGTTATTACCTTATCACAACCCCTTTTGGTGACGGCTGAAGTAGAGAGCACCAATACAATATCTCTAAAATAATCACGCATATATCGAAATTAGAAGTTGAGGATAATGTAGATTTGGACGTGTTAACTATCAATGTATTAGTGATGCTTAGTATGATTACCTCCTCAGACACGAAGGCCTTTTCAGGCTTCTTAACAATTGGTGCCTGAGTGCCATTGTAATGAAAAATTATACCCCGTCCTACCTAACAACGAGTATTTACCTAAAAATAATTAAGTTATGATAGGGGGCCTTACCCCTCCTCCACCTTATGTTATGGAACGGACATCAAGCCCCCTCCCTTCAGGACACCACACCGTATTTTCTTATAAAGTTGTCTATGCTGGAGGTAATGTACCCTACAATCATCATTGTATCCTATTATCACATACACATGATGTACTACTTGCACCACATAGCGTCTCAAAGAGTTCGTCAAAGAGATCAAGGATATGCTACTATGAAACACACGAGTTTTGCATTTCGGTGCACTACCGACATGCTCGCAAGAAGTGAAATTGAACCTCAATTTTTATTCTTATTGCCTATTTACTATATTAAGAGAATTCACCTCCCATTTGGCATTTCATTTTTTGTAGGCGCAAAATTTGGTTAAGAACACTGTGAGGAGGATTGCGATTGAATTTTCCAATGTCAAAGTGACCCATGATTAAAAGGTAAGTAGATTTAATTGGACAACAATCTTGTTTAAATGATGTAACTATATTCATTAAATGTATGCATGTCAACAATCATATATACTAAACTAAAATTCCGTGATCAGCAAACAAAGCAAATAAGAAGAACCAAATAAGAGGCTTACCTGACATTGATAACGTCATCTACTCTACAAGTGAGCCAGCGGTCGCCATCTTTGTCCCTAATTTGCTCAACTGTTTAGAGAAGCAAGATATACTAAGAAAAACATAATAACACTAGGATCCGATAGCATTTTGGTGGAAATACTTCAACAAGTTACATATTGCAACCATTACTAGTAAAATAGCAGTCATGTCTAATCAACATGTCTAGCTAAGAACCCACATCCACTCATTCATGTTAAGCTTCTCTGCTAAATTTTACATTAATGTTTCTTTGTTTATTCAACTTAATTTAGGATTGTACATGTGCCTGCAACAATTTGGTACATATTCACATTAACTTTGTAAATTCTTTGTTTATTCACATTAACTTTGTACATATTGCAACAATTTTGTCCTGCAAGGAGGCAATTAGCATGGCAAGGGATAAGCCTGGATATCCTAGAAGATTGTTTTGTAGCTATCATGCAATCTATACTGCTTCATTGTAACTCAAGTTCTTAACATGGCTAGAAGATAAATTCCGGCATGTTGATTCATTTCTTAGCGGAGTTGGAAATCCAGAATTGGAAGGTGGGTATGGGCTTGGTTATATACTGAGTCGTTTTGGAGTAGGGATTTTGGAAACCGAGCTCCATGGAGGCCTTTATTTTGAAGAAAAAAAATCAAATTTCAAATTTTCCAGTTTAAAAAAAATCAGAAAACAAATACAGATGAATGCAAGGATGTAATGTGTATGAGTGAATTATTTTTAGGATGAAATACCTTGAATTGGGAGGTACACAAAAAACAAAATCATGGACTTTGAGGATGAATACTGCATATATATGTACTAAAAAGCCACACATTTGTCTTTTTTGTGTAGCTCTCATTTTTACGTATTTTGACCTAAACATTTGCACACATGTACATTATGTATCTAGGTATATGTGTATTTTTTCCAGAAGTTTTTGAAAGCAAAAAGGTTGAATTTTGAATTTCAAATTAAGGCCTCTACTTTCAATCGTCTTGGATGATCTCAAGTAATCAAATCATACAACTAAAAAAACTTACTTGCTTTTAAATGTTTCTAGGGCAGATAATGTCTATATGCTAGAGTGTAGTTTACATTTTGGTACTCAAATCATGCAATCATTTTTTTTGTTTGAGTAGTGACATTTTTCAGGAACTAGGAGCATAGCTATGTGTAGCCTATAACAACATGAATGCCAACGTCGCCTGAAAGAATGCCCCAGTGAGCCGGCCCTGTAGCAGTTTTCTTCACTTCTCCACTGTGTTTTGATTTTCTCTCTTTTTTTCATTTTTTACTTTTCCGTTTTTCTTCTTTTTATATTTTCGTAAAAAACTAAAAATACATATATTCCACAGACAATTATTGAAGTTTGAAAAAAAAATGTTTCATGTGCTAAAAAGTTTTTGTCTACTGTTAAAAAATGTTGATAGCATTAAACAAATGATTCTAAACAAAACATGTTCACGTATTTCTAAATATTGTAAATGAGATAATAAAAAGATATTAATCATGTATTCTAAAGTTGTTAAACATGTATAGAAAAAGGTTCCTGATGTGTATGACCAATGTACAATGTATATGAAAGAAAAGTAGACATCAAAACATATATCTGAAAAATTGTTAATCATGTATTTGAAAAACCTGAAACATGTATAAATATTTTTCCTGATGTGTACGAAAATGTAGGCATGAAAACATGGCTCTATAAAAAAAGTTAATCGCTATATTTTAAAACGTAATGATGTATTCAAAAATTATAAATGCGTACAAAAAATTTCTTGACGTATAGAAAAGATTTAAACATCAAAAACATTTATTTAAAAAAAGTTAAATTGTATGTTCCCAAATCTGAAATATGTATAAAAATAATGTTTCATACATACACAAAAAATGTACAATTTGTATGAAAAAAGTAGATACCAGAATACATAATAAAAAATACTAATCATGTAGTTAAAAGTGTTAAAATATAAATATAAATGTTTTTGATGTATAAAAATATATATTGTGTGTGAAAAAAGTAGTTATGTGTTGAAAAAATGAAAACATAAAAAATATTGTTAAAAATATCCCTATTGTGTACCAATTATTTAAAATGTGTATGGAGAAAAGGTAGACATGTGTTGAAAACAGGAAAAAAGAGAAGAAAACCACAAAAGAAACGAAGAAAATCATAGAAAGAAAAAAAAAAGAAAAAAAAACCCTGAAAATACCAGTGCAAAACAGTGGATTGTAGTGAAAACGAATCTCTACTAATTAAGAATACCGTTAAGTTCCTGTTTCACCCTCATTCCATCACCCTTGGTTCGAGCTTCCCTGTATGATAATAGCCTACCTTAATTACTTACCTTCTGAACTAATTTCATTGTCTCATCAAAATATAATAAGATAAATAATAGACAGAAGTTGATAAACATTTATCTACACAATCACATTAATATAGACAGATAAATCACAAGCTAACGTACTTAAATATTTATATCTCACTGCCAAGCACGGACATTGTTCTAATAAAAATAGATGGAAACCAAGTAAAAAGAATGAAAATTGAAGAAGAAAAAAGAATAAAAAATCGAAAATCCATAAAGAAGAAGAAAAATCGAGAAAATCGAGGCAAAATAGTAAAACTCTACGAAAACCAAAAAGTCCGATGAAAAGAGAGAAAGAAACAAAGAAGCAGAGGGGGGGGGGGGCTAAAAAGAAAGAAAGAAAAAAACAGCAAAACTGGACCAGCTAGCGCACAAGAAAGAAAGAAAGAAAGAAGGAGCTAAAGAAGAAGCACTCTACAATACGAGCGAGAAAACACATTAATGGGCCTGCCCATACCTGTGGACTCCACAGGCGAGCGAGAGTTTCATCTCGCAATGTCTCAAATAAAAAAAGAGTTTCATCTAAGATCTGGCGCGTAATGGCATCTCCAAAATGGACCCGCAATGTACGGATCGTGCGGTCCGGAACCCAGAAGTCATCCAACGCGATTGTGTATCGGTTCTCGGAGCGGTCCGGACACGATTTTTCTCGCAATTCGGAGACAAACATGGGGAGGTTTACTCGACTGCTACTTCGTCCGATTCTGACCGTTCTGGCCCACCAAAAAACCCTCCCCCTCCCGCGCGCTTCCCATCCCGGCGCCAGATGCCCACATTCATGTCGTTGTAGAGTGGTCGTTCCCCATTGAAAAGCGAACGCCGACATTGGAGCAACGGCTCGCCGGCCGAGAAACTCGCTCCGGCGTCCCGCATTGACGACTGGCCTCACCGGAATACCCTATTTAAGGGCGACCACACCCGGCTACCTTCATAGGACAACGTATCCGCTCCACATCCTCTCCACATCCACCTCCCTTGCACCACACTTCCATGACTGCAGGCGGCGAAGCTCTATGGGACAGCTTTTCCCCGGAGATGAAGCACGAGCTGGTAGCCCTTGTCGCCGCTTGGCAGAACCGCCGTGCCACGCGGATCGAGGTCGGCTTGCCGCCCAGCTCGCCTAAGGTCCCCGACGACGACGAGGACGACAACACGATGGAGACATGCTTTGATGGCACCGCCCCGTCTCCTGTGCCTCCTGTGCACTCCAGCTACACCATGGCGCAGGCGCAGGCGCACTACAACGCTGCCATGGAGGAGCAGCAGCCTGCGCCGGCGCGTACATCGGTGTTAGAGCAGACGCTGGAGCAACATCGGCTCGCGTTGGGTCAGATCGACAGCGAGCGCGCAAGCCAGGAGGCCCTAGGGGCCATGGCCGCGATGAACCCGAACTTCGTCGCGGAGCATCATGCCACCTACGATGCCATCCGGGATCAAGCCACTGCTCACCAGGAAGCGGCCGCCGCGGAGGCACAGCTGCAGGCGATCGTGGAGGAGAACAACGCCACATGTTCCTCCTACGCGTCGTCGACGAAGCATCAACTGGCCCGGTGGGATGAAGAAAGCGCCTACACCATCATTTCCATCGTGGACCTCACGTCCTCCGAGGATGAGTAGGCCACGGGAGGCGGCGGAGGCTTGTGTCCCATGTGGGCCAGTCCGTCTCCCGTGTTCTACTCTTCCTCACCAGAGACCGCACCTTTACTTCAACGGTCTTATCACCGGTGCTCATGGAGACGGCGGATGGATGACGACACGGGCTTGGGCGCTGGCCGCCGCCGCTGTAGGATATATTTAGGGGTGTGTCTTTTTTCTTTCTAAATGTTCGAACTGTAATGAAATCCGTCGTGTTTGTATGGTCGTGTTTGCATGAAACATGGCCGTGTTTCATGAAATCCGTCCGGTTGGTTCAATTTGTAGTCAAAATGTATGCGGCTACGGTCGGATGTCGCCCTCCCGCATCCGTGTCCGTGGACTTTTCTTCCCCTGTGTGCGGATGGATGCGGAATTTTTTTTATGGGTTGTCGTTGGAGATGCCCTAAGTAGACGGAGGATGGCGTGCCAGACGTGAGCCACGCATGCGCGTTGCTATGGGCGATGCATATCACCGCCCCGTTTGCATGTTTCCGCGCCCCAAAATGCATTTCATGAGCTCTTGTTTCACACAACATACCATCATGTGTATCTCTATCTTTTTTTAATGAAATGTGTATCTCTATCTCTACTGTCTAAAAAAATCTTTTTCTTTTGAACACCAGAAGGGTCCCAAAGGACCCAGCACTGCATTTAATTAGACGGTTGGGTAGTACATCTTACATCAAGGACCCTAAGGAAAGACAAAAATACAAACTGGCCCCCAAATCTTATGAAAAGGACCCCGAATAGATATAGAACAACGTGATCGGGTCGAAACTGCTTCCCGCTGGATCGAATCGCCACCAGCACCGGGGACATACTAGTTGGTCCGGCGAGATCTCCACGGTGAGACACCGCAGACGTCAACACAAAGCAGCATTGCCTCCCTTTGTGCATCAAGGCTGGGAGGAAATATTTTGGCCGCCCTTCGACCATAAGATAAGACGGATCGACGGAGAAGACCGGCCAGCCAGCAAGGGCGCCGTAGCTTCTCTAGAACCACCGTCTTGTGAGCTCCAGATTCACATCATCAGCTTCCAGCACCATGGCCGAAGCCCTTCTCAAGATCAGGGGGAGACACAGCCATCGTCGAAAGCTCGGATCCGACAAGGCCATACCCCCAGGCAATCCAGATGAGGCAGTTCTTCCCCATCGACTGACTCCTGCCACTACGACGGCATGAGTCAAGGAAAGAAACCACACCACCGACATCACCTGCAGCCACGTATGGCACCACGAGCTTATTGAGAGGGATTTCACCGGATCCAACGCCTCCCCTTTTCCTCCACCATGGAGTCGAAGAAGACGGGGATGGCGACCACCGGCGGCTGCTCGCAAGCTCCGGCGGCAGAAATCCCAACGGTATAATGCCAAGACACAACGCAAGGCCAAACCACACAAAGACTACAGCTAAACTACTACTCCCTCCGTTCCACAATGTAGTGCGCCCATGCTTCCCGAGATCTAAGTTTGACCATACATTTAACCAACGAGACCGATTGCGGCGGGAGCAAAAATTATACCACTGAATTCGTATCGAAATACGAATTCAGTGGTATAATTTTTGATCCCGCCACAATCGGTCTTGTTGTTTAAATGTATGGCCAAACTTAGATTTCAGGAAACGTGAGCACACAAGATTATGGAACGGAGGGAGTATATACAAGCAACTCCAGTGCGCCTCTCCCTAGCCATCGTCGATCGGCATCGCCGATGGACGAGGCGCGAGATCGGGTCGGGCTGCCTGGAGCGACTCTCAAGGAGACGGGTGGGGGGAGAAGTAGGAGAGAGGGGAAGGGGAAAAGAGTGTGAATGGCACATTGTAGATCTGTCTAAAAAGAATCTAAGGTTCTCTTTCTGCTTGCCAACAGGACCGCGTCCTGCGGAGTCTTTTTTTAAGGAAAAGCCTGTGGTACTTTATTTAACTCGTGGCAGAGTTACATCATGGATTACAAACGAAAGTATGAAATCGGGAGGGTCCTCAACCCATTCATAACAGCGATGTGCATCATAAGAAAATCTAGCTAGGAAGTGTGCCAGCCCATTTGCTTTCCTCGAACAGTGTCTAAACTCAATAGACATAATCCCATGTGCTATGTGGAAACAATCCGCCAAAATAGTAGCATTAGGACCAAAAACATCTGTTTTGCCGTTGGAAGCCTCAATGAGTTCTAAGCAATCAGATTCAACAATCACTTTCGTACATCCAATTCTGGAGATCATCTGAAGGCCATGAAGCAAAGCCAAGGTTTCAGCAGATTGAGCATTGATAACGTGATCAACCAGTTTGGAAATGCCAGCCATAGCTTCACCCCGAGAATTCCTAAGCACCGCCGCCACTGCACCGGTACCATTGTCCAAGAAACAAGCATCAATGTTTAGCTTATAGGATCCTGGTGGTGGCCTCTGCCAAGAACACTCTTTAACCATTTCTGAAATTCTTGGAGCATGGTTTGCAGTAATAGATTGTATTGCAAACGCAGAACTGCGCGGTGGCTTGATCTTCTCCCCCTTGATTGCTTCCCTTCGTTCCCACCATATGTACCAAGCTCCAACTACAAGAGTTTCTTGCAAGCCCATGTGACCAAGCACTAGTGATTTCCTTGCTGGACTACGAAGAATTTCCTCCAGAACAACTGAACCTAAACGATCAGAACACAGTGCTTCCTTGATCACATATTCAAGGCCCAGAGAGATCCAAACTTGTTTCGCTCTTCGACAAGTGAAAATAAGGTGCATGATATCCTTTGGTACGTCATGACAAACAGGGCATTGCGGATGAACTTTAATATGCCTATTTCTCAATATACACATTCTTGGGATAATCCCATGTAGTGCTCGCCATACAATTTTTTTGATCTTACTTGGAGCATTCAGGTTCCATAGCCTTTCCCATACTGGGTTGATCATTGAGCCTTCCGGTGCTTCCCTCCTAAACCTAGGCCCGAACTGATGCTCCCACTCGACATAATATGCAGAGCAGACTGTGAAAGAGTAGGACCTTGTGGCATTCCAGGCTACAAAGTCCTCCATGAGATGTTTAGACAGGGGAATTCTTAGTATTCTTTCCGCATCAATCACAAGGAAAAGGTTCCTGATCAAACTTTCATCCCATGTTCCGGTCACCGGGTCAATCAGATCCTCCACTTTATCAAGTAGGATGTTACCCCTTCTTGTTATAATTCTCCTCAAAGGGCTTCCCAATACCCAACAATCATTCCAGATATTAATATGTGATCCCATTCCAACCCGCCAAATATGGCCTCTCTTGAAAGTTTGTAATCCTGAGACAATACTCTGCCAAGCAAAGGAGTGCCCCTTCTTTGGCCCAACACTTAGTAAATTCCTATTTGGGTAATATTTTGCCCGGAGAACCCTTGCACACAAGGTTTCTGGATGTGTAATCAGACTCCAACTTTGTTTTGCTAGCATCGCTAGATTAAAAGCGTGGAGATGCCTAAATCCCATACCCCCTTTCTTCTTTGGCAAGCACATACGCCACCATGCAAACCAATGCATCCTTTTTTGTTCCTCGGTGTCACCCCACCAAAAGCTTGCCATTGCGTCAGTTATTTCTTTACAAACTTTTTTGGGGATTTTGAAAACAGCCATAGCAAAAACAGGAACTGACTATATTATGGCTTTCAAAAGTATTTCTTTTCCTCCCATGGACAACAACTTCTCGTTCCATCCTTTCAATCTGTTGATGATTCTTTCCACTAAATATTTGAAACTTTCACTTTTATCGAGGCCAATCATGGAGGGGAGCCCAAGATATCTATCAGAGATGGCTTCAGTCAAGATGTTCAGTTCTGCGCAAACCTGAGCTTTCACTTCAACATTAGGACTGAATAAAATGCCACTTTTCTCTTCACTTATCATTTGTCCCGAACCGGCACAATATTCATCAAGCACCTGTCTCAATGAGGTTGCATTAACTAAGTCTGATTACATAAGGATAAGAGAATCATCGGCAAATAGTAAATGTGAAACCGATGGCGCATTCCTGCACACTCGTACCCCTTCAATGCCACGAACCTCCTCTTTTTGAGCCAAATAACTCGACAAACCTTCTGCACAAATCAAGAACAGATATGGAGAAAGAGGGTCCCTCTGACGGAGTTCCCTAGTAGGGGTAAACCCTTCAGTCTCTTGATCATTAAACCTTACTTTATATTCTACTGATGTTACACATGCCATTAGCAAGTCAACAAAATTCTGATGAAAACCCAGCCGAACCATCATTTTCTCCAAAAACTTCCACTCCACACGGTCATAAGCCTTAGGCATATCTAACTTTACCGCACAATAACCAACCTTACCCTTCTTCTTATTCTTTATGGTGTGTAGGCTCTCATAAGCCAAAAGAATATTATCCGTTATCAACCTACCAGGAACAAAAGCACTTTGAACTGGTGAAATAATATCATCAAGGAAGGTTTTAAGCCTGAAAGCAATCATCTTAGAAATCACTTTACACAAAACGTTACACAAACTAATAGGCCTGTATTGGGTAATTCTCTCTGGATCATCAACCTTTGGGATAAGGACAATAACTGTATCATCCCAACCCTCTGGGATCAATTTATCATTTATTGCAGCAAGGACTTCTGCAGTAGTCCGCAAGTATATGCCAACACTTCTTTAAAAATATTGCATAGAGACCATCCGTACCTGGCGCTTTCAAATCCCCAATGGAGAAGAGTGCTTTTTTAACCTCTTCAGCAGAAAATGGCTTCAACAATTCTGCATTCATTTCTGAGGTGACCCGTGGTATCACCTTCTGAATCAAGCTCGGATCAGTCTCATCAATCTCCGTAGAGAATAAGCCAGCAAAATAGTCAGAGATCAAAGGGTTCAAATAGGCAGTACCTTCTCTCCATAACCCTTGGTCATCTTTTAGTTTCTTTATACGGTTACGGGCTCTACGGGCTGAGGCAAAGTTCTGAAAATACTGAGTGTTTTTATCACCAAAGTGAAGCCAATCAATTCTGCTCCTCTGCGCATAGTGCATCTCCTCTTGTTCTAGTAGTTTCTCCACTTCATCAGCTAGGCTGTGTTTGATAATAAAGTATCAGAAAAAATAAAGTATCAAAAACTGCAATAATTTAGTCAGTAGGTATACAATACCATGGTTTCAACTTAACAGAGTTTTTTTTGGAGTATCCAGAATACAGAGCACATGTTTGACTACATCACAGAATGCTATAAAATTTGTTACCTAGCCGTTAGGCACTCGCATCTAGCTAGCCGTTTTGATAGCAATGCAAACACGCGCAGCTGTCCAGTAGTGTACTGTTTCTGTTGCATTAATCTAACTAGATAGGTTGGCTAGCCTTGCCATTTGCGTCCATATGAACTGAAGCATGCTAGAATTCTTACTGCATACAAGAAACAAGATAATTATCCTTTATCCATATGAGGGTGACTACATCAGAAACATCTCACGTATACAAGAAGCAGGATAATGATTCTTTATCCATATGAGGGTGAGCTCCGTGATGCATAGGTAGCAGCCGCGAGGTGCTCTCCTCCGCTGCCATATGAGGATGCCTCGCAACGCCGTCCGCAGGTACCAGCGGCTAGGGAGATATCTCCATCGCTGTCTCTTTCGTTCTCCATGGCCGCCGAGGAAGATACGGCGGGAGCGATGCCTCTTTTTTAGATCGAGCGACTTGTTAGCACACAGCGCAGAAGAAGATAACAACGCTAGTCCCTTCTTTTCGGCTGCGCTGTTTTTTAAAAAGAGGACTCGAGTTCTTTTTTTAATACAGAGAAAAAACCACGGTTTACCCAATACTGCAGTATTAAAACTATTGTTTTTAGGAGCAGCCAAATACCTCGTTGTAATTAAAACCATGATAATCCCAGAAACTACAATATTCCCAAAATACTTTAAAAATACCGAGCTATCAAACGGGGCCTAAATCCTTTTGTTTCGCGAGATTACCAGGAGTAAGAGCATCACGAGTTACACTTTCAAGCTCTCTCTAAGCTGTTTTAGCTTTGCGGAGTCTTTGGTCCATCCACCCACCTCCATCTTTTTTTTCAGTCCAACCCTCTACTCCACGATTTTCCCCACGACCCCAGTCCAACTGGTTTTTCTCAACCTGGTTTTGGAAAGTAATACCGATTTAATATATCTGGGCCGTAAACCAGCGCTCCCTTCTCAGCTTCGTCCTCGGCTGCGCGGCTGCCCCTCCTCCTCCGCGTAATCGGTTGCTGCGGCAGCGAGTCGGTCTCCTACGCCATGTTCGCCCACGTCTGCTACTTCCCCTCTGTCTGCTGTTGTTCTCGCCGATGCGGGGGCAACGGCAAGAGTGGATACGATATCCACCTGTTGGGTTTGAACCGAAGATGCCGCGAGCAAGCCATATCCGAGTCCCGCCCTGAGGGCTCGACCTTCTCGTCCGCGGCAGCGGCGGATGTCGAAATTCCCGGCGATGGCAAACCCATCGGATCGTCGTCGTTGCTGCAGGCTGCAACCATGGGTGTTGGAAATTTCATCGCGTTATCGCATACGAAATTATGCCCTCTGTAGAATATATACCTGGATTAGGACGACAGAGTTGAGCCAATATATTTTTCATGTCTTCCTCTATAGTCAAGTGCTTGAGTGTGTTGTTCAGTCCATGGTGGGTTTGGTCTTGCCAATGTGTTTGTTTCTGCTATGCAGCTTACATTGTTTACTGTTTAGTATCGTAAATTAACTTATTTCCTATGAATCAGGTTTGCGAAGCCAGCAGCAGAGCAAGAAGTTTCAGCCCACCTTCACTACTCGCCTGCCCTTGTCGCCGGTAACTCCAGTGCCCACCTTTTCATGAAGATAGAATGCACTACATTTCTATCAAGCAAGAAATTCCCTGTCCTAGCACCAGCAAAGTCTCTTTCTCATGCGTGGACAGTACACACTGCTTAGGCTGGTTCATTAGTAATTGTCGTGTTAATATTCTTTGAGCTATAACCAGCCTTGTTACTAGTTTTTTTTAGATAAAGCATTCTCTCAAAATAGGCTTTCGCCCCGCTTTTACAAATAAAGTAACGGTCCATGTAACCAACATCCAAGTTTGAATAGGAACGACGGCTGGGGCAACAACACAATCAAGCCCAAAAAACACAAGAGAAATATGAGAAAAAAATCAACCTAGTGGCTACCGACAAGTGGCCTTACGAGGACGACAGTCGCTGCGCCGTAGCCAGTAGTGCATCCAGTATGAGCCCAACCGGTCGCGGTCTCGCTGCCTAGATAGCGGGTGCCAGTGCTGCAGAAAAGCAAGAAATTTGAAGAAGTCAGATGCCTATCTCGAAAAGGTCTGCTCAATCACCATTTTATTACGTGTTGTCCACAGAGTCCAAGACAACACCGCAAAGATCAGCCAAAATAGGCGGCGATATCGCCCAGGATGTGTAGCCCAGTTCTGGAGAACTCCGCGAGGTCCAGGGCCTCCCAGTCAGGCCCTAGTGCCTCACGTAAGAACGTCCATGCTGTCATACATGATAATAGGATATGAGTCCCAGTCTCCGGTACCACACATAAGGGGCACAAACCATCACCCGGTCCATGCCGCTTAAGAACCTCAGTCCTCGAAGAGATGTGATCTCGTAGTAGTTGCCACACAAAAATCTTAATCTTTAGCGGCAGAGGGGCCTTCCACAAGGGAGAAAGCCAGGGGATGGTTGGTGCACGACATAGTGCCTGGTATGCCATGTTCACCGAAAACTCAACCGTTGGTGATAGCTGCTAGGAAACGATGCCCGGATAGTCCGGCACCACTAGGGGTAGGGAAGCCCGCAGTCTAGTCCACTCGTCAGTCTCCGCCTGCCCAAATGTACGGCCGAACCGGATGTCCCACTGCCCAGACCGGGATGGCACGAAGGCGAGAACAAGCGGATCAGTGCAGATTGAGAACACGCCAAGGAAGCTCACCTGAAGTGGCTTGGTACCCATCGAGGGATCCAACCAAAATTGGGTCACGGTCCCATTCGCATAGAGAAGGAAATTCCTAGACGAATGTCCTCCTTGATCTTTTGGATGGATCGCCAAAACTGGGAGCCCCCCGCACGGGAGCATAACAGGAGGGGTACATCCCTGAAGGTATTTTGCCTGAAGGAGCTGTAGCCACAAGCCGCCCTCGCAACGCAAGATCCGCCAAACCCATCGTAACATGAGTGCAACGATCATACAGCAGGAGGCCGTGATCCCCAGGCCTCCCCAGTCATTGGGCATGCAGTTGTCCACCCACTTGACTATGTGATATTTCTGTCGGCCATTGGCAGTCAGCGAGAAGAACCTAGCGAGCTCTTTATCAAACGAGCTATGAACGCTGTCCGGTAGAATGTACATCCTCATCATGTACATGGGGAGGCTCGCAAGTTTAGAGCTAATAAGAACCGCATTGCTTCCCTTGGAAGTAAACCGTCCACGCCACGGCTCAGCGGGTCGAACACACTCATCAAAATCTTCGAATCGGCCGTCAGCATCCCCAAGAATGTGATGGGGAATGAGGCCAGTATGTAGTTTAAGTTGTCCGCTATCCGTCTTCCATAGACGATGACTTCGCTCTTGTCAAAGTTGATATTTAGTCCCAACATAACCTCAAAACAGAGGAGTGGGAACTTGAGATTGACGATGTCAAGGTCCGAACCCTCCATCATAATCATTGTCATCTGCATATTGCAGATGAGGGACACCTCCCCCAGGAATCAGATGGCCCACTAACCCCGAGAGATGGCCAACCATCCTAGCTTTATCCAGGATGCCAGATAGAGCATCAATGGCGAGGTTGAAGAGAAGGGGTGAGACTGGGTCCCCCTGCTTCACTCCTGCAGAGGACGTAAAGAATGGCCCCACCTCGCCATTAATATTAATCATCATATTACCGAACCAACCCAACTGCATGATCCACGAGCACCATCTGTCATCAAAGCCCCGGTGCTGAAGCACTAACCGCAAGAAGGACCAATACAGCCGATCACAGGCCTTCTGTAAGTCCAACTTGAGGAAAACGCCCTTATGTTCGCGTGTCGTTACCTCGTGAACAATCTCGTGAAGGGCCAGGATCATGGATCCGCCGTCCCTCAGGGAAGCTGTCTAGAGGGGGTGATCCAACCGCTCTTGAAAGGACGTGGATGCCACCTAGAGGGGGGGCATGAATAGGCGCTTTAAAATAATTATGGTTTAGGCTTGAACAAATGCGGAATAAAACTAGTGTTTAATTTGTTAAGCACAAAACCTAAAACAACTAGGCTCACTTATATGCACCAACAACTTATGCTAAGCAAGATAAACAGCTAAGTGATAGCAAGATATATAACATAAAACAATATGGCTATCAAGTAAAGTGCATTAGTAAAAGGCTCGGGTAAGAGATAACCGAGGCATGCGGAGGCGATGATGTATCCCGAAGTTCACACCCTTGCGGATGCTAACCTTCTTTTGGAGCGGTGTGGAGGCACAATACTCCCCAAGAAGCCACTAGGGCCACCGTAATCTCCTCACGCCCTTGGAGAATGCGTGATTCCACTAAGGGACCCTTGAGGGCGGTCACCGAACCTGTACAAATGGCAACCCTTGGGGACGTTCACCGAACCCGTACACTTTGGTAACCCTTGGGGATGGTTACCGGAACCCGTACAAAATGCTCAGGGCAATCTTAACAACCTAATTGGATACCCCGACGCTTGCCCGGAGCTTTACACCACAATGATTGAGCTCCGAGGCACCACCAACCATCTAGAGCGCCAAAGCATCCAAGAGGCACAAGCTCGAGGGTGCCCAAACACCCAAGAGTAATAAGCTTCTCAAAGTTCACTTCCACGTATCACCGTGGAGAACTCAAACCGATGCAACTAATGCAATGGCAAGAACACACGAAGTGGTCAAGTCCCTCACTCCCAAATCCCACCACAACAACAAAAGCTATGGAGGAATATGAGAGGAAGAACACGGAGCCCACAAAGAACTCCAAGATCCAGATCCAAGGGGTTCCCCTCATATAGAGGAGAAACTGATTGGTACAAATGTAGATCTAGATCTCCTCTCTCTTTTCCCTCAAGAACTAGCAAGAATCATTGGAGGGATTGACAGATAGCAAGCTCGAAGAAGGTCAACAATGGGGGAAGAACACAATCTCAAGAGATGAGGAGCAATGGGGAAGAACACCCCCTTTTATAGGTGGGGAGAAATCCAACCGTTATGCCCCAACCCGCACACAAGCGGTACTACCGCTCGGGCCAGCGGTACCCGCCTGAGGCGGTACAACCGCCAATTACTACCGCCCTACTACCGTGGAAGCAGCTAAGGGAAATAGAACCTTCAAATAAGTGGTAGTAGCAGCGGTAGTACATAGCGGAAGTACCGCCTAAGCGGTACTACCGTCGTACTGAGCGGTACTACTGCCTGAGAAGTGAAAACTATCGTGAGAATGAAACTGCCATAACTTTTGCATACGATCTCCGAACTGAGCAAACTCAAACTTGTTGGAAAGAGGATGACAAGAGCTATCCAACAAAGACTAGGATAACGAAGATGACCTTCCCAAATATTATCCGGCAAAATCTCCAACACCGAAAACACAATGATAATGCATACGAAATCCGTTTTCAATGAACTTGAGCTTATCACGATGAAGACCGTAAGCTCAAAAACTCACATAGCAAAAAGCCAAACAAGAACGAAGAAAGATGATGATGCCAAGAATGCAATGGTTTGAGCTCTCAACAAACTATACGATCAAGCTACTCACTCGAGAGCCCCCCTTGATAGTACAAATATCGATCCTATAACCCGGTCACCCAATTACCACTATGAGACCGGTAAAATAGAAAACATATCAAGGTCAAACCTTTGCCTTGCGCAGAGTCCACTTGAGCTAGATGACGACGATCTTGTCCTCCTCAAGATGGATCACCTTTCTTGATTGCGTCGGCTCGATGAAGACTAGTAGATAGCTCCTCCATACTCCACTATGGGTGAGCCTCTCTTCGGTACATCTTCACATGTCCATTATCACCATAATGGACGACAAGCTTCAAGCATGTGATCTCTTCGTGATTCTTCACCCGAACTTGCACACCGCAACCTTGATGACGATCGCCACTTGATGTCATCCTCCATGGGTTGTATGGGATCTTCGTTTTGATGCATGGCCATGGAAACAAACCTAACCCCACAAAGAACACTCACAAAGATCATGGGTTAGTACACAAAGCTTAATGGACAATACTTACCATACCATGAGATCACTTGATCCCACCTGGTACATCTTCTAGGCTTTGTGTGTTGATCAACTTGAATCACTCTTTGCCTTACTCTTGATCAACCTTGTATCTTATCTTCTTTCTTCATAAAGATGATGTCTTGAAGGTAAACATGAATGTTCACACAATCTTCTTCTTCAAGACATACTTGCCATAAGCTCAACTCTCACATGATCAATCTTTAGAAAAATCCTTGAATACCACATTCGTCATCACATAAACTCCTTGAAACCAACAAATGGACTTTAAGAAATGCACATGGACACATCCTTCGAATATAACTCAAGGCAACCATTAGTCCATAGAGAATGTCATTAATTACCAAAAATACACATGGGGGCAACATGCTCTTTCAACTCTGTTATAGGGGCAAGTCGGCTCGCACAGACTTTGGAGAATGCGTTCCAGAACATTGATCACCGTGATTGGTCTAAAGTATCTAATGTCCGTAGCACCAATTACTTTGGGGATCAGGGTAGTGACACCGTAGTTTATACGGGCCATGTCGAAGGTCCCAATACAAAATTCTTGGAACGCCGGCATAACCACTGGCTTTAGGACATTCTAGAATTTCTGGAAGAAGGCCACCGGCAAGCCATCTGGCCCTAGTGACGACCCTGCCTGCATAGAGGCGATAGCCCTACACACCTCTTCTGGCGAGAATGGAAGAGTTTATTCCGCATTCTCAATGTTAGAGACTCTGGCCGCGGCCGGCCAAAAATCATCCGCCAACGAAACCCCACCACGGGGTTCTGCCAAGACAAGGACCTTGAAGGAGGAGTAAATGTGGGATCTAATTTCTTTCGAGTTCCATAGACACTGGATGGAACACTTCCAGCGATGGGCATCAACAATTGCCTGAAAGTGCGCGATATTTGCATCGCCTTGGAGGAGCCACTTCTCTCCACCACGACGTTACCAAAATAGCTCTTCACCCTTGAAGATCTCCATCAACGAGGATTCAAGGGAGTAACGTCTAAGCCAATCATCGGCTAACAGACCTATTGAGTCGGCCTCCTCATCTAAGGCCTTGATCTGGTCTAGTAGGCCCCCTTTGCAGGCCCTGAGATCGGTGCCCAGGTTGGCTCCCCAGCCTCGCATGAACTGGTGAGTAACCTTAGAGCATTGGTGCCAGAATGAATGAGGAGGGGAGGCCGCTGCTTCTACCCAACAGTCTCGCACCATCTCAACAAACCCCGCCTGTAGCAACATGATCTGGACGACTATGATCGTCGCCAAGTGTGGCCTGATGGACTGGTCCTCTAGAGTCGCATGAACGTAGTAGAACCCACCCCACTCCATGTCCTGCCCCAAGTACGCGAGATTCGAGGGGCATCGTGGAGGGGCCACACACTCATAGAGGAAGTGACCCGCGCATCCACAATTGAAGCACATCGTCTCCTCGCAAGTCCTGGGACGGTTCTCCTTCCCGGTGGATGGGCCACCGGAGCCTCCTTCTTGAGCCCCCCCTCACTCGGCACCGGCCTATCCGCCACCCCAGACGTCTCTCTCGGCCTAGATGGATCGACACCGGCCGAGCGCTTCTTCTGTTTATGCTTCGTCTTCGCGGGGAACTTCGAAGGACCTGGGGCGATGGGGGACCGACGCGGCGGAGAGTACCGCGGCGACCCCGATGCGTCCCGGCGCCAGTCCCGTGAATCAGCCCGAGTCGACGCGGTCCCACCGGAGAGGCCGACCCTAGCGGAAGCCACCGTGTCACGGGCACCATCCCGCCAACTCACACCACGGCCTTCATCCGCATGATCCATCGATGGACGGCAGGGTGCGTACGCATCCGCTCGGCGGCGCAGCTCCTCCCTGAGCTCGGCCTCGCGCAACTGGTCCGCCTCCCGTTGGCGCTTACTAGCTGGATTCCAGATGTGCAAAAGGTATATTTTTACCTCCACAAAGCTACCCAAATGATAGGTCCCACACGTGTGGCACGAAGTAACACTGCCCTGACGTTTTACAGCTAAAATTGCTTAAAGAAAAACGAAACCCAAAAAACGGAAACTTGCCATCCAAACAGAAAGTTGACATGCTTGATGCTTCACAACTAAAGTTGCCATCCCCTGGCAACTAACGTTTCCATCAAAAAACGTCAAGACGGAATTGCTTCATGACACACGTGTGGCATTTATCAGGGTCCCAAAGCTATGTCATATTAATTACTAATCAGCGACGGGTTACTTTTATAAGAAAACTATTGTTTCTATATAAATACCACATTATCTTACTTACATCATTTTGTAGCCATCAATTGCAATAGCAGGGATAACATTTATATTTATGTTATGTGCTAGGGTCGGTGCTCAATAAGCACAAGAGAAAAGATGCCTTTGTGTGTGTTGGGGGAGGGGGTTTAACGCTACGAAAATTGACGATACCAGACGATGTGTATGAAAATCCTAAAAAGTATGTGCTACATATAATTCGTGCTCAACCAATATGCGTGCCCTATTCCAATGTACGGGCAATTACTTAGTCATTTTAGAAAAAAGGACCGTCCATTGGTGAGATACCTGAAAAAAATCAACGCTAATCAAGTTTTGGACTGGCGGATTCTTTCTTCTTCCACCATCTGACGCCGGCCGAAATGCCCGCTACCTCCCCCCACCCCGCCCTCTAACCGCCTTGTCGTCCATCCCTATCCTCACATGTACCCAATGTCATACTGCGGCTCTCCTGATCATCCATATAACTCCTTTTCTGACCGATACACCTCATGTTCTTCTCCAATGATGGCAGCCCCCCTATCCTCACCATAGATCACACCTACACCAGTTAAGCCTCTTCCTCGCCTTGATCAGCGACACTGTAAGCTCTGCCGCTTGCAGCATCGTCTCCGTCTGAGGAGGTCCTGGCTCAGCCTCGTCCAGGTCAACGTTGTTCACTACCACTTGGTATGTCACCCATCTTTTTAGAGGAAAGGCATCAGCCTGACTTTATAAATAAAGCCACGAGGCAGCGTTCCATACAAACCACACATCAACGGCCACAGCCACAGTCATAATGAGAGTACGGGGTACAGGGCTCAAGGCCACAACCTCGGCACGCAGGCCGGAACTAAGAGAAAGGAGCAAGGAGCTAACACCGAAGAGCAAACTAAGCCAACAACTAAGTCAAAAGAACAGCCAGGGCAACTAGCCTTCTGGCTCCTGTCGCGATAGAGAAGACGCCGAAGCCCGAATCTTAGAGGATAGAAGATCAAAAGCATCCCGGTCTTCCATCTTAGTCAATGATCTCCATTGTTGCAGAAACATGCAAGATTTATATAAGCAATCAACAGGTTTAGCAGGAAAAATATGCTCAATGATAAACTTGTTTCTGGTTGTCCACAGGGCCCAACAGACCGCTGCAAGACCGATCCAAAATAACTGCTTGGTAACCCCAACCAGACCATTGGAGAGGACACGGAACTCAGAGAAGGAAGATGGAGCCCAAGACACCTGGAGCCACGATCTAAAGCAGCACCAGACCAGCTTGGCCAGCACACACTAGAAGAAAATGTGATTCGTGTCCTCCAGGGCATCGCACAACGCACACCTATCCGAGCCCGGGCCATTGCGCTTACGAAATTGATCGGCCGCAGGGAGACGGCCCCTGAAGGCTTGCCACATGAAAATTTTCACCTTAGGAGGAATACGAGCACGCCAAATCGGACTGAATTTGTTAGTGGGGGTGCCATCAATAAACTTGGCATACAGAGACTTAACAGAAAAGTACCGGAAGAAGAATGGGGCCAGACCACCGAGTCAGCTGTCTCCGAGAGCACGGGGATTAGGGAAACAAGACGCTGCCGGTCATCCAACTCTGCAGGAGACAGCGAGCGGCGGAAAGCCAGGTCCCAATTATTAGCCGAAAGCTCCGCGATGGAGATATCTGGATTCAGGCAGTAAGAAAACAACGTGGGGAAGGCCACCGAGAGGGTAGAATCTCCAGACCACCAGTCTAGCCTAAAACGAATCGAGGCACCATTACTGACCACAAACTTGACATGTTCTTTAAAAAGGGGCGCACCTTGACAAGGTCTTTCCAGAATTGAGACCCTCCCCGAGAAGAAGCAAACATAGGATTTGAAGTAGGGAAGTACTTAGCCTTAAGAATAGAAAACCACAAGGTGTCAGCTCCCGTGGTCATGATTTTTCACCACCATTTGATCATGAGGCATCTGTTCATAATAGCAGTGTTAATGATCCCCAACCCCCCAACGTTTTTGGGTCTACAAATACTTTTCCACTTCACCAACCTGTATTTGCGTTTATTATCCGCAGAGTTCCAAAAGAAAGCACCCCTATGCTTATCAAATCTGTCATGTGTACCAGCAGATAAGAGATAAAATCCCATAATGAACATAGGTAGGGAGGAAAGGCAAGCATTAATAAGGGCAACCTTCTCAGCATTTGTATTATATCGGCCCTGCCAAGGTAACACCCTGTTCCCCACCTTAGCAACGGCAGGAGCGAACTCCTTGGCACATAATTTGTCCGGGGAAATCGGAAGACCCAGGTATTTGAAGGGAAAGGAACCCAGGCTGCAGTTAAGGAGTTGGGCCACCCGAAAAGCCTCCGAGTCATCTACACCAGTGACAATGACCTCGCTTTTGGAGAAGTTGATCTTAAGACCCGATAAGGCTTCAAAGCACAGCAGAATGGACTTAAGGTGGGCAATGCATGAATAGTTTAGTTCCACCATTATGATGGTGTCGTCCGCGTGCTGGAGATGAGTGACGCCTTCAGGGATAAGGTGGGAGATGACAGGAGAAATGTGTCCGCACGAGGCAGCCCTGGAAAGAATACGAGAGAGAGCGTCCGCCACAAAGTTAAACAGAAGAGGTGAAGCGGGGTCACCTTGCCGTAGGCCCCTGCTATTGGCGAAAAAATTACTCACCTGTCCATTGACCGAGATTGCTGTGTGGCCCCCCCGAGACCAACTGCATAATTCTGTGAACATAAGCTGCATCAAAGCCTTTGGCAAGAAGGACCTGTCTAAGGAAGGGCCAGCTGACCGAATCGTACGCTTTTTCAAAGTCCAATTTAAGTATCACCACCTTAGATTTACGGATCCTGAGATCATGAACAATCTCGTGAAGGCAAATAATCCCGTCAAGAATAAATCTCCCTTTAACGAAGGCAGATTGGAACGGGCTAAGAGTTCTGTGAGCAACAGGAGATAGGCGAGTGGCAAAACCCTTGGCCGGAAATTTCGCAAAGTTATTAATGAGGGCAATAGGTCTAAACTGAGAGATCAAATCGGCCCCTTTGACCTTCGGAATGAGAGTGATAACAGCATATTTAAGGCGGGAGATGTCCACAGTCCCTAGGCAAAAGCCTTGGATAATCTTACACACCAGAGGTCGGAGCTGCGGCCAGAACTTCCTAAAGAAAGGGATAGAGAAACCATCTGGGCCCGAAGCTGCGTTGGGTTTTGCTGATCTGATGACCTTCCAAATTTCTCCTCAGACAGAGGCAGAAGTAAGGCGTCATTGTCGGCCCTAGAAATCCTAGAAGGCGCGTCCCACAAAGATCGAGAAATCGAGAGGCCGGACTCCGGCTTGGCGGAGAGGAGGGACGAAAAGAAATCAACCACATGTGACAGGATTTGCGACTGGTCCGAAATTTTAACACCATTAATAAGAAGGCTATCGATCGAACATTGGTCTTGGCGGAATCGACGAGAAAGAAAACCAAGTAACCGAGGATTAGTAATCGCGGGAAAAAAACATCGTGGGGGTAGAAGAAGCATACTAGATGTTGTTTATTCATTCCTGGGAAGGATATAACTCCACTCCACAGTTACATACGAGTACATGACTTATGATTCTTATTACATGGGGCTCATGTGTGAAGCAAGCAAAATGAGAAGCCCAAATTACTATGCACGTTGATGGTCGTGCCTCCGCTGCCACTGTGCTCCTAGACATTGATAATCAGCAGCGGTGGGGAATCAACCCAACCTTTCCTCCGAGCACGTCATAGACCATCTCCGTCATCCCCTGCGCCAAGGTCCCGATCACCGCAACCACCGGCTCCCAGGTGCGCGCCGCGGCGAACGCGAGGCACCCCACGGAGAAGTGGTTCCCGGGGTCCTTGAAGTACATGAAGTTCTCCATGTCAAGCTCCATGGTCGCCCCACCCTTGAAGCGGAGCGTGACGTCTGGCAGGATCAGGGCGCTCAGGCCGGTGAAGTCGTAGCACGTGTCGAGGTCACCCAACGGCGGCGCCACGCGGTACGGCCTCATCCACCCCTTGAACTGCTCGCGAAGGACCGCGTAGACGTCCGGCCTCAGGTAGGTGAACGTGGTGTGCAGCTCGAACACCGTGTCGCCAACGAGTCTGAGCGGCGGGATCTTGGAATCCCGGCCGGCGATGGAGAACCCGATGAGCTGGACGGAGTACAGGTTCGGGTGGAGGGCCTTGCTCCGCAGGGTGGCGTAGGTCACGTTATGGCCGGCGAGCTCCGGCCGGGCGGCGCCGATGGAGAGGAAGCCGAGGGAGTCGGTGTATGACGGCAGGCAGTAGGAGAAGGCCACCGTGGCCGGAGACGGAGCCACTCGGGATGCCAGCGAGTGCCTGTCCCGGCTGAGATCGAGGATGCCGGACGAGCCGTCCCCTGATCTGGCCGCCATCTCCAGGCAAAAGAACCTGAACTTGTCCACGGTGACCGACCGCGTGAGCGTGAGCGTGTCCGTCATGAAGGTGGCGTTTTGCAGCCCGCCTTGCCAGTTAAGCGTGCGCGTGCAGCGGCGTCCCTTGCACTCGCTTACGTCGCAGTCCGGCGAGCCGCAGGGGACGTTGGTGAGGGTGGTGGACTTGGACGGATCGAAAGCATGGGGGCACGGCGCGCCCCGGGCCCCGGCGCATGGCTTGCACTGGAGCAGCGTGGCTCCGTCGGATGCACTGCCCGTGTCGAACCCCACGTGAAACTTCTGCACCGGAGTGCCGTAGCCGACGACGACGTGGTACTCGGACGCGCTCGGCAAAGCCGCCAGCGGAGTGCCGGTCGAGGGGATCGTCACACCTTTCTCCTTGCCGAAAAGCGTGCTTAGGCGGAGAGCGTCGCGGTCGAAGGTTTCACCGACCGAGGGCTTGCTTTGGTCTAAGCCGGAGAAGGAAGGAGAGCACGCGCTCCGCCGATGCATTACAGGCAGCGGCCCACCGTCATCACCTGAAACAGTGCGGGCAAGTTAACTGGTCAATGACGGAAGTGAGTGTTTCTATAGGAATTTTCGTGAGTGTATGTGTATGTATGCTGCGTCTACACCATGTTCAAAAATGAAAACAATGACAAACTCGTTTCATTTGCATGCAAGCACGTCCTGTTGCAAAGATTAATTTGTGCGAAGTACTTCACCGGAATGGATGGACGAGCAGCTCGGCGGAACCCTTGAACCGTGGGATGAACGGAGGACGACATGCCTTCCGCCGTTGGAGTAGCTGGTGTGGTAAGAGCTGCCAAGCGGGGGAGCAAGAAGAAGCAGGCAGAAAAGCAGCGATGAAATGACTGCAGACATCTTGCTTGTGGGTAACTCGTAGAAACTCGCGATATATATAGCTAAGGGTCTGGAGCATTGTTCTTGTTGTGCTCTCCTGTATGATGGTGGACGACGTGCCATATAAAATGCGAAGATGCTTGGTATTACGAAAATCATACGTACTGGTTGATGTGGCAACTTGCGAGCATCTGGTTGAGCAGTTATTTTATTAATCTACTACTCCCTTCGTTCTAAATACATGCCTTTTCAGAGATTTCAATATGAAGTAAATACGAAGGCAAATGAGTGAATTTATACATTAATATACGTTTATATACATCTGTATGTAGTCCGTATTGAAATATCTGAAAATGCTTATATTCAAAAACGGAAGGAGTAGAAACATGGAGTTATTTCTTTTTTTTTTTACTTGAAGGTGGAGTTATTTGGTTGATCGGAAGTCTATCCTTGTGCATAGTCAGGTAATCTTTATTTCTTATATGTTCTCACGCGTTATGCCCAAAGGTTTCAGCACGAGGTTTTAACGCCCGTGAGCGACTGCCATGGATTCCTGCTGGGGAGGGTAAAATTGTTTAGCTGGCACAGTAAGACTGCCAACGTCTGTATCAGTGTCTTCGTTGTAACTTGCAAAAAATTACATTTTCATGTATGCTAACAGCTCGACACTGTTGGCACTGGTCCCGTACGACGCACCTCGGACGAGTTCTTTCCGTCGAGGATGTATACGCACGTAACCTTGCTGCTTGATGCGTTTTGGCCGGTCGATTCTTTTGGCCTACACACACGTATCAATTAGCAAGACTAGTTACTAGAAGAGGGACGACACGTTAGGGACCAGATCAATTAGCAATAAACAATAGGGACGAGACGACACGTTACGAGAAGATCTGCTGGCTAGCTAGACACACGCGAAACACGCGAGAACTTACCATATGTGATTGCAAACAGGAACGTGTCGTCCCTATTGTTTATTGCTTTGTTCTGGTTTACATTTACACCGGGTTACAAGAGTATATATAGAAGCCATGGTAGCTAACCTATCCTACTAGAAATCCTATACGATGACTGACTCTAATCCGAACCGGACATAGACTACGTATCGTGGTTAATTCCAACAGACACACCTAAGACAGGTTAGCTCGGATGTTTCATCAGCCTCATCTTAGACAAACATAATCGCAAATGGTTCTCTCGGACGGTTGTTTGTTAGTTTTTAGTGACCAATCCGTGGTACATATCCCACACCACTTTTTCTAGTCTTCTACTCTGAAAGTAAAATGCACGGGTTTTACTTCGAATTATCTACAAAGATGACACCAAGTTGATACCAAGTACACTCTCCCTTAGAGCATCTCCACCCGTCCCCCAGGAAGCCTTTCGGGAGCACTTTTTCGGCGCCAGCGGAGGAAAAAAAAGTCCCACTCGCGCCCCACGAGCTCGATTAGCGTCGGATTTGGCCAAAATTAGAACCGGCGCTTCCACGCCAAACCCAGGATCCTGGGGGGCACTTGGGGGAGGAGAGAGAAGGTTTTGCATGTCATTTGGCCCACCGTCAGCCTCCCAATCCCTCTCTCCTCACTTTTCCTCCGGGGCCCACCCACGTGCTACTCTCTCTTTTCCTCCTCTCCCCACCAACTCCCATGCCCGCGCAGGAAAGCCTCGCCCGGCACGCCGCCGCCCGACCGCTCCTCTCATCCTCGCCGCGCGCCTGCCTTCCCGCTCGCCGCCTTGCTCGCCGCCTCCCCACCTGCTCGCCGCGTGCCGCCGTGCTTGCCGCATCCACATCACCCTTGACCCGCTTGGGATCAACTGTGGCGGCCGAGGACGGCTGCCCGGGCGCCGCGCCGTCGCCATTGCAGTCGCTCTGTGCCTCCTCGGCGTCGCCCTTGTCCTGCTTCTCGTCGTTGATCCTGTTGTGATCGGACGGCGACGACGCGCCCGCGGCCTGTGCCTGCCGCTGCGGGGCCAGCTCGTCGGAGAACATGGACATGAGTTGGTCGTCGTCGAGGCGGTCGAACTCGTGCGCCCAGCCGCCGGCGTTGCTGTGTCGTCGAGGAAGGCGACGGAGTCGCTGACCATGCGGCGATGCGCACCGCGCTTGGCGGCCGAGAAGTCGAGGAACTCGTTGACCCAGGACGGCTGCTGGGCGGGCGGCGGGGGCGGGAGCGACGACATTGGCGTGGCGAGGAAGGCACCTATGGAGGGGCTGCGTTGGTGATGGTGGTGGCGGGCGTGGGCGCTGTGGTGGTGCCCGCCCCCGAACTCCGGCCAGGCTGGCGCCATGGTGGGGATCTTGGGCGCAGCTGCGCCATGGCCGAAACCGCACGCCCGAATCAATCAACCGACAGCGGGCGCGATCTATGGCGCAACGCCCAAACCTTTGCAGCTCCGGCGAGCTCGAGCTCGCATGGCCGGCAGTGCCCACAACGTGTTTGTTGTAATGACATGCACAATAAAAACCAAAAGAAAAAAAGAGACAACCTATTGGGGGGATGGCTGGGAAATTAGAGCCCCCATGCCAAATATTTCACCGGGCCAACCCCACGAGGCTGAAAAAATGCCTCCTGGGGGGTGCAACGGCTGGAGATGCTCTTATGCAACAACACAATGTGTCAGAGCACCACCAAACCAAAGTCACCATGTGTCGTCACCTGCACTTTCAATAGAGAAGTAATAGTTGTCAGCCAGATTGCCATGAAGTGACAACCAATCACATGCATAGCCTTGATTTAGATGTAACATCCCAAACATTAACCAATTTTTGGGTTCTTAAATAGAAATTTTAGTAAAAATAAATGATGTTTTCTTACTTGATTGGATTTTCCGAAACATTTGAAACTTTTGAGGACTTACTTAAATTGTTGTCAACCTTGTTCTTAAAGAGGATTAAAATGACTATCTAAAACTATGATTCTTGTTTGGGAAAACTTTACATAAGCTCAAAATGCTTCCTTGCATCTTTACGGTTATTTAAAATATTTTTCCCACCATGTTCACGTATTTAAAGTTAATATAACTTTCCCAAACATGGAGTATTGACATTTTATTACGATCTCATTTGCCTCTTAAAGTATTTATTTTGATGTTAAAAACCCTATGAGTCATTAATAAGCCATATAAAACCATTTTAGAGTATTATTAATGGTCTGTTGCTGTGATTTTGAAATTAAGTCCAATTTCCAAAGCTAAGTTTGGGTGGCAACTATTTTTCCTGGAGCCAATAGAAGTACTTTAATTTATTGGAATTTTCTTCGTGCCTTAGGAAAATATTGGACAATTATATAATCAATAATTATTTTACTAGGATTTTTTTCAAGATATTACTTTTTCCTATGTTACTAGTTATACGAAAAATCTTTAAAGTTCTCAGAAAATCCGAATCAGGCAAAACCCCTCCATTTAGCCCTAGTCTTCTCCATCGTATCCCTCCATGAAATGGGCTAGGCGCATTCCCGTTCTCTTTTTTATTTTTCTTTCTTTTCCCTTGTGGCTATTTCTTTCCCTGGCCCAGCTTCTTTTCCCCGACCCAGCCCCTGACAAAGAAGGTTGTCTTTGTCCTGCGGGACAATTGCTACTAATTAACCTTTTTTCGTACCCCCACAGGTACTTAGAAAAAAGACAATAGGAACATCGACATACTCGTGAGCATGGAATTAATCAGAATTAGCCATCCCCCATACGACATAAGTTTGCCCTTCCAGCAACTTAATTTTTTCTCGAATCGCTCATCTATGCACTTTCATTCTTTATTGGTTAGCCTTTAGTGATTGATTGGTATTCCTAGATATCTAAATGGGAGAGATCCCAACTCACACCCAAACAACTGTTTATAGTTTCATGATCTTCCTTGGCGCACCCAAAATAGAATAGTTTGATTTTGAAAAAGCTGTAGGAATGTCAACACTTGATGCGACATTTCCTCAAATCGTGGATGGTAAAATGGTAGATCGGCAACTGTCAGAAATGAATGCATTGATTTGTATCAAGCCAACATTTTTGACTTCTCCGGCCGGCAGAGATGCTTAGAGCCAAAAAAGTAACCAAAATAAATACAAACTACAAACACATCGGTAACATAAAGGTCGCTATAACTGAAATTCTTACTAGAGATAATACAAAGTTAAGACATTTATTTTGGGATGGAGGAAGTAGAAAATAACATCACAATAATCAAGGCCTTAAGGATACCATGACATGAAGACCATGCTGTCATGCATCTATATGTACAACGGGAAAAGAAGTCACTGGCGGCCATCTTCTGCTAAGAGCATTTTCAACATACGTGCTAAACTAGCGCTTCATCAGGCGTGCTAAAATGCCGCCCGCGGTAAACAGGCACCAGCGCGCTAAGAAAAACTGCATCGCGCGGGGCTTATTTGGTGCGCCCGCTCCAGCACTCTGGACAAGTGAATCTCGCGCGCAAACCATCAACCGCCAGATCTGAAAATTCCTGGCGCCGGCGCCTCCGCCTGCTCCTGCCGTCTGCCCTTCCCCTGCATGACTCCAGCACGCCGCCTCTCCCCTTGCTGCTCCCAGTGGGCGCCACTGCTTCCTCTACCTGCTCTCCTCGCCGCTGCCCCTCGAGCATGCCGTTCCTCCGACGAATGGCGCCCGGCAGCCGTTTGTAGCTTGGCGCCCACAAGGTGTTTGACAAAATATTTGCAAGGTATATATTGCTTAACTTTATATTTATAGATGAATTTGATGCATGTTGTTTGTAGTTTTAAATTAGTTTTAATTCAAGTTTGTAGATGGGTTTGTCCTATGATTCTTCCGATGAAGAATTTGATCTTCAAGAGGAGGAGGAAAACGTAATGATCCTAGCTATCCACGTCAATAAAAAACCGAAGCACGGTGGTTCGGTTTTTGGTCGTCAGGAATTGTGGAGGGAAATGATTGATGCCCACAACAGATTGATGAGGAACTACTTTGTGGAGAATCCCACATACCTCGCATCCTACTTTCGGCGCCGCTTTAGGATGAGCATCGAGTTGTTCAAACACATTGTGGAGAAACTGACGAGGCATGATCGGTGTTTTCAGCAAAGGAGGAATGCCGCCGGAGAACTCGGGCATGGCACCTTCCAAAAGGTGACCGCCGCTTTGCGTATGTTGGCATATAGTATTTCGGCGGATCTAGTTGATGACCATTTGGCCATGAGTGAGAGTCAAGCCATTCGCAGTTGGAATTGTGGAAGTGTTTGGTCCGGAATATTTGAGAGCTCCCAATGCTGAAGACACCGCAAGGCTTCTGGAGTTCAACAAAGCTCACGGGTTTCCAGGTATGCTTGGCTCAATAGATTGCATGCATTGGAGTTGGAAGAACTATCCTGCTACATGGCATGGACAGTTCCACGACGAGAAAAAGGTGTAAACTATAATCCTTGAAGCGGTGGCCGATCATGAGACTTGGATTTGGCATGCTTTTTTCGGAATACCCGGATCTTGCAATGACATCAATGTTATTCAACGGTCACCACTTATGACTAGGATTGCAAATGGTGAAACTCTCGAAACAGGCTTTCGCCCCGCTTTATAAATAAAGCCACACCCAAACAAGGTACATGGCCGAACGATACAAGGTGGTGAGGTGGCCCTCTTACAAAGCCGATCCTAATAAAACCGGCAAAGCCAAAAAAAGTACCGGAAGAAGTGAACACAACACCACACTACGCCCTAACACACCTAAGCTCCACGACAACGCCCTCAGGAGGGAGAACGGCGCCAAGCGTCGCCGCTGTCGCGTCCGCAACGAACAGAGTTTTCACCTGGAGCCCTGACACGGAGAGAAGAACCACGACAACGTCTTCAAGAAGATAGCGGCGCCCGCAAGCGTCGCCGTCGTCGGCGCCGAGGCGCAAAGCTTTCGCTCGGCAACTCACTCATGCCACCACGAGGTGTCCAAGGCTAGCACGGCGAGGTCAGGTCCCCAGATCCAGATCGGAGCGCCGCCACAGAGAGAGGACGCCCGAGCCACTCGCCTCACCCGTCCTGTCGCCCACACGACCAAGATAGGGAGTCACCACCGCCACGAGGTTGCCCGCCGGAGAGCCAACCATGTGGACCGCCACCCGGGGCCGCCACCCCGGCATCCATGTCCAAGCCATCACCAGCCGCCCGCATCACGGAGTACCCACCACGGTAGGAGGGGTAAAAGGGGTCTCCTTTCACCCCTAGCCCGGCATCAGCCACAAAGTCTGGATCAACACCACCACAGTAGGGGCGTCGACACCTGTGCCTCCAGCCAGCCCGGTGGACTAGGGGAGGCACAACTCTGTGACTACCGACGGCCGCCGGCGAACATGGCCGCACGACGCCATATCTGTGATCTCCGACTCCGATCTGCCCGACAGGCACATGATGACCCGACCACCGCCAGCACCCGCTGTACCCACAAGGAGAAGTACCTCGACTCCCGCGGGCACCCCCTAGACCGAGCCCACCATCGTCTACCCAGAGCGGAGCTCCGACCCGTCCCGGGCCCAAAACTGGTCCGCCCGAGCACGAGCTCCCAATCATGGCCGTCCCGCCGCGCGAGCATCCCGCGCCGCTGGCCCGAACCAGGAAGAAGAGAGGCGCCACCACCACCCGCACCCCGCCGCCGTCCGCCAGCGACCGCGCCAAGCTGTAGCCTTTGACCCGCCGACCGGTGCCACCACCTTGCGACGGCCGAACCAGACCGGGACAAGGTGAGACCCCTGCCACGGCCAGCCCTCCGCCCACCGGAGCCACAAGGAGCACTCACGGCCGTCCAGAGCGCAGATGGCCATGAGCGGCACCCCGCACCGCGCCCAAGCCCCGACCAGAACCGCCACCGGCCAAATGGTGAAACTCCGCCGATGGAGTTTGTAGCAAATGGTCATACATATAACTATGGTTATTATCTTGCGGATGGCATCTACCCAAGGTAGCAAACATTTGTGAAGCCGTTAAAGGCACCGCAAGTAAGAAAAATCTTAATTTTCACAATGCTCAAGCGGCGGCTAGAAAAGATGTGGAGAGTTTTTGGGATTTTGCAAGCCCAATTAGCTATTGTGAGAGGACCGACTAGATTTTGGGATCAAAATATCCTTTGTTACGTCATGAACGCTTGTGTGATCATGCATAACATGATCATCGAGAATGAGCGTGAACAAGATTTACACTATCCTTAGTACGAGTTGATGGGACAACACGTGCGAGTGCGGAGGAGCGCTGCGAGGGTGGCCCGCTTTGTTGCCTCCTATCATGCCATTCGACATGCCGAAACGCATGATAAGCTTCAAAAGGATCTAGTCGAGGAGTGGTGGTCATAGAATGGACAACGGACGAGTTGATGTTATATGAACTATTTGTTGCATTAAAAATAAACTATTTGTTGTATTATTCATGAACTATTTGTTGTATTATTCATGAACTATTTGTTTGAGTTGGAATAATAGATTGAACTATTTATTGTTGATTTATTTTGTGTATGTTTGATCTTCTTAGTTTTATGTTTGAGTGGGAAATGTGTTTGTGTTGGGCGCACGCGCTGTAGTTTAGCATCACTGCTGGAACGCTACCTACGGTGCGCTAAATTTTACAGCTTCTGCTAAAGCTACCATACGGCCCGCTCACGCTAAAACGCTATTTCGACGTTCAAAAACAGTTTTAGCGCGCCGCTCTACCGCGTCGTCTGTTGGAGATGCTCTGAATACATCCCACCAACACCAACTCGCGGTCATCCAGTCGCTGAAATATAAACCAAGTATCCAACTCTGGTGTGTACAATAGTATATAACTCATACTTCGTCTATCTATATGCATATACTCCATCTAATCATAAGCAAGTTGTATCTAGGCATGTCCATCAGCTGACTAGAAGCTGTTGAGGCGGGATCAAAAGATTCCCTTCCACCAATGTTTGTCCAAGTAATCCTCTACGGAATGAGACATTTGGCGGCAAGTGAGGTATGTTTCTCTGGTGCAACATATTACAAAAACTTCAGTGCTATCCTCTCAAAGGGGTATGGTCCAGCTATCTATTCTGCTCCGAGAGCCACACCTTGGAATCGTCGTCCATACTATCACAGGCCCCATAGCCGAAGTATAGTCACATTTGACTCGCATAAGGACCACCCAGAAGTGCAAATCACCTGGTTTTGACTATCTATATGAAAGTGTTTTGACACCAGATGTTTATTGCAAAGCGGTTCTTCCCGTGTATGACCCCTCTTCAGTTTGAAGTTCAAATGTCATTCACAGATAAAGCTAGAATTCCTAGACCTAGTATGTGGGTGGACGTAAATTTAAAACCGTGTCATCTCGGTAATATATACTCCCTCCGTTCCAAAACAATTGTCTTAACTGTAATACAACTTTGTATAAAAGTTAGTACAAAGTTAAGACCCTAATTTTGGGATGGAGGGAGTAGAAGGCTGTTGGCACAGGTCCTGTGTACCATAATAGATGGTTGTTGCACCTACTGGCCATAACCTATGATCTTAACGTGCAACGGGATGGCGAGACTATTTAGAAGGGCGGCAAGGGCATCGCCGCTGCAGCATACACGATTTCTTGTCCAAAAGGACCAGCCGTCGAATGGAATTGCTATAAAGGACTACCTGCGCTGCAGATTAGCAAAAAAGACCCCCTCGATTTTGGCGGCAGGCGCGCCAGGTGACGCGTGTCACCTGCCGCCATGGTTCGAGGCGGCCGGCACCTGCCGCCACCACCCGAGGCGGCCGGCCGGTATCCTGTTTCGTGCACTGTTCCGCGACGGAACGGACAGAGGCAGTGGGCCCTGCCGCCACTGCGCGAGGCGGCCGCCCTGTGCACCGCGCGCGCCGACAGCTGCGTCTGACGGCGCTGATTCCGAGGCTACCAGTGCGCATTATTTCGCGTGATTCCCGCCTAAAACTTCGTCTGTTCGAGCCCTATTTTTTCGCCTTCACGTCCGTCTGAGCCTATAAAACCTCTCTTCGTCCATCGTCCAGCCATCGTGAAAACACCAGCGCGCTAAGTGTGTCACATTTTTTGTAGTCAGTATGAGTTTTCCTTGCTCGGATCAAAGCATTAGGCCTAGGAAAATGAAGAGTGCGAGTTTGCCTCCAGGGGTGGAAGTCTTGCGTTGTTGGTGCGGCGATCTTTGCAAGGTCAAGGAGGTGACGGATTTTTCGGATTGTTTGGGCATGAAATTTTTCATGTGCGCTAATTATGGAGAAGATCCACCCGTAGCTAGTTCACCGCACGACAAGCCTACGGTATGCTTCAGCCATAAAAAATATACATGTTGTTGGTGTTATTGTTGATTTTATATTTCTATTTTTGTTGTAGTCCCATCCGCCTCTGTGCATGTACTATCGTTGGATTGACATGCACATGCCGGCTTGGGCGGTGACTGACATTCGTAAAAGAGGTCGGCGTGCATGGGCAAGTTTGCACGCGGAAGAGCGCCGCGAAAAGGCGGCGGCAGAGGAGAAAGCAGAGCAAGAGAAATAGTTAAAAGAGTACTATGCGGAGCAGATGTCTTTCTTTGATGAGATGCTGAAGAAAAACAGGGAAGAGAGACGTCGCTTGGAGGAGGCGCAACAGCAGCGACAGGAGGCCCATGAGGCGGAGAGGCAGAGAAAGAAAGAAAGGGCTCGAGCGGCCAAGGAAGCAGAAGAAGCTGCTGATGGAAAAGGAAAATATCCACGTTGGACTCAGTAGATTTATGTGATTGTACGATTTCCTAAAGTCTACGTACGATTTCCTAACTACAGAACTTATTAAAAACATGACACATGAAATAACAACACATTTAATCATGCAATGACCAATTACAGTACAATCATTTTCTTAATTAACATTTTAAGAACTTCTTGCATGTCTAACTAAAATGATGCATCTTAAAGGCTTAACGATGATCGACAATACATTCAAATATTTGTTGTCGAGATTCCGGCTTTAACGCAACCAAAACGTTTAACATAAGTCCTAATTACGACTTAATGACAGAAATAACAACATGTTGCATGACCAAAAAATAGTACTAATTGACACGGCTACCATTGATCTATAACATCTTCAACATATTGTTCTAACAAATATTAGCATGAATGCAAAATATTATAACTTCCAACAAGTAAACATCGCACAGCTAATGACGGGCTACAGGACTATCTAATTTCCAACGTGCATGCACAAAAAAATTAGTGCATTGCAAAGAACATACCTTGATCCTCAACTTAGTAGTTCACTTCAGACGGCAAATCGTACTCCTGAAGCTCCAAATTACTTTCCAAAGTGATGAAATACTGACTAAAACAACAGATAATACATACTTAGAAATTAATCAAACAGAATAAAAACGTCATGCATGCGAACAAAACCAACAAAAATGGACAGCTCTTACCTTGATCTATCTTTTCTTCAACTACAACATCTTCAAAATCCAACTCTAACCCGTCCTAAATCGCGACTAAAAGTCTCTACTAAGCTATTCTTTCAACAGCTTCACACTCACATAGAGAAGAGAGCGAGAGAGCAGGCAGAGGCAGAGGCAAAGTGTGGGCACACGGAGCAGCAGCCTTGCGTATAAGAAGAAGAGGAGCACCGTATTGTCGGCAAAACAGGTTAAAACACGTTGTTGCGTCCGCCGCAGGAACAGCAATGCTGCCTCCCGCGCGCGCAGCAACATCTTCTTTTCAAAAAACAAAGTAGCACCAGAATCATCGCCGTCAGGCCTCGTTTTCAGCGCCGTCAGGCCTCGCTTTCGGCGCCTGCGGCGCACAGGGCTGCCGCCACGCGCAGTGGCGGCAGGGCCCACCGCCCTCTGTCCGTTCCGTCGCGGACGAGCGCCTGAAACGGGATCCAGCCGGCCGCCTCGGGTGGTGGCGCAGGTGACACGCGTCGCCTGGCGCGCCTGCCGCCACAATCACGGGGGTCCTTTTTGACAAAATATATCGGAGATGGTCCTTTCTGGCAATTCGACTCGGCAACTGGTCCTTTTGGACAAAAATTCCAGCATACACTGCATTTGCCACTCGTAGTATTTTTTAACGTAATGTACTGCCTTGGACATTCCAAACGCAAGTCTAGTTGAATCATATTTTTACCCTCTTTTCCTTTTCTTCTATTTTCTCCTCGCCTTCTATAACATTCTTGTTATTTACTTTTATAAATGAAAATACCATAGAACCATTGTTCTACAGTTCTTGGCTCAAATAACATTCGAAACGCAAGATAGACTGCCCCGCAAAAAAACACGCAAGATAGACAATTTTTTTGAAACAAATCCATGCCACATCGACAGTTGTATTTCTTCACGTTTCTTCCCGCGTGAGAACCCGACAGATTGCTAATCATATAACTGGATCGAACTGCTGACACAAGGGGTTGGTGCCGAGCTTCATCTCTGTTTTCTAGCATCCACATTGTCATGATCTGTAGTGCAAAGGAAGTGCACCGCTAATACCATAAAATAGTAGTGTGAACAGATGTAAATTTGAATATTCAGGTCCTAGTCATGCGCGCAGTCACAGAGAGTATAGTAGTATATGCGAGCGCGTACGTAGAACCTTAAAATTAGTTCAAGCTGGTCACATGCATACGTCGTCCTTGGCTACGTCATGTTAGATAATTATTGATCCATGAGGCCAACGGAAACCTTAATGCAAAACGCAAGGCACATGTGCCTGAGCGGCGCGTTTTCTTTTAACATGTTACGAGCTTACGATTCCAGATTCCACGGTCCTAACCATGCGTATTTCCAGATGCTTGCCTCATATCATTTGTCCTGTACGTGTTAGATCGACCATGTTTTTGTTCACAGTCGAGCGGCGCTCCGAGTCGCTGGTTTAATCAAGCAGCGATATTATAACTTGTAAGCAAACCGGATGAGAGACGACTAGCTTGGCAAAGTCTCTTCGGAAATGCAATTGAAAAATGGGAAACAATTAATATGTTGATGCAGTATGTATGCATGCCTTGGCTGAGAAACGCAGGTCTGGACGCAGCGGCAGCTGCACGCGCAGCATCTACGGCGCGAGGACCGTCACGATTCGCGCCAAGCTGGCATGCTTCCTAGCGTATAGTCGTGTGGTGGATGTCGTTTTGCAAGTACTTTTTTTTTTTTTTTTTTTTTGAAACGGAGGCAAAAGCTTTGCCTCATCATATTAATTAAGAAGGAGTTTTACAACAAAGTAACAGGGACATAGATGCCCAGAAAAGAAAAAATGGGACTACTCTCGCGGCATCAAAGTTCTCAAGTGCTTAGCACCGGCCAAACCCCAAAGGGAAGCCTCATGCTTGATTTTGGCGAAGACCGCAGAAGGCATGGAGGAGACCCCACGGAAGACGCGAGCATTGCGCTCGTTCCACAGCTCCCACACGACAAGCAGAAGGAGGGAGGACAAAGCCCGGCGCCGTCTGCCACCAGGAAGGCACAATGAGGACCACCACTCCTTGACCGAAACAAATGCGCTCCAAGAGTCGGGGTCCAAGCCAACCAGACCAAGCCAGGATTGGATCATCCTCCAGATGCGCATGGAGTATCGACACTTGAAGAGCATGTGTGCGGCCGACTCTCCCTGGACTTTGCAGAGCTGGCAATCTCCGCAGTTTGGCCAACCCCGCCGTTGCAATCTATCGGCCGTCCAGACTCTATCTTGAAGTACGAGCCAGGCAAATGTCTTGCATTTTGGAGGGGCCCAGTTTTTCCAAACCAGTGGGTTCATAGTAGTAGGAGCAAGGTCATCGAATTGGGCCCGGTAAGCCGAGGTGGCGTCATAAACTCCAGAGGCATTTAGCGTCCAGACAATCTCATCCGGGGTGGTGTCCTGCAGCTGTACAGTGGCCACCTTCTCCCAGAGAGCCACGAACTCAAAAATATGCTGTGCGGTGGTGATTTTGGAGGTGTTGATGTGCCGGACCCACTCGCCGTTGTGCATAGCTTTTTGGACGCAGCCTTTGGTGAACCGAGAGATGTTGAAGATGGAGGGCGCAATATCCTTAGGCTTGGCCCCTCCTAGCCATGGCGCGTGCCAAAAACTGGCTGTCCTCCCATCCCCAAGCGTGATGGACGTGGCCTTATAGAAAAGGTCCATGTCCTCATCATCACAAGGAGTACCTAGCCCAACCCAAGCTCTTTCGGGGTCCTTCCACTCCCACCAAGGCCAACGCAACCTCAAGGCACGGGAGAATTTGTCCAACTCCAGGATGCCCAGACCACCCAGAGAAGTTGGCCTACACACAATCTCCCACCTCACTTTGCATTTTCCTCCACTAACCTTGTCTGTGCCGGCCCATAGGAAAGCCCTCACAATCTTAGTGATCTCGTGCAGAACACCCTTCTTCATGTGTAGTGGTATGAGGTGATGGATGGCTTGGGAGGTTATGGACGACTTGGCGTAAGTATTCCGTCCAGCCATGGTGATGTTGGCCCCATTTCCCGCAGATAGCTTAGCGCGCATCTTGTCTAGCAACGGTTGGAAATCAATGGCTCTGAGATTGTGGATGGATAGAGGCAGCCCCAAGTATTTCATCGGGAACGATGACCGGCCCGCCGGGAAGCTAGCCAACACGACGTCAAGGTCGATCTGGGAGCATCTGATAGGGGCGACCATGCTCTTGTGAACATTTGTGACCAGGCCAGTGACGTGCCCAAACTCGTTGAGAAGGTGTGACAGGATGTCGACGTCCTCCTTGATGGGCGCCAGGAAGATGGCCGCGTCATCAGCATATAGCGAGGTGCGTAAGAACGGGCCGCGACCACGCAGCCGATGCAAGTCACCATTGCGGGTGGCGGCTTCAAGGATATACTGCAAGGGGTCGATGGCGAGCACGAATAGAAGTGGTGACACAGGGTCTCCCTGACGCAGGCCACAGCCATGGGTGATTGGCTTTCCCGGTATTCCATTGAGGATTACTCTGGACGATGCAGAAGACCAAAGAGCAGCCAACCAATCTCTGAAACGCGAAGGAAAGCCCAACCGTTGTAGAAGATCGAACATGTACTCCCAGCTGACAGAGTCGAAGGCCTTCTTGATGTCAAGCTTGCACAGCAAGGCCGAGGTTTTGGTGCACTGGAGTCTGCGAGCATAGTTGCGGACAAATAGGAAGTTGTCGTGTATGCTCCTTGTCTTGATAAACGCACTCTGGGCATGGGATGTAAGCTTGTTCATGAAAGGAGCTAGCCGGGTTGCCAACATTTTGGCAATAATTTTGGCCACCGCATGGATGAGGCTAATGGGGCGGAAATCACCAATAGACTGGGCACCATCTTTCTTTGGCAGGAGGGCGATATTGGCCGAATTGAGCCAATGCAAGCTAGCCGAGTGCAGACTGGAGAAAGCAAGAATAACTTCCATGAGGTCATCTTTTATAATGGTCCAGCAGGACTTGTAGAACGCGCCTGAGAATCCATCCGGACCAGGGGCCTTGTCTCCGGGCATGGCCTTGATGGCCTCCCAAACCTCCAACTCGATGAACGGCTCGCCAAGGGAAGAGAGGTCCACCACGGGCAAAGGCAAGGCCTCCCAAATAAAGTCACGCTTCCTGGGTGGCCCCTTGGCAAACGAGGAGGCAAAATGCTGCTGGATGACTTGCTCCTTGTCCTCATGCTTTGTAGCCCATCCATGACCCGTACATAGACGGTGGATAAATTTTTTTCTCCTCCTAGCATTGACTCTCCGATGGAAGAATTTAGTGTTTGCGTCACCCTCCTTGAGGTTGGTAATTCTCGCACATTGCTTCTTCCTAGATCTTTCCAGCACAGCGAGACTGATCACACGCCTCTTAAGCCTACGACGGATGTCAGCCTCAGCAGGAGAGAGAGGGCGGGTATCTTGTGCTTCGTCGAGCCGGAGGATGACCGAAAGGGCCATGTGCAGCTGCAACTTAGCCTCGGAAAAGAAGCCACGACTCCACTTGCGAAGCCTTTTCCCGGTATTAGCAAGCTTGTGATACACCTTATGACAAGGTTCGGTGTGAGGAACGGGTGTATCCCAAGCGTCCCGAACGACCTGAAGGAACCCTGGGAGCTTGATCTAGAAATTTTCGAACTTGAAGGTTTGCGGGCGCTTGGGACCACGGTCATCCACAAGTAGCAGAGGGCAATGATCGGAAAGCGAAGAGGAGAGGGCATGAAGGATGTGATCGTTGAAATGTAGATCCCACTCGGCGTTGCAAAAGAAGCAATCGAGCTTGCAAAGTGTCGGATTATTGCGCTCGTTGCTCCAGGTAAATCTTCTATTTTGCAGGTGAATTTCCTTCAATTCACAAGAAGCAAGAGTGTCACGAAAACGGTTCATCCTGGAGAGGCAAATGTTACGATTGCTTTTGTCGCGAGCCCGATAGATTTGGTTGAAGTCGCCGTTGACAAGCCATTTTGTGCCTGCGGGAGGCCGAGAGGCCACAAGTTCAGAGAAGAACTCATCCTTCAAGGCATGGGAAGTAGGCCCGTAGACCGTAGTGAGTCTGAAAGAGTGCTGGTCAAGCATTGACGTGATCGTTGCCGAAAGGCAAAAAACACCGGTGTGAACATCAGACACCAGGATCTTATTCTCATCCCAAAGTAGAATTATCCCTCCCTTAGTACCCAGCGCAGGTTGTTGGGCGAAACCCCGCAGCCTATATCCTCCCAAGAACGCAGCCGTCGCGGCGTTGAGGTTTTGCAGCTTGGATTCTTGGATGCAAACGATATCACAGGGCGTTGCGACAATGGTCTCGTGTACCGTTGAGCGTCGATCCGGGCAATTTAGGCCCCTGACATTCCAACATATGATTGCAAGGGCCTTATTAATCATCAGGACAGCAGGCACTCAGAGTCAACAAACAGCAGCTGAAGAGCAGATGAAACCATCTGAACAGAGCAGCCCAGGAGGGGCTAACACAACATAGCACAACAGCTCTGAAGGAGCTGGGACAACCAGTACAAGCAGCTCTGAAGGAGCAGAGACGGCTAGCTACAGCCAACAAACAGAGCAAGTTCAGGACTTTGTCTAACATGGGTAACTAAATGAGGCTCCAAACGCACATACGCGCCGCCTAGGCATCGACCTGGGCATCATGGACATCGTGATCTAGCCCGCCATCTCCTCCATGTGCCAGCAGTGCGCCTTCCACAGCCGCAGCGTGCTCGCAATCGAGACGGAAGAGAGCCCTCAGCGCCGCTATCGCCGCAGATGGCAACTCTTGCTGAAACATCTTGACATACGACTCGATTGCCAGTTCAGTGACCTCCTGCTCGGCATGGACGACTCCTAGCTTCTTGCAGAGGTTTTTCTCGGCCATCATCGCGATGGGCATGCTGCCGTGCAACGAATTGATGCGGATGCTGCTCCGGGGCACTGTGAACCCAGCCGCCAGGGTCTTGCGCCTGTTGACAGGGGGGCGCGGGGGCGTGCTTCCCACCGGGGAGGCTAGCAGCGGCGGAGAGGAGTCCCGGAACAGACGGTTGCCAGCACGCAGCGGTGCGGAAGGCACAACGAGATCACCAGCTGGATGCTCAGGTGGCGTTCGTGTCAGCGAGCCTTCCCTCCTGAGCGGAGGCGTCCTCTCCGGGGTGCTCTCCCGCCTGAGAGAAGGCGCGGACGCCAGGGAGGCTTCGAAGCCCGGGGGGGCCGTGGGTGTGGCGTCGGGGCTGATCAGACGCGGCGGAGATGCCGCAAGCAGGGCCAACCTCGCCAGCGGAGAGCTGCCAGCAGGGCCGTGCAGCATGATGCTGAGCTGAGGGGAGGAAGACTCCGCAGACGCCGCGCATACCAGAGGCAGGAAAGGCGACTTGGATGCCGGAGCCGCCGGGCGCAACACCGAGGATGGCGACGTGGGGGAGTGCGGCTTGCAGCAGAGCGACGCCGACCGGAGCGCGGCGAGATGCTGCGCGTGGGGCTCCTCCCACGGCGAGGCTCCCGCTGGACGGGCGCAGGAGGCGCCGGTAGCACAGCAGCCGACGGCTGCACTGGTGGCGCTGCCAGCAGCGCAGGCGGGGGCGCATCGGCCATGGGCGGGGAGGCCGCACGACGGCGTCCTGCGTCGCGGCTGCCTCTGTGGTCTTCATCGCGGCCGCGGCTTCTGTCACCCGCGTTGCGGGAAAGGCTGCGGCGCAGCCTGGCCGGCCAGCCCTCCTGGCGGCGGCCATCACCACGGCGGTCTCGCTGGTTGTCTTCATTGCGCCGGCCACGGCGCTCATCATCGTCATGGTCGTCACGGTTGTGCTGCCGATCTTGCGGAGCGCCACGGTCGCGCCTTGACGACTCGCCGTCCACCACCCCATAGCGCCACGGAAACTCCTTGGGAGGGGTCGAGGCGCTAGCTTGGTCTTCGAGGAGGTCGAGATGGATGATAACCCGACCTCGCAGTCCGCGACGGCCTACCTCCGGCGTGGGCGAACTCCTGCCCGGCAGCGTGGGCCAGAAAACACGCGGGATGGCGCTGGGGTTGTCCGTCCAAGCCCAGACGTTGAGCACCTTCGTGCTCCCCTTGCGCTTCGAGCGTTCCTCGATGTAGTCCAGCGAACAGGCTCGGCCGATGATGCGGGAGACGACGACCTCGTTCCATGCATACAGCGGCACATTCTCCAGGCAGAGCCTGACGTGCTTCTTGAGGTCAACGTGGTCAGCGTGCGCCTCCAGCCGCCATTGCCGGACTTGGACATGGAAGTCGCCGAAGGGGAAGTCGCCACGGGCGACGGCGGCGGCGCAGTGGTGAGGATACCTGAAGCGAACGAAGAACTGCTCGGGGTAGTGGTGGACGACACAGACGTCCTCCTTGCGAGCGCAGAAGGTGGTCGCGAACGCCTCCGCCACGGCGTCGGTGGACACGTCGGTCCTGGCTCCGTTGAGCCAAGCGAACACAGCGTGAGTGGCGAGCTCCACCGCCTCCTGCACCATCTCCGGGGTGGAGTGGATGACGCCGAAATCTTCGGCGGGCCTGGTCGCCGCGTCCCCGGAGCCCGCGCTGCTCGAGGTGGCCATGAGAGCCTCAAGGTAGGATGTGGGCGGAGAGTGCGGACGGCTGGACACCTGAGCTGGGGGAGGCGGATCTGGCTTGCAGGACGGGGGAGGTGGGCGGCACGCGCGAGCTCGATGACCACTACGGCCGCACTTGGAGCAGCGAATGGGGTCGCGGCACCCCTTTGAGCGATGGCCCTTCTCATGGCACCTGAAGCATCGGCCTTTAAGCCATGCGGGAGGGGGCGGTGGAGGCCGGCGAGGCTGGTTGAATGCCCTTGAAGGCAAAGCCGGCCGGCGCGGGCGATGTGACCGGGGGATTTCCCATCGGCCCTGGTCAGCCGCCTCGAGCTCCGCAGCTCGTGCAGGAGGGGATGAATGCACATGAGGCGCATTGAAGCAACCCAGCCAGCTGCCGATGGGAGCAGGCGCGCGCGCATTGAAGGCGGGCGACGCGGGACGGGCGGGTGGGGTTGCGCGAGGCCGCCCACCTGGCGGGGTCTCGAGCACGTCGCCAGGCGCGGGGCGCCGGCTCGCCAGAGGGGGCGGCGGTGGCTGTGACTCCAGATCCAGATCCTCCTGATCTGAAAGTGGAGCGGGCAGCGAGACTACAGCGGGGACAAAGCCCGCAGGGATAACCGCAGGGGGAGGCGGCAGCAGCTCGGCGGAGGCGCCGGGGAGGCCGGCGAGCAGGGCGAAGGCGGTGGGCGGCGGGGCGTAGTGGCCGCCGCCGCGAGCGTGGGGCTGCGGGAGCGCAAGAGCATCTCTACAAAATACAGTGCGAGTCTGTTTTTGCAAGTACTCAGTATATGCGTATTTAGAAAGAGACCATGCTGAGAGTACTTACTGACACACTGCTCCGAACAGCCGGCCATGGTACGTGCGAAAGACAGCCATCATCAAGTCCAGCGGATAATAAATTTCACTCCCACAAAGCGATTCATTTGCTGATAATGACACGCCAACTTGGAGAAGGCGAGCAGTTCGCAGCTAGTTCAATTATTGGATGAAAAACTCCACCCGTAACAGCTTGGTGAGCTCAAACTATCAGGGAAATACAAACCTAATTCACAGAAAACAACTCACATATATCCTCCTCACAGAATGTTTTTTGAATCAAGGGAAGAAAGCGGCAGCGCCGACATTCCCAAAGTTAAAAGACTAGTAGTACTACAAAAACAACAGGTAGGTGAACCGAGACATCAAATCCTGGAACAATTCAAATGGATAAGAAGTTCCCTCACAACTCACATATCAGCTCAGTATCACAAGCAGAACAAAGGGGTGTACCACCAGTCATTCGGGTGGACCGTCGCGAACTCTTTAGACAGTACCGGGCAAAGTGGAGTAGAAAAATGTACTACAGCCTTGCACGCTCTGCACAGCACCTGTCCCTTTGCATCAGATGTGTGCCCCAGACGGGCCAACCAGGCCGACGTGGACGTGAGTATTCACATGTATTGGCCCATGTATGTCAGCTTTTCTCATTTCAACGAATCTTAATGTGCGCATCACCTCGCCAGGACAAGCGGCTTGATAGCTGCGTTCAGAACGGCCGCTCTTTGCCTTGGCTAGTCTACATACCAGTTTTTTTTTTTGCGAGGAAAACTTCCAATCTATTCATCAACAGTCAAGATAGTACAAAGAACACCAGAAGTAAAAAATACATCCAGGTCCATAGACCACCTAGCGACGACTACAAGCACTGATGCGAGCCGAAGGCGCGCCGCCGTCATCGCCCCTCCATCATAGGAGCCGGGCAAACCTTGTTGTAGTAGACAGTCGGGAAGTCGTCGTGCTAAGGCCCCATAGGACCAGCGCACCAGAACAGCAACCGCCGCCGATGAAGAGAAGAGTAGATCGGAAGTATCCAACCTGTAGACACACGAACACAGACGAACGAAGACCGGATCCACATGGATCCACCGAAGACAAACGCCGACCGAATCCAATGAGATCCGCCGGAGACAAACCTCCACACACCCTCCGACAATGCTAGAAACACCATCGGAACGGGGGCTAGGTGGGGAGGACCTTATTCCATCTGCAGAGAGCCGCCTCCGCCTTGCATCTCTGAGTAGGACACAAACCCTAACAAAACTTGAAAAAACATCAGAAAGCGAAACCCTCCCGTCGGCAAAGACCAGTTACCGTATATAGGTCAGTGGAACCTTTACACATGTATTAAGAGAGACGACAGGCAAGTCTAGCAGGTAGGGATGTAAACTGGTCCGTTCAAAATCATCTTTGAGCCTCTAAGTTTAGTCTAGCAGGTACGGAGTGACTTCAACTTGTCAACTAATCACTAATTAACTGTAAGATTTTTCTTGCAGATCTGATGGACAAAATGAGAAATGAGCCCAAATCCATTACCCATTCTCAAAATTAAGTATTTCCATATGTGGCATGTTGCTAGGCCAACCCAGACCATACGAGCACCATCAAGGATCTTTCGTGAAGGAACCCTGAGCCGATCTTACCCGCACGCTGCCCAAACCCCTTTTTGAGAGCATCCCAAACATAAATTTACCGAGGGTAGGGGGGGGGGGGGGGCGTTCACCACCAAGATTGTTTGTCCCACATGTCGCCACCATGACCCAATCCACTCTATAGTCGTCGCCACCGAGTTAGGTTTTCATCACCATAGCCATTTCATCCATTAGATTGATCTTCAACTCCAACATTCAACCTCAATTGGTGAGATTATAATAAGGACCTAATATCATTCATCTCGGAGACGATTCTACAATGTCACTTGTGTTCATGGCAATTGTGGCGTGGCGTGTGAGTAGTCCCTTTGGGGCTAAGGGCAAAGGCATAGCTACACAACACATGTGTCTTTTATGGGCTCCATGGTATGATATATTTGTATCATATATCTCTATGTTGTGTTTCGGTCTTGTGTCATATCTTGATGTAAGACTAGATGGCACCTGATGCTACAATAATCAACACAAAGATGAGCCAAATGACAAAGAGGCAGAGAAGATTACCCTCGAAGCTTGTGGCGTATAGTGAAGTGAGGTGCCTGATGGAAATTCTCTGCAAACGACGGATAGTCATGAAACATCAAGATTTTTTCTAATTTTATGTTAATAAACGTGGCTACCACGGAAGTGTTAGGGTTGAGATTGGCAATGTATCCTACGGTGCAACAACAGTTGGCCTAGGGAGTCCTATGAACATGTCAGCCACTTATTTTTTAGTAGTATCTTTCTTGCGCACAAGAGGTTACATGTGAACTTTGTCCCAACCTATTTTCATCATATCATGTACCACAACTTCCATTTAGGTCTCATTTGTGTACCTAAACTTTGCATCAGCCCAAACCCCCTCAAACAGAAAACATACGATAAGCCTCATGCTCGTTGATGTCACCATTCCTAACACCAACACCTACCGTGCATTTGATAAGCTATGTCAGCAACGAAAGAAGGATGATAATTCATGATCCAGGCAGATCGCTGGAAGCACATGTGATATTGCTAGGATCAGCTTTGGGCCCTATTCATACGTGGTTCTGGTGGTCATAACGTTCCTTAGCTTGCATTCTGGAACTCTAGAACACGCCCTTTTTTTGTGTCTTCTCCCTTTGACCTGAAATAGCCAATTGCGGAAATAAAAGAGAAAGAAAACGACATAGAAAAATTAACCCAAAAATAAACCACTACAAAAAGATGAGCAATGACCACTTCACTTTTACTATCACCGTCTTTGAGCCTTTATGGATTGCAAAAAAAGAAAACGTGAAACAATAAAGCAGTGAACTAATTAAGATATACTCCCTCCGTAAAGAAATATAAGAGTGTTTAGATCACTATCACTCTTATATTTCTTTACAAAGGGAGTACTTTTAAAAGTGACATAAAAGATCTCGTATTATGAATGTCTACATTATGCCAAAAAATCTTATAAATATTCCACCATGTTACTTCTGACCAAACGTGCTTAACGTTAATTACTATCCAATTGTCAATTAATTACTATCCATTACTCGACAACCATGAGAAGCACGAGTATAAACCACCTCTCTATTTGTCGAGAGTTGTATATATTATTTCCCTTCGCAGGAACACATGGTCACGAGCGTACATGTTGCAAAAGGAGAAACTGCCACAGACGCGCTTAAACATACCTGTTGTGAAACATACATATTACTCATAATTAACTATTGCATGGTATAAGAGCTTGTCATACCACCATCCCATCGGGTATCAAGCCAAAGATCTGACACCATGTCTATTATCACCATCGGTGAACTTCAGGAGTCAACCGTACATCAGAATACTCGTACCATTATCCTTAATGACAAGTAGTGAGATAAGATTTCTCTTTTATCTTCGGAATTGCATTGAACATCCATTACAGTTCTCATTTTTATGTCAAACACGGTGATCTGAATAGAGCGTTAGCCTTCTACCCAGCATGGTAAGTCAGGTTCCATCTTTCTGTCGTTAGTTAAGCCAAGTTTTCTAAGAAGGATTTTCATAATTCTATATTAATACTACTTGCAATGGATTTTTCATATTGAAAAATTATGTTATAACATTTTATCACAAAGTCATTGATAGCAGCAAATTTATTTTCCAGTGCTAGCGAAATTTTCATCAATAACAAGAAACCAATGTTAACTTCATCAATCTTCAATATCCACGACTCCAGTCCCCTGTGTGTGCATGTATGTGCTTAACTCTAAGGTGTACTTGGTGTTTATCCAAAACATTAGATTAATTCAACTTTATTCAAATCATTAGCAAATCTTTTGTAACTTCGGCGTAAATATTTACATATGCAAAAGTTGGTAACTAGATGGTGTGCATTTGTGCGAGGTCACGCGCATCATCAAGCTTGTAGGTTTGCGTGAGAGGTCGCCAGAAAGGTGGCTTTGGGGTTGTTTTATGTATTATTTTTTGTCAGACTTTGTCAGTAATATAATAAAAATAGTTGTGTGTACCTTGGATGCAGAGGCTGGGGGGTTCAACCTCCTTTTCAACAAAAGGTAACTAGACAAACAAGCTAGTATCATACTACCCCAACAATCTAAATATAGAAACTGTATTTTGTAGGGAACATATTTACAAAACATGATATGATGGTATGATACAAATACCTTTTTTTTTGCGAAATGGTATGATACAACTACCAAGATAATTAATCTAGTATCTCTACTTTTGAGTTCTTAGTGATCTTAGCAAACAACTAAACCAAATATCAAGGAGGATCAGCGGACATCCTTAAGATTTTACTAGTGAAAAACACACCAGGGGAAATATGAATTTTCTACTCCTGGGTGTACCTACACCCTCCATAAATAGTAGATTCAGAAACAAATACAAAAAAATATCTGAAATTTCGGGACATCAAATGTTTGATGTACTTGGAAAGATTGAGCCACAAATAACATTCGAGGAGCCCTCACAAAAGAAACCAGTGCTCAAAGTTTTGCGCACTTTTGAGCAGTGATTTTGTTGTTGTTGTGAGGGCTCCTCGGATGTTATTTGTGGTTGACACTGCAAAAACAGCAAATGTTCGATCATGTTTGATTTTCTGAAATTTCAGATTTTTTTAGATTTTCTTTTGTATTTATTTCGAATTTACTGTTCATCCAGGTGCATCTACGGTCGGAGCAGCCACACCTTTCTCATGTTGATAACTCATCTTCTCTTTGGAAGTTAGTTGTTCAAATGAAGATGGGAGTTTTGATTATAAATAATGTAATGAGTGTCATGAGAATGCAACGGTTTTGCCTAATGTAAAACTACTTCTGAAGCTGTTCAAATGAACTCATGTTTTTAGTTTACAGAAAGGTGTGATAACTCCCGGGTGTACGGACACCCTCTATGAACGAGTATTTAACCAAAAACTACCACAATTCAACTTGACCTAACAAAAGAATACTACTTTGAAAAAAATTACCCCAAACTACCACTTTTTTTCTAATCCTTTGCTAGAACTATCAAGTATGAGAAATGGTCCATTCAGACCGTCTAAGCGTGATTATGACAGGGATGGCACGCATGTAAGTGCTGATGTGGCATAGTAGTCAAACTCCGTAAGATTGACCGTTATGTTGACCGTTATGACAAGTGGGCCCACATGTCAGTGTTAAAAAAAATCATACGATCTTTTTCAGCGAAATCCCCCAAATCTCTCCTCCTCATCCCGTCAGGCAGCCACCGTCGTGCTGGCTGGCCTCCAGTCGAGTGGGCCGCCGCGCCGCCGTGCTGGCTGGCTGGCCTGCGTGAGAGCCGGTCGCCGTGCCGCTGCGCTGGCTGGCCTCACGCCACCTGACCTGCGCACAAGAGGGTCGCCGCGCCGCCACGCTGGCTGGCCTGCACACGAGCTGGTCGCTGTGCCACCGCGCTGGTTGGCCTACACGGGAGCTAGCCAGGGCCACCGCGAGCGCCGGCGCAAAGGGGCGAGCTGGGCCTTGGAGCTCGTTTCCTGGAACCCGACGAGGAGGCAGCGATGCCTCTGGTTGATGTTGGCAGCCTGCCAAATCTGACGGTGGCGCGGAGTGGCGCGGACTGGCCGGAACGGAGCAGATCCGGTGCGGGGGTCGCGGATCCGGCGAGGGGCGACGACGTTTTGAGCTCCTGGTGGCGGCGCTTCCATGGCAGCAAAGGGGAGGGAGATGGTAGGGAGAGAGGGGCGGCGAGGAGGCGCAGTGGTGCTGGTGGCCGGCCGGAGCGGCGAGGGCACGGTCGAAGGGCCCGGGGGTGCACGCACGTGAGCAGGAGCTCGGGATGGCCTCCGCGCGAGCTCGGGCATGGCCACCACCGTCGTCCATCGGATTAAAATAATTAGTTTACGGTTAGTCAATGACTAAATTTGTTAAAAGTTTAAAAACCCGAGAAATTTTATTGAGACTGACATGTGGGCCTCACATGTCATAATGGTCAACATAACGATCAATCTAACGGAGTTTGACTATTATGCCACATCAGCACTTACATGCGGGCCATCCCTGTCATAATCACGCTTCAACGGTCTGAATCAACCACTTTTCATACTTGGTAGTTTTTAGCAAAGGATAAGAAAAAAAGGTGATAGCTTCGGGTAATTTTTTTCAAAGTGTTAATTTTTTTTGTTAGGTCAAGTCGAATTGTGATAGTTTTTAGTTAAATACTCTATGAACAGTACATTCGAAAAAATAGAAAAAAATCAAAAAATTCTGAAAATTTGCGACATCAAATATGATCAAACGTTTTAGGTTCTTGCAAATTTTCATAACAAAATATCAAGTAGAGAAAGGTGTGCACATGATTTTTTGATTTCAGTGCTAAAAGTGCTCAAAATTTTGAGCACTAAAATCTTTCTCTTGTTTAGAGCTCCTTGAATGTTTTTTCTGCATGAAAACTTGCAAGCATCTATAATGTTTTAGCATATTTGATGTCGCAAAGTTTCAGAATTTACTGATTTTATTTTCTATTTTTAATGTACTGTTCATAGAGGGTGTCCCTACACCCTGGAGTTGAAAAACCAGTCTCATTAGTTTATCTGAAAATTATTGCTCTTTTGTCCTCTGTGGTGAGAGATAACATCAAATGCTAGCTGATGCAGTCATGTAAAGGATGATTGCTGTACTAACAAAAAAAAATCACTCTCATCTTTCCGAACACTTAAGAGCATCTATAGCCGGACTTGGCAAATCCGGCCCCTCAAACGCCCGCGGACGCGCCCGGACACGCCCGCGGACGCATCCGAACGGGCCCTCATATTTCGTTTCGTGCATCCACATATCTCAAATCCATGCAAATATATGCACGTCGATCATGTCGCACGTAAAAATAAGTAGTGTTGGTATCAAGCGTACATAGCGTTTACATAAAATTTATTTGAAGTGCCAAACTCAAGCATTGCCTCCTTGGTTGCCATTGTGGATCCACATGTGCTCCACAAGATCATTGAGTAGCTGCGTGTGCACCTGGTGATTTCGAAGATTTTGATGCATCTGCAGAAAATTCTGAAGCTGGGCCGCATCTTGATCCTCCGGGATTTCAACTTGTTCTCCGGAAGCTTCGAAATCATTGGTTTGGGCTACACCTTCACCCTCATCCTCGACAATCATATTGTGCAGAATAACACAACATGTCATCAGCTGCCACAAAGTTTCTGATTCCCACATCATTGCAGCGCTCCGCACAATTCCCCAACGAGCCTGAAGCACACCAAATGCCCTCTCCACATCCTTCCTAGCCGCTTCCTGCATTGTTGCAAAGTGGATCTGTTTGTTGCCACGCGGCTCGGATATGGTCTTCACAAACGCCGCCCACTGAGGATAGATACACTAGTAGAAAACAGACCTTTTGTGCCGGTTCGTAAGGGCCTTTAGTGCCGGTTCTCCAACCGGCACTAAAGGGTGGGGACTAAAGCCCCCCCCCTTTAGTCCCGGTTCAACACGGCCCGGCACTAAAGGCCCTCCACGTGGCGCTGTCTGGGGCGGGGGAGGGAGGACCTTTAGTCCCGATTGGTGTTACCAACCGGGACTAAAGGTGGAGCCTTTAGTCCCGGTTGGTAACACCAACCGAGACTAAAGGAATTTTTAGAAAAAAATAATTGAATTTTTTTTTTGGATTTTTTTAAAATATTTTTTTGATTTGTTTTTAAGTTTTATTCCGATTTTCAAATCTTTGAATTATTTGACAATTTAATCTCTAATCATCCGTCCTCACTGCTCCAGCGTGGAGCACTCATTCCAAATCATCTAACTTCCCGGCCGGTCACCTATCCTCTCACTGCTCCAGCCCCAGCACGCTTAACTTCCTGGTTCTATCGCCCCTAGTTTCCAAGTCTCCACTTGTTGTTTTCCTGACAATAGTAAGCTATCAATCCTATTAACCTTTAGGTCTTGATGTCACATGATTTAATTTTTTGAATTCCAAACAAATATTAAAATAAACAAAATAAGTAATAATAATATTGAATTTCAATGAAAATAAAATAAGTAATAATATTATTTTATTCATTTTTTTTGCCATTTATTCATTTAATATGGCATAATTAATATATTTAAATCTGTAAATCGAAATTCGACAAATAATATATCCATTATTATCAGAAAAATGTTAGGAATCCAAATATGACATCATTTATTTATTTTTAAATAAAATTAATTTTTAAAATTATTTTTTATAGGAAAAAATCTTCTTTTTGAAATAACTTTTTTACTTTTGGAATTTTGAGAATCTGAGAAAACTTCACCGGGTAAACCCAGGTGAAATCGAGTCCCAATTTTTCTCTAGTTTTTTTTATATATTAAACTTTTTTTTTCGACGTCGTATGCAAAATTATGGTTGTTTTACATTTTTTTCGTTTTTTTGCAAAAACGGTCAAAATTCATATTTCAAAATTTCTATACCAACTAGACGCTAAAACCTAACTACATCTCAAAGGATTTTATTTTTTGAAGATTTTATCATTTTTGTTTATTTTCTACAAAACTAAAAAAGGCGGTCCACGGCGGGGGGGGGGGGGGGGGGGGGTAGAGTTTGAAAATTTCAGAACCCCTTTAGTCCGGGTTGGTGTCCATCCAATCATACCGTCGACTACATCTGCTAGCACCGTCCCAGCCAGAGTCACAACTAAGGTTAACCAAGCCAGAGTCAACCCTTTCTAACTTCATTTGCTATTTTTTATGCATTTAATGATTTTTTTTTGAGCTAAATGACCCTGAAATTGAAAAGCACTACAAATGAACTCTGAAAAGGTTGAAACTTGGCATGGTATCATCATTTCACCCACATAGCTTGTGCTAAAAAGTTGAGTGGGTTAGAGCATCTCCAACAGCCTTTGTATATTGGATTGCTAAAAATTTGTTATAGCAAGAGGAGAGAGAAGGTTTACAAAGCCAACATGTTTTTTGCTTTTGTAGCCTTTGTATATTGGATTGCTATATTTGCACAAAACACACAATGACATGTGGGGACAGTTTGTCATAGACACATTGCACACTAGCATACGTACATGTATATGTATACTAGCACGAACTCGCGTCCACGTACACATGCACACACGCGTACACTTACACACATGCAACACACACACACACACGTACACATGCAGCACACACACGTACACACACACACGTACACATGCAACACACACACACGTACACATGCAGCACACACGCATACACGTACACGTACCTGTATGCCGACGGGGCGTCTATGTCTACAGCCACCGTCGGCATAGTTCCACCTATGCCGACGACATTTCTATGCCGACGGTGGCTGTAGGCATATCGATAAGTGTACGTGTACACGTACACACACAGCGCACGCGCAGCACACACTAGTACACGGACCCACCTGTCATTGAGACAAAGTGAGGCTTTAGGAGGCTTCCTAAAAATTTACAAAGTGGCATTTGGCTTGGCAAATATGCAAAGTGTGGGTGCAAATATAGCAAGTTTTGTAAAAAAAATTGGTGGGGGACCACTTATACAAAGGCTGTTAGAGAAGGTTTTTTGGCCAAGATTTGTAAAATAGCAAGTGAGTGCAAATATACAAAGGCTGTTGGAGATGCTCTTACGGCAAAACTGGATGCACTTCGTATACAAACTGGACCATCTCCTTCGAAGTATCAAGGTTTCGGACGAAAACCCATCTGTTACAAAGGCATTTTATTTTTTTAACTCATTTCAACTCCAGACTTTTTGTGCATTCAATATGCACCATTTAAAGCCACATCCTCAAATTTCAACCCTTTCTAACTTCATTTGCTATTTTTTATGCATTTAATGATTTTTTTTGAGCTAAATGACCCTGAAATTAAAAAGCCCTACAAATGAACTCTGAAAAGGTTGAAACTTGGCATGGTATCATCATTTCACCCACATAGCTTGTGCTAAAAAGTTGAGAGGGTTACGGCAAAAACTGGATGCACTTCGTGTACAAACTGGACCATCTCCTTCGAAGTATCAAGGTTTCGGACGAAAACCCATCTGTTACAAAGGCATTTCATTTTTTTAACTTATTTCAACTCCAGACTTTTTGTGCCTTCAATATGCACCATTCAAAGTCACATCCTCAAATTTCAACCCTTTCTAACTTCATTTGCTATTTTTCATGCATTTAATGATTTTTTTGAGCTAAATGACCCTGAAATTGAAAAGCCCTACAAATGAACTCTGAAAAGGTTGAAACTTGGCATGGTATCATCATTTCACCCACATAGCATGTGCTACAAAGTTGAGAGGGTTACGGCAAAAACTGGATGCACTTCGTGTACAAACTGTACAAACCGGCACTAAAGGGTGGGGACTAAAGGAAACTAAAACAACTATGTAAGCAAAACACTACTGTTTTAATTAAAATCCTAATTTAAATAATTCTAAAAATAACCAAATAAATCTTACTGTGACAACAATCTAACATGTGACTAGGAGCAAAAAGAATTAAATTTAAAACTATTTTTAAACTCAAGTTATTCACAATCTAGGGTTTGAAGCAAATTTGAACAATTTCAAATTTAAACCATTTAAATTTGAAAACTAATGGCACAAACAGAAACTAGACAAAATTTTGAATCTAATGCAAAAAGAATCACTCAAAAACATCAAATATCCTAAAAGATATAAGGAATTTAAAACAGAAACTAAAAACAGACAACAAATAGAAAAACAGAAAAGAAACTTTCAAAACCCTTTAGTCCGGGTTGGTATCTCCAACCGGGACTAAAGGTTAGACCCCTTTAGTCCCGGTTTGTATCACCAACCGGGACTAAAGGTCTATCTCTAGTCCCGGTTGGTGATACCAACCGGGACTAAAGGGGCTCGTAGGGGCCCCAGCCTGACGCCAGCCTGCCACCACCCCTTTAATCCCGGTTGGTAACACCAACCGGGACTAGAGGTCACAAATGAACCTGGACTAAAGCCTAGCCGTTGGAACCGGGACTAGAGGTCACATTAGTCCCGGTCCAAAACCCGACCGGGACTAATGCTCCGGACGAAAGGTCCTTTTTCTACTAGTGATACCATCGGCAAGATAGTATCCCATGTTGTAGTCCCGGCCGTTGACGGTGTAGTTGCATGGCGGTGATTCCCCATTGCAAAGCCCCTTGAACACCGGAGATCGTTGGAGCACGTTGATGTCGTTGTGAGAACCGGGCATTCCAAAGAAAGCATGCCAAATCCATAAGTCATGTGATGCCACTGCTTCTAGTATGATGGTGGCCTCTTTGGTGTGACCTTGATACATTCCCCGCAGACCTTTGGGGCAGTTTTTCCATTGCCAATGCATGCAATCAATTGATCCGAGCATTCCTGGAAACCCCCTTGCCTTTCCAATTGCCAACAACTTCTCTGTGTCCTACGCATTTGGTTCTCTGAGATATTCCGGTCCAAACACCTCAACAACGGCGCGGGCAAATTGGACAGTAGTCTTCAGGCACGTGCTCTCCCCCATCCTGACCATCTCACCACGGCGTCTACAGCAGTACCAAGTGCAAGCATCCTCATAGCAGCCGTGCACTTCTGCTTGGGCGAGAAAGAGAGTTGCCCGCAGCAATCCCTCTTCAACTTGAAGTAGTCGTCGTGTGACTCCACTCCGTCCACAATGCGCAAAAACAATGGTTTCCGCATGCGAAAACGGCGACGAAACCATGGATCATCCGGGAAAGTAGGTGTGGGAGCAAAGTAGTCCTTGTGCAGTAGCTTTGCTCCGGACACCCTGTCCCGGTTGATCACTCTTCACCCTTTGATTGAGCCCTTGAAGTTGAGAATATGCTCCACTTCCCGGTCCATTTCCTCTTGCATGCTCATGAGCATGAGCATGTCCACTTCTTCGTCCGAATCCGAGGAATGGAAGAACTCATCTTCAATCGTTTGGTCAAGCTCAGTCGGTCCATACTCCTCGTCCGACGAAGCATCCGAATCCATCATTTATCTAACAAAATCACAATAATTCCGGTCGGTCAATGTGTCGAACACATCAAGCGCAAGGCGGAGGCGGAGTTTTGACGAACGTACCACGGTGGCGTCCGGGCCGGCGACGACGTCCCCCGCGGCGAGGATGGGCGCGCTCTTCCAGAGCTGGCGGCGGAGAGGCTGGGAACGGCTGAGCTCGAGACGGACGGCGCGGCAGCGGAGCGCGAGACGGACGGCGAGGAGGAGGAAGAAGAAAGGAGATAGCAAATGGATTCGGCTGCTCTTCGGGGGGAGGGGGGGATTTGGTGCAATTTGGGATTGGGACGGGCTGTCGGGTCCGACGTGGCGGGCGTGCCCGAGCGCGACCGGGCGCCCCCATACCCGCCTCATATTTGGGCTAGATATGGGGGGTGCCGATCAGCCCGGGCGTTTGAGGGCAGTTTGAGAGGTCCGTCTGGGTCGAAATTTTGTGACCGGACAGTGACCGGGCGGCCTGCCCGGGCGTTTGAGAAGGGTTTGAGAGGTCCGGTTGTAGATGCTCTAATGGGCGGCTACTCGCGTCATTGTTTTGTGGACTCTCCCAAGTTCAGAGCACTCTTAGTCAAAGTGACCGGTCAAGTTAAGTACTCCGTGTAGGAACCCAGTAGAGCGAGAGGGAAAAAAACAGGGCATCATTGGCTCTCTATAAATGATAGAGCCGTTGTGGTATACACTCAACACACGGTGCAATCAATCTAGCTTCTAGGCCCAACTTGTGAAGCTAACAATCACCACTTGTGAATAGCTATGAAGGCAGGGAGCGGCGTTCGCATGGCTACCGGCAACGGGGAGAACAGCTACGCCGCAAACTCCAGGCTCCAAGTCCGTAGCCTGCACTGCACTGCTGCAATTTTGCAAGTACATAAGCACTACAAGCTAGTAGCAGCTCTTAATTTGCTGCGTTTCATGCATGTTTGCAGGAGAAGGCCATTTTGGAGACAAGGCCGGTGCTTCGCAGGGCCATAGAAGAGGTGTACACGTCGCTCTCCGCCCGACGGAGCACCATGGTCGTCGCCGACCTCGGCTGCTCGTCGGGCCCGAACACTCTGCGTGTCATCTCCGAGGTGATCGGCGCAATCCAGGCCGGCACTCGGAAGTCGGAAGAAGAACGGCGCGCCGTGGAGGTGCAGTTCTTCTTGAATGACCTGCCAGGGAACGATTTCAACCTCGTCTTCCGGTCACTGGAGCAACTTGAGGATCTCGGCGGGAAAGAGACGCCGCCCTACTATGTGGCCGGCCTGCCGGGATCCTACTACAGGAAGCTTTTCCCTTCCCGGAGCGTCCATTTCTTCCACTCGTCCTACTCCCTCATGTGGCGCTCTAAGGTATGCATGCATCATACACTATCGTCTGCAACGTGATAATTATGGAGTAGTATTGTTCAAGTTTTGGTTAATTAACGATGTGTAACATCGTTGTTCGCTAACTCAAGCTTTATTTATATGGGCGTTGTCAGATATGAATGAAGAAAACATGTTAGGTATTGGATCAACTCCAAGATTAGTTCAATCCATATTTTAGGTGTGTTGGGTCATAGATCTGAAGATCTGAAGGGCACATGTTTTTCGGAGAATGCAAGGCACAATATTAAATTATAGAGAATGGTTGCAGATTGAAAAACTTTGTACATGTTGAAAGTTCACGCGGAAACATGAATAAATTTAAGAAAAAAAACATAAGTGCTAACAAAAACTATAATAATACAAATATAATTTCAGGGAGTATAAACCAATTGGATTTAATTTTAGAATTTATTTCCTATATTTAGTCCAGGATAGCCTTTTCTGTAATTTCCAATAGTATTTCTTTATTCATAGTATATCGTTCAAGGCCAGTACCTTCACATTAAAAATGAGCTATTACCCCCGGTTTTTCACTTTTAGTGAGATTTTGATGAAATTCATTGAATTTTAGTAACCCCAATAGAGATTGAAATATTTACTTTTTGGTCAAAACATTTCAGCAATTTCAGTAGTAAACATGCATTCAAATATATTTTTTTAAATACGTTTTAACATTTCGAATATGTTGTTGAATTCAAGTGAATCTCTTGGCCCTTTGACCAAAATGCAAACCGAAAACACTAAAATTCACCTAATTTCAGTGATTTCGGTTCTTGCTGAAATATTTCTGAAACTGAAAGTGAAGACCATTTGGTAGCAACCACTTCGTTTCATTTTACTTTACGTATTAAACTTTACATATATCAAGGAGGAGCTAACCGGTTGTTTATGAGGTGACCGTGCTTTAGGGTGATGGTGCTTTGGCTCATGCACCCGCTACCGCTAGTCAAAAATGTTCATTCATACATTCGCTTGCTATGCCTAGGTCCCCGACGAACTCTCAAGCTGCACTCACGTGAACGAAGGCAACATCTACATTGGAAAGGCTACCCCACCGATTGTGACAAATCTATTCCAACAACAATTCAAGAAGGACTTTGAGTTGTTCCTTACATTGCGTTCGAGAGAGCTTGTCAATGGAGGCCGAATGTTGCTAACATTTCTTGGACGAAAGAGTGAAGAAATGCTGATGCATGGGGACGTTACCACCTTATTTGAACTGGTTGCCAAATCTCTCCAGTCTCTGGTACTAAAGGTACGTACGTACATGTTGGTCAGCAGTGCTCTTTACACCATATTACGTGCTCTTTACTAGCAAACTTATAATTGCTTATGTAACTTGATGCTCCTAAGTTAATTCTCATTCTAGCATGATAAACATTCTATAAACGAAATTTCATCCGTGTAAAACAGTGACATATTACCTCATGAGGAGCATACAAAGTGGAAGTACACTTCCTCGTAAAAGAAAATAATAATGGCAAGTGCACTTAAAAGTGAGGAAAAAATCATGTGGAAATTAATACAATAAGATGACATCATATTTCAATGATAAAAAATTAAATAGAAACACCGCTGCAAAATAAGAGTTCTCGTTCGATACACTCTATCTAAAATATTGTTGGGTTGGATGGTAGGGCCATGTGGAGAAGGAGAAATTGGACTCATTCAACCTGCCATACTACGCCCCATCGGTGAAAGAGGTGAAGGCGTTGATCAATGAGAATAAGCTCTTCGACATTGAGCATATCAGACTCTTTGAATCCAACTGGGATCCTCGGGACGACTCGGACAGTGATGTGGTACTAGATTGTGCTAGCAGCGGGGCAAATGTGGCCAAATGCATAAGGGCCGTGTTGGAACCGCTGATTGTAGACCACTTCGGAGAGGACATTATCGAAGAATTATTCGTGGTGTATGCCTCCGTCGTTGAAAAGCATATGGAGAAAGCGAAGGCAAAGTACCCAATCATTGTGGCATCCTTGAAGAAGCCCATGCATTAAACTGGACACATATTTTATTGCAAAAGGAAAATGCCACGTTGTTTAATTGGCGGTATATGCTGAACATTATGTATTCTATGCCTACTATGGCTAATTATTATATCTGTGCTGCCCCCTGTTTTTCTAAGACAAAAGTTTCTCTTTTGTGTTCTATAATCAAATTTACCAAAAACTCTTGAAGTCATGATAAATTGAAGTACCAATATCTTTTCACTGGAGCAAAGACAGAGACTCCATTGTGAAAACATGCATACATATCATACCATATTTTTTCACTAATGTAAGGGTAACCTGCTCCCTCACGCGCATCAGTCGATGCGGACAACTACGATTGATTAATTAAAATTGGACCAAAATCATTGATGCCGAATGAACTGACTTTGAAAATGGAGAAAAATGCCAAGGATTAATTGTCATGAGTGATTTACATCACCATGATGCCACTTGGTCTAGTGTAGCAAAAAAGGAAAGTACTCGTGAAATGGACATAAATTAAACATCACCATTATTGGATCCAACCAATCATGGCCTTGCAGAGGGTTTCACCCTTGAGTCGTAGCTCTAGGGTAGGACGTCCAGAAAGGGATTAGTGCTTGCACTTCGATAGATTTTGGTTAATAGGTTAGATGTTGGAGGTGAGGGTGTGAAAAGCGAGGAACGGCCAACAGAAGTGCGATGCAACTATATTTTCTCAGCAAAGAGGCCCTAATACAACGAAGCAAGCCATGTGGGTAGGCGATGCCTAGTATTTGGACTAGAGGTGAGATACTTGAGGCACAGATTCTATGATATAGTGTGAGTTATTGACTTATTATGTAATTTACAATTACAAAATAAAAAACACTCGACATGATCAGGAATTTCCCCCTGTGATGTGTTACACATAGGACAGAGCATCTTATGCACGCAGGGTAGATGCTTTAGGGAGCTCTCTATATCTTCCAAGGGCCTTCACTTCTTTGTCGGTGCCTTCATCTCATTTCTTCTTTGCAATTTAGTCAAAAGGGTTAATTCAATTTTCTCGCATAAACACTACAGTTTGTTAGTCAAGGTCAACAAGGTACAACCATTACCTTCTGAACACACGGCAGTGGTTCTGAGAGGGCAAAATAGTGTTTTTGGTGTGTGACGAGGCTGACATAATTTATCTGTGATTGAGAAGCTACAAAAAAAACTTACAACAAGCTATAGACAAACTAATGAATTTGTTTGCAGGACGAAGGGCAGATTGCTTTCTTATGAAGGACGGCAGATTGCTTTCTTATGAAGGACGATGTGTACTCTACAAGTTTACGTGACATACTTTTATACTCCTCTATTTTTTTAACATTTCTATCTATTAAAAATACTAGGACATATGCCCGTGCATTTTAGCGGAAAAAAAATTGATGTGTATTTGCAAGCACACCCGTGCTTCGCTAGAAAAAACAGCTAGTTACCGCATCCACCAAAATGTCCATCGATGCAGCACTACATCTGGACGGTATGACCACTTAGCCTCAGCCGCACATTAATGATGAAATGAGCCTTAGCGCCGTTAGTAAGGACATCTCCAATATGAGGCTACACTTATTTTGTCCTTGTACTCTTGAAATGGATTTTCACCCCGCTTTATAAATAAAGCAACCAATCAGTCCAACAACGAGTATCACCAATCCGACGGACATAGTCTATTGGGGCCACAGCACGAGCAAGCCCAAAGAAAACACAAGAAAAAGCATAAAAAAGACCACCAAGTGACCAACTCAGCACGCAGTCATGAAGTCGACGGCGAAGCAAGTCGACGTGCCGTACCCTGAAGAGCATCCAACATCCGGCCTAGTTGCTCCTGATCCCTCCGTCTAGCCAGTTGGTGCCAGTGCTATAGGAACGTAAGAAATTTGAAGAACGAATCAGAGGCGTGACGTAAGAAAACCCTCTCGATCACCATCTTATTACGCGTCGTCCAGAGTGACCAAGACAAGGCGCCAAAGATCAGCCAAAACATACGTCTTTGTCTCATACTCTGCATCGCTTTGGACTGAAGGAAGCTGGCAAGATCCGACGCCTCCCAGTCAGACCCGAGTGCCTCCCGCACAAAACACCAAAGCGACCTAGCCGCCGTACAGGAGAAGAGGATATGGTTCCCATTCTCCTGGGCAACACATCACAAGGGACACAACCCATTACCCGGGCCATGCCGCTTGAGTACCTCCGTCCGCGATGGGAGGCGATCCCTCAATAGCTGCCTAACAAAAATCTTCAGGGGAAGCGGCGCCTTCCAGAGGGGTGCCATCCATTGAGTAATCAGCCTCCGGCACAACGCACGATATGCCGACGCCACAGAAAATTCTCCCGAGGGGGACAGATGCCAGTGCGCCTGGCCAAGTGTAGTGCCCAGCATAGGCGGATGAGTATCCAGAAGAATGGACCACTCTAACATCTCCACTGGGCCCAAAGAGCGGCGGAACAAGATGTTCCGTTGCCCACTCTGCACCGCCTCTAATACCAGGACCGATGGGTCCACATAAATGGCAAACAAGTTAGGGAACTCTGCGCACAGAGGAGTTCCAACTACCCACCGTTCTAGCCAAAAGATGGCTCCTCCACCATTTTCAATTCGAGAATGCTAACCCCAAGCGGATATCCTGGATGGACCGCCAGAACCGGAAGCCCTACTAGGGTTCAACTATACTTTGCCTGAATAAGCTGAAGTCATAATCTCCCCTCGTTGCGGATGATCCGCCACACTCACCTAAGCATGAGGCGACGTTCATCCGACGGGAAGCAAGGATACCCACCTAAGCATGAGCCTCGAATGGGGTGAGGCAAGGGGACCTGATCTCTCCGCTTTTGTTCAACCATGTACCCACAATCCTGAAATCCATCCATCCTCATAAAATCCTTCCTTAAATTCCTTTGAATTGTCATGCAACACTTAGCATGTGTTGTGCACGTCATGAGCTCACTTCTTTTAATCGTTCCCTTGCATGTTTACACGTCATGCAACTCATTCCTTTTAATTGTCCGTTCTTACCATCCATCTTTTAGGTGTCTTCCTGATATTTCAACCCGCAACATATATAAACTGGTACGAATCTGTTAATAAAAGAAGCAAGGTGGGACTATTTGACATAAATATTCATGTCGAGTTGGTTAGTGCAGCCACCTGCGGCAAGACATAAAGTCATGAGTTCAATCTCCAATAGCTATTTTTTTCGCATCGTTGGCAGCCAATACCAACCTGGCCAATTTTGCCGATGCCGACGTGCGTGCGTGGCGGCAACGTAAGAGCATCTACAGCCGGACCCCTCATACGCTCCTCAAATGCCCGGGCAGGCCGCCCGGTCACTGTCCGGTCAAAAAAGAATCGACCCAGACGGGCCTCTCAAACCTGCCTCAAACGCCCGGGCTGACCGGCACCCCTCTTTTCCAGCCCAAATATGGGGCGGGTATAGGGGAGCCCGGGCGCACCCGGGCACGCCTGCCACGTCGGACCCGACAGCCTGACCCCACCTCAAATTGTCCCAAATTCTCCAAAGCCTTCCTCCTCCTCCCGCCGCCCTCCACCATTTCCCGCGCCCAACCCCTCGCCGTCCGGCACCCTTGCTCTCCATCCTCACCACCTGCCCCGATCCGCCGCTGTGATGTCTTCCACACCGTCCCCGACCGCCGCGACGAAGACGCAGTCCGCCTCGTCCGCCGGCGTCCATTCCTCCGCTTCGTTTTGCAAGCCGGAGAACATCGCCCGTAAGATGCACCATCGCTGGCAGGGAGAGAGGAAGGCGGAGGTGGCGGCGCAGGTACGTGTGGGCATCATCGACGAGATGTCTCCCCCGCCACGCCGGGCTCCCCGCACCCCATCCATCCAAGCGTCGGCGCATATTGTGCCGTCCGGCACCGTCGAGACCGAGGAGGATGTGACGGCCGGCTGGACCATTCCGGAGAGCTTTCCGGCCATGCTGCAGCCGTCGGTCCTCGAGTGTGGGTCGCCGCAGCTGGTTCGGGTGCGGGTGAGCACGGACACCCCCACCGCCCGGGCTACACTCGACATGTTCGACGGAATGATTGGTTCGTGAGTGGGTAGAGAGCTCGAGGCGGCCGGTGCAGCTACGGCTGCGGCAGTGGAGCAGGCGGCCAGGATTCAGAAGGAGGAGGCAGCCAGGATGCAGGCGACAGTCGTTGCGGGGATGCAGGCGGAGAAGGATGCCCAGGCGGAGCAGGACGCATGGACGAACTCGTCCGGCCAGTGATCCGACAAGTAGCACTTGTCGGTCGGCCATTGATTTCATTTTGGCATGTCCGGTTTGTTGAACTATGATTTCATTTGCTTCTTTTGAACTGTTGAATTCGGACAATTTGTATCGGATGATTGACGTGCATGGTTAAACGTCTCCAACGTATCTATAATTTTTACTTGTTCCATGCTGTTATATTATCATTCTTGGATGTTTTACAATCATTTTATAGCAACTTTATATCATTTTTTTGGGACTAACCTATTGACATAGTGCCAAGTGCCAGTTGCAGTTTTTTGCTTGTTTTTTACTTCGCAGAATATCAGTACCAAACGGAGTCCAATCGCGATGAAAATTTTTGGAGATTTTTTTTGGACCAGAATGAAGCCAATGGGCCAAAGAAGTACCCAGGAGGGAGCCCAGGCGGCCCACAAGACACCAGGGCGCGCCAGAGGCCCCGGGTCGCCCTGGTGGGTTGTGGCCGCCTCGGGAGTCCCCTCCACCGCCTCTAAGCTCTATAAATACCCAAATATTCCAGAAACCCTAAAGGAGTCGACGAAAAATACTTCCAGCTGCCGCAAGTTCCAAAACCACGAGATCCAATCTAACACCATCACAGAGGGGTTCATCATCCTCATTGGTGCCTCTCCGATGATGCGTGAGTAGTCCACCATGGACCTACGGGTCCGTAGGCAGTAGCTAGATGGCTTTCTCTCTCTCTCTTTTGATTCTCAATACAATGGTCTCTTGGAGATCTATTTGATGTAATGAATTTTTGCGGTGTGTTTGTTGGGATCTGATGAATTTTGAGTTCATGATCAGTTTTTATCCGTAAATATTATTTGAGTCTTCTTTGATCTCTTATATGCATGATTACTTATAGCCTCGTATTTCTTCTTCGAATCTTTGGTTTAGTTAGGCCAACTAGATTATTTTTTCTTGCCATGGGAAGAGGTGCTTTGCGATGGGTTCGATCTTGCGGTGTCCTCTACCAGTGACAGAAGGGGCAGCGAGGCACGCATGTATCGTTGCTATTAAGGATAACAAGATGGGGTCTATTCCTACATGAATAGATCTTGTCTACATCATGTCACCGTTCTTATTGCATTACTCCGTTTTTCCATGAACTTAATACACTAGATGCATGCTGGATAGCGGTCGATGTGTGGAGTAATAGTAGTAGATGCAGAATCGTTTCGGTGTACTAATCTTGGACGTGATGCCTATATAATGATCATCGCCTTGGATATCGTCATGATTATTTGATCTTCTATCAATTGCCCAACATTAATTTGTTCACCCACCGTGTGCTCATGAGAGAAGCCACTAGTGAAACCTACGACCCCGGGTCTACTTTTCCAACATATTGCTTTCTGATCTATCTTTTGCCACTTTTTGTTTTCAGATCTATTATTCCAAAAACCCAAAATACCTTGCTGAACTTTTTATTTGCCTCTTTTATTTTGTGTTCTTGTGAGATCTATTTATCCAATCTACTACACCTAATCTATCTTTTTACCGTTGAGAGATTGACAACCTCTCTTACGCGTCGGGTTGCAAGTATTTGTTCTTTGTGTGCAGGTACCGTTTACATAGCGTTGCGTGGTCCTCCTCCTAGGTTCGATAACCTTGGTTTCATAAGTGAGGGAAATACTTACCGTCGCTGTGCTGCATCATCTCTTCCTCTTTGGGGAAATACTAACGCAGTCTCAAGCCACATCAAAGGAATTTCTGGCGCCGTTGCCGGGGAGGAGGTGCGAAAGTAGTCTCTCTTCAGCGTGCCAATCTGTGGTGCCGGGGAGACATCATCAACATCTATCAGGTTCCTAATCACAAATATCAACTCCTTGCAATTACATTATTTGCCATTTGCCTCTCGTTTTCATCTCCCCCACTTCACAAAAATTTGCCGTTTTATTCGCCCTCTTTTTTCTGTTTGTCCTTTCGCTTGTTTGCTATCTTTGCTTGTGTTGCCATGTGCCTTCTATTTGCTTGCATCTTTGCTTACTAAAAATCTATTGATGTGGATCCTCATCCACTTGCTAATCTTTTCAAAAGGCCAAATTATGATGAACCAATTGCTAGTGAGTTGAGTGCACTTGATTATCTCTACGAAGTTTTGTTTGAAAATCATGAATCTGAAAATTTTGATGAAGTGTTGAAAGAAGAAATTTATAAGGAGATTCATGATAGCTCCTTGATTGAAAAGCATGATTGCAATGATATTACTATAAATTCTATTAATGTCAATTATGTCAATGGCATGCAAAAATACAAGCTTGGGGATGATAATTTTGTCATGTCCACTTCTTATTGCAATGATCATGATTGGGGTGATAATGCTTCTTATGATCTTGAAAATTTATTTAAGCCTCATGTTGAATATGTTATTGATAATAATGTTTGCAATAGTATCGAAAGTGGGTTTGGGAGAGCGTCAACTTTAGGTAAAAAGAATCCCACATATTTGGAGAGTGTTCAATCTTATGAATTTTTTGATAAAAGTGGGTTTGGAGAGGTCATAACTTTAGTTGACGATAATCCCACTATTTTGGAAGATGATAAAAACTTTATGCATGTTGATAATATAGAGAGAGTATTGTTTATGATAGATATATTGTTTAATTTGATTATGATCCTACATGTAATTATTATGAGAGAGGAAATTATGGTTGTAGAAATTTTCATGATACTAAATTACCTCTCTTCATGTTGAGATTGCTATTGTCTCTTTCTTCTTCCTTCCATATGCTAGTTTTTGCTTGCCTTGATAATTTTTTTGCTTATAAAATGCCTATGCATCAGAAGTATGTTAGACTTAAGTGTGTTTTCCATATGCTTCATGATGCTCTCTTTGTGTTGCTATTATTATCTTTCATGAGGGCATCATTGAAATCTCAAGCCTATCTTAATGGCTATAAAGAAAGAGCTTGTTGGGAGGCAATCCAATGAATAAAATTTATTTTCACCTTTTTATTTCTATTTTTGAGTGTTGACACAATTATTCTACTGTTATTATTGTGTTTTTTATGTTTTAATTAGTGTTTGTGCCAAGTAAAGCCTTTAGGATGATTCATAAGATGAGTAGAAACAATGCTGAATCTGAAACAGAAACTTTGACTCCAGTGCAGGAATTTTCATTTTTTACTAGAGCGTTATAATGAGCTGAAATTTTAACACAGTGTTTCTATACAAGTTCTTTACATTGCCCTAATTTTTCAGATTTTTTAGAGTTACAGAAGTATGGTTAGAGTACAGATTACTACAGACTGTTCTGTTTTTGACAGATTCTGTTTTCGTTGCATTGTGTGCTTGTTTTGATGAATCTATGGTTTGTATTGAAGGGTATAAGCCATGGTAAAGTTAGAATACAGTAGATATAATGCAATAATGAAATATGAATGGGTTTGCAACAATACTTAGAGTGGTGATTTGCTTTATTATACTAACGGATCTCACGAAGGTTTTGTTGAGTTTTGTGTGATTGAAGTTTTCAAGTTTTGGGTGAGATCACGAGGGATGAAGGAATAAGGAGTGAAAAGAGCCTAAGCTTGGGGATGCTACATCACCCCCAAGACAATATCCAAGGAGAAACAAGCAACTAAGATTTGGGGATGTCCCGAGTGGCATCCCCTCTTTCTTCTAACGACCATCGGTATTTTCTTGGAGCTATATTTTTATTCGTCACATATCATGAGTTTTGCTTGGAGCGTCTTGTATTATTTGAGTCTTTGCCTGATTTTCTTTTTAGTTTGTCACTAGTATCCTTGCTGGACACACCTATTTGAGAGAGCCAAAATTATGCTATGATTTGTTAGAATTGCTCTATATGCTTCACTTAAAAAAATTGAGCTATGGAATTTCTCTAGTGCTTCACTTATATCTTGATGAGCATGGTGTGCTTTAATTTTTTGAAGAAATGCTCTCATGCTTCACTTAGATAAATTTGAGATAGTAAACTTTGAAAAAATTCTCTCATGCTTCACTTATATTATTTTGAGAGATGAAATTTTTATGCTCATGTTCCTCACTTAAATTTATTTGAGCTTGTCAAAAGCAATGTCAATATATGAAACTAGTCCCAAAGTGATAGATATTCAAGAGGGATATAATAAAAACTTTCATGAAGATCATTGGACAAATTAAACTTGATTCCTTGTAATAGTTTTGAGACATGATGATAGTGATATGTGAGTCATGTTGGTGAGTAATTATGCTTTAGTAAGAATATTGGTGTTAAGGTTTGTGATTCCCTATGCAAGCACGAAAGTCAATAGTTATGCAATGAAATTACATCCTACTTATGGTGCATTATTCGGTGTTAGTTATGCTCAATGCCCATTTATGTGAATTTTCGTTTCTTGGTTGGTTTCTTCTCAATCTATTTGCTAGCCTCCACTTGTACTAAGTAGAAATACTACTTGTGCATTCAAAATCCTTAAACCCAGTTTTGCCTTATGAGTCCACCATACCTACTTATATGCGGTATTTCCATGCCGTTCTAAGCCAATTTGTATGTGCCATCTCTAATTTTCAAAATGAATTTCCTTTATGTGTGCTCGTACTGCTCTTGAAATGGTAGCGGATGTCCAATATTTTTCCATGCTTGATGTGTAATTCTCAAGATGAGTGTTTATTCACTTGTCATTGCACGAGAGTACGGAGGTAATAGGGATGCCCGGTTCCGAAATGAAAAGAAATTTACTTTATGTTGTCAAATAATAAATTGCTTGGAATGTGTTGGTATGGAAGGCAACCGTGAACTACTTTGTTGTTTTCGTTGATAGGAAAGGCATGCCACCCAAAATAATTTCTCTCTCTCAATTTAAGCTTTGAGCTCTGGCACCTTTACAAATCCCTACTACCCTCTGCGAAGGGCCTGTCTATTTACTTTATGCAATTTTTTACTTTTAATTTGACTCTCAATCTTCTCTTATAAAGCACCAACTAGGGGGCACTATGATCATACTTGTGCATTGGGTGTAGTTAATATTTGAGTGTGTTTCATGAATGGATCAATGATTGAGCATGATGGGCTAGGGATAACTTTCTTTAGTGTTGATATTTTGAAATACATGGTTTCTTGTTGGCATGCTTGAGTATTAAAGTCTTCATGACAAAACTAGACTATTGCTTTGAACCATCTAAAAGTCCAAATTTCCATGCTACAAAAGAAAAGAATATGTGATGAACATGTTAGGCAGCATTCCACAACAAAAATTCTGTTTTTATCATTTACCTACTCGAGGACGAGTAGGAATTAAGCTTGGGGATGTTGATACGTCTCCAACGTATCTATAATTTTTGCTTGTTCCATGTTGTTATATTATCATTCTTGGATGTTTTACAATCATTTTATAGCAACTTTATATATTTTTTTGGGAAAAACCTATTGACATAGTTCCAAGTGCCAGTTGTTGTTTTTTGCTTGTTTTTTACTTCGCAGAATATCAGTACCAAACGGAGTCCAATCGCAATGAAACTTTTTGGAGATTCTTTTGGACCAGAAGGAAGCAAGTGGGCCAAAGAAGTACCCAGGAGGGAGCTCAGGAGGCACACAAGACACCAGGGCGCGCCCTGGTGGGTTGTGGCCGCCTCGGGAGTCCCCTCCACCGCCTCTGAGCTCTATAAATACCCAAATATTCCAGAAACCCTAGAGGAGTCGACGAAAAATACTTCCAGCCGCCGCAAGTTCCAGAACCACGAGATCCAATCTAACACCATCACGGAGGGGTTCATCATCCTCATTGGTGCCTCTCCGATGATGCGTGAGTAGTCCATCATAGACCTACGGGTCCGTAGGCAGTAGCTAGATGGCTTTCTCTCTCTGTTTTGATTCTCAATACAATGGTCTCTTGGAGATCTATTTGATGTAATGACTTTTTGCGGTGTGTTTGTTGGGATCCGATGAATTTTGAGTTCATGATCAGTTTCTATCCATGAATATTATTTGAGTCTTCTTTGTTCTCTTATATGCATGATTACTTATAGCCTCGTATTTCTTCTTCGAATCTTTGGTTTAGTTAGGCCAACTAGATCGATTTTTCTTGCCATGGGAAGAGGTGCTTTGTGATGGGTTCGATCTTGCGGTATCCTCTCCCAGTGACAGAAGGGGCAGCGAAGCACGCATGTATCGTTGCTATTAAGGATAACAAGATGGGGTCTATTCCTACATGAATAGATCTTGTCTACATCATGTCACCGTTCTTATTGCATTACTCCGTTTTTCCATGAACTTAATACACTAGATGCATGCTGGATAGCGGTCGATGTGTGGAGTAATAGTAGTAGATGCAGAATCATTTCGGTCTACTAATCTTGGACGTGATGCCTATATAATGATCATCGCCTTGGATATCGTATGATTATTTGATCTTCTATCAATTGCCCAACAGTAATTTGTTCACCCACCGTGTGCTATACTCATGAGAGAAGCCACTAGTAAAACCTACGGCCCCCGGGTCTACTTTTCCAACATATTGCTTTCCGAGCTATCTTTTGCCGCTTTTTGTTTTCAGATCTATTATTCCAAAAACCCAAAAATACCTTGCTGGACTTTTTATTTGCCTCTTTTATTTTGTGTTCTTGTGAGATCTATTTATCCAATCTACTACACCTAATCTATCTTTTTACCGTTGAGATTCACAACCTCTCTTACGCGTCGGGTTGCAAGTATTTGTTCTTTGTGTGCAGGTACCGTTTACATAGCGTTGCGTGGTCCTCCTCCTAGGTTCGATAACCTTGGTTTCATAACTGAGGGAAATACTTACCGTCGCTGTGCTGCATCATCCCTTCCTGTTTAGGGAAATACCGACGCATTCTCAAGCCACGTCACATGGCTTTGTATGGATTTGAGAGTCCAGATATGAGGCATGTGGATGCACGGAGTGAAATATGAGGGGCCATCCGGCCGCGTCCGCGGGCGTGCCTGGGCGCGTCCGCGGGCGTATAGGGGGGCGAATTTGCAAGGTCTGACTGTAGATGCTCTAAGCAAACAAGCAGCTAGAGGTGACGTACGAATACGATTTTTTTCTATGGGTTGAATGTCATAAAGGCCGGGGACTTCTATACAAAAGTGTATGAAGGACCAATAATATTATCTTCCTTTATCAGTAAATAAAATATAGATTAGCTCACTTTAGAATGGCGTTTTGGCTCTTGGCTTTCATGGAGGCCGAATTTTTGGAAAATTCAAAATTTGAAAATTTTGGTTTCAGAAAAATCTAAAAAAAAAATTGTGCAACTAAACAATGATGTGAGGCATACGTGTGTAAAATTTCGGATGAAATACATTGAAATGTGATTTGTACAAAAAAGACAAATTCATGGTCTGAGAGAATGAATAATATCATGTATTAAAAAAGCCTCAGAATTCTCTTTTTTGCACATCCCTTATTTCAAAGTATTTAGTCCTGTAAATTTACACAATTGTGCATTGTGCCTTCATCTATCTTTTTATTTTTTTTCAGTGTTTTTGGAAATGTGAAAATATGAATTTTCACAAATTTTGGATTTTTGCATTTGGAGGCCTCTGTGGAGCTCGGCCTCCAAAAGCAATTTCCGAGCTCACTTACATTATATATGACTAGATAATTCTTGTTTAATTTAGTACTTTATTCTAAGATGTTTGTATTCTAACAAATAAAAGAAACCATTTAATAATGCTTGGGACTATCAGGAGCTTAAGCTAAAGTTTATGAGATGGTCTTTCTTTCGAACAGACATTACTAAGGAAAAGCCTAGCAGTAGCACGGGTTAAACGCCTACCTGTAACGTCAGTACCCGCACTATTGGTATGACGCTACAGATAAGTTTTAGGAGTAGCGTTGGTCCACCCACGCTACTGCTATTCATATGTAGCAGTAGCGCGTTTTGTACAGCCCGCGCTACTGTAATTATTTTCTGATTTTTTTGCAGCATATTTCCTTTGTATTTATACAGGTTTTATTCAATAGTCTATATTATATCATACACACAATAGTCTCATCATATCATAAACATACAAATCCGTGTGAGTTATTATATCATTGGGTGAAAGAAACACAGATTAGATTCATGTGACCAAAAGTTAGATTAATCTAACTTTTGGTCACATGAATCTAATCTGTGTTTCTTTCACCCAATGATATAATAACTCATCATGATCATAATAACAACTCATCATCATAGTCATATAGAAACTAGTTCATCATTCTAGCACAATGTAGCACATAACTCATCATCATCATCATCATAACAACTCATCATCATAGTGATATAAGAACTAGCTCATCATTCTAGCACAATGTATAGCACATAACTCATCACCATCATCATGATAACAACTCATCATCGTAGTCATATAAGAACTTGCTCATCATTCTAGCACAATGTAGCACATAACTACCTAAGACTTGCTACTCTATCGAAGGTAAAATAGCATAAAATAGGTAAACCCCTGAATCTCCATTATGGAGAATACATATGAACTTGTCTCCCATTTGTGGGTTGCGCTTGATGTTGCCCCCAAGTAGTTCCCTGCGATCATGAAGAATTTTTCTCCAGTCTTTGATTGTGAGGATGTCATATGTTTGACGAATCGCGTATGCACTGCGGTGACACGCATGCCAACTTGGCCGTAAGCTAATAATGTTCATGTCCCCCTTCATTTCCATAAGACGAGGCACACAATCCGCCGGGAGGTTCCGTTGAAGAACATCATAATAACATACTTAGCAAAATTTAGTTTAGCTTCAGAAGAATGTACGCAAAAGATGCACTGGTGACATAATAGGAAAAATCTTACCATGATATCTCAATGGATGTTACCATAGTTCAACACGTGAACTAGTGGTACGTATTGATCATAAGTTGGAGGAATATGATGACTCGTCTTAAAAGTCTCAACATCTTTAATCCATGAAACAAAATGATTTATCCCTTCGCATGTTAGCTCAGACCCATAAGTGTAGTAGGTTTTGTCTACTACTTTCCGTACATTTCTTGAAGAATGGAAATAAGATGTCAATGGAAATAAGCTGTCAACTATTTTTAAATAAACAATATAAATTACTTAATAAATATGTTTGAGAAACTCACATAGAGGTAGAAGTGTAAGCGTATCAACATTGACCCAAATGTCGATATTATCTTCGATTTCATCTTCAGGACCAAGATCGAAGGTGGCATGCATACCCTCCTGAAAACCATACGCCTTGCATAGTGCGGCCCAATTCGAGCAACCAAAATGGGAGTAGGTCACCGCATTGTATAGCTTTACGGCAAAAGCGTAACCATGTTGGGTCCGGAGGTGAACTTTCTTTGTCTCCGTATTCTCATGATCTTCGAAATCTAGCTTCTCCAAGACATAACGTCTCGCATGGCAGGGGATGCACTAGTGGAATTATAAAAAGCGAAAATTACTCATTGAAGAAGCAGAAGTCATGCTTAATTACGAAAAAGACTTGTCGTCATTGCGTACCATACAAACATCGAAGGTCTCGTCGAGCTTAATAGTGAAGGGCCGACCGTCTTCCAGGTGAGGCATGTCGCACTGACCCCGGTCGTTGCCGCAGTAGTCACACTCAGGGATCCTATCGTCGTCATACATTTCCTATGTTCATAATTCAAAGATTAAAAATTGATCGATGGCAATTACCAGGAAACGCAACACACAGATCACTATTCAGCACGAGTCTTCCTTGCTGCACTCTATCTCACGTGGTGTATAAGGTGGGCACTCCCTCTCTGATATTGCGACCGTCGGTGATGGTCGCTCCTCCCGTCATTCCCGAGTGCATTACACCAAAATGTCTAGCACATGGGAACGAAGGAGAAGCGACCCCCACGACAACAGTCGGGATTCTTCTCTCTCATATATGGAGCAAGGAGCCCCAACAGACTGATAGTTAACCCGTTACATATATGGAGCAATGACATAAAAATGCCCTATGTTCTGCCGGAAAGTTGATTAATTCCCGTTCTGGCAAATCACGGGCACTCGATATTTCCTACTTTCTAGCACATGTCATGCCTGGAATTTGCCAGAACGGAAATGAATCAACATTCCTGCAAAACATAGGCCACTCGGAGGTGTTCCCTGGAAACAATAAAAGCCAAGATAGCACTTGTCCAAATAGATCATCTTTACTCACTAGACGACTGTCAAGGATCTTCCGGGTGTCGTCGAGCGGCTCGTTGGTGTGATCTAGCCTGCACCACATGAGGAGTCACACATGAGCATGTAAACACTATTGACATTTTCATTTCTTCACATTTTCATTTCAAAAATACTAGCTTCATTTTTTCACATTTTCATTTCTTCACATGTTCAAACAGAGTCAAGTTCCTTACATTTTCATTTCAAAAAATCCTATCTTCACATTTTTCCTTTCAAAAAAAATACAAGCCTCACATTTTCATTTCATAAAAAAATACATGTCTCCCATTTTTCAATTCAACATTGTTGGATTTTACTTCTCCCAATAATTTCCCTAAAATGTTCATATATTTTTTATGCACTTGATAATCAATTTATAATGAAACTTCTAAAATTTAATATATGTACTACAAAAACTAAATTACTAAAACACCCTGGTTCTAACCTTAACATCTATCCATCCATCCATCTATCTATCCATCTATATATCCATCCATCTGTCTATTTATGCAATGTATCAAAAATACCCTAGTTCTAACCCTAACCTAGTCCTAATCCATCCATTTATGCAATGCAGGAAGGAGGCAGGGAGGGATGAAGGGAGACGGTGGGAGGGAGGGAGAGGGTCGGAGGGAGGGAGGGATGTAGGGAGAGGGTGGGAGGGAGACATACCGGGGGGGGGGGGGGGGGGACGGCGGCAACGGGCGGCGGCAGCGGGGGCAGATGGAGAGGATGGTGAGAGTTGAGAGGGGGAGTGAGGCCGTGCACGCGGGGCGGAGAGGATAAGGTGGGATTAGCAGTAGCGCGGGTCACCAGCCCACGCTGCTGGTAGCCCACCTAGTTGTAGCGCGGAACAGTAACACACACTGCTGCTAAGTTGGGCCGGTGAGCTAGGCTTGGGCTGGTCGCGGTAGCAGCGCTCGTAGGGTGGCCCGTGCTACTGCTAACTGCCTTAGCAGTAGCGCTGGCCCACGACCAACGCTCCCACTATGTCTAGCCTCGGTGAGTAAGGAGGGACCACTTAGCAGTAGCGCTGGTCCGTCGGCCCAAGACCAACGCTGCCACTATGTCTAGCCCTGGTGAGTAAGGGGGACCACTTAGCAGTAGCACTGGTCCGCCCGCCCGCGCTACTGCTACTTTCCTACCTGTAGCGCTGGTAAGTGCCCAGCGCTACTACTAATTAGCAGTAGCGCTGCGCCCCAACCCAACGCTACTGTTAAGGTTCTATCTATAAGATTTCTCCTAGTAGTGAGAGGGCTTCATCTCATTTAGTAATGAGTATTATTTTTCTTGAATCAATTTGTTCTTGGATGGTTAGAAGGGCAGTGACATTTCTAACCCTCAGAGTGTAAGTTCTAGATTTAACACCGGTGCTCGCATTTTCTTGGATTTATTTCAGGCCTTCTAACGATGTGTGTTCAGTGGGAGGGAGACGTTTCCATCGACTAGGAAAGCTTCTTTGACAACTTTGTCAATCTCAAAATGATATACCGTCTCGGTCTCTCGATCTTTCGGAGGTGCTCAGTTAACTACAAAAAACTAGGATCGCAATATGCGCAAAAACACTCTTACCGACAAGACACGGTAATAGGAAGAGAAAATAACTCAAATTCAAGATATGCCATTTTGAGAAACGCCACGAGCTAGCACGTGCAACAAGCGTTGGTGTCACTCATCACCCATTGGTCCTGCCACCGGCAACTCCGACTCGACCACACAGAAAGAACACCAACCGGCCAAAATCTAAGCCCAGCGTCAAGCACAGCCACGTGCTGAGGTTTCAACACAGGACGGGATGCTGAAGACGAAGGAGCAGCAGCCAACAGGTCCTGGACCACACCTACGGACAGACACGATCAGCATCCATGAATAGCTGGCGTCTTTCTCAAACGTGAAGTTTGGAGTGGGTTTGGCCCTTGTTCCGGCGGTGGCGGCGTTCTCGGCCTCAGCCCCGGCGAAAGAACCTGTTGGTCCTTGTAGTCTGTTAACATACGAGACCATCGTGTTCCTGCTTCTCCAAACCTGACTGTCCTCTCATGCGTAACATCAGTAGAAAGAGATACCATGTACGGTGCGCTCGATTTGTTGCTGTTGCCCCTCGCCGCGGAATCGTCCTCCTCGAAAATCTCGAATCGCAGTCCGTGTATCGGTGTATCCGTGTATGTGGTGCCGTCACCGTCGGAGGCTACCTCGCCGCCTCACTGGGAAGAGGATGCTTAGCGTGGCTGGTTTGCCGTCGCACCCTCCGCACCAGAGCCAAGCATCCGTGGCAGCCTGGGTGCCGGAGAGTTGAGCAGAGTATACCGCGCACTTGCTTTGCTATTGGGCTGAGAGATTACACTTGGTCATTAGAGAATGATCATATGTAGAATACCTCGGTTACTTCACATAAGCTGACTCCAAAACTGAGAACCAACTAAATGATACCGCAAACATTTATATAGTTCTCAGCCAAGTTGAAAGTAACTAGCGCCGAAAAAAGCGCGGCGCCATGCCGCGCCCCTAAGAGTGCCGTCTGAATTTTTGTTGTTCATTTGGTTAAAGAAAAGGAACAGGAAGCGAAGCGAAGAGGTTGATTGAGTGACATTGTTTTTTTGGCAAATAGTTTTGTGTAGGTTGTTGAGTAGTTTCTTCCAATTGAACATATAATACATCCTTTTCAGCAATTAATCTATTATTTGTATTTTTTTGGTTCATTGTTATATGTCGAGGGGTGATATCAAAAGAAGAAGAAAGCGGTTTATTTTTCGTAAACTATTAAGTCGGCTTATTCAACAGTTGATCCTGAAGATAATGTTTAAGGGCTTCACATTTTGCATTACCGAGTGGCAATGATAGCTTGTGTGTTGGATCTTCATCTATATTCTGCTATATTCCATGGAATCTTTGAGCTAAATTGTAGTACTCTATGTTTCTATTTATATTATGAATCAGCTTTACTATCTTATGTTTTGAGCCAATGTTCTCTTACAAAGCCATGGAAACGAACCCCATTTAGTAGGAATCTTTTTTTCTTGTAGATATTTAATTCTTAATTATAAGGTATTCCTGATTGAATAATAAAAATTCAGGTGGTAAGGCTTTTCACTAATTTTTTTACAATAAGATTATTGCCTTGTAAACTTGGAAGTAAATTATAATTAAGTAGTTTATATCAGAAGAAGATTTACGATACATTATTTTGATCGGCCAATTGTCTAGAAACATAATATATAAATAATCGAGTTATGCTCTGTCTTTATCCATATAATATGCTCACTATGCGAGATAAATTTTGCATTGGGTAGGTAAAATATCGCTCTTCCCTCGAATGAACGTAGGAAAGAAATGCATAATAAAAAATGTTTTTTTATTGACTTTGGAAATTTTAATAGGTTATCCCATTAAATGATAATAAATTGCAATCTCTATGTTATGGTGCTGCAATTACAAAATAGCTCAAAGACAAATTAGCTGCAATTACAAAATAGCTAAAGGACAAATTAACAGAAAAATTTAGACAAAGCAAGATGACGTACCATGAATGTTAAAAGAATTATTTAGGGAAAGAAATATAGAGACGTTGTGGGAGGAAGCTTTCAGACGGCACACTCCAAACTAATAAATATGGCATGGTATTTGAGAACATTTCAACAATATACTTATGTCTGGATATTTTTAATTGACAATTTGTACAAAAAAGAGGCTGAAAAATGCCATATAACTTGTCAACGCATTATCATTATTATATATTGATATCATGTATGTTATGTTTGACCCGAATGGAAAGAAAAATAAAAAGATAATACTTGCTTTTTTTAGTATTTTGGTCTATTTTGTTTGTTGTTGTGGTTTATTCGGATTGTTGTTATACAAAAATAAGATTTCATTTGAACCATTAAAGGAAAATAAAATTGTGGGGTATTAGTCCGTAAGAACGGACTTCAAGAAAAATAAAATGAGCATACTTTTATAAGCAATTAAAATAGATATCATGTACATTATGTTTGACACGGATGGAAAATAAAAATAAAATGGTAATACTTACGGTTTTTAGTATTTTGGTCTATTTCGTTTGTTGTTGTTGTTTACTCGGGTTACTGTTCTCCAAAAATAAGATTTCATTTGAACCGTTAAATGGAAATAAAATTGCGCCAAAAGAAAAATAAAATGAGCTATACTTTTGTAAGCAATAAAAAAGGTTGGCACCAAAGATGTTATATTATTTTCCTTCTAGTTTGATGTATTTTTTCTTCGACGAAAGTTTAAAAAGGGGAAAAACCAAAAGTATGTCATTGTTCATGTGCATTACTGTTCACAGGTGCTATTTAATGTGGACATAAAATGATGAGTTGGTCGTAAAATGAACAGTAGTTGCCGAAAAAAGTCAAAAAACCCAGGAAAATCGGATCGCTGCCGCTTTAATATATAGTAAGTATATATGATGCAAGGACCTCGCAAAAAAAGCAATGCTGCAAAGGCAACTTCAACGCAAATCACCTAGTAACGAACATCACCATAGACAGCAGGCCAGACAGAGGTCATCTAACCATATCTTTCAAATTCGGACTGTGAGCTAGCTATGACTAACGGTGGACCAGGCGAACTGAGAGGGAACAAAAGAGTCGAACACATGGGTTGTGGGGACGTCCGGACTTCTCCAAAGCGCATCTAGATTTGAGGACGATTTATAAGATTTTGAATAATTGGACCAGTACGGAACGATTTGGTGACCTGCGTTGGAGACCTAAAAGTGTTCGGAACGCTCGGTCCGAACAATTGAGGTCAATTTGGTGTTCCAATTGGAGTTGCGCTAATATTATTTCTTTTTTTGGACTCGGCCGCGAAGAATCCATATAAACCAATTAGCAAACTCTTGCTTCGATTTTATGGGATACCTTTCAAGTGTTCCAAAAAGTCCTTTGTTAGTAAGGAATCAAATGCTGGAGAATTCATTTCTCATAGATACTCGAATGAAAAAATTCGATACCATAGTCCCCGCTACTCTCCTCATAGGATACTTATCAAAAGCTCAATTTTGTACTGGATCGGGGCATCCTATTAGTAAACCCATTTGGACGGATTTATCAGATTGGGATATTCTTGATCGATTTGGTCGGATATGTAGAAATCTTTTTCATACACTCCGGCCACTGGTTTTTGGCCTTTATGTCTGGCGGGATATAGATTGACCGCACAACCAACACTAATCTTTTATGCGAATTATCCTGATCACCTATCCTTAAATTACTCCAAGCCATGCACACTTAACTTGATGGTTTTTTAAAGATGAGATTCGATAAAAGAAGGTACACTTTTTTATATGAATATTATATCATTTCTATTACGTCAGGATGTCATAAGCGGAGTTCATGAAGTGAGATAATTGCATGTTGAGAGAAGGAGTATGAGTGTGGTTTTCTGTAGGCCGAGCTCCATGGTACCCCTTATCCTCACCCCTCCAACAATGCTTTGATATCCATGCTAGCCAACTAAATTACTACATGAAAGTTTGTGTTTTTTGTTTCTCTCAAATGAAACAGCATATGAACTTCAAAGTTTGCAGGTCAAACAAACTTTAGAACTTCAATGTGTGAAAAAACTATCATATCTTTTGATCCGACATAAATATACAAAATGAGGATATTTTTTTGAGTCAAAAAGTCATTTTAAGTATTTATGATGCATAAAAAAATCCAATTTTTTCCCACATTGTAATTAGAATGTTTTGTTGTCGTGCAAAGTTTGAAGTTTGTATGTTTTCATTTCAGAGAAACAAAAAGAACAAATGTGCCTGCACATATCGCAAGGCAGAAAATGGATGGCTAAATAAGGGGTGCCATGGAGCTCGATGTACACCACAACTTTACCAAGTAGTATAAGTAATATTTATCATGCATGTTGAGAGAACTTAAAGTACTGAAGTTGGTGGCGTGACATATGTGATGATCTGACATGTTTGCATGTTGATTTCTCAGTATCTTAGGAGTAGTTGAGCTGATGAAGTGAGATGTGTGCATATTAAGGCAAGCAGTATAAGTATATGTTGAGAGAAACAAAAATAATGCGATTGATAAGATGGCATGTGTTGTGATGTGTATGTATATATATTGAGATAAATAGTACTCCCTCTGTTTTAAAATAAGTGACTTATTTTGGGACGAGGGAGCAGTAGATAAGCATATAGGATATGTAGTTGAATAATCATAGAGTGCGTCTGTGTGATGATCCATTGACATAACATTTATAAACGTTTAGGTAATTATCAAAATAGTAGAGATCAAATTTATTTATTTTAGAAGATTAGAGATCAATAAGTACATAGGATTTGTAGTTGGATGATTATAAAGCGCATGCATGTGATGATCTGGTCCAATTAGTTTTTCTTTGAGAAATCCGGTCCATGTTTCTTTTGAGGGAGAAATCCGGTCCATGTTTTATGTGTTTGGAGTTGTAGTTGAGAAAATCCTATTTGCTGCCCATTTTAGCGTTCTAAAGAACTCGGATTTTAAAACCTTCTAGAAGCTTCCTGATCGATTCAGGTCCTTTTTTGTTTTTCCTCCTTTTCTTTTGTCGGGTTTCTTTGATTTGTTTTTCCTTTTTTACAATTTTTCCTTTAAAAATGTTCACATTTCAAAAACAATAGAAATGTCATAATGCCCACGCTTTCAAATTTTGTTTAGAGACAAAAACTGTGCATGTTTTTAAATTTTCTTCTCAATTTTAAAAAAATATTTGGGAATTTCAGAAGTTGATTTGATTTACAAAAAATGTTCCCATTTTCGGAATTAGTTCATAAATTCGAAAAATGACTATGTTTTCACAATGTTCAAGGATTTTCAAAAACAAATGTTCGTTTTTTATAAATGTTCGGATTTCTTTTAATGTTCATGTTTTGAAAAAATATTCCCATTTACAAAGATGTTCACAATTAAAAAATAGAATTATTTTTTAACAATGTTGATATTTCCCAAAACATTGTTCAGAATTTCAAAAGTATTAAAGCTTTCCCGGAATAAGATAGTCTTTTTAAAATATGTTTTCCTTTTCAAAAATTGCTCACAATTAAAAAACTAAAAGAACCAAAAATATTGCATTCTACAGTGGTTGCAACAGGAAATACAAGTTACTGATGTGATAGCCAAAGGAAAATACGTAAACAAGAAACTAGAAGAAAATGTGAGAAAGAAACTTGTTACATGGGTCGGCCTGCTTGAGCTGCATATGCGAAAGGTCGACTATTTGTCGCGTCCCGCGGCAGATGGGAGCTCCCTCGTAGTTAGGCTTATTCCTGTATGCAAAGATTGTAATTCGGCTTTGTAGTTCTGTTTTAACTGGGCCTTTAATGATAGATTGAGCCTACAGGCACACAAGGCCTTGGGAGCATGTTGCCTCAGATAATAATAGCATATAAATGGTTATAAAGACTATTAATAAACAAGATGACGCCCCACGCATTATCACTGGAAACTTGCTAAAATGCATAAAAGTTGCTAAAAACATCTAAAACTAATGAGAAGGAAATGGAAGCTTAAAAAATAAAAAAATAGAAAGGGTGTACAAAAATAAAATAAAATACAGTTAAAATAATGTCATTTATGAAACAAATGTTAATAATGAACTACATGGGTATGTTAAAATTGTTTAACATATATACTGTCAATCCAAAATTAATTGCAAAAAAAACTTATGACTAACATGCATGATTTTTTTTTGAATAATTTAGGCTGCTTGCCACATATGTCATGTGGTAACATTGATGATGTGACAGCGCTGCATATGCATAGAGTAATGAAAAACAATGTAATTTATGACTTTCATGCATGACTTGCTTATGTAGCATGGTTGCATATCTAGAAAAAATAGTGAGTTGTAGCTATTTGGGAATAGAAGATTTTTTCGGGATTTTATGTGTGTTTTTTTAGCTTTACACTTGCGTATAACAATACAAATATGTCTATTTTAGCATCATAAATAATTCATACAATTATGTCTCAAACACACATCAAAAAAATACTGCCGAGCAAGGACGGCGGCCAAAGAGGAGGAGGTAGGGATGGCGCATGCCTGCCGCGGCGAGGGCCTGGCGACGGAGGTCGTTGGATAATGAAAAATGCCTCTTTTGGCTCCTTTCAAAGTGGATGGGACGACAATGAGAGTTGAATTAGCCCCTCTATAAAAGAGGAATTGGGTTTAATTTTGTGATCACTAAGAAAATATTAGGAAAAGGGGGTCTGTTGAAGGCTGTTTTTGGCATAATACCCCTATACTATTTTTTAAGAGACCTGGTGGAGATGATGTCTGCTCAGGAACACATCGACCATGGAGCGGATTTTCTTGATTCTTTAGGTTTCTTCGGTTTTTGTCTTTTCTATAGTTTTTAAGTATTTTTATGCAGTTTTTGTTTTTCTCAATCTTGTTTAATTTATATATCAAATTTTATATTTATATTCACATGATATTGTCTACTCTAGATTATAAAGTTGTCACGTAGAATATAAAAGTAAAAGACAAAACAGATAAACTATTTTTATCCCATTGCACTTTTCTTTTTCTGAACACAGTATAATAGAAGTCGTTCATGTACATTGATGTGCATATCCGTGTTGAACCCCATGACCCAATGTGGCGGGGCACTTTTGTGTATGCTGAACCAAGAGCACATGAGAGGCACAACATGTGGAACATGTTAAGAAGAATCAGACCAAAGTTAGCCGAGCCTTGGATGATGATAGGGGATTTCAATGAAACAGTAAGGCAAAGTGAACACTTCTCTGCAATAAAAAGATAGGAAAGTTACATGAGAAATTTCAGAGAGGTCCTTTCATGGTGCAACCTCCATGATCTTGGCTATCAGGGTCTCGACTGGACATATGCCAACAAGCAACAGGGGAGAAAGAACATCCGAGCTAGACTGGATAGGGGAGTGGCTTCACCTGAATGGACTGACCTGTTTCGAAATGCTTGTGTGCACCATATAACCACGTCCCGATCTGATCATTTTCCACTGTTATTGTCATTGGGGACAGAGGATACCTCTAGAAAGCCTGCTTCATTTTGGTATGAAATGATATGGGAGCGAGTCCCTTCTCTGGACAGAACAATAAAAGAAGCATGGGGGAAACAGATCGGATACCTCACTAGCTATGGTATGTCAGAAACTCCAAGGGGTCCGAAGATCTCTGCGTATTTGATCTAAAAAGGACTTTGGGTCCGTCTCGGGCTGCATAAAGAAGAAACGCCAGGAATTGAAGGTATTGTATGAAAATATTAACACTAGGAGGAATGCAAGTAGCATAAGGAAGGTGTCTGGCGAACTTGACGAGCTTCTTGTAAGGGAGGAGATTATGTGGAAACAACGGTCCAGAGCAACTTGGATAAAAGAAGGAGATCAAAACACACGGTATTTCCACACAAAAAAAGCCACCTGGAGGCAAAAGAAAAACCAAATTAGAAAGCTGAAGAATGAAGAGGGAATCTGGATCGAAGAGAAGGCTGACCTGAATGCTTTGGCAACTGATTTCTTTCGGAAAATCTATATAAGAGACGAGGAAGTCGCTCCTTTTGAACTGTTAGATCTGTTGCCTCGCTTAATCCAAGATGATATGAACAAGAAACTTACTGAAAGCTTTTCTGAGAAAGAAGTGAGCGATGCAATGTTCCAGATTGGGCCACTAAAATCCCTGGTGCAGACGGCTTCCCGGCACGGTTCTTCCGGCGAAATTGGAGTACAATTAAAAAGGATGTAGTTGAAGCGGTCTTGAAATTCTTTGAGGATGGAGTCATGCCTAACGAATCAATGACACAATCATTGTACTCATACCGAAGCGAAGGAACCCACAAAGTGAAGGATTTCAAGCCAACCAGTCTCTGTAATGTGATCTACAAGGTCATATCCAAGTGTCTAGTAAACCGGTTGCGCCCCTACCTGGATGAGTTGATCTCAGAAACGCAAAGTGCATTCATCCCACGCCGGTTGATTACTGACAATACCATCATCGCCTTCAAGTGCTTCCATAAAATTCAGCATAGAAAAAACCCACAAAATACTCATTGTGCATATAAGTTGGACCTTGCAAAGGCCTATGATAGAGTAGACTGGCACTACTTGCAAGGGGCATTGGAGAAATGTGGCTTCAGTTCAGCCTGGATCGATTGGGTGATGAAATGTGTGACTTCGGTGAGATGTTCAGTGAGAATGAATGGGGAAATACTAGAACCATTTACACCTTCAAAGGGGCTTAGACAGGGAGATCCCTTGAGCCCTTACCTATTCCTCTTTGTGACAGATGGACTGGCAAACATCTTCAAGAAGGCAGTGTTGGGAGGAAGCATTACCCCAGTCAAAGTTGCACGCAACAGCCCCGGGATTTCAAACCTGCTGTTTGCGGATGATAGCCTTGTTTTCTTCAAGTCTACACGAGAGCAAGCTCTAGCGGTGAAGGAAGCGTTATCTTCGTTTCAGAGATGTACGGGACAACTCCTTAGTAATAACAAATGTTCTATTTTATTCAGCGAACACTGTCCAATAGAAGTTCGAAGGAAATTAAAAGCATATTGGCCATAGACACGTCAACCTTTGAGAGCAAATACGGGGGACTTCCTACACCAGAAGGAAGAATGAAAGATGCAAATTTCCAACCTACCATGGACAGGTTCATGAAGAGATGTAGCGACTGGGATGGAAGGTTCATGTCCTTTGCAGCAAAGGAAGTCCATGTTAAATCCATAGTTCAGGCCCTCCCGGTCTTCACTATGGGGGTGTTCAAGCTCCCGACCGGTTTCTATGACAAATATGAGCGACTTATCAAAGAATTCTGGTGGGGTGAGGAGGAAGGCCGTAGGAAAGTTCACTGGACGGCGTGGGACCAACTGGCGAAACCGAAAAGAGCAGGAGGAATAGGGTTCCGTGACATGCAGATTTTTAACCAAGCTCTACTAGCAAGATAGGGTTGGAGGTTATTAGAACACCCGGAGAGTCTCTGTGCGCACATACTAAAATCTAAATACTACCCAAATGGGGAACTTCTTGATACATCTTTTGCTTCAGACGCCTCTCAAGCATGGAAAGGTATTGAACACGGTCTTGAGCTACTCAAAAAAGACCTAATTTGGAGAGTTGGAAATGGGAGAAGAATTCAAATCCAGGGAGATCAATGGATCCCAAGGAAAAGTGGACTGAAAGTGGTGACTTTCAAGAAACGATCAAGACTGAGATGGGTAAACCAGCTACTAACTTCGGAGGACAAGGAATTGAATGTTAACCTGGTGAATGAGTTGTTTCACGAGTTTGACGCAGAAGAAATACATAAAATTAAACTGCCCAGCACCGGAGCAGAGGACTGTGTGGCCTGGCATAGTGAGAGGAATGACGTGTTCACAGTCCACAGTGCTTACAAACTGGAGGCTCAACTCAAACAGCAAGTGGGAGCCGATGCGTCAAGTTCTATGCGTGACGCGGACAACATAAGTATTTGGGACCTAATTTGGAAATCCAAGTGCCCTGAGAAAATCCGTATCTTTGGGTGGCGAGTGGCTACTGAAACTTTGGCTACAAAGAAAAATAAATGGAGAAGAACATTGGAGATTGACGGCATTTGTAATATTTGTGGAAAAGAAACGGAGGATGAGTACCATGCCACGGTCTCCTGCACCAAAGCAAGGGCTCTCCGAATGGAGATGAGAAAGCTCTGGGATCTACCAGCAGAGGAGAAATTCAAATATACAGGGGTGGATTGGCTACAACTCCTCCTGGACACATGCAACATGGATGTGCGACAAAAAGTTCTACTCTTGTTGTGGCGTGCGTGGCGGCTACGTGAGGATTGTGTACATGCAAAAGGCAGAGCAACGATTGGGGCTTCAGTTCAGTTCCTAAGTAAATATTATGACGAGCTGGGTGTGGCAGGCATGGGCATCATCGATCCCGAGACAGCTATGCAGAATCCAGCTGGGGATGCAAACCAGTGTAGTAAACAGGCTCTGGCCGCAATCATCAAAGGGAAACAGCCGATCGTTACTGGGGCTGCTGTTCCCAGGACGAATGGGCTGAGCACAGCGATGAGAAGGGAGCAAAGCAAGAGGCACAACCAGAAAGTGCTAATGACAATGAGTGTTGGGTACTGCCGGACGTTGGAACGTGGAAAATGAACAGCGATGCCTCATTTTTACCTAGTACTGGCGAGACTAATGCAGGCATTGTAGTAAGAGATAGCAATGGACATGTTGCTCTGTCAATGTGTAAGACTGTCCCCCTGCAACTCACCCGAGGAAGTTGAAATGGCCGCCATTCTCTTCGGTCTGGCTGAACTGAGGAAACGTTACAGTGGCCAGCTTTGTATCGAGACGGACTGCGCGAATGTAGCCTCGGCTCTTAAGAGCAGAGATACTAAGGGTGTGTTTGGTAGAGTGCATGGAGGGTGCATGAGCTCAACAGTTTCCTTTCCGACCCACTTTTGGGTGTTTGGTAGCCTGCACGGGGCCTCCTCAGCATGCACGACCTCAGCCCAAATACCCTCTTAGCATGCATGAAGAGAGAACACCCCAACGGCTGTTCACTGGTTAGCATGCATGAGCGAAGCGAGCGCAATATGTTTCAAATAATGTTCAGGATTTCTAAAAAATAATTTAATTTTCAGAAATTGTTCATATTTTCAAAATTTATTCAAATTTTCAAAAAATGTCCAGATTTTCAAAATATGTTAAAAAAATGTACAGAAATTCACATTTGTTTAAAATTTCAAAATATGTTTAAATTTTCAAAAAAAAATTGGATTTTTTAAAGTTTTCGATTTTTCAAAAAATGTTTAGATTTTCAAAATTTGTTTAAATTTTTTAAAATATCAATCTTAAAAAAATTTAATTTTTCAATTTTTTTTTCAGAATTTCAAAAAATGTTATTTTTTCTTGTTTCAAAAAATTGTTCACATTTTTGAAATATTTTGTTCACTTATTCGAAAATACCGGTTGCTATAGTACCGATCGACATGTCTAAACAGATGCAAGCTGCCAAACAGAGTCTCAGCTTAGCATGTCTTAGCACATACATCGCTACCAAACAACATCAAATGCATGTACTCAACATGTCTACACTCAGCATGTATCAGAGGGGAACAACCATGCTAGGTTGGGAATGCTACCAAACACACCCTAACCGTTCTGCTCTATTCCCTTTGATCAATGATGCAAGATTCCTGATACGGGGCTTCAAAGAAGTATCAATCAACACAGTCAAACGGCATAGGAACAGATTGGCTCATGAATTGGCCGCCTATGCTAGGAGATCAGGAGATATTACTTGTGTAGCAAATGTTCCTCCGGACCTTAGAGAAGTCCTAGTTAAAGATTGCAGTCCGATCCATGGGATAATATAAAATGGCTACTCGCCTTGTCTCAAAAAAAAAGTTCATGTACACGCATACACTCCACCCTATGAACGCATGCACGCGCATCCTATCCCTATGAACACCTTCGAAAGAGTGAGCCGTCATATTATCTTGAGATTGATTAAGTCACCATATGCGTCACGTAACTGATGAGTATATCTCCTCGCACAGAAGGAACATCGTCGAAAGTCTGAAATAAATCCAGAAAAATGCAAGGATTAATGTTAAATTTAGGCGTTGAACTCTAGTGGGCTAGAAATACCACTGACGTTCTCAGCATCCAACACGTATGTGCAACTAGGGGTGATTTTATCTAAAAACAAACAGCAATACAACCTCGACCCACCCACCAATTAGTTGCAAACGACAGACGGACACAAAACGGCAGCTGCAAGTCCTAGGTGTGCACTTGTAGTTGCACGAGGGACTTACAAGGGTTAAATACATCACACGTGTCTTAACTTGTTTGCTATGATGTATGATCAATTTAATGCCTAAACTAGTAAAATACATAAAAATGATGTTATAACTTGTCGCACGGTGCAGACTCCGCCAGTATGCTGCCGTATATGCTGCCCTCATGGAGTGTCAACTCACAGCCGGCCCACATGTGAGCGGGTGTGAGCGTCGCGAGTTAATTGCACAGAAGTAACACAATTGGGACATTACAAGCAGATTGGTATCAAGATTGGTAATTTTTTCATGTCAGTACCAAGTCTGGGGCAAGTTGTTACAAAAAGGTCTAAACCGCGTATAAACATGTATTGACAGTGTATCTGACAGGCGGGGCCCGCCTGTCAGGTGCCCACGTGGTGATTTTATCTAAAAACAAACAGCAATACAACCTCGACCCACCCACCAATTAGTTGCAAACAACAGACGGACACAAAACGGCAGCTGCAAGTCCTAGGTGTGCACTTGTAGTTGCACGAGGGACTTACAAGGGTTAAATACACCACACGTGTCTTAACTTGTTTGCTATGATGTATGATCAATTTAATGCCTAAACTAGTAAAATACATAAAAATGATGTTATAACTTGTCGCACGGTGCAGACTCCGCCAGTATGCTGCCGTATATGCTGCCCTCATGGAGTGTCAACTCACAGCCGGCCCACATGTGAGCGGGTGTGAGCGTCGCGAGTTAATTGCACAGAAGTAACACAATTGGGGCATTACAAGCAGATTGGTATCAAGATTGGTAATTTTTTCATGTCAGTACCAAGTCTGGGGCAAGTTGTTACAAAAAGGTCTAAACCGTGTATAAACATGTATTGACAGTGTATCTGACAGGCGGGGCCCGCCTGTCAGGTGCCCACGTGGCATGTCTTTTTGCAGAAAAGTCCCTTGCTTTATGCGTAATCACATAAATGCCCATTTTTTTAGGAAAAATAGTTTTTGTGAAAGATTTTTTTCTTTCGTAATTTTCCAACATCGAATCGGACTTTTTCGTAAGTTTCCGTCCAACTGAACAAATAAATAAAACAACAGACGAAATTGGTCCCCGGCAGGGGATCGAACCCAAGACGCGATTTTATCTAAAAACAAACAGCAATACAACCTCGACCCACCCACCAATTAGTTGCAAACAACACACGGACACAAAACGGCAGCTGCAAGTCCTAGGTGTGCACTTGTAGTTGCACGAGGGACTTACAAGGGTTAAATACATCACACGTGTCTTAACTTGTTTGCTATGATGTATGATCAATTTAATGCCTAAACTAGTAAAATACATAAAAATGATGTTATAACTTGTCGCACGGTGCAGACTCCGCCAGTATGCTGCCGTATATGCTGCCCTCATGGAGTGTCAACTCACAGCCGGCCCACATGTGAGCGGGTGTGAGCGTCGCGAGTTAATTGCACAGAAGTAACACAATTGGGGCATTACAAGCAGATTGGTATCAAGATTGGTAATTTTTTCATGTCAGTACCAAGTCTGGGGCAAGTTGTTACAAAAAGGTCTAAACCGCGTATAAACATGTATTGACAGTGTATCTGACAGGCGGGGCCCGCCTGTCAGGTGCCCACGTGGCATGTCTTTTTGCAGAAAAGTCCCTTGCTTTATGCGTAATCACATAAATGCCCATTTTTTTAGGAAAAATAGTTTTTGTGAAAGATTTTTTTCTTTCGTAATTTTCCAACATCGAATCGGAATTTTTCGTAAGTTTCCGTCCAACTGAACAAATAAATAAAACAACAGACGAAATTGGTCCCCGGCAGGGGATCGAACCCAAGACGCGATTTTATCTAAAAACAAACAGCAATACAACCTCGACCCACCCACCAATTAGTTGCAAACAACAGACGGACACAAAACGGCAGCTGCAAGTCCTAGGTGTGCACTTGTAGTTGCACGAGGGACTTACAAGGGTTAAATACATCACACGTGTCTTAACTTGTTTGCTATGATGTATGATCAATTTAATGCCTAAACTAGTAAAATACATAAAAATGATGTTATAACTTGTCGCACGGTGCAGACTCCGCCAGTATGCTGCCGTATATGCTGCCCTCATGGAGTGTCAACTCACAGCCGGCCCACATGTGAGCGGGTGTGAGCGTCGCGAGTTAATTGCACAGAAGTAACACAATTGGGGCATTACAAGCAGATTGGTATCAAGATTGGTAATTTTTTCATGTCAGTACCAAGTCTGGGGCAAGTTGTTACAAAAAGGTCTAAACCGCGTATAAACATGTATTGACAGTGTATCTGACAGGCGGGGCCCACTTGTCAGGTGCCCACGTGGCATGTCTTTTTGCAGAAAAGTCCCTTGCTTTATGCGTAATCACATAAATGCCCATTTTTTTAGGAAAAATAGTTTTTGTGAAAGATTTTTTTCTTTCGTAATTTTCCAACATCGAATCGGACTTTTTCGTAAGTTTCCGTCCAACTGAACAAATAAATAAAACAACAGATGAAATTGGTCCCCGGCAGGGGATCGAACCCAAGACCTCCCGTACGCTGGAGCCGAGCCCGAGCAACCACGCCAGTGACAGGCTAATGCTGGAGAGCGGGAGCGACCTCTGTTATACTAGCTTAGACATGCTGGGCCGGTTGGTTGGGTCCAGCGAGGCCGCGGGCGCTGAATTACTATTAAAAATATTATATATAACTATAAATACACAACTATTAACAAATACGGAAATTATATGTTGCGTGGCTGAAGGAATTGAAACAAATATTGTGTATCCTCATTATATTATTCAAATACGCAAAAATAAAAAAAGGTATATGCCTGGTAGACATCTTTTTTTCTATTGAGTTACTCGTATATCGATTGTATTTTTCTAAACGCAAGGTTACTTAAAAAGTTGATGACATGTATTAAAAATATTTGTGTAATCATAATAAATTTTAGAAATGCATTAAAATTGTTCAACTTTTATTTAAAAACCCGACGTGTTTCTGGAAATGCTAAATAATTTTACACAATAATATGTAAAATGTTCATCATATATTTGGAAAATTACGTATTATTGTAGGTACCGTTGTGTAGTCAATTATTAAAAAAATTCATTCATCATATCTACATTTTTCTGAACATTGTTTGAAATACAGATTGTCAAAATAAATTATGTGTTGAGAAAATAGTTACCATAAATTACAAAACGTTCGCCGTGCATTAAAAAAATATTCGCTGTTTGTAAAAAGAACCTGGGCAACGAACGAACCCCAGTAAAACGAGAAATGAAAAAAAAAGTAGGCCTCGCTTGGCCCAACCAGCCGGCCCAGCATGTGTATACTGTATAACAAACATGGCGCCCGTTTACAAACGCGAGCCTCTTCGTGTCGTGGTGGCTCGGTGGCAGCGCCTGCGTACGGTCAGTCGCGGGTTCCAATCCCGCCGTCGACCAATTTTTGTTTCAATTATTTATTTGTCTAATTGGACGGAAACTTTCAAATGAATCCGATTTGATATTGAAAAATTACGAAAGAAAAAAAAAGCGCTCATAGGAGCTCTTTTCTTGCAAAAATAAAGGGCATTTATATGATTACGAATGAAGCAAGGGGGAAACTTTCAAATGAATCCGATTTGATATTGAAAAATTACGAAAGAAAAAAAAAAGCGCTCATAGGAGCTCTTTTCTTGCAAAAATAAAGGGCATTTATATGATTACGAATGAAGCAAGGGGGTTTTCTGTAAAAAACTTGCCACGTGGTCACCTGACAGGCGGGCCCCGTCGGTCAGATACACCGTCAATACGTATTTATACGCGGTTTAGACTTTTTGTAACAACTTGCCTCAGACTTGGTACTGACATGTAAAAATTACCAATCTTGGTACCAATTTGCTTGTAATGCCCCAATCGTGGTATTTCTATGCAATTAACTCGAGCGTGGCATGCGCTAGTGATGGGGGTGATTGTTTTGCTGAAAACACCCCGAGGTGTAAACTAATGTGGCAAAAAAAACCTCACTAGGTATGTTAATAACAGGAAAAGAGAAACTGCATCATTCGGTGGGTTTCGAATATGGGGCCTGCAGGTTAAGTAGCATGCAAGCTAGCCACCAGAACAATTACTTTATAAACAGTTCTTCGCTGGAAACATATATTGATCAATTCTACCTATCACCGTGCAATTTCCATTAAAGTTATTCACTTTTTTTTTAGGTTACTGTTCAGTTGTTATGATGTGTAAATTTTCTCATATATAAAATAAAAAAATTATCAATATGTGATTATTGTTCCGCTTCGGTACAATCCCTAAACACATTAACGGTGGAGATTATTCCATACCCCTTCATAATAAAGGGTAGGATAGTCTTTCTAAATAATACGACGTCCGCCGATACGGAAGAAGCTTTCGCCTACAGTAATGGGCCGGTCGATTTGCGCGCGCACAATTTAAAGAAAAAGAAAAAATGCGGAGCACGAAGGATCAAACCAAGAATTTCAGGATGATGCGCAGGACAGCCAGCCAATCGGCCTCACATCAGGTTTGTGACCTGTAAACAGGGGGAAACCTACTTGAGCAGAAAGGAGCCAGTTTCCCATTGGTTTTTCTGTATTTTTTTGTTTTCATTTTTTAAATCAGTTTTCTTCTTTTTTATTCTTATTTATTTACCTTTTTATTTTTATGTTATTTTTTCATATGAATGAACTTTTAAAAATAATTAAAAACAAATTCGTGAACTTTTTTTCAAAATTTTGAATCTTTTTCAACTTCTGGAACTTTTTTTTGCAACTCTTTTTAGTTAATATTTTCATAAAATCTACAAAAATACTCTCTTTGTTCCGAAATATAAGGTTTCACTATGGACTACATACGGATGTATATAGATATACTTTCGACTGTAAATTCACTCATTTTGCTTCGTATGTACTCCATCCGTAAACTATTATAAGACGTTTTAGATAACTAAAGTAGTATTTCAAAACGTCTTATATTAGTTTACAGAGGTAGTAGTTCATAGTGAAATCTCTAGAAAGACTTATATTTAGGAACGAAGGAAGTATAAGCAAAATTGATGTTTTTTTTTCAAATCTGTGAATGCTTGCGCCAGCTCGACATGCGCCCGACAGGAGCTATGTCATCATACTTGGGCAAGGTCTAAGCGGCTTTTTTTCTTTTCTACTTTTTTTAGTTAATTCATTTTTCTCCTTTATGAAATTTATTATTCTTTATGAAATATTATTTGGAATACCCAAAAGTTTTCTTGTTTTCAAATGTTGTTTACAATTTTAAAAACAACTCTAGAATTTCAAAAAATGTTCCCGTTTTGAATTTTATATTAAAATATTAAAGAAATGTTTGCGTTTCATAAAACATGATAAAACAATTAAAAATATGTGGTTCCAATTTGTGTTCAAAATTTTCATCTATTGTTGGGAATTTTTTACAATTTTTAAAAAAATGATAAAGTTTGTAAATTTTTCATAAACAATTTGAAATTCCAAAATTGTTGATAAATTTCAAGAAATGGTTCATTCATAGTGACGGAATTGGAAATAACAGAAGCATTCAAATTAGGAAAAAATGCATGCTTACGGATGAACCCGTCTGGCCTTGTGTGCCACAATACCTTCAATTTAAGAAAATGCAAAGCTTGTCGAAAATCCAATCACCTTGTTTCTTTTCTAATTTTTTGGTTTTCCTTTTTTTTCATTTCTTCTTCTTGTTTTTGATTCTTTTTTCTTTTTCCTTTTCTTAAAATTGTTAGCTTATATAAAAATATTCGGGAAAAAAATGCTCACCAAATAAAATAAATGCTCGAATATTTCAAAAAATGTTATCGTTTTCCAATTTGTTAACAAACCAAGAAATTATTCAGGTTTAAAATTTGTTCGTAAACTCGAAGAATGTTCAGCGAAGTTTGAAAAACGTTTGAAAATTTTCCAAAAAAAATTAATTTTGTTCACAAAGTCAACAAACATTCATGTTTGAAAATCTGTTCGAATTTTTAAAATTGTTCGGTAAATTTCAAAAAAATCAAAAACTAAAAAAATGTTCAGGTTTTGAAATTTGTATGCAAATTCAAAACAATTGAGGAATAGTAAAAATGTTCATTAAAACGACAAGCGGCCCTCGCGTCGCTCCCTCCCCGGGGCGACTCGGGCGGCGACTCAACTCTCCTCCACCGCGTCCCGTCCTCACTCCCCTCCCCTCGCCGTCGCCGGTGGACTCCGCCGGGCGAAGCCCGCGCGGATCCGGCGGCGGCGGGGCCTCTTCTTCCGCGTCGGTCGCTAGGGGGAGCTGACGGCGACGGGCGGCTGATGGCGGCCGGCGTCCGGTGCTGGCGTTGACTGCGGGCAGCGGGTGGGGCGCTGGGGCGGCGGCCTCGGTCCGGGCTCCTCGCGCGGCCTGGGCGTGGACGGCGTGCGTGCGCGCGCCGGCGGCGGCCCGGCTCCGGATGTGTGCGTGGGGCGCAGATCGACGGCCGGGCGCGACGGCGGCTGGCGCGGCGTGGCGGAGGTGCTGCTTTGGAGTGCGAGGTGCGCTGCGAAGGAGGTCCTTGCTCGTCTCGTCTGCTTCGCTCCTTCGTCGGTGTGGCTTCGATTGGATCTGGTGCGAGCTGGCTTCAATCTGGGCGCTGTGCATCGCGATGTGGCGTTGGTTGCTGCGGTGGTGGTGGTCGCGGTGGTGCTGCGGTGGTGGACGGCGGCTTCGGCCAGGGTGGTGGTGCGTGTCTGGTCATGGTGGATCTTGGGATCCCGCGGCCAGATTGAGGTCGGCCTCGGCAGCTGGTGGTTGGTGGGCGGTGGTCGGTGGTGGCGGGTGTTCGGCGCAGCTCCGGGAGAAATCTTTGCTTCGGTCTTCATCGGAGCCGACGACGGTGACGCCTGTGGGTGCCGTTTTCTTTCTTGGAAGCGTCGTCGTGGAGGTGTGCTACTCCTCCCCACGGCTTGTGCTCCGGAGGGAAACCTCAGATCCGTTGGATCGGGCGATGGAGGCGTCTCCGCGTCTTTCTCCTCCTTGGGGGCATCGTCTCGGAGCCGGCTACGACTGGGAGACTAGTGATTTGTGGCATCTTCGCCGTGGATGGCGGCATCTTCGGCGCGTGGTTTGCTGAGGTGGGGCGCTGGCTGTTGTTTGACAACGATGATGGCGTTGAGAGGAGCTTGGGTCGTGGCATGAACTTTGGTAGTCGGTTCTTCCCGGCGTGTCCGAGGTGGTCTTCCGTGGGTTGCTTGGTTGCTTTGAAGTTGGAGCTGTGATGGAGCGGGTCCAGGTGGCGACGATGACAGACGCTCGGTGGTCATTGGCGAAGAGCATGGTCGGCGCAAGTTCTACATATTTCCCTTGTGATGCTCGTCGTCAAAGTCGAAGCTGTCGGCTGCTTGCGCGTGTGTCCGTCCGGTGGCATGTGCCGTCGTGGTTTCTATGCAGCTGTTTGCGAGATAGCTTCGATATTGGAGCTCTATGGTGAAGTCAGAGTCGCTCGTTCGAGGCAACCGGTGATAACGATGACGTTTGCGACTCCATGTAGCTTTGTAGCTTCGTGTCCCATGTCGGTGGCCAGGTTGGCCGGTGGTGCCCATGTCATGTGGGCTGAGTTTGTATCGGTTTTAGCCTGGTTTTCCGTCAATTAACCGGGCAATTCTCTTCTTCTTAATAAATGAAAATGGCAAGTCTTTTGCCTCGTTTCAAAAAAAAAAATCATTTTATTGGAAAATGATCTAGTTTTCAAAATAAATTCATGTTTTTGAAAAATGTTGGAAGTTTCCAATAGTGTCCAGGAATTTCAAAAAACGTATAGAAATTTCTAAATGTATTCAGATTTTTTTGCTAAAAAAATGTTCGTATCGTTCAAGATGTTTGCAAATATTTTAAATATCTATACGGTGCAGCCAGGAACGATGCTACAGTGAATGTGCCGTTAGTGTTAATTCTTAAAACGTTTGCGCTTGGATCAGTCACAGGCAGTAGGGTCTCTAGTGGTTAGCAGCACTCCGTTTACGACCTTGAAGTTCCGAGTTCGATTCTTGCCATAATTGGTGTTTTTCACCATTTTTTTCTCTCTATAAATGCAGCTAACTTTGTTGAGTGGGCCGGCCCAGTCGCTGTTACCTCTCTACATATACGGCGTATGGTGAGGTGGTTGTACCGAAGCGGGACTCATTATTTTTTATTCTATATTTATTATTGTGTAGTTTGAAGAGGTAAACATGAACTTTCTCCAAAATTTATGTGTATTTAAACAGTTCAACATATATTATAAATGTAGTGTAAATTTTTGTATCTTCATTCAAGAATTTGAACGTAATAAAAACATTTCGATGTAAACAGCTCAATGTGTATTAAAAACCATTGTGTAATAAAAATAAATTCTATAAATGTGTTAAACATGTTAAACGTGTTTACTCATGGGTATGGGAAAAAACTATATCTGTTGCCGGGTATGAGTAAGGGTGATGGGTAAGTTCAGGCGGGACAAGTAAGGGTATGGGGTGGCTCTACTCGTATCCATACTCTGCGGGTGCCATCTCTATTCAGGACGCAGACCTGATACGTGGGATCAAAGCAGTTTGGCATATTTAAATAAAATAAGAGGAGCTTTTGTGAAATTTAATTAAAGTACAAGGTGTTTTATGTAAAATTACCAAATCTCAACTCTCACACAACCATCTCTCCTCTGACAGTCATTGACATGCGGGCCAACACCACGTTGGCATGCCACATGGGCAGTGCATACAGCTGGAGGCACCGTATTTGAATGCTTGGACAAGATTTGGCACCAGTTTCGTGTATTTCATAAGTTTAGGCACTAAAGTGACCGCGTCGGACAAGATGAGACACCCATGGTGTATTTAACTCGATTTACAACTAAGGGAGGAAGAAGAACATTTGCTTCTTTGTCAACCCATTCAACCTTAGTTGAGTGCGGTCGAACGGGCATGCAACTACATTGCACGTTCCCCACTTCTCTGTCAACCTCCGACCCATAACACCCAATCGTGCATGGCCGCGTGAACATTAGAAGAACCCACGTGACCTAACCCTCACGCGCCGCCCTCATGAGGCGACGGGGAGGGACCTTCGATCTCCGCTGCCGGTCGCCTCCTCCTGCCTCCCGCTTCCTCACCGCCGCCCAAGGGCGCGGACGAGCGAAGCCTGACTGGAGCCGGCGACGGCGGGGCGTCTTCTTCCCCTCGCGCGATGGGGCGGCGCAGGCCAGCCTCCTCGGACCTGGGCAAGGCGCAGGGACGCGGCGGTGCGGCGGCTCGCCGGCGTGGAGGACTTTCTAGCGGTGGCTGTTGGAAATATGCCCTAGAGGCAATAATAAAATGGTTATTATTATATTTCCTTGTTCATGATAATTGTCTATTGTTCATGCTATAATTGTATTAACCGGAAACCGTAATACATGTGTGAATACATAGACCACACCATGTCCCTAGTGAGCCTCTAGTTGACTAGCTCGTTGATCAATAGATGGTCATGGTTTCCTGACCATGGACATTGGATGTCGTTGATAACGGGATCACATCATTAGGAGAATGATGTGATGGACAAGACCCAATCCTAAGCATAGCACAAGATCGTGTAGTTCGTCTGCTAGAGCTTTTCTAATGTCAAGTATCATTTCCTTAGACCATGAGATTGTGCAACTCCCGGATACCGTAGGAATGCTTTGGGTGTATCAAACGTCACAACGTAACTGGGTGACTATAAAGGTGCACTACAGGTATCTCCGAAAGTGTCTGTTGGGTTGGCACGAATCGAGACTGGGATTTGTCACTCCGTGTGACGGAGAGGTATCTCTGGGCCCACTCGGTAATACATCATCATAATGAGCTCAATGTCACTAAGGAGTTAGTCACGGGATCATGTGTTACGGAACGAGTAAAGAGACTTGCCGGTAACGAGATTGAACAAGGTATAGGGATACCGACGATCGAATCTCGGGCAAGTAACATACCGATGGACAAAGGGAATTGTATACGGGATTAATTGAATCCCCGACATCGTGGTTCATCCGATGAGATCATCGTGGAACATGTGGGAGCCAATATGGGTATCCAGATCCCGCTATTGGTTATTGGCCGGAGTGGTGTCTCGGTCATGTCTGCATGGTTCCCGAACCCGTAGGGTGTACACACTTAAGGTTCGGTGACGCTAGAGTTGTAATGGGAATTGTATGTGGTTACCGAAAGTTGTTCGGAGTCCCGGATGAGATCCCGGACATCACGAGGAGTTCCGGAATGGTCCGGAGGTAAAGATTTATATATGGGAAGTCCTATTTTGGCCACCGGAAAATGTTCGGAATTTTTCGGTATTGTACCGGGAAGGTTCTAGAAGGTTCCGGAGTGGGGCCCACCTGCATGGGGGGACCCACATGAACGTGGGTAGTGGGGGCAAGGCCCCACACCCCTGGTCAAGGCACACCAAGATCCCCCCTTAGAAGGAATAAGATCAAGATCCCTAAAAAGGGGGGATAACAATCGGTGGGGAAGGGCAAGGATGGGATTTCTTTCCTCCCACCTTTGCCAACGCCCCAATGGACTTGGAGGGCAAGAAACCAGCCCCCTCCATCCATATATATAGTGGGGAGGCGCATGGGAGCTGCATCCCTTGCCCCTGGCGCAGCCCTCCCCCCTCCTACACCTCCTCCTCCTCCGTAGTGCTTAGCGAAGCTCTGCCGGAGAACCACGAGCTCCACCGCCACCACACCGTCGTGCTGTCGGAGCTCTCCCTCAACTTCTCCTCCCCCTTGCTGGATCAAGAAGGAGGAGACGTCCCCGGGCTGTACGTGTGTTGAACGTGGAGGCGCTGTCCGTTCGGCGCTTGGATCGGATGTTTCGCGATTTGAATCGCCGCAAGTACGACTCCATCAACCGCGTTCTTTGCAACGCTTCTGCTTAGCGATCTTCAAGGGTATGAAGATGCACTCCCTCTCTCTCGTTGCTAGCATCTCCTAGATTGATCTTGGTGACACGTAGGAATTTTTTTGAATTATTATTACGTTCCCCAACAGTGGTATCAGAGCTAGGTCTATGCGTAGATTCTATGCACGAGTAGAACACAAGTAGTTGTGGGCGATGATTTGGTCGATTTGCTTGCCGTTACTAGTCCTATCTTGATTCGGCGGCATTGTGGGATGAAGCGGCCCGGACCGACTTTACACGTACGCTTACGTGAGACTGGTTCCACCGCCTGACATGCACTTGTTGCATAAGGTGGCTAGCGGGTGTCTGTCTCTCCCACTTTAGTCGGATCGGATTCGATGAAGAGGGTCCTTATGAAGGGTAAATAGCAATTGGCATATCACCGTTGTGGCTTTTGAGTAGGTAAGAAACGTTCTTGCTAGAAACCCATAGCAGCCACGTAAAACTTGCAACAACAATTAGAGGGCGTCTAACTTGTTTTTGCAGGGTATGCTATGTGATGTGATATGGCCAAAAGGATGTGATGAAATATATGTGATGTATGAGATTGATCATGTTCTTGTAATAGGAATCACGACTTGCATGTCGATGGGTATGACAACCGGCAGGAGCCATAGGAGTTGTCTTAATTTATTGTATGACCTGCGTGTCAATCAAAAACGCCATGTAATTACTTTACTTTATTGCTAACCGTTAGCCATAGTAGTAGAAGTAATAGTTGGCGAGACAACTTCATGAAGACACGATGGTGGAGATCATGATGATGGAGATCATGGTGTCGTGCCGGTGACGATGGTGATCATGCCGCGCCCCGATGATGGAGATCAAAGGCGCAAGATGATATTGGCCATATCATGTCACTTTATGATTTGCATGTGATGTTTATCATGTTTTTACATCTTATTTGCTTAGAACGACGGTAGCATAAATAAGATGATCCCTCACTAAAATTTCAAGAAATGTGTTCCCCCTAAGTGTGCACCATTGCGAAGGATCGTTGTTTCGAAGCACCACGTGATGATCGGGTGTGATAGATTCTAACGTTCGCATACAACGGGTGTAAGCCAGATTTACACACGTGAAACACTTAGGTTGACTTGACGAGCCTAGCATGTACAGACATGGCCTCTGAACACGAGAGACCGAAAGGTCGAACATGAGTCGTATAGTAGATGCGATCAACATGGAGATGTTCACCATTGATGACTAGTCCGTCTCACGTGATGATCGAACACGGCCTAGTCGATATGGATCATGTATCACTTAGATGACTAGAGGGATGTCTATCTGAGTGGGAGTTCATTAAATAATTTGATTAGATGAACTTAATTATCATGAACTTAGTCTAAAATTGTCTTTACAATCTATCTTGTAGATCCAATAGCCCACGCTAATGTTGCCCTCAACTTCAACGCGTTCCTAGAGAAAACCAAGCTGAAAGACGATGGAAGCAACTATACGGACTGGGTCCGTAACTTGAGGATCATCCTCATAGCTTCCAAGAAAGCATATGTCCTTGATGCACCGCTAGGTGACGCACCCATTTTCCCAGCAACTCAAGACGTTATGAACGCCTGGCAGTCGCGTAGTGATGATTACTCCCTGGTTCAGTGCGGCATGCTTTACAGCTTAGAACCGGGGCTCCAAAAGCGTTCTGAGCAACACGGAGCATATGAGATGTTCCAAGAGCTGAGAATGGTTTTCCAAGCTCATTCCCGGGTCGAGAGATATGAAGTCTCCGACAAGTTCTTCAGTTGTAAGATGGAGGAAAATAGTTCTGTCAGCGAGCACATACTCAAAATGTCTGGGTTACACAACCGCTTGTCTCAGCTGGGAGTTAATCTTCCGGATGACTCGGTTATTGACAGAATCCTCCAGTCGCTTCCACCTAGCTACAAGAGCTTTGTGATGAACTTCAATATGCAAGGGATGGAGAAGTCCATTCCTGAGTTATATTCGATGCTGAAATTAGCGGAGGTGGAGATCAAAAAGGAACATCAAGTGTTGATGGTGAATAATACCACCAGTTTCAAGAAAGGCAAGGGTAAGAAGAACTTCAAGAAGGACGGCAAAGCAGTTGCCGCGCCCGGTAAATCAGTTGCCAGGAAGAAGCCCAAGAATGGACCCAAGCCTGAGACTGAGTGCTTTTATTGCAAGGGAACCGGTCACTGTAAGCGGAACTGCCCCAAGTACTTAGCGGATAAGAAGGCCGGCAACGTCAAAGGTATATATGATATACATGTTATTGATGTGTACCTTACCAGCACTCGTAGTAGCTCCTGGGTATTTGATACCGGTGCGGTTGCTCACATCTGTAACTCAAAACAGGAGCTGCGGAATAAGCGGAGACTGGCGCAGGACGAGGTGACGATGCGCATCGGGAATGGTTCCAAGGTCGATGTGATCGCCGTCGGCACGCTACCTCTACATCTACCTTCGGGATTAGTTTTAAACCTCAATAATTATTATTTAGTACCAGCTTTGAGCATGAACATTGTATCTGGATCTCGTTTGATGCGAGATGGCTACTCATTTAAATCCGAGAATAATGGTTGTTCTATTTATATGAGAGATATGTTTTGTGGTCATGCCCCGCTGGTCAATGGTTTATTTTTATTGAATCTCGAACGTGATGTTACACATATTCATAGTGTGAATACCAAACGATGTAAGGTTGATAATGATAGTCCCACATACTTGTGGCACTGTCGCCTTGGTCATATTGGTGTCAAACGCATGAAGAAACTCCATGCAGATGGACTTTTGGAGTCTCTTGATTATGAATCATTTGACACGTGCGAACCATGCCTCATGGGTAAGATGACTAAGACTCCGTTCTCCGGAACAATGGAGCGAGCAACCAACTTGTTGGAAATAATACATACCGATGTATGCGGTCCAATGAGCGTTGAGGCTCGCGGTGGCTATCGTTATGTTCTCACCCTCACTGATGACTTAAGCAGATATGGGTATGTCTACTTAATGAAACACAAGTCTGAGACCTTTGAAAAGTTCAAGGAATTTCAGAGTGAGGTAGAGAATCAACGTGACAAGAAAATAAAGTTCTTACGATCTGATCGTGGAGGAGAATATTTGAGTCACGAGTTTGGCACGCACTTAAGGAAATGTGGAATTGTTTCACAACTCACGCCGCCTGGCACACCTCAGCGTAATGGTGTGTCCGAACGTCGTAATCGCACTCTATTGGATATGGTGCGATCTATGATGTCTCTTACTGATTTACCGCTATCATTTTGGGGATATGCATTAGAGACTGCCGCATTCACTTTAAATAGGGCACCGTCTAAATCCATTAAGACGACACCGTATGAATTATGGTTTGGGAAGAAACCTAAGCTGTCGTTTCTGAAAGTTTGGGGATGCGATGCTTATGTCAAGAAACTTCAACCTGAAAAGCTCGAACCCAAATCGGAAAAGTGCGTCTTCATAGGATACCCTAAGGAAACTATTGGGTATACCTTCTACCTCAGATCCGAAGGCAAGATCTTTGTTGCCAAGAATGGATCCTTTCTAGAGAAAGAGTTTCTCTCGAAAGAAGTAAGTGGGAGGAAAGTAGAACTTGGTGAGGTAATTGTACCCCCTCTCGAACCGGAGAGTAGCGCAGCGCAGGAAAATGTTTCTGTGGTGCCTGCACCGACTAGAGAGGAAGTTAATAATGATGATCATGAAACTTCGGATCAAGTTACTACTGAACTTCGTAGGTCCACGAGGACACGTTCCGCACTAGAGTGGTACGGCAACCCTGTCCTGGAAATCATGTTGTTAGACAACGATGAACCTTCGAACTATGAAGAAGCCATGGCGGGCCCGGATTCCAACAAATGGCTTGAAGCCATGAAATCCGAGATAGGATCCATGTATGAGAACAAAGTATGGACTTTGGTGGACTTGCCCGATGATCGGCAAGCCATAGAAAATAAATGGATCTTTAAGAAGAAGACTGACGCGGATGGTAATGTGACCGTCTATAAGGCTCGGCTTGTCGCTAAGGGTTATCGACAAGTTCAAGGAGTTGACTACGATGAGACTTTCTTACCCGTAGCGATGCTGAAGTCCGTCCGAATCATGTTAGCAGTTGCCGCATTTTATGATTATGAGATCTGACAAATGGACGTCAAAACGGCATTCCTTAACGGTTTCCTAAAGGAAGAATTGTATATGATGCAGCCGGAAGGTTTTGTCGATCCTAAGAATGCTGACAAGGTATGCAAGCTCCAGCGCTCCATCTATGGGCTGGTGCAAGCATCTCGGAGTTGGAACATTCGCTTTGATGAGGTGATCAAAGCGTTTGGGTTTATACAGACTTATGGAGAAGCCTGTATTTACAAGAAAGTGAGTGGGAGCTCTGTAGCATTTCTCATTTTATATGTGGATGACATATTGTTGATGGGAAATGATATAGAACTTTTGGAAAGCATAAAGGCCTACTTGAATAAGTGTTTTTCAATGAAGGACCTTGGAGAAGCTGCTTACATATCAGGTATCAAGATCTATAGAGATAGATCGAGACGCCTCATTGGTCTTTCACAAAGCACATACCATGACAAGATATTGAAGAAGTTCAATATGGATCAGTCCAAGAAGGGGTTCTTGCCTGTATTGCAAGGTGTGAGATTGAGCACAGCTCAATGCCCGACCTCGGCAGAAGATAGAGAAAAGATGAGTGTCATCCCCTATGCCTCAGCCATAGGCTCTATTATGTATGACATGCTATGTACCAGACCTGATGTGAACCTTGCCATAAGTTTGGTAGGGAGGTACCAAAGTGATCCCGGAATGGAACACTGGACAACGATCAAGAATATCCTTAAGTACCTAAAAAGGACTAAGGATATGTCTCTCGTTTATGGAGGTGCCGAAGAGCTCGTCGTAAAGGGTTACATCGATGCTAGCTTCGACACAGATCCGGATGACTCCAAGTCACAAACCGGATACGTGTATATTTTGAATGGTGGGGCAGTCAGCTGGTGCAGTTGCAAGCAAAGCGTCGTGGCGGCATCTACATGTGAAGCGGAGTACATAGCTACTTCGGAAGCAGCGCAGGAAGGAGTCTAGATGAAGGAGTTCATCACCGACCTAGGAGTGATTCCCAATGCGTCAGGCCCGATGACTCTCTTCTGTGACAACACTGGAGCTATTGCCATTGCCAAGGAGCCCAAGTTTCACAAGAAGACCAAGCACATCAAGTGCCGCTTCAACTCCATTCGTGGTTACATTCAGGATGGAGATATAGATATTTGTAAAGTACATACGGATCTGAATGTCGCAAATCCGTTGACTAAACCTCTTCCACGAGCGAAACATGATCAGCACCAGAACTCTATGGGTGTTCGATTCATCACAATGTAACTAGATTATTGACTCTAGTTCAAGTGGGAGACTATTGGAAATATGCCCTAGAGGCGATAATAAAATGGTTATTATTATATTTCCTTGTTCATGATAATTGTCTATTGTTCATGCTATAATTGTATTAACCGGAAACCGTAATACATGTGTGAATACATAGACCACACCATGTCCCTAGTGAGACTCTAGTTGATTAGCTCGTTGATCAATAGATGGTCATGGTTTCCTGACCATGGACATTGGATGTCGTTGATAACGGGATCACATCATTAGGAGAATGATGTGATGGACAAGACCCAATCCTAAGCATAGCACAAGATCGTGTAGTTTGTCTGCTAGAGCTTTTCTAATGTCAAGTATCATTTCCTTAGACCATGAGATTGTACCGTAGGAATGCTTTGGGTGTATCAAACGTCACAATGTAACTGGGTGACTATAAAGGTGCACTACAGGTATTTCCGAAAGTGTCTGTTGGGTTGGCACGAATCGAGACTGGGATTTGTCACTCCGTGTGACGGAGAGGTATCTCTGGGCCCACTCGGTAATACATCATCATAATGAGCTCAATGTGACTAAGGAGTTAGTCACAAGATCATGTGTTACGGAACGAGTAAAGAGACTTGCCGGTAACGAGATTGAACAAGGTATTGGGATACCGACGATCGAATCTCGGGCAAGTAACATACCGATGGACAAAGGGAATTGTATACGGGATTAATTGAATCCCCGACATCGTGGTTCATCCGATGAGATCATCGTGGAACATGTGGGAGCCAATATGGGTATCCAGATCCCGCTATTGGTTATTGGCCGGAGAGGTGTCTCAGTCATGTCTGCATGGTTCCCGAACCCGCAGGGTCTACACACTTAAGGTTCGGTGACGCTAGAGTTGTAATGGGAATTGTATGTGGTTACCGAAAGTTGTTCGGAGTCCCGGATGAGATCCCGGACGTCACGAGGAGTTCCGGAATGGTTCGGAGGTAAAGATTTATATATGAGAAGTCCTATTTTGGCCACCGGAAAATGTTCGGGATTTTTCGGTATTGTACCGGGAAGGTTCTAGAAGGTTCCGGAGTGGGGCCCACTTGCATGGGGGGACCCACATGAACGTGGGTAGTGGGGGCAAGGCCCCACACCCCTGGTCAAGGCGCACCAAGATCCCCCCTTAGAAGGAATAAGATCATATCCCGAAGGGATAAGATCAAGATCCCTAAAAAGGTGGGATAACAATCGGTGGGGAAGGGCAAGGATGGGATTTCTTTCCTCCCACCTTTGCCAACGCCCCAATGGACTTGGAGGGAAAGAAACCAGCACCCTCCACCCCTATATATAGTGGGGAGGCGCATGGGAGCTGCATCCCTTGCCCCTGGCGCAGCCCTCCCCACTCCTACACCTCCTCCTCCTCCTCCGTAGTGCTTAGCGAAGCTCTGCCGGAGAACCACGAGCTCCACCGCCACCACGCCGTCGTGCTGTCAGAGCTCTCCCTCAACTTCTCCTCCCCCCTTGCTGGATCAAGAAGGAGGAGACGTCCCCGGGCTGTACGTGTGTTGAACGCGGAGGCGCCGTCCGTTCGGCGCTTGGATCGGATCTTCCGCGATTTGAATCGCCGCAAGTACGACTCCATCAACCGCGTTCTTTGCAACACTTCCACTTAGCGATCTTCAAGGGTATGAAGATGCACTCCCTCTCTCTCGTTGCTAGCATCTCCTAGATTGATCTTGGTGACACGTAGGAATTTTTTTGAATTATTACTACGTTCCCCAACAGTGGCGACCCAGGGCGGCGGTCCTCGAAGGTGGTGATAGGTGAAGATCAGGCCTCTCGCAGCGGCATGGCATGGCGATGTCCCTGTCCAAGGCGGATCTGCATCGGCGATCTGGTGACTTTGCCTCCAGATTTGATCGGATCCGCGACGGTGACGAGCGCGCGGGATTCCTCTCGCCGGCTCTCGTGGTTTGGTGAGATGGGGTGGCGGCCCTTCTCCTAGGCTTTAGTGGTGGCATACACAAGCAATGGCTTGTATGCCAGGGCTCCCATGGTGACAGTACGGTTGTGGATGGTCACCAGATGTGGGTGGCTAGATCTGGGGCTTTGAAGGCTGTCTGGACGGTGCACATGTTGTCGGTTGGATGCTCATGGGACTGATCCGGGTGAAAACCTGGTCTCCGACCGGTGGCTGGAGCCGGTGATGGTGACACCCTCGGCGTTGTTTCCTTCTTGTAGGCATCATCAAGGTGAAGCTCCCAACTCTTTGCGCTACCTCCAGGGGCAACCCAAGATCAGTTAATCGGATGACGATGGTGCACTTGTGTCGTTCCCTCCTTGGGGGCGTCATTCTTGGAGGTGTGCATTGGCTTGAGGGACCAGTGTGCGGTTTCAGGGATGGAGCGGCATTCCATGTGACGCATCGACGACTTGGAGTCTCGGTGGGTGGAGCGGCAGGGACTCGACGACGGACGTGTGATGATGGACGCGCAAGGGGAGGATGCGTTGTCTGGCGCCGTGGGTGCGTCGACGACAGGCCTGGCAAGGTTGATGCGTCAGTGCCTGCTCTGAAGATGGATCAGTGGTAGATGGTGGCGACGACCTATGAGAGTGTGTCAGACTGGTTTGTGTCCCAAACCCAGTATGTGGCTTGGTTGGGGCATCCGGCTTTAGATGTTAGGCATTTGTGCGATGTTTGTTTGGTATTAGGCTTGGACTATCGGCACCCCTTCATCAAGTGGATAGGAGTAGCTACGGATGTTGATAAGATGGTGGCTTCAGACGTCCTGATGTACTACACTGTAAGGTCTTTATGAATAATTAATAAAATGGATGCATGCATCTCCCAGATGCAGAGGCCGGGGGTCATCCTCCTTTTCAAAAAAAATGACCACGTGAACATGTAACTGTAATTGTGTGTTTTGGTTGTTGTGCAATCATAGTCACATTCAAGCCACATGGCCGAACAACTAAGGAAAAAGTAACAAAAAATACATCATCCACCCCAACCCATGCAACCCTACTAGCGCATGGCAGTGCAGGTCTGCAAGTGCATGGTCCATGGGTTGTAAATGGGCCTAGAAACACCACGGGTCATAAATGGGCCTATAGACACCATATGCCACTAATGAGCCAAAAGACACCGCGAGGCATCGTGTGGTCCCAAAGACACCACGTGCCATATAGGAGCCAAAATAATTTTCTTTTACGTGCCAAGGCAGGTGCACTGTCGATTTCATTAAGAGAGAAACAACAAAACAGAGTGGCCCGGTTTATACGGGAAACTAGGCCGAAAATGAAATAACACACACTTGATCATGGGACAATCGGGAAAAAACCCACAACTATGTCGACATCGACAACTCAGAACTCCACCGTCAACATGCTCACAAACCAAAGATGAGTGAGTGAACTCTTTGGAGACGCCTTCAAGAAGCATCGTCACCAATATCCTCCGATCCCCTATCGAACCAAGGCATTTACCCAGAGCCACCACACCAGCTCCACCAAACCTCGGGAAGGTCAGTGATGACCCACAAGTATAGGGGATCAATCGTAGTCCTTTCGATAAGTAAGAGTGTCGAACCCAACGAGGAGCAGAAGGAAATGACAAGCGGTTTTCAGCAAGGTAATTTCTGCAAGCACTGAAATTGTAGGTAACAGATATTTTGATTGCAAGATAATTGGTAGCAAGCAAGTACAGGTAACGGTAAACAAGGTGCAGCAAGGTAGCCCAATCCTTTTGAAGCAAAGGACAGGCCAGAACAATCACTAGTAATAGGCAAAGTGTTCTTGAGGGTACACGGGAATTTCGTCTAGTCACTTTTATCATGTTGGTTTGATTCGTGTTCGCTACTTTGATAATTTGATATGTGGGTGGACCGGTGCTAAGGTGCTGTTCTTACTTGAACTAACAACCTACTTATGATTAACCCCCTCGCAAGCATCCGCAACTATGAGAAAAGTATTAAGACAAAGTCTAACCATAGCATTAAACATGTGGATCCAAATCAGCCCCTTACGAAGTAGCGCATAAACTAGGGTTTAAGCTTCTGTCACTCTAGCAACCCATCATCTAATAACTACTCCACAATGCATTCCCTTAGGCCCATGAATGGTGAAGTGTCATGTAGTCGACGTTCACATGACACTACTAAGGGAATCACAACATACATATCATCAAAATATCAAACACATATCAAATTCACATGATTACTCGCAACATGACTTCTCCCGTGACCTCAAGAACAAAGGTAACTACTCACAAATAATAATCATGCTCAAGATCAGAGGAGTATTGAATAGCATAATGGATCTGAACATATAATCTTCCACCAAATAAACCATATAGTAATCAACTACGCAAGGTAATCAACACTACTAGTCACCCACAGGTACCAATCTGAGGTTCCGGTACAAAGATTGAACACAAGAGATGAACTAGGGTTTGAGAGGAGATGGTGATGTTGAAGATGTTGATGAAGATTGGCCTCCCAAAGATGAGAGGGGTGTTGGTGATGACGATAGCTTCGATTTCCCCCTCCAGGAAGGAAGTTCCCCCGGCAGAATCGCTCCGCCGGAGGGCAAAAGTGCTCCTGTCCAAGTTCCGCCTCGAGGCGGTGGCGCTTCATCCCGAAAGTCCTCCTCTGATTTTTTCTAGGTCAAGAGTGACCAATACCAGAAGATGGGCACCGAAGGTGGGCCGAGGTGGCCACAACCCATCAGGGCGCGCCCAGGGGGGCCTGGCACGCCCTGGTGGGTTGTGCCCACCTGGGAGGCCCGCTCCGGTAGTTTTCTGCTCCAATATTTTTTATTAAATGCAAAAATATTCTCCGTAAAATTTCAGCTTCATTGGAGTTGTGCAGAATAGGTATCTCTGATGTGCTTTTCTTAGGTCCAGAATTCCAGCTGCCGGTATTCTCCCTCTTTGTGTAAACCTTGCATATTATGAGAGAAAAGGCATTAGAATCACTCCCCAAGGCATTATTATTCAACAAAACAAAGTAAATAACAGTAGGAAATCATGATGCAAAATGGACGTATCAACTCCCCCAAGCTTAGACCTCGCTTGTCCTCAAGCGAAAGCCGATATTGAAAAGCATGTCCACATGGTTTGAGAGAGAGGTGTCGATAAAAACAAAGTACGGACATAGAAGCATCATGCTTATTAACATAGCAGCAACAAACTCTAACATAAAATTTATTTCAATACATTTTTATCATATAGCTTCTCATGAACAAGTAACAATTCATCACAACAAAGAAGTATGAAGCATAAACCTTATTTGGAACCAACAAACTATGTTCTCAGTCAACTTTGCAACTACAATTCATCATATTTTCAGGAAGGGTCTCATGTCGGAGCCTTTTTGGCAAGTCCACATACTCAACCATCATTTAGTCTTCTATGATTGCTAACGCTCACGGCATACCCATGAACAAAAAGTTTCAACCGGACACATAGGAAGATAGGGGCTCATAGTTTCACCTCCCAACTTACTCACCTCAAGGGTGATGTCAACAATAATAACCCATGCCCACCCAAATCCAAATGGATATATGTGCCTAGATCTTTCCTCACCACATGATTCTTGCAAAAGAAAAAGTAAAAAGGAATAGGGAAGAATACTTTGACTCTTGCATAAAAGTAAATACATAAAAGTAAAAGATAGGCCCTTCGCAGAGGGAAGCAGAGGTTGTCATGCGCTTATTGGTTTGTATGCCCAATCCCTTAATGTAAAAGAACGTCACTCTATATTGCCCCCTGTGATAGCAACCTTTATTATGCAGTCCGTCGCTTTTATTACTTTGCCATCATAAGTTCGTATAGCGCTCAATTTTCTCTTACACTAATTGATCAAAATACTTTTTAGAAGCATTTTTTATTGCCTTGTTGCACCGATGACAACTTACTTGAAGGATCTTTCTCGATCCATAGGTAGGTATGGTGGACACTCAAAGAAAGAATTTGGGTTTGGGTTTTTGGATGCACAAGTAGTATCTCTACTTAGTGCGGAATTTTTGGCTAGCAAAGATATTGAGCAAGCACCACATGTTAAAGGATCTATGACAATATAACTTCTATGTGGATATGAACAAACATAAATCATTACATTGTCTTCCTTGTCCAACGTCAACAATTTTGACATATAATATTTTATGGGGGCTCACAATCATAAAAGATGTCCAAGATAGTATATTTGCATGTGAATCTTCTCTTCCTTTATTAATTCTTTCATGAATTGCATCATTGACCAATGCTATGCTTGTCAATCTCCAATAAATTTTACTACTTATTCTTTTCCTTATGTGATGTCATTACTCACCATAAGATTAGCATATGATTCTTTTCATTTGTTTTTATTTTATATATTTTGATTGCAACAAGAAAGTAGAGAGGCAAAAACTCAAACTAACTTTATTATATAACTTTCACTTGATTACATAGATAGATAGATCACGGAACTAACACACAAAAATAGATCATGCTAAACTTTTATTCAACTAAAGCAAAAGGAAACTAAAGATCGAACTAGTAAAGGTGAATAAAAGTGATGGTGATACGATACCGGGGCACCTCCCCCAAGCTTGGCTCAAGCCAAGGGGAGTGCCCATACCCGTGTGCTCAAGTCTCCTTTGGTGGTGGTGATGATAATGGTGGAGGTCTTGATGTAGGTGGTGGTGATGATGTAGTAAGCTTGTCCTCCAGCTTCCAGGGTAAGGGCTCCCCATCAAAGGTTGACGCGAGAGTCCCCTGAGTCCTGCAACTGGCAGCTAAACTCATACCTTTAAATCTCGCTTCATATTCGAAGACTTGGTTTTGAAGATCATAAACTTGGCTCTGCAGAAAGTTAATTTGCTTGTTGAGGGTGGAGATGATGTCCTTCATGGACCGGCCATCCACCGTCTGATCACGGGTGAATTCCATGCTCCACCATCTTCTGGCACTTGAAGATTTCCTGTTCCACCACCTCAAGCCTAGCCTCCACGCTTCCGGTCCTCTTGGGTCCCTGAACATCACGGATGTGGAGCACCCCCTCACTCATCTCAATGGCTTGATGGTGCTTCATCGCCTCCGGCAAGTACGGGTTGATGACCTTCTCGAAGAACTTGTCCTTGGAGGAGCTTGATGGAGCCATGGAGATCTAGATCTGATGAGAAAACAACAAGAAACAAGAACAGAGGATTTTTCTGCGATGCGGTCATCAAAACAGTCGGGGGTATATAGAGAGATTTTTTATTCTTGGGAAAGAAGTATATGGAAGCAAAACGGAGTCGGGAAGACATCCGAGGTGGGTACAACACACCAGGGCGCGCCCAGGGGTGCCTGGCGCGCCCTGGTGTATCGTGCTCACCTCGATCACCTTCCAGTTTATTTCTTTATTTCCAAAATTCTAAAATATTCCAAAACTGACAAAAAATATTTTTGCGGATTTTTCGGAGTCCGTTTACTTACCGTATCACTTACCTCCTATTTTTAAGAATTCTGGAGCGTTCTGAAAGGTTTCTTTTATGTGTTCCTCTGGTGTCATGGTTTGGATAACATTGCTTTCAACGTTAATAGGCGTACCTGAGATATAATGCTTAATTCTTTGCCCATTGACCACCTTCGGGTTAGTACCTTCGGCGTTATTAATCTTGATAGCTCCACAACGATAAACCTCTTCGATAATATATGCTCCTTCCCATTTTGAGAGAAGCTTTCCTACAAAAAATCTTAAAAGAGAGTTGAACAAAAGAACATAATCTCCTATTTTGAATTCCCGCTTTTGGATTCTTTTGTCATGCCATCTTTAAACTTTTTCTTTGAATAGCTTGGCATTTTCATACGCTTGGGTTCTCCATTCATCTAGTGAGCTAATATCAAATGGCCTCTTCTCACCGGCAAGTTTGAAATCATAGTTAAGTTCTTTAATTGCCCAAAATGCTTTGTGTTCTAATTCTAGAGGCAAATGACAAGCTTTCCCATATACCATTTTATATGGAGACATACCCATAGGATTTTTATAAGCTGTTCTATAGGCCCAAAGTGCATCATCTAATTTCTTAGACCAATTCTTACGAGACCTATTAACAGTTTTTTGTAATATTAATTTTATTTCTCTATTGCTAAGTTCAACTTGACCACTAGATTTAGGATGATAGTGGGATGCAATTCTATGGTTAACATCATATTTAGCAAGCATCTTATGGAAAGCACCATGGATAAAGTGTGAACCACCATCAGTCATTAAATATCTAGGGACTCCAAACCTCGGGAAGATAACCTATTTAAGCATTTTAATGGAGGTGTGGTGATCAGCACTACTAGTTGGAATAGCTTCTACCCACTTAGTGACATAATCAACCGCAACCAAAATATGAGTGTACCCGTTGGAGGAAGGAAAAGGCCCCATATAATCAAAACCCCAAACGTCAAATGGTTCAACAACAAGTGAATAATTCATAGGCATTTCCTGACGCTTACCGATATTACCAATTCTTTGACATTCATCACAAGACACGACAAACTTACGGTCATCTTTGAAGAGAGTAGGCCAATAAAAACCAGATTGCAATACCTTGTGAGCAGTTCTATCTCCCGCATGATGTCCTCCATAAGCTTCGGATTTCCATAGGATTTGTTCCTGTTCATGCTCAGGTACACAACGTCTAATAATACTATCTACTCCTTCTTTATAAAGGTGTGGGTCATCCCAAAAGTAATGTCTCAAGTCATAGAAATTTTTTCTCTTCTGTTGGTAAGTGAAGCTAGGTGGTATATATTTAGCGACAATGTAGTTAGCATAATCAACATACCAAGGTGTGTTTTGTGAGACACTTATTGCAGCTAACTGTTCGTTAGGGAAACTATCATCAATAGGTAGTGGGTCATCAAGAATATTTTCTAACCTAGACAAGTTATCAGCTACGGGGTTCTCAGCTCCCTTCCCGTCAACGATGTGTAAGTCAAATTCTTGAAGCAAGAGAACCCACCTAATGAGTCTAGGTTTAGCATCTTTCTTTTCCGTAAGGTATTTTATAGCAGCATGATCAGTGTGAACAATAACTTTGGAGTCAACAATATTGGATCTAAATTTATCACAAGCAAACACAACTACTAAAAATTCTTTTTTAGTAGTAGCATAGTTTCGTTGGGCACTGTGAGTTTTACTAGCATAATGGATAACATTCAATTTCTTATCAACTCTTTGTCTTAGGACAGCACCAACAACATAGTCACTAGCATCACACATAATTTCAAAAGGCAACTTCCAATCAGGTGGTCGTACAATAGGTGCAGAGGTTAAGGCTTTCTTGAGTGTTTCAAAGGCTTCCGCACAATCGTCATAAAAAACAAAAGGAATATCCTTTTGCAAAAGATTAGTAAGAGGCCTAGAAATTTTAGAGAAGTCTTTAATGAACCTCCTATAAAAACCAGCATGACCAAGGAAACTTTGAATACCTTTAATATCTTTAGGACATGACATTTTCTCAATTGCATCAACTTTAGCTTTATCCACCTCAATACCTCGTTCGGATATTTTATGCCCCAATACAATGACTTCATTAACCATAAAGTGGCACTTATCCCAGTTCAAGACGAGATTAGTTTGTTCACATCTCTGCAAAACTCGATCAAGGTTGCTTAAGCAATCATCAAAAGAAGTCCCGTAAACGGAAAATCATCCATGAAAACCTCCACAATCTTTTCACAAAAATCAGAGAATATAGCAGTCATACATCTTTGAAAGGTAGCAGGTGCATTGCATAAACCAAAAGGCATACGTCTATAAGCATAGGTTCCAAAAGGGCAAGTAAAGGTAGGTTTCTCTTGATCGGATTGTGACACGGGTATTGACGTGGCTTGAGACTGCGTCGGTATTTCCCCAAAGAGGAAGGGGTGATGCAGCACAGCGACGGTAAGTATTTCCCTCAGTTATGAAACCAAGGTTATCGAACCAGTAGGAGGATCACCACCACCCAACAAGCAGCACCTGCACATTAACAACAAATACTTGCAACCCGATGCGAAAGAGAGGTTGTCAATCTCTCTACGGTAAAAAGATAGATTAGGTAGTGATAGATAGGAGAGATAGATCTCTCAAGAACACAAATAAAAAGAGTAAATATGCAGCAATATATTTTTGGGTTTTTGATTTTGTAGATCTGAAAACAAAGATTGCAAAAATGTAGATCAGAAAGCAATATGATGGAAAAGTAGACCCGGGGGCCGTAGGGTTCACTAGTGGCTTCTCTCATGAGTATAGCGCACGGTGGGTGAACAAATTCCTGTCGGGCAATTGATAGAAAATCGAATAGTCATGACGATATCCAAGGCGATCATCATTATATAGGCATCACGTCCAAGATAGATAGACCAACTCTTGCCTGCATCTACCTCTATTACTCCACACATCGACCGCTATCCAGCATGCATCTAGTGTATTTAGTTCATTGAAAAACGGAGTAATGCAATAAGAACGATGACATGATGTAGACAAGATCTATTCATGTAGGAATAGACCCCATCTTGTTATCCTTAATAGTAACGATACATGCGTGTCTTGCTGCCCCTTCTTTCACTGGGAAAGAACACCGCAAGATCGAACCCATCACAAAGCACCTCTTCCCATGGAAAGAAAAATTGATCTAGTCGGCCTAACTAAACCAAAGATTCAAAGAAGAAATACGATGCTATAAGCAATCATGCATATAAGAGATCAACGAAGACTCAAATAATATTCATGGATAGAAACTGATCATGAACTCAAAATTCATCGGATCCCAACAAACACACCGCAAAAGTTTACATCAAATAGATCTCCAAGAGACCATTGTATTGAGAATAATAAGAGAGAGAGAGAGAGAGAGAGAGAGAGAGAGAGAGAGAGAGGAAGCCATCTAGCTATTGCCTACGGACCCGTAGGTCTATGGTGGACTACTCACGCATCATCGGAGAGGCACCTATGAAGAAGATGAACCCCTCCGTGATGGTGTTTATATTGGATCTTGAGGTTCTGGAACTTGCGGCGGCTGGAATTGTGTTTCGTTGACCCTCCTAGGGTTTCTGGAATATTTGGGAATTTATAGGCATCAGAGGCGGTGCGAAGGGGCCCCGTGGAGAGCACAACCCATCAGGGCGCGCCGGGGCCCCCTGGCGCACCCTGGTGGGTTGTGCTCCCCACAGCCCACCTTCCTGGCTCTTGTTTGGCCCACTGGGTGTCTTCTGGTCCAGAAAAAATCTCCAAAAAGTTTCGTCGCGATTGGACTCCGTTTGGTATTGATATTCTGCGAAGTAAAAAACAAGCAAAAACTACAACTGGCACTTTGGCACTATGTCAATAGGCTAGTCCCAAAAAATGATATAAAGTTGTTATAAAATGATTGTAAAACATCCAAGAATGATAATATAACAGCATGGAACAAGCAAAAATTATAGATACTTTGGAGATGTATCAGCATCCCCAAGCTTAATTCCTTCTCGTCCTCGAGTAGGTAAATGATAAAAACAGAACTTTTGATGTGGAATGCTGCCTAACATGTTCATCACATTATTTTCTTTTGTATAGCATGGACATTTGGACTTGTAAATGATTCAAAGCAATAGTGTACTTTTAACATAATGACTTCAATACTCAAGCATGTCAACAAGCAACCATGTCTTTCAAATTATCAACACTAAAGAAAGTTATTGCTAGCCCATCATACTCAATCATTGATCCATTCATGAAACACACTCAAATATTAGCTATGCCCAATGCTCAAGTACGATCATAGTGCCCCTAGTTGGTGCTTATAAGAGAAGATGGAGACTCAAAGAAAAAATAAAATTGCATAAAGTAAATAGATAGGCCCTTCGCAGAGGGAAGTAGGGATTTGTAGAGGTGCCAGAGCTCAAGGTTTAGATTGAGAGAGAAAAAATATTTTGGGTGGCATGTTTTTCCTGTCAACGAAAACGACAAAGTGATTCACAATACTTTCCATGCTAGATATATCATAGGCGGTTCCCAAACAGAAAATAAAGTTTATTCCTTTTTCCACCAAACTTTCACTTTCCATGGCGGGCCGTATCCACGGTTGCCTTCCATACCAACACTTTCCAAGGAATTTATTATTTGACAACATAAAGTAAATATTTTTTATTTTTTCATTTCGGGAATGGGCATCCCTATTACCGCCGCACTCTCGTGCAATGACAAGTGAATAAACACTCATCTTGAGAATAACACATCTAGCATGGAAAAATATTGGACACTCCCCATCGTTTCATGAGCGGTACGAGCACACAAAAGAGAAAATTTATTTTGAAAATTTAGAGATGACACATACAAATTTGCTTGGAACGGCATGGAAATACTGCAAATAGGTAGGTATAGTGGACTCATAAGGCAAAACTTGGTTTAAGGATTTTGGATGCACAAGTAGTATTTCTACTTAGTACAAATGGAGGCTAGCAAATAGATTGGCAAGCAATCAAACCAAGAAACAAAAATTCACATAAGTGAGCATTGAACATAACTAACACCGAATAATGCACCAGAAGTAGGATGTAACTTCATTGCATAACTATTGACTTTCGTGCATGCATAGGGAATCACAAACCTTAACACCAATATTCCTACTAAGCATAATTACTCACTAGCATGACTCACATATTACTATCATCATGTTTCAAAACTATTACAAGGAATAAAGTTTAATTTGTCCAATGATCTTCATGAAAGTTTTTATTATATCCTCCTTGGATATCTATCACTTTGGGACTAGTTTCATATATTGCCATTGCTTTTTGGCAAGCTCAAACAAATTTAAGTGAAGCACATGAGCATAAAGATTTCATCTCTCAAAAAGGTATAAGTGAAGCATGAGAGGATTTATTCAAAATTTACCAACTCTCAAATTAATCTAAGTGAGTCATGAGAGTATTTCTACAAAAAAAAAATCCAAGCACACCGTGCTCAAAAAGATATAAGTGAAGCACTAGAGCAATTCTATAGCTCAAAAAGTTTAAGTGAAGCACATAGAGCAATTCTTACAAATCATAGCATGATTATGTCTCTCTAAAATAAGTGTGTACAGCAAGGATACAAAGGAAAAAATAACAAACAAAGCAAGCAAAGATATAAGACGCTCCAAGCAAAACTCATGATATGTGACAAATAAAAATATAGTTCTAAGTAAAATACCGATGGTCGTTAGAAGAAAGAGGGGATGCCACTCTGGGGCATCCCCAAGCTTAGTTGCTTGTTTATCTTTGGATATATCTTGGGGGTGCGGTAGCATCCCCAAGCTTAGGCTTTTATCACTCCTTATTCCTTCATCCATCGTGATCTCACGCAAAACTTGAAAACTTCAATCACACAAAACTCAACAAAATCTTCGTGAGATCCATTAGTATAATAAAGCAAATCACTACTTTAGGTACTGTTGTAAACCCATTCATATTTTATTATTGCATTATACCTACTGTATTTTAACTTTACCATGGCTTATACCCCCCAATACAAACCATAGATTCATCAAAACAAGCACACAATGCAACGAAAACAGAATCTGTCTTAAACAGAACAGTCTGTAGTAATCTGTACTCTAACCATACTTCTGTAACTCTAAAAATTCTGACAAATTAGGACAACGTAAGAAATTTGTATAGCAATACTGTGTTAAAATTTCAGCTCAAGATCACGTTCCAGAAAAAAAATAAAATTCATATACTGGATGCAAAGTTTCTGTTTCAGATTCAGCATCACTTCTACTCATCCTATGAATCACCCTAAAGGCTTTACTTGGCACAAACACTAAATAAACCATAAAAACACAATCATAAAAGGGGCATAATTATGTCAACACTCAAAAACAGAAAGGAAAAAGAAAAAAATTATTTATTCATTGGGTTGCCTCCCAACAAGCGCTATCGTTTAACGCCCCTAGCTAGGCATAATGCATAGATTCAAGTATTGTCATCTTTGGTTTTGGATGAGGAGCTTTTGTCAAGAGGTTTTGCAAATAGAACTTGAAACACTTCATCCATAGAAACCTTGGCACTATCAAGTTGTCCCTCTACGTACCCCCTTTGATTACCGGCCACGATCCAAGAATTTTGTTGGTTCACATCATTGAAAACGTGTTGGATCATGTCTAAAACGGGGACTTCCTTTTTGAGATTCTCATAAAAAATTTGATTATTTACAAGAAAATATCTCATCATGTAATCACTATGGTAAAGGATTTCTCCTATTACCAGTTTTTCACATCTCATACCATAAAAGTCAAAGATCTCCCTAGCTTCCCGTACTGTGTGATCAAACTCATTCATAAGAACAAGGGTAGCTAACTTTTTAGCTTTGGGATTTTTTATGACGGGTAGCTCGTAAAACAATCTTTGCAAGGTAGGATGGGTACGAATATATCTATTTTCAAGTTTTAGAACTAGCGCTGAGATAGCTTCCGCATAAGATTTAGTTCTTTTCAAAATAGGGGTATCATCGAGAGTCAAATTCCCAACGCAATTGAAAAACTCTTGGATAGTTTCTTTTCCTATAACGTTCCCTTGCCCCAAAACAAAAGTCTTAGAATCCAGATTGACAGAACGTCCAATTTTAGGAGTCCTGCCATCATCCGTTTCTGCCATACCAAAATCAGTCATGATGACAAGCAAACAAGAGATCTGGCGAGAAAAAGGCAAACGGAAAATAGGACGAATAAAACGGCAAATTGGTGAAGTGGGGGAGAGGAAAACGAGAGGCAAATGGCAAATAATGTAATTGCAAGGAGATGAGATTTGTGATTAGGAACCTGGTAGATGATGATGGAGTCCCCTCGGCGCCTACGATAGGCACGTAGAAGAGACCGCTTCCTCCCCGGCAACGGCGCCAGAAATTCCTTTGAAGTGGCTTGAGACTGCGTCGGTATTTCCCCAAAGAAGAAGGGATGATGCAGCACAACGACGGTAAGTATTTCCCTAAGTTATGAAACCAAGGTTATCGAACTAGTAGGAGGATCACCACCACCCAATAAGCAGTACCTGCACACAAACAACAAATACTTGCAACCCGACGCGAAAGAGAGGTTGTCAATCTCTCTACGGTAAAAAGATAGATTAGGTAGTGATAGATAGGAGAGATAGATCTCTCAAGAACACAAATAAAAAAAGTAAATATGCAGCAATATATTTTTGGGTTTTTGGTTTTGTAGATCTGAAAACAAAGATTGCAAAAATGTAGATAGGAAAGCAATATGATGGAAAAGTAGACCCGGGGGCTGTAGGGTTCACTAGTGGCTTCTCTCATGAGTATAGCGCACGGTGGGTGAACAAATTGCTGTTCGGCAATTGATAGAAAATCGAATAGTCATGACGATATCCAAGGCGATGATCATTATACAGGCATCACGTCCAAGATAGATAGACCGACTCCTGCGTGCATCTACCTCTATTACTCCACACATCGACCGCTATCCAGCATGCATCTAGTGTATTAAGTTCATGGAAAAACGGAGTAATGCAATAAGAATGATGACATGATGTAGACAAGATCTATCCATGTAGGAATAGACCCCATCTTGTTATCCTTAATAGCAACGATACATGCGTGTCTTGCTGCCCCTTCTATCACTGGGAAAGAACACCGCAAGATCGAACCCATCACAAAGCACCTCTTCCCATGGCAGGAAAAATCGATCTAGTCGGCCTAACTAAACCAAAGATTCGAAGAAGAAATATGATGCTATAAGCAATCATACATATAAGAGATCAAAGAAGACTCAAATAATATTCATGGATAGAAACTGATCATGAACTCAAAATTCATCGGATCCCAACAAACACACCGCAAAATTTTACATCAAATAGATCTCCAAGAGACCATTGTATTGGGAATCATAAGAGAGAGAGAGGAAGCCATCTAGCTATTGCCTACGGACCCGTAGGTCTATGGTGGACTACTCACGCATCATCGGAGAGGCACCTATGAAGAAGATGTACCCCTCCGTGATGGTGTTTAGATTGGATCTCGAGGTTCTGGAACTTGCGGCGGCTGGAATTGTGTTTCGTCGACTCCCCTAGGGTTTTTGGAATATTTGGGAATTTATAGGCATCAGAGGCGGTACGGAAGGGGGCCGAGGGGGAATTTATAGGCATTAGATAGTCTTTCTAGCATTTGATCAATGAACGGTAGAGGGTAATGATCTTTCCTAGTAGCTTTATTTAATTTTCTAAAATCAATTACCATTCTAGCCAGTGACAATTCTTTGTGGGATGAGTTCATTCTTATCATTAGGAACAACGGTAATACCTCCCTTCTTAGGGACACAATGAACGGGACTTACCCATCTACTATCAGCTATGGGATAGATTATACCTGCTTCCAGAAGCTTTAATATTTCAGTTCTTACCACTTCTTTCATCTTCGGATTCAATCGCCGTTGGTGATCAACAACGGGTTTAGCATCAGGTTCCGTATTGATCTTGTGCTGACATAGAGTGGGACTAATGTCCTTAAGATCATCTAGAGTATATCCAATAGCAGCCCGGTGCTTCCTTAGAACTTTCAACAATCTTTCTTCTTCAGGTTCTGAAAGGTTAGCACTATTAATAACAGGATATATCTTTTTCTCATCAAGATAAGCATACTTCAGAGTGTCAGGCAATTGTTTCAATTCAAACACAGGATCACCTTTAGGTGGAGGAGGACCTCCAAGAGTTTCAATATGCAAATTGTGTTTCAAGAGAGGTTGTTGTTCAAAGAAAATTTGATCTATTTCATTTCTTTCACGCAGGTGCATATCATTTTCATGGTCAAGCAAATATTGTTCTAATGGATCAGTAGGAGGCACAACAATAGAAGCAAGACCAATTATTTCATCCTTACTAGATAACGCTTTATCACGAGGTTGTCTACTAAACTTGGAAAAATTAAACTCATGAGACACATTACCAAAACTGACACCGACTGTTTGTTTTTCACAATCTATCTTAGCATTGACGGTGCTCAAGAAAGGTCTACCAAAGATAATGGGACAAAAGTCATCTTGTGGGGAACCAAGGACTAGAAAATCAGTAGGGTATTTTACTTTCCCACACAAGATTTCAACATCTCTAACAATCCCAAGTGGTGTGATAGTATCTCTATTAGCAAGTTTAATAGTAACATCAATGTCTTCCATTTCAGCAGGTGCTATCTCATCCATAATTTCTTGGTATAGAGTAAAAGGGATAGCACTCACACTAGCATCCAAATCACATAAACCATGATAGCAATGATCTCCTATTTTGATTGAGACAACAGGCAAGCCTACTATGGGTCTATGTTTATCTTTTTCATCAGGTTTAGCAATTCTAGTAGCTTCATCACAAAAGTAGATAACATGCCCATCAATATTTTCTACCAAGAGATCTTTAACCATAGCAACACTAGGTTTCTACTTTAATTTGCTCAGAGGGTTTAGGTGCTCTTATATTACTCTTACGAACTACAGTTGATACCTTAGCATGTTCCTTTATCCTAACAGGGAAAGATGGTTTTTCAATATAAGCGGTAGGCACAACTGGATCAACATTGTAAAAGATGGTTTTTTCTTTAGCTATGACCGGTTCTTTAATTTCTTCTTTAATAGGGGGATGATATTTAAACCACTTCTCCTTAGGGAGGTCAACATGAGTAGCAAATGCTTCGCAGAAAGAGGCTACTATCTCAGAGTCAAGTCCATATTTAGTGCTAACTTGTGAAAAGTATCGGTATTCATAAAAGATTTAACACAACAAATTCAAGCTTTATACCTGACTCATTACCTTCGTCGAGTTCCCAATCTTCAGAGTTGCGTTTAATTCTTTCTAAAAGATCCCACTTGAATTCAATAGTCTTCTTCATATAAGAACCAGCACAACAAGTATCGAGCATGGATTGATCATTATGAGAAAGCCGACCATAAAAATTCTGAATGATAACTTCCCTCGGAATGTCATGCTTGGGGCATGAATATAACATTGACTTAAGCCTCCCCCAAGCTAGAGCGATACTTTCACATTCACGAGGCCAAAAATTATATATATAATTCCGATCACGATGAACTAGATGCATGGGATAAAACTTTTAGTGAAATTCCAATTGCAAACGATTCCAGTTCCACGATCCAAGATCATTACATAGCCTATACCGTGTCAATGCTTTTCCCTCCAAAGATAAAGGGAAAAACTTCTTATTAACTTCATCTCCGGGTAAACCTGCAAGCTTAAATAATCAACAAATTTCGTTCACATATAAAAGGTGCATATCAGGATGTTCAGTTTCATCTCCTGCATAAGGTTTAGCAAGCAGTTGTTCTAACATACCCGAAGGAATTTCACAAGTAACATTTTCAGTAGGAGCTGTAGGTTGAGGGGCAACTAATTGTGGTTCCAGTCGAGGTGAAGATACCCCGAACAAACCCCTCAAAGGATTGTTTTCCATAGTAGCAAGTAGTGATAAATTTCAGCATGCAGTATAAGTTTTTTCCTTACCGATTTCCACTTACCAAGAGCGCTTCACTCCCCGGCAACGGTGCCAGAAAAGAGTCTTGATGACCCACAAGTATAGGTGATCAATCGTAGTCCTTTCGATAAGTAAGAGTGTCGAACCCAACGAGGAGCAGAAGGAAATGACAAGCGGTTTTCAGCAAGGTAATTTCTGCAAGCACTAAAATTGTAGGTAACAGATATTTTGATAGCAAGATAATTGGTAGCAAGCAAGTAAAGGTAATGGTAAACAAGGTGCAGCAAGGTAGCCCAATCCTTTTGAGGCAAAGGACAGGCCAGGACAATCACTAGTAATAGGCAAAGTGTTCTTGAGGGTACACGGGAATTTCGTCTAGTCACTTTTATCATGTTGGTTTGATTCGTGTTCGCTACTTTGATAATTTGATATGTGGGTGGACCGGTGCTAAGGTGCTGTTCTTACTTGAACTAACAACCTACTTATGATTAACCCCCTCGCAAGCATCCGCAACTATGAGAAAAGTATTAAGACAAAATCTAACCATAGCATTAAACATGTGGATCCAAATCAACCCCTTACGAAGTAGCGCATAAACTAGGGTTTAAGCTTCTGTCACTCTAGCAACCCATCATCTAATAACTACTCCACAATGCATTCCCTTAGGCCCATGAATGGTGAAGTGTCATGTAGTCGACGTTCACAGGACACCACTAAGGGAATCACAACATACATATCATCAAAATATCAAACACATATCAAATTCACATGATTACTCGCAACATGACTTCTCCCGTGACCTCAAGAACAAAGGTAACTACTCACAAATAATAATCATGCTCAAGATCAGAGGAGTATTGAATAGCATAATGGATCTGAACATATAATCTTCCACCAAATAAACCATATAGTAATCAACCACGCAAGGTAATCAAAACTACTAGTCACCCACAGGTACCAATCTGAGGTTCCGGTACAAAGATTGAACACAAGAGATGAACTAGGGTTTGAGAGGAGATGGTGCTGCTGAAGATGTTGATGAAGATTGGCCTCCCAAAGATGAGAGGGGTGTTGGTGATGACGATAGCTTCGATTTCCCCCTCCGGGAGGGAAGTTCCCCCGGCGGAATCGCTCCGCCGGAGGGCAAAAGTGCTCCTGCCCAAGTTCCGCCTCGAGGCAGCGGTGCTTTGTCCCAAAAGTCTGTTGGGGAACGTTGCATGGGAAACAAAAATTTTCCTACGCACACGCAAGATCTATCCATGGTGATGAGCATCTACGAGAGGGAGAGTGAATCTACATACCCTTGTAGATCGCTAAGCGGAAGCGTTTAAGAAACGCGGTTGATGTAGTCGAACGTCTCCGCGATCCAAATCGCAAGTCGTCCCTCGATCCGATCACGAACTAGTGCCGAACGGACGGCACCTCCGCGTTCAACACATGTACGGCTTGATGACGCCTTCACCTCCTCGATCCAGCGAGCGATGATGAAGTAGTAGATGAGTTCCGGCAGCACGACGGCGTGGTGATGGTGGTGAGGAACAATCTCTGCAGGGCTTCGCCAAGCACTACGGAGATTATGACGGGAGAACTAGAGGGTTAGGGTTGCCGACACACGGCTTGGGAAATCTTAATGTATCCCGTGTGCTAGCCTTGCCCCTCTATTTATATGTTGAGCCTTGGGGTCTAAACTTGGAGTAAAAGCCTCCTCCAGGTCGGTTTTGCCCGCACAAGGTCGGTTTGGCCCGCAGGGAAAGAGTCCAACTCGGATCCCTGCAGTACCGCGCACAAGCGGTAGTACCGCTCACGAGCGGTAGTACCGCTTGAGCGGTAGTACCGCTGCTACGGTAGCGGTAGTACCGCTTGGGCGGTAGTACCGCTGCTACAGTAGCGGTAGTACTGCCTTACCAGCTTAAGGCAGTAGCAAAACTTCCTTTTGCACTTCCAAAACCTCGTGGGTTTTACCCCTTTGGCCCGTATAGAGTGTTGTTGCACCCGAACACTTCGGTAAACATCCGGAACCCCTTCCGGTGAATTCCGGAACCCTTCCGGAAACCAAAACACTATTATCACATATATCAATATTTACCTCCGGACTCTTCCGGAGATCCTCGTCATGTCCGGGATCTTATCCGGGACTCCGAACAACCTTCGGTCACCAACAAAATAACTCAACTATACTAATCGTCACCAAACGTTAAGTGTGTAGACCCTGCGGGTTCGAGAACTATGTAGACATGACCGAGACACCTCTACGATCAATAACCAATAGCGGGACCTGGATGCCCATATTGGCTCCTACATATTCTACGAAGATCTTTATCGGTCGAACCTCTATGTCAAGGATTCAGTTAATCCCGTATACTGTTCCCTTTGTTCTTCGGTATGTTACTTGCCCAAGATTCGATCGTCGGTATCTCTATACCTAGTTCAATTTCGTTACCGGCAAGTCTCTTTACTCGTTCCGTAATACAAGATCTCGTGGCTAACATTTTAGTCACATTGCTTGCAAGGCTCATTGTGATGTTGTATTACCGAGTGGGCCCTGAGATACCTCTCCGTCACACGGAGTAACAAATCCCAGTCTTGATCCATGCCAACCCAACAGACACCCTCGGAGATACCTGTAGAGCACCTTTATAGTCACCCAGTTACGTTGCGACGTTTGATACACACAAGGTACTCCTCCGATGTCAGGGAGTTGCATGATCTCATGGTCATAGGAACAGATACTTGACATGCAGAAAACAATAGCAATAAACTGACACGATCATATGCTACGTTTATAGTTTGGGTCTTGTCCATCACATCATTCTCCTAATGATGTGATCCCGTTATCAAATGACATCTCATGTCTATGGCTAGGAAACCTTAACCATCTTTTGATCAACGAGCTAGTCAACTAGAGGCTTACTAGGGACACAGTGTTGTCTATGTACCCACACATGTATTTGAGTTTCCAATCAATACAATTATAGCATGGATAATAAACGATTATCATGAACAAGGAAATATAATAATAACCAATTTATTATTGCCTCTAGGGCATATTTCCAACAAAGTCCTCCTCTGATTTTTTCTAGGTCAAGAGTGACCATATACCAGAAGATGGGCACCGAAGGTGGGCCGAGGTGGCCACAACCCATCAGGGCGCGCCCTGGTGGGTTGTGCCCACCTGGGAGGCCCCCTCCGATAGTTTTCTGCTCTAATATTTTTTATTAAATGCAAAAATATTCTTCGTAAAATTTCAGCTTCATTGGAGTTGTGCAGAATAGGTATCTCTGACGTGCTTTTCTTAGGTCCAGAATTCCAGCTGCCGGTATTCTCCCTCTTTGTGTAAACCTTGCATATTATGAGAGAAAAGGCATTAGAATCACTCCCCAAGGCAATATTATTCAACAAAACAAAGTAAATAACAGTAGGAAATCATGATGCAAAATGGACGTATCAGTCAGCCACACCAACAGCCCCCACAGTAACGCTTGAACTAACAAGTTGCGACCTAGTGGAGGGAGGAACTCTTCAGCGACCGCTCCAAGAAGCACGTCGTCGGTATCCTTCGACCCCCATCGAACCAAGGCTTTCGCCCAGAGCCCTAAACCCCTTCACCTACCCGAGCCCCGTGGAAGGAGCCTAGCCACTACCAGCGGAGAGAAACCCTTCGGTAGAAGCAGACCAACAACGGTGGACTCGAGAGCCTGCCGATCGTGACACACATCACAAAGGAGATGAGTAGACGACGACGAACAACACACCACCGCCACCGCGTCCGACATGATGGTGTCGCCACCGTCACGCATGAGCCATCGACCACGCGCGAGCCAAGACAGGAAGGAAGTAGCGCCGCGAACACAATCACCGGTAGGACCACCAACACCATGCAGAGGCCACAACCGAGGATGTCCAGTGGCCCAAATCGGCACCACGCTAGCCGGAGCACACCACATCACCTCCCCAAAGAGCCGGCCCAGCGAAGCAGCTCCACCAAGCCAGGTAGGTCGGGAGCTGCACCTCCAGATCCGCTCACGACTTCCCCGAGCTGTTGGTCCACTACCACGTGTCTGCCCTCCCGCCCGCATGGCCCGGGATGGCCAGCGCTGCCTCATCCCGCTGATGGCCTGCGCCCCGTCGCATCCGGGCACGAAATCCGAATCCACCGCCAACCGGCACTCCACCGCGAATCCACCGCGAGAAAGAGGGGAGAACGACGCTGCCACAGCCTGGGGTCGCCGCCCCAGCACGCTGCACCATCGCACCGCGAAGAGGCTAGGGGGCATATCTTCCACGATGCGCTGCCCCGCGAAGCACGCCGAGTCATCCAGGGACATCCAGTGTGCACAACAAAGCTAGGAGAGGCCCGCTGTTGTCGAATTCCACACAAGCTTTTCCAAGACATGATGCCCGATGACGGTGAGGGGGGCAGGGGCTAAGTGGAGGGGGGCGGCGGCGCGCTAGTTTTCGCGCGAGTCGCCCCCTCCTAGAGAGCAACGCGAGCGAGCGACGAGTCGTTCCCCTTTCGGGCCAAAATAATTAACATGTCGTAATCATGTAGAATGACTCACGAACGAGTAAAGGTTGAATTCACACATGTCCTAGTAGGTCGTTGATACTTGTCGTCTGCGTTGGGTTTTCCGTGAAGAGGAACAGGTGATGCAGCATAGTATAGATAAGTATTTCCCTTAGTAGAGAACCAAGGTTTATCGAACCAATAAGAGTAGCACGCAACCCCTGTCTTCAACGACTGCACACAAAGAAGTAAACACTTGCACCCAACGCAGGCAAGAGGGTTGTCAAGCACCTTGGACTCGTTATTTGCAAGCTAGTGAAGTATGTAGATGATAGTTGAATATTGTAAATTGCAAAATAAAATAAAAACAAATGAATGGCAGCAAGGTATTGAAAGCTTTTGTAAATTTATAAGTAAATAGACCCTGGAGCCTTAGTGGCATCTCTCATGAAGTAGGCATACGGTGGGTAAACAAATTACTATTGGGCAATTGATACAAAAGCGCATAGTTATGCAATATTTATTCGCGGCAATGATCATGTATATATATGCATCACGTCCATAAGCAAATAGGTCGACTCCTGCTTGCACTTATTACTATTACTCCACCCATCGACCGCTATCCAGCATGCATTTAGAGTATTAAGTAAAACAGAGTAATGCTTAGAGAACAATGACATGATGTAGATAAAGAGAATTCAATCAATATTAATTAACCCCATCGTTTTATCCTTAGTGGCAACAATACAAATATGTATCTTGTCCCCTTCTGTCACTGGGATGTAGATTGAACCCACTACAACGCACCCCTCTCACAGAAGAAATATCTATCTAGTTGGCCAAACTATTTCAATAGATAGGAGAGATATACGAAGCTATAATAATCATGCAAATAATAATCATAGTAGAAATCAGATAAGACCAAACGTTTTTCATGATTAATCTGAACATAAAACCACAATTCATCGGATCCCAACAAACGCACTGCACAAAGTGATTACATCGAATAATAGATCACCGCGAAGATGCGGTGAACTTTGTATTGAAGATTAAGAGAGAGAGAGAGAGAGAGAGAGAGAGAGAGAGAGAGAGAGAGAGAGCCATCTAGGTATTAACTACGAACCCGTAGGTCTGTAGGAACTACTCACACATCACCATGGGAGCGGCAAGGTTGATGTAGAGGCCCTCCGTGATTGACCCCCCTCCGACAAGGCACCGGAACAGGGCTCCAGATGGGCACATGGCGGAATAGAGACTTGCGGCGATGGAAAAAGTGTTTTGGGAGGCTCTCGAGGATTTTTGCGATTTATTGGAATTTATAGGCCAGAGAGGGGCGCCGGGAGATGCCCGAGGGGGCAACCACATAACAGGGAGCGGCCACCCCCTAGGCGCGCCCTGTTGTTTGGTGGCTCCCTCGTGGAGCCTCTGGCCTCCTTCCGAAGCTTCCAGGTCTACTTTTGGTCCAGAAAAAATCATAAAAAAGTTTCGGGGCAATTGGACTTTGTTTGGTACTGTAAACTTGAAAAGCCAAAAACATGCAGAAAACAACAACTGACATTAGGCACTGGGTTAATAGGTTAGTGCTCAAAAATAATATGAATTGGTAAATAATCACCCAAAAAGCATCCTAGAATGATAATATTATAGCATGGAACAATCAAATATTATATATACGTTGGAGACGTATCAAGCATCCCCAAGCTTAATTCCTTCTGGTCCTCAAGTAGGTAAATGATAAAAACAGAATTTTGATGTGAATTCTACCCAACATGTAATCTATTGCAGGTATGATCATTGAGAAATGATGAATTAACAAACATCAACATAGTAATACTTATAAACATAAGTAACATAATCATCAAGTTTAAAAATATACGATCCTCGAAGAATGTTCACCCCATATTCATTTTATCATATTAGAATAGCATGGCTCCGTCTTCACCACATAAATTCAAATATCAAGCACCACGGTGTCAAGTAAGGCAATTGGATCGTACTTCTTAACGCGCTTCAGTTTTTTATTACTTACGCAATATATGAGCGTGAACCATGGATATAACATAAAGGGGGAATAGAATATGGTGGTAGGTGTCAAAGTGGTAAAAGTGGAGAAGAAGGTCTCTCATAAACTAGGCGTATCAACGGGCTATGGAGATGCCCATCAATGGATATCAATGCGAGGAGTAGGGATTGCCATGCAACGGATGCACTAGAGCTATAAGTGTATGAAAGCTCAAATGAAGCTAAGTGGGTGTGCATCTAACTTGCTTGCTCATGAAGACCTTGTGCATTTGAGGAAGCCCGTCATCGGAATATACAAGCCAAGTTCTATAATGAAAAATTCCCACTAACATATGAAAGTGATAAAACAAGAGACTCTCTATATGAAGAACATGGTGCCACTTTGAGGCACAAGTGTGGAAAAAGAAGTAGTAGCATTGTCCCTTCTCTCTTTTCTCTCATTTATTTCTTTTTTTCTTTTCTTTTTCTCTTTTTTTTTTCTTTTTTTCTTTCTTTCTTTCTATTTTTTTTCTTCCGGAGTCTCATCCCGACTTGTGGGGGAATCATTGTCTCCATAATCCTTTCCTCACTGAGACAGTGCCCTAATAATGATGATCATCACACTTTTATTTACTTACAACTCATCATGAAAAAATATAGTATGACTCTATATGAATGCCTCTAGAAGTGTACCAGGATGTGCAATGATCTAGCGTAGCAAAGGATATTGAGAAAGGACAAAACATGGAAATATCATGCTATGTGCCTTACGATCATGCAAAGCAATATGACAATGAGTGTACTAGTCATATGAAGTAACGGTGGAAGTTGCTGTTGGGGAACGTTGCATGGGAAACAAAAAAATTCCTACGCACACGCAAGATCTATCCATGGTGATGAGCATCTATGAGAGGGAGAGTGGATCTACGTACCCTTGTAGATCGCTAAGCGGGAAGCGTTAAGAAAGGTGGTTGATGTAGTCGAATGTCTTCGCGATCCAAATCGCAAGCCGTCCCGCGATCCAATCACGATCCGTCCCGCGATCCAATCACGGTCCTTCCGATCTAGCGCCGAACGGACGGCACCTCCACGTTCAGCACACGTACAGCTCGATGACGATCTATGCCTCCTTGATCCAGCAAGGGAGAGCGGAGTTGTAGATGATCTCTCCGGCAACACGACGACGTGGTGGTGGTGGTGGTGGTGCTATCCCGGCAGGGCTATGCCTAGCGCTACCGAAACCGCGAACGGAGGAGAAAACGATCTAGGGAGAGAGAGGGGCGCCAAGGGCTTCGTGTGTGCTCTAGGGGCGCCCCCTCCCCTCTATATATAGGTGGAGGGGCGTGGAGATCAGCCCCTCCAAGCCCTAGGGCGCAGCCAAGGGGGAGGAGTTGGACTCCTAGTCCAATTCCCTCCCTTTCCATAAACAGGTGGACTTTCCACCTCTCCCAAGCCACATGGGCCTTGAGGGACTTGTGCGCCTGGCCCAATAAGGCCAGGGCGCCTCCCCTCAGACCATGGAAACCCTTGGGACGTGGTGGAACCCTTGGTGGACTTCCGGACTCCTCCGGAAGTTTCCGGAACCTTCTAGAAGCTTCCCGGTACAATACCGAAAAAACCCGAAACTTTTCCGGTCGCCAAAATATGACTTCCCATATGTAAATCTTTACCTCCGGACCATTCCGGAGCTCCTCGTGACGTCCGAGATCTCATCCGGGACTCCGAACAACCTTCATTCACCACCATGCATAACTCAATACTACCAAAACGTCACCGAACGTCAAGTGTGCAGACCCTGCGGGTTCGAGAACTATGTAGATATGACCGAGACACCTCTACGGTCAATAACCAATAGCGGGACCTGGATGCCCATATTGGTTCCTACATATTCTACGAAGATCTTTATCGGTGAACTTCTATGTCAAGGATTCAGTTAATCCCGTACGATGTTCCCTTTGTTCATCGGTATGTTACTTGCGCGAGATTCGATCGTCGGTATCTCCATACCTAGTTCAATCTCGTTACCGGAAAGTCTCTTTACTCGTTCTGTAATACAAGATCCCGTAGCTAACACTTTAGTCACTTTGCTTGCAAGGCTCATTATGATATTGTATTACCGAGTGGGCCCTGAGATAGCTCTCCGTCACACGGAGTAACAAATCCCAGTCTTGATCCATGCCAACTCAACAGACACCTTCGGAGATACCTGTAGAGCATCTTTATAGTCACCCAGTTACGTTGTGACGTTTGATACACACAAGGTATTCCTCCAGTGTCAGTGAGTTGCATGATCTCATGGTCATAGGAACAGATACTTGACATGTAGAAAACAATAGCAATAAACTGACACGATCATATGCTACGTTCACAGTTTGGGTCTTGTCCATCACATCATTCTCCTAATGATGTGATCACGTTATCAAATGACATCTCATGTCTATGGCTAGGAAACCTTAACCATCTTTGATCAATGAGCTAGTCTTATTAGAGGCATACTAGGGACACAGTGTTGTCTATGTACCCACACATGTATTTGAGTTTCCAATCAATACAATTATAGCATGGATAATAAACAATTATCATGAACAAGGAAATATGATAATAACTAATTTATTATTGCCTCTAGGGCATATTTCCAACAGTCTCCCAGTTGCACTAGAGTCAATAATCTAGCTCACATCGCTTTGTGATTTACATTGTTATGAATCTCACACCCAATGAGTTCTGGGGTTCGATCATGTTTTGCATGTGAAAGAGGTTTTCGTCAATGGGTCTACGACATTCAGATCCGTGTGTACTTTGCAAATCTTTATGTCATACTGTAGATACTGTTACCACGCTCCACTTGGAGCCATTTCCAAATGGCTGCTGCACTATACGTATCCGGATTGCTACTAAGAGTCATCCGGATTGGTGTTAAAGCTTGCATCGGCGTAACCCTTTACGACGAACTCTTTATCACCTCCAGAATCGAGAAACATTTCCTTAGTCCCCTAGTTACTAAGGATAATTTTGACCGCTGTCCAGTGATCCACTCCTAGACCACTCTTGTACCCCTTGACAGACTCATGGCAAGGCACACACCAGGTGCAGTACACAACATGGCATACTATACAGAGCCTATGGATAAGGCATAGGGGACGACCTTCGTCCTTTCTCTTTCTTCTGCCGTGGTCGAGCTTACAAATCAGGCAAGAACTCTTTCTTTGACTGATCCATTTTGAACTCTTTCAAAATCTTGTGAAGGTATGTACTCATTGAAAGTCTTATCAGACGTCTTCATCTATCTCTATAGATCCTGATGCCCAATATTTAAGTAGCTTCATTCCAGGTCTTCCTTTGAAAAACTCCTTTCAAACAACCCTTTATGCTTTCCAGAAATTCTACATCATTTCTGATCAACAATATGTCATCCACATATACTTATCAGAAATTCTATAGTGCTCCCACTCACTTTATTGTAAATACAAGTTTCTCATAAACTTTGTATAGACCCAAAGACTTTGATCACCTCATCAAAGCGTATATTCCAACTCCGAGATGCTTGCTCCAGTCCATAAAAGTATTGCTGAAGCTTGCATACATTTTAGCATCCTTAGGACTGACAAAACCTTCTGGTTGTATCACATACAACCTTTCCTCAAAGAAACCGTTAAGGAAACGATGTTTTGACATCCATCTGCCAGATTTCATAATTGAAAAATGCAGCAACTGCTAACATAATTCCAATAGACTTTTAGCATCGCTACGGGTGAGAAAGTCTCATCGTAGTCAACTTCTTGAACTTGTCGAAAACTTCTTTGCGACAAGTCGAGCTTTATAAATGGTGACATTTACCATCAGCGTCTGTCTTCTTCTTAAAGGTCCATTTGTACTCAACGGTCTGCCGGTCAATGGGCAAGTCTACCAAAGTCCATACTTGGTTTTCATACATGGATCCTTTCTCGGATTTCATGGCTCCTAGCCATTTGTTGGAATCCGGGCCCACCATCGCTTCTTCATAGCTCGTAGGTTCACTGTTGTCTAACAACATGACCTCCAAGACAGGATTGACATACCACTCAGAGGCCGTACGAGTTCTTGTCGGCCTACGAGGTTCGGTAGTAACTAGATCCGAAGTGTCATGATCATCATCATTAACTTCCCCTTCATTCGGTGTAGGCGCCACAGAAACATCTTTCTGCGTCGTGCTACTATCCAACTGAAGTGACGGTTCAACAACCTCATCAAGTTCTACTTTCCTCCCACTCAATTCTTTTGAGAGAAACTCTTTCTCGAGAAAGGACCCATTTTTAGCAACAAACACTTTGCCCTTGGATCTGAGATAGAAGGTATACCCAACTGTTTCCTTAGGGTATTCTATGAAGATGCACCTTTCCGCTTTGGGTTCGAGCTTATTAGACATAAGCGTCGCAATCCCAAACTCTGAGAAACGACAGCTTAGGTTTCTGCCAAACCAAAATTCATATGGTGTCATCTCAACGGACTTAGATGGTGCCCTATTTTAAAGTGAATGTAGTTGTCTCTAATGCATAACCCCAAAACGATAGTGGCAAAACCATAAGAGACATCATAGTACGCACCATATCCAATAGAGCACGACTACGACGTTCGGACACACCATCACACTATGGTGTTCCAGGTGGCGTGAGTTGTGAAACAATTTCCACATTGTCTTAAGTTGCATACCAAACTCGTAACTCAGATATTCACCACCACGATCATATCGTAGACATTTTATCTTCTTGTCACGATGATCTTCAACTTCACTCTGAAATTGCTTGAACTTTTCAAACGTTTTAGACTTGTGTTTCATTAAGTAAATATCCCCATATCTACTCAAATCATCAGTGAAGGTAAGAAAATAGCGATATCCACCGCACGCTTCAACACTCATTGGATCGCTACATCAACATGTATCATTTTCAATAAGTCACTTGCCCGCTCCATCATATCGGAAAACGGGGTCTTTTAGTCATCTTGCCCAAGAGGCATGGTCCGCACGTCTCAACCGATTCGAAATCGAGTGAGTCAAAAGATCCATCAGCATGGAGTTTCTTCATGCGCTTTACACCAATATGACCTTGGCGGCAGTGCCACAAGTAAGTGTTACTATCATTATTAACTTTGCATCTTTTGGCATCAATATTATGAACATGTGTATTACTACGATCGAGATTCAATAAACCATTCACATTGGATGCATGACCATTGAAGGTATTATTTATGTAAACAGAATAACCATTATTCTCTGACTTAAATGAATAACCGTATTGCAATAAACATGATGTAATCACGTTCATGCTCAACGCACACACCAAATAACATTTATTTAGGTTCATCACTAATCCCGAAGGTAGAGAGAGCGTGCGATGGTGATCACATCAACCTTGGAAACACTTCCAACACACATCGTCACCTCACCCTTAGCTAGTCTCCGTTTATTCCGTAGCTTTTATTTTGAGTTACCAACATTTAGCAACTGAACCGGTATCTAATACCCAGGTGCTACTAGGAGTACTAGTAAGGTACACAAGAATAAAACGTATATCAAATATACTTCTGTTGACGTTGCCAGCCTTCTTATCTACCAAGTATCTAGGGTTGTTCCGCTTCAGCGATCGCTCTCCTCATAATATAAGCACTTAGTCAAGGGTTTGGGTTCAACCTTGGGTTTCTTTACTGGAGCAGCAACTGGCTTGCCATCCATGAAGTTTCCCTCCTTGCCCTTGCCCTTCTCGAAACTAGTGGTTTTACTAACCATCAACACTTGATGCCCCTTCTTGATTTCTACCTTCGCGGTGTCAAACATCGCGAATAGCTCGGGGATCATTATTTCCATCCCTGGCATTTCATAGTTCATCACGAAGCTCTAGTAGCTTTGTGGCAGTGACTTGGAGAAGTATATCAACCACTATCTTATCTGGAAGATCAACTCCCACTCGATTCAAGCAATTGTAGCACCCAGACAATCTGAGCACATGCTCACCGATTGAGCTATTCTCCTTCATCTTGCAGGCAAAGAATCTTGTTGGAGGACTCATACCTCTCAACACGGGCACGAGCCTGAGATCCCAATTTCAGCTCTTAGAACATCTCATATGTTCCGTGACATTCAAAAGGTTTTGGAGCCTCAATTCTAAGCCGTAATGCATGACACACTGAACTATCAAGTAGTCATCAGAACGTGCATGTCAGATGTTCACAAAATCTACAGATGACGCTTAAGGGGGGTGGCGCACCGAGCGATGCGTTAAGGACATAAGCCTTTTGTGCAGCAATGAGGACAATCCTCAGATCACGGACCCAGTCCGTATTATTGCTACCATCATCTTTCAAATCTATTTCTCTAGGAACATATAAAATTCAAGGGAGCTACAGCGCGAGCTAGTGATCTACAACATAATTTGCAAAGACATTTTGACTATGTTCATGATAATGAGTTCAATTAATCATATTACTTAAGAACTCACACTCAAATCAACATCCCCAGGTTGTCTAAGTGTGACATGATCCAAATCCACCAACCCAAGTCCGATCATCACGTGAGATGAGGTGGTTTCAATGGTGAACATCTCCATGTTGATCAAATCTACTATATGACTCATGCTCGACCTTTTGGTCTCTTGTGTTCCGAGGCCATGTCTGTACATGCTAGGCTCTTCAAGTTTAACCCGAGTGTTCTGCATGTGCAACACTGGCTTGCACCCGTTGTATGTGAACGTAGAGTCTATCACACCGATCATCACGTGGTGTCTCGAAACGACGAACTTTCGCAACGGTGCACACTCGGGGAGAACACAATTTTATCTTGAAATGATAGTGAGGGATCACCTTATAACGCTACCGTCGTCCTAAGCAAAACAAGGTGCATAAAAGGATTAACATCACATGCAAATCATAAGTGACATGATATGGCCATGATCTTGTGCTTTTGATCTCCATCTCCAAAGCACCGGCATGATCTCCATCGTCACCGGCATGACACCATGATATCCATCAACTTGATCTCCATCAACGTGTCGACATGAGGTTGTCACGCCGACTATTGCTTCTAGAACTCTTGATAACTCATAGCGATAAAGTAAAGCAAAAACGGCGAAAATAAATTAAAGACAACCCTATGGCTCCTGCCGGTTGCCGTACTCATCGACATGCAAGTCGTGATAATCTATACAAAACATGATCATCTCATACATCACATATATCTCATCATGTTTCTGGCCATATCACATCACAACATACCCTGTAAAAACAAGTTAGACGTCCTCTAATTGTTGTACGGGTATCTAGCAACAACGATTCTTACCTACGCAAAAACCACAACGGTGATACACAAATTGCTATTCAACCTTCTCAAGGACCGCCTTTGTCGAATCCGATCCAACTAGAGTGGGAGAGATAGACACCCGCCAACCATCATTATGCAACAAAGTCACATGTCAGTCGATGGAACCGGTCTCTCGTAAGCGTACGAGTAAGGTTGGTCCGGGCCACTTCATCCCACAATACCGCAAAATCAAGAAAAGACCAAGGGAGGAAGCAATCTGAATATCAATGCCCACAAACTCCTTTGTGTTCTACTCGTGATCTCATCTACGCATAGACCTAGCTCTGATACCACTGTTGGGGAACGTTGCATGGGAAACAAAAAATTTCCTACGCACACGCAAGATCTATCCATGGTGATGAGCATCTACGAGAGGGAGAGTGGATCTACATACCCTTGTAGATCGCTAAGCGGGAAGCGTTAAGAAACACGGTTGATGTAGTCGAACGTCTTCGCGATCCAAATCTCAAGCCGTCCCGCGATCCAATCACGATTTGTCCCGCGATCCAATCACGGTCCTTCCGATCTAGCGCCGAACGGACGGCACCTCCGCGTTCAGCACACGTACAGCTCGATGACGATCTCTGCCTCCTTGATCCAGCAAGGGAGAGCGGAGTTGTAGACGAGTTCTCCGGCAACACGACGGCGTGGTGGCGGTGGTGGTGGTGCTATCCCGGCAGGGCTACGCCTAGCGCTACCGAAACCGCGAACGGAGGAGAAAACGATCTAGGGAGAGAGAGGGGCGCCAAGGGCTTCGTGTGTGCTCTTGGGGTGCCCCCTCCCCTCTATATATAGGTGGAGGGGCGTGGAGATCAGCCCCTCCAAGCCCTAGGGCGCAGCCAAGGGGGAGGAGTTGGACTCCTAGTCCAATTCCCTCCCTTTCCATAAACAGGTGGGCTTTCCACCTCTCCCAAGCCACATGGGCCTTGAGGGACTTGTGCGCCTGGCCCAATAAGGCCAGGGGACCTCCCCTCAGCCCATGCAAACCCTTGGGACGTGGTGGAACCCTTGGTGGACTTCCGGACTCCTCCGGAAGTTTCTGGAACCTTCTAGAAGCTTCCCGATACAATACCGGAAAAACCCGAAACTTTTCCGGTCGCCAAAATATGACTTCCCATATATAAATCTTTACCTCCAGACCATTCCGGAGCTCCTCGATCACCACCATGCATAACTCAATACTACCGAAACGTCACCGAACGTTAAGTGTGCAGACCCCGCGGGTTCGAGAACTATGTAGACATGATCGAGACACCTCTACGGTCAATAACCAATAGCGGGACCTGGATGCCCATATTGGTTCCTACATATTCTACGAATATCTTTATCGGTGAACCTCTATGTCAAGGATTCAGTTAATCCCGTACGATGTTCCCTTTGTTCATCGGTATGTTACTTGCCCGAGATTCGATCGTCGGTATCTCCATACCTAGTTCAATCTCGTTACCGGCAAGTCTCTTTACTCGTTCCGTAATACAAGATCCCGTGGCTAACACTTTAGTCACTTAGTCACTTTGCTTGCAAGGCTCATTATGATATTGTATTACCGAGTGGGCCCTGAGATACCTCTCCGTCACACGGAGTAACAAATCCCAGTCTTGATCCATGCCAACTCAACAGACACCTTCGGAGATACCTGTAGAGCATCTTTATAGTCACCCAGTTACGTTGTGACGTTTGATACACACAAGGTATTCCTCCGGTGTCAGTGAGTTGCATGATCTCATGGTCATGAACAGACACTTGACATGCAGAAAACAATAGCAATAAACTGACACGATCATATGCTACGTTCACAGTTTGGGTCTTGTCCATCACATCATTCTCCTAATGATGTGATCACGTTATCAAATGACATCTCATGTCTATGCCTATTAAACCTTAACCATCTTTGATCAACGAGCTAGTCTTATTAGAGGCATACTAAGGACACAATGTTGTCTATGTACCCACACATGTATTTGAGTTTCCAATCAATACAATTATAGCATGGATAATAAACGATTATCATGAACAAGGAAATACGATAATAACTAATTTATTATTGCCTCTAGGGCATATTTCCAACAGTTGCATGGCAATATATCTCGGAATGGCTATGGAAATGCCATAATATGTAGGTATAGTGGCTGTTTTGAGGAAGATATAATAAGGCTTATGTGCAACAGAGCATATCATGTCACGGGGTTTGGATTCACCGGCGAAGGTTGCACCGATCCTCGAGGTGAGAATGGGGCAATGCACGGTACCAAAGAGGCTAGGAAATATTAGGTGGTGAGAGTGCGTACATCCATGGATTCACATTAGTTATAAAGAACTCACATACTCATTGTAAGATTTTATTAGGTCTCTTGAAGAAAAGTACTACTCGCATGCCCGTAGGGAGGAGGTTGGGAGGAGTTAACCATCGTGCGCCTCTGACTTAAACAACACTAGGATTTCAACAAGGAATAAGTATGCTCACACATGCATCATAACATGCTATAAAATATTTAGATGAACAGGAAGTTAACACCCTCTAATTCACAATACTTTTACCAACCAATGTGCATGCACTAATTCCCTTTCATATTACCACATCAATATCATTAACCCACAATTTCTCTTTTCTGTGCTACATGTGTTTTTGATTATGCACTCATTGGATACCTATTATTTTTGGACTAGTCTTATAACCCATGCAAATTACCATCACTATTTATTAACTCTCAATCAAATATAAATGAAGAATGAGAGTGCAATTATTTCTATAAAATCTATACGCCACCGTGCTCTAAAAGATATATGTGAAGTACTAGAGCAACTGCTGAGCTTAAAAGATATAGGTGAAGCACAAAGAATTTTTCTAATAAATTAGGGTGATCTTGTGTCTCTCTCAAGTGGGTGTGTCCAGCAAACAATGATTGTGGAAAAGCAAAAACAAACAGCAAACTAAAGCAAACGACGCTCTAAGCAAAACTCATATCATGTGATGAATAAAAATATAGCTCCAAGTGACATACCGATGGATTGAGACGAAAGAGGGGATGCCTTCCGGGTCATCCCCAAGCTTAGACGCTTGAGTCTTCCTTGAATATTACCTTGGGCTTGGGGTGCCTTGGGCATCCCCAAGCTTAAGCTCTTGCCGCTCCTTATTCTTTCATCCATCGTGATAGCACCCAAAACTTTAAAACTTCAGCACACAAAACTGAACAAAACCTTTGTGAGATCTGTTAGTATAGAAAACATATCAAATACTTTAGGTACTGTTATAAATTGATTCTTATTTTATTATTGCATAAGGTACTGTATTCTAAATTCTCCATGGCTTATAACCCCCGATACAATCCATAGCATCATCAAAACAAGCAAACTATGCAAGCAAAAACATAATCTGTCTAAAATAGAACAGTCTGTAAAGATCTATAGAGAACCTATACTTCTGTAATTCTAAAAATTCTAAAACATTAGGACAACCTGAAGAATTTAATATGTATAGCAATACTGTGTAAAAAATTCAGATCAAAAAGACGTTCTAGTAAAATAAGAGAAATTATGCACTAGACGCTACAGTTTATGTTTTTGCACCGTATCAATTCTACTTATCTTGTGAGTCAACCCTGACGTGGCTTGAGACTGTGTCGGTATTTCCCCAAAGAGGAAGGGATGATGCAGCACAGCTACGGTAAGTATTTCCCTCAGTTATGAAACCAAGATCATCGAACCAGTAGGAGAACCAAGCCACACTATGTAAACGGTACTTACACACAAAGAACAAATACTTGCAACCCGACGCATAAGAGAGGTTGTCAATCTCTCCATGGTAAAAAGATAGATTAGTTTGTATGAGATTGGATAAATAGATCGCACAAGAACACAAAATAAAAGACGCAAATAAAGAGTGCAGCAAGGTATTTTTGGGTTTTTGAAATAATAGATCTGAAAACAAAAGCGGAAAAAGATAGATCGGAAAGCAAAATATTAAAAGGATAGACCCGGGGGCCGTAGATTTCACTAGTGGCTTCTCTCATGAGTATAGCACACGATGGGTGAACAAATTACTGTTGGGAAATTGATAGAAGATTAACTAATCATGATGATATCCAAGGCAATGATCAATATATAGGCATCACGTCCAAGATTAGTAGACCGAAACGATTCTGCATCTACTACTATTACTCCACACATCGACCGCTATCCAGCATGCATCTAGTGTATTAAGTTCATGGAGGAACGGAGTAATGCAATAAGAACGATGACATGATGTAGACAAGATCTATTCATGTAGGAATAGACCCCATCTTGTTATCCTTAATAGCAACGATACATGCATGCCTCGCTGCCCCTTCTGTCACTGGGAGAGGACACCGCAAGATCGAACCCATCACAAAGAACCTCTTCCCATGGCAAGAAAAATCGATCTAGTTGGCCTAACTAAACCATAGAGTCGAAGAAGAAATACGAGGCTATAAATAATCATGCATATAAGAGATCAAAGAAGACTCAAATAATATTCATGGATAGAAACTGATCATGAACTCAAACTTCATCGGATCCCAACAAACACACCGCAAAAAGTCATTACATCAAATAGATCTCCAAGAGACCATTGTATTGAGAATCAAAAGAGAGAGAGAAAGCCATCTAGCTACTGCCTACGGACCCATAGGTCTATGGTGGACTACTCACGCATCATCGGAGAGGCACCAATGAGGATGATGAACCCCTCTGTGATGGTGTTAGATTGGATCTCGTGGTTCTGGAACTTGCGGTGGCTGGAAGTGTATTTCGTCGACTCCTCTAGGGTTTCTGGAATATTTGGGTATTTATAGAGCTGAGAGGCGATGGAGGAGACCCCCGTGGGCCCCACAACCCATCAAGGCACGCCGGGGGCCTCTAGCGCGCTGTGGTGTCTTGTGGGCCCCATGGGCCTCCCCCTAGGTGCTTCCTTGGCTCACAAGTTGTCTTCTGGTACAAAGAAATCTCCAAAAAGTTTCGTGGCAATTGGACTCCGTTTGGTACTCATATTCTGCAAAGTAAAAAACAACTAAAAATAGCAATTGGCACTGGGCACTATGTCAATAGCTTAGTCCCAAAAAATGATATAAAGTTGCTATAAAATGATTGTAAAACATTCAACAATGATAATATAACAGCATGGAACAATCAAAAATTATAGATACGTTGGAGACGTATCAGCATCCCCAAGCTTAATTCCTACTCGTCCTCGAGTAGGTAAATGATTAAAACATATTTTTTGATGTGAAATGCCGCCTAACATGTTCATCACATATTCTTTTCTTTTGTAGCATGGACATTTGTACTTTTAGATGGTTCAAAGCAATAGTCTAGTTTTGACATGAAGACTTTAATACTCAAGCATACCAACAAGCAACCATGTCTTTCAAAATATCAACACTAAAGAAAGTTATCCCTAGCCTATCATGCTCAATCATTGACCCATTCATGAAACACACTCAAATATTAGCTACACCCAATACACAAGTATGATCATAGTGCCCCCTAGTTGGTGCTTTATAAGAGAAAATGGAGACTCAAAATAAATATTGCGTAAAGTAAATAGGTAGGACCTTCGCAGAGGGAAGTAGGGATTTGTAGAGGTGCCAGAGCTCAAAGCTTAAATTGAGAGAGAAAAAATATTTTGGGTGGCATGCCTTTTCTGTCAACGAAAACGACCGAGTAGTTCTCAATACTTTCCATGCTAGATACATCATAAGCGGTTCCCAAACAGAAAATATAGTTTATTCCTTTTTCCACCATTATTTCACAATACATGGCTAGCCGTATCCACGGTTGCCTTCCATACTAACACTTTCCAAGAAATTTATTATTTGACAACATCAAGTAATTTTTTTTTCATTTCGGGACTGGGCATCCCTATTACTGATATGTCTCCAACGTATCGATAATTTATGAAGTATTCATGTCATATTTGCATATGGTTTTATGATTTATTGGGACTAACCTATTAATAGTTGAAAAATTGCACAAGTTCTTGTTTCACACTTTGATGTGTAGGAATTAATTGGAAATTGACGAAAAAACGCAAAAGGAGCCTTGTTGGAGGATGACTCTGACTTTCCTGAAATCTGTCCCCAAACAGTTTTTAGAGATCGTCAGTTTGACCCCCGAAGACGGCCTCAAATGGAAAGTGTGGGTAATTTTATGGCATTGATTTTGGACTCCAAATTCGTCCAAAACGTATTTCAGATGCGATCTGTAGACCCGTTTTACTGGAGGAAAATATCTGATTACGGGATTACGAGAATTGATGATATGATTGAGTCCAACTCTTACCATATCTGATGTATTCGGCCAAGCCACGACTTTGAGGACTCATGATGGCTGTGAGGAGTCCCTAGAAAGGTTCTATAGGTGCCCAAGATCCATTGGATCAAGAGTCCATCCATCGGAGGGCCATAGAGCACCAGAGAGGCACATATAAGGAGAGAAAAACCCTAATTTCGGGAGAGCCATCAAAAGCCACGAATTTGCCTCTCCCTTGACAGCCGCCAAGAAGGGGAGAGGCTCCTCCATTGCAGCACCAATAACAAGGAAGAAGGGGGGCAAGGGGCCGGCGCCCGTCGCCGGCGCCGTGGCCGCCATTGCCTCCATCTCTTTGGGGCTGCACCTCTCCATCAACAACTCTCTCTTTCTCACCATGATAATGCGTGAGTAATCCACCTTGGGGCTGAGGGTTTGTACCGGTAGCTATGTGTTTAATCTCTCTGTCTCTCTCGTGTTCTTGAGATGGCACGATCTTGATGTATCACGGGCTTTGTTAATATAGTTGGATCATATGGTGTTTTCCCCTCTCTATCTTGTTGTGATGAATTGAGTTTTACCTTTGAGATATTGTTATTATCGGATTGAATACTTTTATGGATTTGAGAGCACTTGATGTATGTCTTGCATGCGGATACCCGTAGTGACATTGGGGTATTCAAGTGATTCACTTGATACATGTTATGGCGTCAACATGCGGATTCCGGTGACCTTGGGGATCTACGCATAGGGGTTGATTGCACGTTTTCATGCCTTGTTCTCCGATAGAAATCTTGGGGCACTCTTTGAGGTTCTTTGTGTTGGATTGAGTATTATGAATTTGAAATTTTTTGATGCGTATCGTATAATTAACTCATGGATACTTGTGGTGACATTGGAGTATCTAGGTGACATTAGAGTTGGTTGATGCGTATCATATGGTGTTATTCTAGTACGAACTATTAGATAGATCGATCGGAAAGGATAATTTGGTGTTATTTTAATACGAACTCTTAGATAGATCGATCAGAAAGGAAAACTTTAAGGCGGTTTCGAGAGTCCATGGAGGGCTCCACCCACGAAGGGTCCACGAAGTAGCAACCTTGACTATTCCATAACGGCTTCCGTCCACGAAGGACTAGCCTCACTATGGGTAGATCTTCACGAAGTAGGCAATCTCCTTGCCCTTACAAACTTCTTGGTTCAACTCCACAACACAAAGTAGGAGGCTCCCAAGGGACACCTAACCAATCTAGTAGGCACCACCCTCCAAAAGGTAATAGGCTCGGTAATGATGATGAACTCATTGCTCTTGTGCTTCAAGATGATAGACTCCTCAATACACAATCACTTTCTCACAGATTTGGCTTGGTGGAAGAGATGGGATTGGTGGAAAGCAACTTGGGGAGGCTAGAGATCAAGATTCATATGGTTGGAATGGAATGGCATGATCTCAACACATGAGTAGGTGGCTCTCTCTCAGAAAATATGATGGGGGAAGTATGGAATAGTTCTGAGTGCTTCTTTTCGAGTGGGTGGTGGTGAAGGGGTATATATAGGCATCTCCAAAAATCCAACCGTTACACCTAAAGTGACCAACTCGGTGACACCGATGTGTGAATCTCGGTGGTACCGAGTTGCTCCAAAGGTAGCAACTTTTGAATCTCGGTGAGACCGATATATAAAACTCGGTTGCACCGATAAGGTGACCAATGGTCAGATTGCCCAATCTCGGTGACGCCGATTCAACAAACTCAGTGGTAGCGATTTTGTGTATCGAGGTAACAGAAAGTTGGCAACCAAACTCGGTGGCACCGAAGCAGAATCGGTTGCACCGAATGGCTAGGGTTTGGCTTAGGTCTGTCTGAGTATGAGAATCGGTGGCACCGAGTGGAAAGTGTTGGTTGCACCGATTTTGGATATTTGACTTTGGACAGACTTTTGTGGAAGAGCTTGTGGGTGTTTTTGGTGACTATCACTTGTGCACGTATGAGCATTTTGTTCACCAACAGTACCTTACCCCCTTTTAATAGTATTGGCTTTCCTATGGACTCAAAGTGATTTCTCACAAAGTAAAATGTAGAGTCCTCTTGCTTGAAGCTTTGCCAATCCATTTCCTTGCATTTTGGGGTATCTCCACAATCCTTTTGCCAATCCTATCATTTAACTTTTCCTGAAATATGGTTAGTGAAAACATTAGTTCAATGACATATATGTTGTTATTAATTACCAAAACCACCAAGGGAGCAAATGTGCTTTCAATCTCCCCCTTTTTGGTAATTGATGACAACATATAGATCAAAGCTTCGACAATGATATAATCAATGAATATAATCGTCGCTTTGAGAAATATGTGATAAGCAAGAGCTCCCCCTAAATTTGTGCATTATTTTAAATTTGCGTTTGAATGCAAATGCACAATCGATTAGGTACATGGGGCACTTCTTTCATGTCACATACATCTTGGTGGTGTGCGAGAATAATAAGAGTTAACATCATAGCACAACACAATCAAGCAAAGGTAAATGATCATCTCATAAGCATTAAGATGATAGGAAATAGTAGTAGCACACATTAAGCGTATGATCAAACACCACATAGTTCAACACAAACAAATGAACCAAAAGATCAAATGTTTTGAAAAAGCGATAAAAACCAAACGCTCTCTCACTCGAAGCCTAAAGATCTATATACACTTCTCCCCCTTTGACAACAAGTTACCAAAAAGTTCAAAGAGATATAGCTAAACGTTCTTGGGCTGATCTCCTCCGGTTGTTGATGAAGGAGTCGAGAGAACTACGTAGGCGAAGATGTCGGGTGATGTCATGGATGGAGTTGGTGTAGCAACAGGAGGCACTAGAGCTGATGGAGCTGAGGTGACAGTAGCAGGTGCTGATGAAGAGGGCCTCAAATCTGGAGCCGGCACTGTGGCTGATCTGGCCTGGGTAGTGAAGTGTGTGCCTGGCCTGAGAGGAGAGTCATCCTCATCCTCATCCTCATCATCATCATCATCTGTAGACTGAGGAAGAGGCACAGAGTCAACTTCCTTCTTGAGCTCGTTAACTGTCTTGGTCAGCCCATCCACCTTGTCATTAAGGGTCTTGATCCTGTTCTCAAAGATCCTGACAAGACTGTTCTGGTTGTCCAGTATGTCCTTGATGTCCTTCTGCATGCCTTGAACGGATGAGATCAAGAGATCCATTTGCTCGTTCCTGGATCTAGGGACTTGAGCACTAGTGGCTCTAGCTGCCTCTGCCTGTGCTTGAGCTGCAGCTGATGTGGGATGTTTTGGGTCCATCACCACAACGTTGTCCTCTAAATCAGGCTGTAGGGGCAAATGGGGTCTGTCCAGAACAAAGATGTGCTTCTCCAGCTTGGAGTTGATGAGCATCTGAATGTAGGGTGCATAGCAGCATGAGCGCTTCTGATCAGCAGCAACCCTCTTCATTGTCTCTACAATCAGATCCATTACTCGTATCCTGGTGTGTCTATCAAGATGGATCAACATGTTGATTGAATGGCCTCGAATCATGTTTTCATCTCCTGACTTGGGCATCAATGTATGCCTCAGTATGGTGTTCATGGTGCGGAGGCTAGCCTGGAGGAAGTAGATAGATCCTAACTTGTGTGATTTCAAGTTAGCAGCAGGGATAGCATTGTACATATCCTTCATAGCATCATGGCTCTCCTTGGATTCAGAGTAGACATCCAAGTCACCATCCTGCACCTCTGGGACTTCTAAGATAGCAGCCCATTCATCAACATTAGACTCGTATCTTGCTCCTTCTGTCATCCATACAATTCAACCATCTCCATAGAAGTGAGCAGTGGAGTAGAATTGCATGATCATCTCATCATTCCATGCAGTGAACTCTTTGCCAACAAACTCATCTAGGCCAATGCAATGAAAGTTGTCTTGAACATTTGGAAAATAATCTTCATTAGCCTTGATATACTTCCAGTCAACGTATCTCATACCACTGATAGCTGGACTCTTGTCAAGCAGCACAGTCTCATAGAAATCCTGTTGCTCCTTGGTGTAGAACCTATAGTCCACAGCTGTTTTTCTTCTCTGGGCATATGGATCAATAGCTCTCCATGCCCTCAAACCAGAATCCTTCCTCTTCTTCATGTCTTCAGCAAGTGGATGGCTGGCATTGTGTTCAGGAAGGTGTGGTCTAAGCTTCATCAATGCAGACATGACATCCTCATCCTCATCTCTGGAGGTAGTTCCCTTATTCTTCTCAGAAGCTGGAATCTGTCTGGATGACCTCTTGGACTTTTCAGCAGCAGCCTTCTTGGGGGCAGACTTGGTGCTCTTGGAGGGACCTTGCTTTGGCATAGCATCTGCCAAAAGCTTCTTTTCCTTCTTCTTGGGAGGGGCCTTGACAACATGCTCTTCCTCCTCCTCCTCAGCAGCAGCACTAGCAGTCTCCTCTAGATCTTCAAACATAGATGTTTGCCTGCCAACAACATGGATGATCCTTTTCCTGGACTTCTTCTTCTCCCCTGCCTTCTTAGGCATAGACTTCCTTGGGGGATCAATGGTCATGGTAACCCTAGCACTCTCAGGTGCTCTCATAGCCTCTGGAGGGGCATATGTCTTGCTGACAGTCCTCCTGGAAGAGGTGGCTTCATTAGCAGACTTCTTGGCAGCTTTGTCTTGCTTCTTGGCAAGAACTTCCTCTGGCACAAAATCTGAATCCTCCTCATCTGAATTCAGCTTCTTTCTGGCCCTAGTAGTAGCCTTGGGCAACCCATGAGAACTGGGGGTGCCTGGATCTGAAAATGAACTAGACTCAGGACTAGTGCCTGAATCCAACTCAATACTCTGCTCTCTGAAGTTGTTCTCACTGTCCTCAACATCTGACATACTAACCCTGTGAATAGAGTATAGAAGAGTAGAAGCAGATAGGTCATCACAAAATGCAGCTATTTTTGAAAGTTTGAACAGAAAAATCTTAGATGTAGTTCACTGCAAAAAAGGATTTCGGTGTCACCGAGTCAAAACTTTCGGTGCTGCCGAGACTCACAATACTCTTAACAGAAACTTGGCAGCAGTTTCGCTGGGACCGAAAACTACCACTCGGTTTCACCGAGTACTGTCCTCAGTAGCACAAAAAATAAATCGGTGGAACCGATTTTTCTGACTCGGTGTCACCGAGATGCGATTTTGCGGGCAACTAAATCTAAAAGTTTTCGATTCGCTAATCTACTGGAATTTTAGAGGATAGGGAGGTTTGCACATGGTGGATTATCGATGGAATAAGCTTCAGCACGCAAGATTCGGACGGGGAGCACAACGAAGGGTCGGATCCATACCCTAACTTGGTGACGGATCCGCTACGGCGAAGACGGCGGTGAAGATGCCAGTCGACGGCAAGGATCCTAGCGGCGGAGGAGTGCGGGGAGACAAGGGCGACGACCAGGGGGTCTTGTTCGGCAGCTTAGGGTTTTGGGGCGCGATGGTTTGAAGATTGATTTTCAAAGCGTCAGGTCCACAGCATATATACCCCTCGCTGTCGGTGACACCGATTCTAAATTTTCGGTGTCATCGAGTTCCTCAACTGTCAGCTGACAGGGAAACTCGGTGTAACCGAGAATATGGAATTCTTACAAGCATTTTGTTCACCAACAATACCTTACCCCCTTTTAATAGTATTGGCTTTCCTATGGACTCAAAGTGATTTCTCACAAAGTAAAATATAGAGTCCTCTTGCTTGAAGCTTTGCCAATCCATTTCCTTGCATTTTTGGGTATCTCCACAATCTCCACAATCCTTTTGCCAATCCTATCATTTAACTTTTCCTGAAATATGCTTAGTGGAAACATTAGTTCAATGACATATATGTTGTTATTAATTACCAAAACCACCAAGGGAGCAAATGTGCTTTCAATCTCCCCCTTTTTGGTAATTGATGACAACATATAGATCAAAGCTTCGACAATGATATAATCAATGAATATAATCGTCGCTTTGAGAAATATGTGATAAGCAGGAGCTCCCCCTAAATTTGTGCATTATTTTAAATTTGCGTTTGAATGCAAATGCACAATCGATTAGGTACGTGGGGCACTTCTTCCATGTCACATACATCTTGGTGGTGTGCGAGAATAATAAGAGTTAACATCATAGCACAACACAATCAAGCAAAGGTAAATGATCATCTACTAAGCATTAAGATGATAGGTACGAGCACACAAAAAGGAAATTCATTTTGAAAATTAGAGATGGCACATACAAATTTGCTTAGAACGGTACAGAAATACCGCATATAGGTAGGTATGGTGGACTCATATGGCAAAACTGGGTTTAAGGATTTTGGATGCACAAGTAGTATTTCTACTTAGTACAATTGAAGGCTAGCAAATAGATTGGGAAGCAACCAACCAAGAAAGGAAAATTCTCATAAATGGGCATTAAGCATAACTAACACCGAATAATGCACCACAAGTAGGATGTAATTTCATTGCATAACTATTGACTTTCGTGCTTGCATAGGGAATCACAAACCTTAACACAAATATTCTTAATAAAGCATAATTACTCACCAACATGACTCACATATTACTATCATCATGTCTCAAAACTATTACAAGGAATCAAGTTTAATTTGTCCAATGATCTTCATGAAAGTTTTTATTATATCCCTCTTGGATATCTATCACTTTGGGACTAGTTTCATATATTGCCATTGCTTTTGCCAAGCTCAAATAAATTTAAGTGAAGAACATGAGCATAGAAATTTCATCTCTCAAAATAATATAAGTGAAGCATGAGAGAATTTCTTCAAAATTTACTAACTCTCAAATAAATCTAAGTGAAGCATGAGAGTATTTCTTCAAAAATTTAAAGCACACAGTGCTCAAAAACATATAAGTGAAGCACTAGAGCAATTCCATAGCTCAAAAAATTTAAGTGAAGCATATAGAGCAATTCTAACAAATCATAGCATAATTTTGGCTCTCTCAAATAGGTGTGTCCAGCAAGGATACTTGTGACAAACTAAAAAGCAAATCAAGCAAAGACTCATATAACACAAGATGCTCCAAGCAAAACTCATGATATGTGACGAATAAAAATATAGTTCCAACTAAAATACCGATGGTCGTTAGAAGAAATAGGGGATGCCACTCGGGACCTTCCCAAGCTTAGTTGCTTGTTTCTCCTTGAATATTGCCTTGGGGTGCCATGGGCATCCCCAAGCTTAGGCTCTTTTCACTCCTTATCCCTTCATCCATCGTGATCTCACCCAAAACTTGAAAACTGATAGATGTTGATGATTGTAGGATCGATAGAAGAGACGCCTAGAGGGGGGGGGGTGAATAGACTACTTGCAAGAATTAAAACCTAGCCTTTTTCCAATTTTACTTGTGGGTAGATTTTAGCAATGATAGAAAGTCAAGCACACCCTACACATGCATGTCTAAGAGTATAGCAGCGGAAAGTAAAGACAATCACATGTAGTAGAGGGTAGGGATAGAAGATCAAACGCAATTGTAGACATGAAGATTTTTCCCGTGGTTCCGATAGGTTGCACTATCGTACATCCACGTTTATGGAGTCTTCAACCCACGGAGGGTAGCGGTCGCGAGAGTCCACGGAGGGCTCCACCCATAAGGGTCCACGAAGTAGAAACCTTGACTATTCCATAACGGCTTCCGTCCATGAAGGACTAGCCTCGCTATGGGTAGATCTCCACAAAGTAGGCGATCTCCTTGCCCTTACAAACTTCTTGGTTCAACTCCACAACACGAAGTAGGAGGCTCCCAAGCGACACCTAACCAATCTAGGAGGCACCACCCTCCAAAAGGTAATAGATGTGGTAATGATGATCAACTCCTTGCTCTTGTGCTTCAAGATGATAGACTCCTCAACACTCAATCACTCTCTCACATATTTGGCTTGGTAGAAGAGATTGATTGGGTGGAAAGCAACTTGGGGAGGCCAGAAATCAAGATCCATATGGTTGGAGTGGATGATCTTGACCTCAACACAAGGGTAGGTGGTTCTCTCTCAGAAATTGGATATGGCAAGTGTGGAATAGTTCTGAGTGCTTCTCTTGCGAGTGAGTGGTGGTGGAGGAGTATATATAGGCATCTCCAAAAATCCAACCGTTACACCATCATTGACCAACTCAGTGAAACCGAAGTAAAACTCGGTCATACCGATTTGTTCAAAATGTGGCAACTTTAGGAATCTCGGTGAGACCGATATATGATTCTCGGTAGTACCGATATGAGTGGCCGAGGGCAGTTTCCAAACTCGGTGATACCGAATCATAAAACTCGGAAATTCTGATTTTATAAAATGCGACACCAGAACGTTGGTCACCAAAACTCGGTTGCACCGATATAGAACTTGGTTGTACCGAAAAGCTAGGGTTTGGATGGGTTCTGTCTGAGACGAAAATCGGTTGGGCCGAATAGAAAAACTTGGTGGCACCGATTTTATGTAGTAGGGTTTAGACAGAGTATTTTTGTGGGAGAGCTTTTGGGTCTTTTTGGTGGCTAGCACTTTTGCACATGGAGCATTTTGTTCACCAACATTACCTCACCCCCTTTTAATAGTATTGGCTTTCCTATGGACTCAAAGTGATTTCTCACAAAGTAAAATGTAGAGTCTCTTTGCTTGAAGCTTTGCCAATCCTATTCCTTGCATCTTCTTCTTCTTCTTCTTGGGGAATCTCCTCACACCCTTTTGCCAACAATCCTTGTGGACTAGACCTGAAATAAACTAGGTAGAAATATTAGTCCAAGAGACAATGTATGTTGTCATGAATTATCAAAACCACCAAGGGAGCATATGTGCTTTCAATCTCCCCCTTTTTGGTAATTGATGAAAACATACAATCAAAGCTTCAAGTAAATATACGCAAAGATATAATGAAGACTTTTAGAGACACATGACTAAAATATGCTCCCCCTAAATGTGTGCAATCCCTTTAGAGAATAGTTGCTTTGGAATGCATGGACACACATATAGTAGAAGGGATATGAAGAGTCATGTGTATCTTGGCTATATGCATCAAATATATATAAATGAGTTGTATCCTTGTTCAAGACTTCACTCTTGCAAACAATATGTGCAAGAAGAAAGAGATCATCTTGATCAAAGATATGATGCATATACTTACCTTGAGTTCTTGAGCATCCTAATAGTAGAAACACACTTGAGAAAACAATGTTAGGTGACGTGGCTTGGACTGTGTCGCTATTTCCCCAAAGCGGAAGGGATGATGCAGCACAACGACGGTAAGTATTTCCCTCAGTTATGAAACCAAGGTTATCGAACCAGTAGGAGGATCACCGCCACCCAATAAGCAGCACCTACACACAAACAACAAATACTTGCAACCCGAAGCGAAAGAGAGGTTGTCAATCTCTCTATGGTGATACCATAGATTAGGTAGTGATAGATAGGAGAGATAGATCTCTCAAGAACACAAATAAAAAGAGTAAATATGCAGCAATATATTTTTGGGTTTTTGGTTTTGTAGATCTGAAAACAAAGATTGCAAAAAAGTATATCGGAAAGCAATATGATGGAAAAGTATACCCGGGGGCCGTAGGGTTCACTAGTGGCTTCTCTCATGAGTATAGCGCACGGTGGGTGAACAAATTACTGTTGGGCAATTGATAGAAAATCGAATAGTCATGACGATATCCAAGGCGATGATCATTATATAGGCATCACGTCCAAGATAGATAGACCGACTCCTGCCTGCATCTACCTCTATTACTCCACACATCGACCGCATCTAGTGTATTAAGTTCATGGAAAAACGGAGTAATGCAATAAGAACGGTGACATGATGTAGACAAGATCTATTCATGTAGGAATAGACCCCATCTTGTTATCCTTAATAGCAACGATACATGCGTGTCTTGCTGCCCCTTCTGTCACTGGGAAAGAACACCGCAAGATCGAACCCATCACAAAGCACCTCTTCCCATGGCAGGAAAAATCGATCTGGTCGGCCTAACTAAACCAAAGATTCGAAGAAGAAATACGATACTATAAGCAATCATGCATATAAGAGATCAAAGAAGACTCAAATAATATTCATGGATAGAAACTGATCATGAACTGAAAATTCATTTGATCCCAACAAACACACCGCAAAAGTTTACATCAAATAGATCTCCAAGAGACCGTTGTATTGAGAATCATAAGAGAGAGAGAAGAAGCCATCTAGCTACTGCCTACGGACCCGTATGTCTATGGTGGACTACTCACGCATCATCGGAGAGGCACCTATGAGGAAGATGAACCCCTCCGTGATGGTGTTTAGATTGGATCTCGAGGTTCTGGAACTTGCGGCGGCAGGAATTATGTTTCGTCGACTCCCCTAGGGTTTTTGGAATATTTGGGAATTTATAGGCATCAGAGGTGGTACGGAAGGGGGCCGAGGAGGGCACAACCCATCAGGGCGCACCGGGGCCTCCCTGGCGCGCCCTGGTGGGTTGTGCTCTCCTGAACCCACCTCTCCGGGAGTTGTTTGGCCCATTGGGTGTCTTCTGGTCCAGAAAAAATCTCCAAAAAGTTTTGTCGCGATTGGACTCCATTTGGTATTGATTTTCTGCGAAGTAAAAAAAAGCAAAAACAGCAACTGGCACTTTGGCACTATGTCAATAGGTTAGTCCCAAAAAATGATATAAAGTTGTTATGAAATGATTGTAAAACATCCAAGAATGATAATATAACAGCATGGAACAAGCAAAAATTATGGATACGTTGGAGACGTATCATTAGGGAACACAAGAGTGTTTTACATACTAAAAATGCAATAGAACACAACAGTACCAAGATGTGGAGAACATACAGAAGATAGTATTCCTTAAGATTGATATGTGTCCAAGATCATGTAGAACTTTCTCCCCTAAATATGAAATTTTAGGTCATCCTCTCCCCTGAATCTTAGCATGTAGATATTGGAGTAGGTAGGGTGAGACAAGTCTAACATGAGTAGTCAAAATAGATAAAACATATTTTCTCTCTCCTTAAATGATAGAACAAGATTTGATATACTCTCCCCCCTTATGGATAGGCACAGACTTTGGTATTCTCCCCCTTAATTTTATATCTCCCTCTTTGGTCTATCTCCCCCTTTGCATTGAAGCTTTGGTATTTCTCCCCCTTTGGCATTAATTACCAAAAAGGTACATACACAGGGTCAGATAAAAGGGATCGTAGAGAACAAGGGTCATAGAAAGTAGGGATCATAGAATGTAAGGATCATAGAAAGCATTTAAGTCTGAGGGATCATTGAGTATAATTTCTCCCCCCTTCACTTATCTGAAATCTTGTAAGATTTCTCCCCCTTAATCTTAGGGATCCTTGAATAAAATTTCTCCTCCATAATTTTTTTACAAAGGAATCCTTGAAGAGATGGAGATTTTCTAAATTTTCAAAGAGTATGGTTGATAGCAAAATCGTAGCTTCGAGGCAAGTGAATCGGTAGAACCGAATAGTGGATCTGCAGCCTATCTGCAAAGTCGATGATACCGAGTGATTCGAATTGGAGACTACGAGGACTAAACAGAAACTTGGCAGTTTTTAGAAGATCTCAAATGATTTTAGAACACTTGTAATAAAACTGCAAAAGGATTTGCAAATAGGATTCAAAAGAATTTACAAAGAAATATCAACCAGATGAGGGTTGAGTGGTTCCCATAAAACAAACAACTATAAGATAAACCACACAAGAATCTTCATCTAGATGATGGTCGGTGACTAGGTCACCTATATTAGAGTATATTGACTTAGGAGCCAAGCAAGAATACTTAATCATAGGTCATACTCATCGTTAAGCTCAAAACGAGGTTACCATTTTTCGATTAAGCATTTTAATGTTTTCATATCACTTGAGTTGCTTTATACCATGACTTGGAGTAAAGCCTTTTCAAGGATATGAGCACATACCTTTGAGTGATGTTGATGACGTAGCATGTAGGAGAACTTGTTGTGGGTGCTCGATGTTGATGAAGATCATCTTGAGTTGGGAGCAATCCTTGTTCATTTTGGTTCTCTTTTCACCTACATGGGTTAGTCGTGCAAGGAAGAACATGATATATTCAAATGACATGATACCAATTGTGAATTAGCAATTGATTGTGATCTCATTAGATATATGTCAATGATATGGTCTGAGTTGTCTTCTTCCTTCCATCATCACAGAGGGGTTGTGGATACTTGGTTATGACAAGATTGCTTATGATAGGAGTTTATGGCAATCTTGTGTAGTGTAGTTCTTCCAAGTACCTACAAAAAGGTTAGATGCAATACAAGGGAGCATAGTTTTCCAAGATATAAGATAGTGTCATATCAAGTGTAACATGGAATAATCGTGAAAGCTTATGCCCTTGCATGCATCCGAGTGAGTCTAGCTCAAGTTTGAAGCATCAATGATGTTCAACTCACTCCTCAAGTGACAAAACACTTTCTCATCAAGTGGCTTAGTAAAGATATCGGCCAATTTTTTGTTAGTACAAACATGCTTGAGATTTATATCTCCTTTGGCAATATGATCACGAATGAAATGATGTCGAACTTGAATATGCTTGGTTCGAGAATGTTGTACGGGATTATGAGCAATTTTTATAGCACTCTCATTGTCACACAACAATGGAACATGTTTCACATGTATGCCATAATCCTTAAGAGTTTGAGTCATCCATAGCAATTGAGCACAACATGATCCAGCGGCAATGTATTCCGCTTCAGCGGTAGATAGAGATACCGAGTTTTTTTCTTGGATGACCAAGACACGAGAGATCTACCAAGAAATTGACATGTACCCGGCGTGGATTTTCTATCAACCTTATCTCCTGCATAGTCCTAGTCGGAATAGCCAACAAGGTTAAAAGAAGATCCCTTGGGATACCATATGCCAAAGTTTGGTGTTTGTATCAAGTATCTCACCATTATTTTCACGGCCTTAAGATGACACTCTTTAGGAGTGGCTTGATATCTAGCGCACCTGCATACACTAAGCATAATGACGGGGCGGGAGACACATTGATATAGCAATGAACCAATCATAGATCGATAAAATTTTTGATCAACCGGTTTGTCCTCCTTGGTAAGATTAACATGTCCACTAGTAGACATAGGGGTTTTCATACCTTTACACTCTTGCATGTTGAACTTCTTGATCAAGTCCTTGGTGTACTTGGTTTGAGAGATGAAAGTTCCTTCTCTCGTTTGCTTGATTTGCAAACCAAGGAAAATTTCAGCTCACACATCATGGACATCTCATACTTCTTGGACATCAACCTTCCAAATTTCTCACTAAATTGTGGGTTAGTAGATCCAAAGATAATATCATCCACATGAATTTGGCACACAAATAATTCACCATTAACTCTCTTAGTGAATAAGGTTGCGTCAATTTTACCAATCTCAAAACCCTTTTCTAGAAGAAACTTTGTTGGGCACTTATACCAAGCACGTGGTGCTTGCTTAAGTCCATAAAGAGCTTTACGAAGCTTGTAAACGTGGTTAGGTTTCTTAGGATTCACAAAACCAGGGGGTTGTTTAACATAGACCTCTTCTTCAATCTCACCATTTAAGAATGCACTTTTAATGTCCATTTGATAAAGCGTGATATCATGGTGATTAGCATAAGCAAGAAGAATGAGGATAGCTTCAAGTCTAGCAAAAAATCCATACCTTCGACTTGGGTGTAGCCTTGAGCCACGAGACGCGCCTTCTTGCGTACGACTTGACCGTCTTCGTCTTGTTTGTTCCGAAACACCCATTTGGTTCCGATGATGTTTTGCTCGTCTTTGGGCTTCTCCACTAGTGTCCACACTTTGTTCCTCTCGAAGTTGTGTAGCTCCTCGTGCATGGCATTCACCCAATCCGGGTCCTGAAGAGCTTCTTCTACCTTCAAGGGCTCAATACTAGAGATGAATGAATAATGCTCACAAAAGTTAGCTAGTCGAGTTTTAGAGCGAGCTATCCTCCCGGTTTGTATGTCACCGAAGATTTGATTTAGAGGATGGCTTTTTTCCACTCTTGCTCGAACTCGGGGTAGCTTTTGCTTGTTGGATGGTGGAGCTTCTTCATCATCATCTTCTTCTTCGTTGTTGTTGAATGTGGCATTCCCTTGAGGTGGTAGTAAAGGAGGTTGTGGTGGATCTTCATGATGATCTTCTTCCTCCTCTTCATCTTGTCGTGTACCGCTTGTGGATGCCTCCATGTCGTGCTGAGGTTTGCCTTGACGTGAAGTAGGGGCTTCCACTTAGGTTGATGAAGTACTCTCCTTCAACTCCATGGGATGAATCTTGCCGATGGACAAGTCTTGGATAGCTTCCAAAGGTTCCTTATCTCCTGCATCATTTGGCAATTGTTCGACTTGCGAACCATTAGATTCATCAAACTTCACATCTACCGTCTCTTCAACTTTTCGGTGAAATTGTTGTAGACACGGTAAGTGTGAGAGTTTGATCTGTAACCAAGTAGGAAACCTTCATGAGATTTAGGAGCAAATTTAGATCGACGATGCTTATCAAGAATGTAACACTTGGAGCCGAATACCCGAAAGTATCCAACTTGGGGCTTGTTACCAGTGAGTAGCTCATATGTCGTTTTACCGAGAAGCTTCTGAAGATAGAGTCGGTTCGTGGCATGAAAACTGTCTCAACGGCTTCCGCCCAAAAGTGTCTTGGCGTCTTGCATTCGTCGAGCATCATTCTTGCCATCTCAATAAAAGTTCGGTTCTTCCTCTCAACAACTCCATTTTGTTGAGGCGTGTACGTAGCCGAGAACTCATGTAGAATCCCTTCTTCATCAAGAAAGGTGTCTACATTTGTGTTCTTGAACTCCGATCCGTTGTCGCTCCGAACTTTCTCGATCCTCACTTGAAACTGATTTTGTGCTTTGGGAGCGAAGTTCTTGAAGGTCTTTTGCACCTCTGACTTATCATCAAGAAAGAATACCCACGTAAATCTGGAAAAATCATCAACTATAACTAGACCAAAGGAATTTCCACCGAGGCTCTTGTAAGCATTGGGACCAAAAATATCCATATGAGGTAACTCGAGTGGTCTCCTAGTAGTCATTATATTCTTTACGGGATGACTTCCACCTAGTTGCTTTCTGGCTTGACAAGCACTACAAAGTCTATCTTTGTCAAAGATAACATCTTTAACACCAAGAATATGATCACCTTTGATGAGCATGTCTAGATTACGCATACCAACATGTCCTAGTCTTCTATGCCAAAGCGAACCTTTAGAAGATTTCGCAATAGGACAAGTGCGAGGTTTGGATCTCTTAGTGAAATCAACAATGTATACATCACCTGTACGAAAACCGGTAAATACCATGTTATGATTATCTTGACGAAACACTTGGCAATCTACTTTGGTAAATAGCACATTAAAACCGAAGTCGGCAAGTCTAGATACGGAAAGAAGATTGTAGCCAAGGGATTCAACAAGCATGACATTTTGAATATAGCTATCATGGGATATGTCCACATTACCAAGACCAAGTACCTTACCCTTGGAGTTTTCTCCAAAAGTCACATACCTTCACGGTCCATGGTTTGGTGTGATCTCTTCAAACATGTCTCTATCTTCGGTCATATGATCGGTGCATCCACTATCAAGAATCCATTCTTTTCCTCTAGACATGTAATCCTTGAAGTTTGCCATGAGACTTAGATTCTTCATAGTCTTCTCATACTCGATGTCGAACAACTCATCTTCATCATAGTAGCCATGTTCCACATTGTCATCATCAAGTGGGACATCCTTGTCATAAGACACAAGAGATTTATTAGAGTTGAGATCATGACAATGTTCAAGTTTATGAATGCGAATGGATTCAACAATGATGTTGTAGATAGTTATGACATCTCCTTTAGCACACATGAGGTCTCTAAGCTCAAATAGATAGTCATCAAACTTAGGATCCCTATGCATCATTTTGTGAAAAGCAATAGTTTTATGAAGGATTTCATCAAGATTACTCAATGAATAATTTGGATATCATTTATCCAAATCACTCCACAAAGTATAAGCACATTCAAAATTCTTCATTTGATCAAACATAATTCTAGGCAATCCTCTAATGATAAGTTTAACAGTTCTAAGATTGCGTAGCATATCAATTTCCTCTTCGTGTGTGGGATGTAAGGGATCAATGGGAGGTACATTGGGGTTCTTAACATACTTGCTCAAATGGAATTCATTGAATAGCTCAAGCATCTCATATTTCCATTGACTATAGTACTCCCCATCGAGAACGGGCACTCTACAACTAATACTCCCCAAACTAGACACATCCATCTTCCTCCACGATGATGAAACCGAAGCTATGGAGACCAAAGCTCTGATACCACTTGTAGGATCGATAGAAGAGATGTCTAGATGGGGGGGGGTGAATAGAATACTTGCAAGAATTAAAACCTAACCTTTTCCCAATTTTAGTTGTGGGCAGATTTTAGCAATGATAGCAAGTCAAGCACACCCTACACATGCATGTCTAAGAGTATAGCAGCGGAAAGTAAAGACAAGCACATGTAGTAGAGGGTAGGGATAGAAGATAGAACACAATTGTAGACACGAAGATTATTCCCGTGGTTCTGATAGGTGGCGCTATCGTACATCCACGTTTATGGAGTCTTCAACCCATGGAGGGTAGCGATCGCGAGAGTCCACGGAGGGCTCCACCCATAAGGGTCCACGAAGTAGCAACCTTGACTATTCCATAACGGCTTCCGTCCACGAAGGACTAGCCTCACTATGGGTAGATCCTCACGAAGTAGGCGATCTCCTTGCCCTTACAAACTTCTTGGTTCAACTCCACAACACGAAGTAGGAGGCTCCCAAGCGACACCTAACCAATCTAGGAGGCACCACCCTCCAAAAGGTAATAGATGTGGTAATGATGATGAACTCCTTGCTCTTGTGCTTCAAGATGATAAACTCCTCAACACTCAATCACTCTCTCATAGATTTGGCTTGGTAGAAGAGATTGATTGGGTGGAAAGCAACTTGAGGAGGCTAGAAATCAAGATCCATATGGTTGGAGTGGATGATCTTGACCTCAACACAATGGTAGGTGGTTCTCTCTCAAAAAATTGGATATGGCAAGTGTGGAATAGTTCTGAGTGCTTCTCTTGCGAGTGAGTGGTGGTGGAGGGGTATATATAGGCATCTCCATAAATCCAATCGTTACACCATTATTGACCAACTCGGTGAAACCGAAGTAAAACTCGGTCGTACCGATTAGTTCAAAATGTGGCAACTTTAGGAATCTCGGTGAGACCGATATATGATTCTCGGTAGTACCGATATGAGTGGCCGAGGGCAGTTTCCAAACTCGGTGACACCGAATCATAAAACTCCGAAATTCTGATTTTATAAAATGGGACACCAGAATGTTGGTCACCAAAACTCGGTTGCACCGATATAGAACTTGGTTGTACCGAGAAGCTAGGGTTTGGCTGGGTTCTGTCTCAGATGAAAATCGGTCGGGCTGAGTAGAAAAACTTGGTGGCACCGATTTTATGTAGTAGGGTTTAGACAGAGTATTTTTGTGGGAGAGCTTGTGGGTGTTTTTGGTGGCTAGCACTTGTGCACGTGGAGCATTTTGTTCACAAACATTACCTCACCCCCTTTTAATAGTATTGGCTTTCCTATGGACTCAAAGTGATTTCTCATAAAGTAAAATGTAGAGTCTCTTTGCTTGAAGCTTTGCCAATCCTATTCCTTGCATCTTCTTCTTCTTCTTCTTGGGGAATCTCCTCACACCCTTTTGCCAACAATCCCTGTGGACTAGACCTGAAATACACTAGGTAAAAATATTAGTCCAAGAGAGAATGTATGTTGTCATGAATTAGCAAATCCACCAAGGGAGCATATGTGCTTTCAATTTCCCCCTTTTTGGTAATTGATGACAACATACAATCAAAGCTTCAAGTGAATATACACAAAGATATAATGAAGACTTTGAGAGACACATGACTAAAATATGCTCCCCCTAAATGTGTGCAATCCCTTGAGAGAATAGTTGCTTTGGAATGCAAGGACACACATATAGTAGAAGGGATATGAAGAGTCATGTGTATCTTGGCTAAAGTTTATGTTTTTGCACCGTATCAATTCTACTTATCTTGTGAGTCATCCCTGACGTGGCTTGAGACTGCGTCGGTATTTCCCCAAAGAGGAATGGATGATGCAGCACAGCTACGGTAAGTATTTCCCTCAGTTATGAAACCAAGGTTATCGAACCAGTAGGAGAACCAAGCAACACTATGTAAACGGTACCTGCACACAAAGAACAAATACTTGCAACCCGACGCGTAAGAGAGGTTGTCAATCTCTCCACGGTAAAAATATAGATTAGTTTGTATGAGATTGGATAAATAGGTCGCACAAGAACACAAAATAAAAGACGCAAATAAAAAAGTGCAGCAAGGTATTTTTGGGTTTTTGGAATAATAGATCTGAAAACAAAAGCGGAAAAAGATAGATCGGAAAGCAAAATATTAAAAGGATAGACCCGGGGGCCGTAGATTTCACTAGTGGCTTCTCTCATGAGTATAGCACACGGTGGGAGAACAAATTACTGTTGGGTAATTCATAGAAGATCAAATAATCATGATGATATCAAAGGCGATGATCAATATATAGGCATCACGTCCAAGATTAGTAGACCGAAACGATTCTGCATCTACTACTATTACTCCACACATCGACCGCTATCCAGCATGCATCTAGTGTATTAAGTTCATGGAGAAACGGAGTAATGCAATAAGAACGATGAAATGATGTAGACAAGATCTATTCATGTAGGAATAGACCCCATCTTTTTATCCTTAATAGCAAAGATACATGCGTGCCTCGCTGCCCCTTCTGTCACTGGGGGAGGACACCGCAAGATCGAACCCATCACAAAGCACCTCTTCCCATGGCAAGAAAAATCGATCTAGTTGGCCTAACTAAACCAAAGATTCGAAGAAGAAATACGAGGCTATAAATAATCATGCATATAAGAGATCAAAGAAGATTCAAATAATATGCATGGATAGAAACTGATCATGAACTCAAACTTCATCGGATCCCAACAAACACACCGCAAAAAGTCATTACATCAAATAGATCTTCAAGAGACCATTGTATTGAGAATCAAAAGAGAGAGAGAAAGTCATCTAGCTACTGCCTACGGCCCCGTAGGTCTGTGGTGGACTACTCACGCATCATCAGAGAGGCACCAATGAGGATGATGAACCCCTCCGTGATGGTGTTGGCTTGGATCTCGTGGTTCTGGAACATGCGGCGGCTAGAAGTGTATTTCGTCGACTCGTCTAATGTTTCTGGAATATTTTGGTATTTATAGAGCTGAGAGGCAGTGGAGGAGACCCCCGTGGGCCCCACAACCCATCAGGGCGCACCGGGGGCTTCTGGCACACCCTGGTGTCTTGTGGGCCCCATTGGCCTCTCCCAGGTGCTTCCTTGGCTCACAAGTTGTCTTCTGGTCCAAAAAATCTCCAAAAAGTTTCGTGGCAACTCCATTTGGTACTGATATTCTACGAAGTAAAAAACATCAAGTGCACTGGGCACTATGTCAATAGGTTAGTCCCAAAAAATGATATAAAGTTGCTATAAAATGATTGTAAAACATCCAAGAATAATCATATAACAGCATGAAACAATCAAAAGTTATAGATACGTTGGAGACGTACCAATCCCAAAGGCTTTAGTTGGCATAAACACCAATTTAAACATAAAAACACAATCATTATAGAGGCAATATTCATGTTATAAAAAATAGAAAGTAAAAAAGCAAAATTAAGGATAACTATTGGGTTGCCTCCCAACTAGCGCTATTGTTTTACGCCCCTAGCTAGGCATATGGCATAGTTTCAAGTGTTGTCATGTTTGACACTCCACCCATAAGTAGCACTCATGATTGATTTATAAGGTGGTTCAATTCTCTTCCTAGGGAACTGTTCCATCCCTTTCTTTAATGGAAATTGGAACCTTATGTTTCCTCTTTCATATCAATAATTGCACCTATAGTTCGTAGAAAAGGTCTTCCAAGTATTATTGGACAAGTAGGATTGCATTCAATATCAAGCACAATGAAATCTATAGGCAAATAATTTATTTTTGCAATAATAAGAACATCATTTATTCTACCCAATGGTTTCTTGATGGTAGAATCCGCAAGATGCAAGTTAAGGGAACAATCTTGAATATTGGTGAGACCAAGCACATCACAAAGAGATTTAGGTATTTTTGAAACACTAGCACCAAGGTCACACAAGGCATTGCATTCATAATCTTTCAGTTTTATTTTGATAGTAGGTTCTCATTCATCATGCAACTTTCTAGGAATAGAAACTTCTAGTTCAAGTTTGTCATCATAAGCTTTTATCATCGCTTCTACTATATGTTGAGTAAAAGCTTTATTTTGTTCATAAGCATTGGGTGAGCTAATAATGGATTGCAACAAGGAAATACATTCTACTAAAGAGAAACTTTCATAATTAAAGTCCTTGTAATCCAAGATAGTGGTCACATCACTAGTTAAAGTTTTAACCTCTCCAAACCCACTCTATTTCAATTTTATCATTACAATCATCACCATCCAAGCAAACGGGACGCATCCTAGTCCTAGCTAAAGTTGACTCATCTTCAGTCCCTTTATCATTTACTTTCAGATTAGTAAATAAAGATTAAATAGGAGAAGTACCAATCATTTTAAGATCTTCATCATGATTCCGGTTAAAACCGGGTGGAAGAGCTTTTTCTAAGAATTCCCGCTTAGCTTTCAACTTAGCGGTCCTCTCCTTAATTTCATTAATAGATATTTGGATAGATTTAATAGTCTCATTAAAATCATGCTTGGGTGGCAAAGTTTAATTTTTAAGAGTTTCCACATCAAGAGCAATCATATCCATGTTTTTAGCCAAATCATCAACTTTATGCAACTTTTCTTCTACCATAGTATTTAAAATCTTTTGAGAACTAATAAATTCTTTAATGGTGTTCTCAAGATCGAAGGATATCCTATTATTATTTGTAGAAGAATTTCCATAAGAATTTCCATAATTGTTAGAGGAATTACTGGGATATGGTCTAGCATTGAAATTCCCTCTATAGGCATTGTTGTTGATATTGTTTCACGAGATAAAGTTCACATCGATTGCATCATCATTTTGCTCAATCAAGGTAGACAAAGGCACATCATTGGGATCAACATGAGCATTTTTACTAGCAACCATTTTCATAAGAGTATCCACTTTTTCACTCAAAGTAGTGATTTCTTCGACATAATTTACCTTTTTACCAGTTGGAGATCTTTCGGTATTCCATTGAGACTAGTTTGTCATGATGTTGTCCAGAAGTTTGGTGGCCTCTCCTAATGTCACCTTCATGAAGGTACCACCTGCAGCAGAATCTAGAAGATTTCTAGACACAAAGTTTAGTCGAGCATAGATTTTTTTTGGATAATCATCTACAAGTTTAAACCACGCGTAGGGCAATTTCTAATCATTAATTTAATCCTCTCCCAAGCTTGTGAAACATGTTCTTGATCATGTCATTTAAAATTCATAATTTTATTTCTAAGGGAGATGATCTTAGCAGGAGGAAAATACTTGGCAATAAAAGCATCTTTACACTTATTCCATGTTCCAATACTATTACGTGGTAAAGGTGAAAACCAAGCCTTAGCTTTACTTGTAGTGAAAAAGGAAATAATTTTAATTTGACCACATCATTATCCTTATCCGTTTTCTTTTGCATATCACATAATTCAACAAATGTATTAAGATGAGCAGCGGGATCCTCATTAGGACTTCTCGAATTTTTTTCTTTCATGACAAGATTCAGCAATGCTGCATTAATATCATAAAACTCCGCACTAGTGTCGGGTGGTATTGGAGTACTAATAAAATCATTGTTATTAGTATTTTAGAATTCACACAACTTAGTAGTATCTTGAGACATGCTGACCGAGCAACCAAAGTAACAAGCAGGACAAGTAAACTAACGAGCAAAGAAGTAAACTAGCAACTAGTAAAGATAAATATTTTTGTATTTTTGATTTCTATGAAGCAAGCAAAATATAACAGAAAATAAAAAGTGGAAATAGTGAATGATAATTTGTGAGAAGTTACCGGATAGTAGGTTGGTCATACTCCCCGGCAACGGCGCCAGAAATCCTTCCTCATACTTGTGATCTGCGTTGGGTTTTCTGTCAAGAGGAACGGGTGATGCAGCATGTTATAGATAAGTATTTACCTCAGTAGAGAACCAAGGTTTATTGAACCAATAGGAGTATCACACAACCCCCATCTTCAGCAACTGCATACAAAGAAGCAAACACTTGCACCCAACGCGGGCAAGAGGGTTGTCAATCCCCTTGGACTTGTTATTTGCAAGCTAGTGAAGTATATACATGATAGTTGAATATTGTAAATTGCAAAATAAAATAAAAACAAATGAATGACAGCAAGGTATTGAAAGCTTTTGTAAATTTATAAGTGAATAGATCCGGGGGGCGTACTGTTCTCTAGTGGCATCTCTCATGAAGTAGGCATACGGTGGGTAAACAAATTACTGTTGGGCAATTGATAGAAAAGCGCATAGTTATGCAATATTTATTCATGGCAATGATCATGTATATATAGGCATCACATCCATAAGCAAATAGGCTGACTCCTGCCTGCACCTATTACTATTACTCCACCCATCGACCGCTATCCAGCATGCATCTAGATTATTAGGTAAAATAAAGTAATGCTTGGAGAACAATGACATGATGTAGACAAAGAGAATTCAATCAATATGAATTAACCCCTCATTTTATCCTTAGTGCAAACAATACAAAGACGTATCTTGTCCCCTTCTGTCACTAGGATATAGAAACCCGTCAGATTGAACCCACTACAACGCACCCCTCTCACTGAAGAAATATCAATCTAGTTGGCCGAACTATTTCAATAGATCGGAGAGATTTACGAAGCTATAATAATCATGCAAATAAGAATCATAATAGAAATAAGAGAAGACTCAAATCTTTTTCATGAATAATTTGAACATAAACCCACAATTCATCGGATCCCAACAAACGCACCGCACAAAGTGATTACATCGAATAGATTACCGCGAAGATGCGATGAACTTTGTATTGAAGATCAAGAGAGAAAGAGAGAGAGAGAGAGAGAGAGAGAGAGAGAGAGAGAGAGAGAGACATCTAGGTACTAACTACGGACCCGTAGGTCTGTAGGAAACTACTTACACATCACCATGGGAACAACAAGGTTGATGTAGAGGCCCTCCGTGATCGATCCCCCCTCCGGCAGGGCATCGGGACAGGGCTCCATATGGGCACACAGCAGAACAGAGACTTGTGGCGGTGGAAAAAGTGTTTCAGGAGGCTCTCTAGGGTTTTGGGGATTTATTGGAATTTATAGGCCAGAGAGGGGCACCGAGAGACGCCCAAGGGGGCCACCACATAACAGGGCACGACCGCCCCCTTGGGCACGCCTTGTTGTGTGGTGGATCCCTTGTGGAGCCTCCGGCCTCCTCCCGAAGCTTCCAGGTCTTCTTTTGGTCAAGAAAAAATCATAAAAAGTTTCGGGACAATTGGACTTCGTTTGGTACTGTAAACCTAAAAAGCCAAAAACATGCAGAAAACAACAACTGGCACTGGGCACTGGGTTAATAGGTTAGTGCTCAAAAATAATATGAATTGGTAAATAATCACCCCAAAAACATCCTAGAATGATAATATTATAGCATGGAACAATAAAAAATTATAGATGCGTTGGAGATGTATCAGTCGTTTGTACTCGGGCCATAAGTGCGTCATCTATAAACATGCCATTAGGGGGCCATTCATAGCGCTACGATTTGAGTAAGGCATGTGGGCCTTAAATAAGCCTTGACCGGCCCGCACTTTAAGTGTACATGCTCTACGTGGTCGTCACAAGTGTCAGCACTTCATAGACACACGTGGTCCAGTGCACGTGCTACATTTGTTCCAACAATGAGCCGAAGTGTGGCCTCGTTCCCCAGTAGAAAGCCGACACATGGAGGATCAACATGGGGGCACGTCTCTAATGATTATCAGATCGAACCCTACACCCGTTTGCTTAACGGCAACCCATTACAGATGCTGCCACATGTTGGTTACCGTTGAAGAAACACTTCCACGACGAGTCATTTTCCATTATGGAAGAGCACACTTCCACGATGCAAAATTGATTATTGTAATGGAACTGATCTAGGATAGCAACATTATGACCATCTTGATGGAAACATGAAAACGTCATGGATATACATGGATGAGAAAAAAACGACCGACTATAAAAAACGCCTATCATCACGGATGTGTCTTTTTTTTGTAGTGCCAGTCATCGGGTACTTGAATGTGCTGCAGCGGATTTAAATTTCAGCAATATCCTAGATTAACATGGCAAACAAATGTTTGTTAGAACCCAAGAGCTTCCAGTGCGAACAAAGTGCACTGAACAGAGAGAAAAAACTCATTTTCAAAAATCTTTTACCAATGAAACTAATTTATTCCAAGCAGTATGAAAAGAGTTTTTTTTAGTTTCTTGTAAACATAAGATGGAGCAGCTAGATTCCTCAAATTTGTTGGACAGGGCAAGGAGATGGGTGGACTAGGTATCATGGCCTCTCGTTGGATGAGCGCGACCCTCATGCTTAGGTTGGTCTGGCGGATCATCCCAGGCAAGGAGGGCTTGTTATTGCAGCTAATCCAGGCGAAGTACCTACGGGGCTTGCCTTTACTAGCATGTGGCCGCTCGGAAGGGTCACAATTCTGGTGGTCCATATAGAAGCTCAAGAATGAGATTTACGCGGGGCTTTCATTTACGATTGGGAATGGGGAAGGGGTGTTGTTTTGGATGGATCGATGGGTAGGAAGAACCCCTATGTACACTGGGTTTCCTCGTCTGTTCACTATCTGCGGGAACCCCTCCCTCCTAGTTCCGGAGGAGATCTATGATGGCCAATGGAACATAATTTTCCATTGCTCATTCGGTCTAGCGGAGATGTTAGAATGGTCTCCTCTTTTGGCGACCATCCCGCCGGCCGTGGAGATCGCTCCTGACCAGGCTAGCTGGCTTCTCTCCCCCTCGGGAGAATTTTTAGTGGCCTCGGCCTACCGGGCGCTTTGTCGGCGGCCGGTGCTTCAGTGGGTGGGGCCCCTCTTGAAGGAACCTATACCCCTAAAGATTAAGATTTTTGTTTGGCATCTTCTAAGGGATCGCCTCCCGTCTGGGACGGAGGTGCTCAAGCGGCATGGTCCGGGTGATGGAGTATGTCCCATATGTCGATTCATGGAGAATGGGCTCCACACGGTGTCTAGATCGATGTGGAGCTTTGTTCGGGAGGCCCTTGGGCCTGAGTGGGAGGCATCGGATCTAGCCATGTTCCTCCAGGCTAGAGTGGTGCGGCCTGGTAGGCAGCATCGTCTGTTTTGGCTTATTTTTGCCGCTCTCACCTAGACACTATTGACTATGCGTAATAAGATGGTGATCGAGAGAGTCTTCCTACGACGTGCTTCTGACGCATTCTTCAAATTCCTTGCATTCCTACAGCACTGGCACCCACTGGTTAGATAGAGGGATCAAGAGCGCCTGGCGCAGATGTTGTCGGCCCTTCAGGTGACGGCGCGTCGTCTTGCTTCACCGACTTCACCGTAATTTGATGGCCACTTGGTGGTATTTTTTTATACTTTCTCTCTTCTTTCTTTGGGCGTACTGTGTTGTGATACGTCCATTTTGCATCATGATTTCCTACTGTTATTTACTTTGTTTTATTGAATTATAATGCCTTGGGGAGTGATTCTAATGCCTTTTCTCTCATAATATGCAAGGTTTACACCAAGAGGGAGAATACCGGCAGCTGGAATTCTGGACATAAGAAAAGCACGTCAGAGATACCTATTCTGGACAACTCCAATGAAGCTGAAATTATACAGAGAATATTTTTGCATTTAATAAAAAATACTAGAGCAGAAAACTACCGGAGGGGGCCACCCAGGTGGGCACAACCCACCAGGGCGCGCCAGGCCCCCCTGGCGCGCCCTGATGGGTTGTGGCCACCTCGGCCCACCTCCGGTGCCCATCTTCTGGTATAAGGTCACTCTTGACCTAGAAAAAATTAGAGGAGGACTTTCGGGACGAAGCACCGCCGCCTCGAGGCGGAACTTGGGCAGGAGCTTTTTTGCCCTCCGGCGGAGCGATTCCGCCGAGGGAACTTCCCTCCCGGAGGGGGAAATCGAAGCTATCATCATCACCAACACCCCTCTCATCTTTGGGAGGCCAATCTTCATTGACATCTTCAAAAGCACCATCTCCTCCCAAACCCTAATTCATCTCTTGTGTTCAATCTTTGTACCGGAACCTCAGATTGGTACCTGTGGGTGACTAGTAGTGTTGATTACCTTGCGTAGTTGATTACTATATGGTTTATTTGGTGGAAGATTATATGTTCAGATCCATTATGCCATTCAATACTCCTCTGATCTTGAGCATGATTATTATTTGTGATTAGTTACTTTCGTTCTTGAGGTCACGGGAGAAGTCATGTTGCGAGTAATCATGTGAATTTGATATGTGTTCGATATTTTGATGATATGTATGTTGTGATTCCCTTAGTTGTGTCATGTGAACATCGACTACATGACACTTCACCATTCATGGGCCTAAGGGAATGCAATGTGGATTAGTTATTAGATGATGGGTTGTTAGAGTGACAGAAGCTTAAACCCTAGTTTATGCGCTACTTCGTAAGGGGCTGATTTGGATCCACATGTTTAATGCTATGGTTAGACTTTGTCTTAATACTTTTCTCGTAGTTGCGGATGCTTGTGAGGGGGTTAATCATAAGTAGGATCTTAGTTCAAGTAAGAACAACACCTTAGCACCGGTCCACCCACATATCAAACTATCAAAGTAGCGAACACGAATCAAACCAACATGATAAAAGTGACTAGACAAAATTCCCGTGTACCCTCAAGAACACTTTGCCTATTACTAGTGATTGTTCTGGCCTGTCCTTTGCCTCAAAAGTATTGGGCTACCTTGCTGCACCTTGTTTACCATTACCGCGACTTGCTTGTTACCAATTATCTTGCTATCAAACTATCTGTTACCTACAATTTCAGTGCTTGTAGAAATTACCTTGCTGAAAACCGCTTGTCATTTCCTTCTGCTCCTTGTTGGGTTCGACATTCTTACTTATCGAAAGGACTACGATTGATCCCCTAGACTTTTGGGTCATCAAGACTCTTTTCTGGCGCCATTGCCGGGGAGTGAAGCGCTCTTGGTAAGTGGAAATCGGTAAGGAAAAACTTATACTACATGCTGAAATTTATCGCTACTTGGCACTATGGAAAACAATCCTTTGAGGGGTTTGTTCGGGGTATATTCACCTCGACCAGAACCACAATTAGTTGCCCCTCAACCTACAACACCTACTGAAAATGTTACTTATGAAATTCCTTCGGGTATGTTAGAACAACTGCTTGCTAAACCTTATGCAGGAGATGGAACTGAACATCCTCATATGCACCTTTTATATGTGAATGAAATTTGTGGATTATTTAAGCTTGCAGGTTTACCCGAAGATGAAGTTAAGAAGAAGGTTTTCCCTTTATCTTTGGAGGGAAAAGCATTGACATGGTATAGGCTATGTGATGATCTTGGATCGTGGAACTGGAATCGTTTGCAATTGGAATTTCACCAAAAGTTTTATCCCATGCATCTAGTTCACCAAAAGTTTTTATGCTCAACTTTCTCATAATGATCAATCCATGCTCGATACTTCTTGTGTTGGTTCTTATATAACGAAGACTATTGAATTCAAGTGGGATCTCTGAGAAAGAATTAAACGCAACTCTGAAGATTGGGAACTCGACGAAGGTAATGAGTCAGGTATAAAGCTTGCATTTGATTGTGTTAAATCTTTTATGAATACCGATACTTTTCACAAGTTTAGCACTAAATATGGACTTGACTCTGAGATAGTAGCCTCTTTCTGCGAAGCATTTGCTACTCACGTTGACCTCCCTAAGGAGAAGTGGTTTAAATATCATCCCCCGATTAAAGAAGAAATTAAAGAACCGGTCGTAGCTAAAGAAGAAACCATCCTTTGCAATGTTGATCCAGTTGTGCCTACCGCTTATATTGAAAACCACCTTTCCCTGTTAGGATAAAGGAACATGCTAGGGTATCAACTGTGATTCGTAAGAGTAATATAAGAGCACCTAAACCCTCTGAGAAAATTAAAGTAGAACCTAGTGTTGCTATGGTTAAAGATCTCTTGGTAGAAAATATTGATGGGCATGTTATCTACTTTTGTGATGAAGCTGCTAGAATTGCTAAACCTGGTGAAAAAGATAAACATAGACCCATAGTAGGCTTGCCTGTTGTCTCAGTTAAAATAGGAGATCATTGCTATCATGGTTTATGTGATTTGGGTGCTAGTGTGAGTGCTATCCCTTTTACTCTATACCAAGAAATTATGGATGAAATAGCACCTGCTGAAATGGAAGACATTGATGTTACTATTAAACTTGCTAATAGGGACACTATTACACCACTTGGGATTGTTAGAGATGTTGAAGTCTTGTGTGGGAAACTAAAATACCCTACTGGTTTTCTAGTCCTTGGTTCCCCACAAGATGACTTTTGTCCCATTATCTTTCGTAGACCTTTCTTGAGCACCGTCAATGCTAAGATAGATTGTGAAAAACAAATTGTCGGTGTCAGTTTTGGTAATGTGTCTCATGAGTTTAATTTTTGCAAGTTTAGTAGACAACCTCGTGATAAAGCGCTATCTAGTAAGGATGAAATAATTGGTCTTGTTTCTATTGCTGTGCCTCCTGCTGATCCATTAGAACAATTTTTGCTTGACCATGAAAATGATATGCACCTGCGTGAATGAAATAAAATAGGTCAAATTTTCTTCGAACAACAACCTCCCTTGAAACACAATTTGCCTATTGAAACTCTTGGGGGTCCTCCTCCATCTAAAGGTGATCCTGTGTTTGAATTGAAACAATTGCCTGACACTTTGAAGTATGCTTATCTTGATGAGAAAAAGATATATCCTGTTATTATTAGTTCTAACCTTTCAGAACATGAAGAAGAAAGATTATTGAAAGTTTTAAGGAAGCACCGGGCTGCTATTGGATATACTCTTGATGATCTTAAGGGCATTAGTCCCACTCTATGTCAGCAGAAGATCAATATGGAATCTGATGCTAAACCCGTTGTTGATCATCAACGGCGATTGAATCCGAAGATGAAAGAAGTGGTAAGAACTGAAATATTAAAGCTTCTGGAAGTAGGTATAATCTATCCCATAGCTGATAGTAGATGGGTAAGTCCCGTTCATTGTGTCCCTAAGAAGGGAGGTATTACCATCGTTCCTAATGATAAGAATGAACTCATCCCACAAAGAATTGTCACTCGCTATAGAATGGTAATTGATTTTAGAAAATTAAATAAAGCTACTAGGAAAGATCATTACCCCCTATCGTTCATTGATCAAATGCTAGAAAGACTATCTAAGAACACACACTTTTGTTTCCTAGATGGATATTCTGGTTTCTCTCAAATACCGGTGTCACAATCTGATCAAGAGAAAACTACCTTTACTTGCCCTTTTGGAACCTATGCTTATAGACGTATGCCTTTTGGTTTATGCAATGCACCTGCTACCTTTCAAAGATGTATGACTACTATATTCTCTGATTTTTGTGAAAATATTGTGGAGGTTTTTATGGATGATTTTTCCGTTTACGGGACTTCTTTTGATGATTGCTTAAGCAACCTTGATCGAGTTTTGCAGAGATGTGAACAAACTAATCTCGTCTTGAATTGGGAGAAGTGCCACTTTATGGTTAATGAAGGCATTATCTTGGGGCACAAAATATCCGAATGAGGTATTGAGGTGCATAAAGCTAAAGTTGATGCAATTGAGAAAATGCCATGTCCTAAAGATGTTAAAGGTATTCGAAGTTTCCTTGGTCATGCTGGTTTTTATAGGAGGTTTATTAAAGACTTCTCTAAAATTTCTAGGCCTCTAACTAATATTTTGCAAAAGGATATTCCTTTTGTTTTTGATGATGATTGTATGGAAGCCTTTGAAACACTCAAGAAAGCCTTAACCTCTGCACCTATCGTTCAACCACCTGATTGGAACTTGCCTTTTGAAATTATGTGTGATGCTAGTGACTATGAGGTTGGTGTTGTTCTAGGACAAAGAGTTGATAAGAAATTAAATGTTATCAATTATGCTAGTAAAACTCTAGACAGTGCCCAATGAAACTATGCTACTCCTGAAAAAGTATTTTTAGCAATTGTGTTTGCTTGTGATAAATTTAGATCCTATATTGTTGACTCCAAAGTTATTGTTCACACCGATCATGCTGCTATAAAATACCTTATGGAAAAGAAAGATGCTAAACCTAGACTCATTAGGTGGGTTCTCTTGCTTCAAGAATTTGACTTACACATCGTTGATAGGAAGGGAGCTGAGAACCCCGTAGCTGATAACTTGTCTAGGTTAGAAAATATTCTTGATGACCCACTACCCATTGATGATAGTTTCCCTGACGAACAGTTAGCTGCAATAAGTGTTTCACAAAACACTCCTTGGTATGATGATTATGCTAACTACATTGTCGCTAAACATATACCACCTAGCTTTACTTACCAACAAAAGAGAAAAAAAATCTATGACTTAAGACATTACTTTTGGGATGACCCACACCTTTATAAAGAAGGTGTAGATGGTATTATTAGACGTTGTGTACCTGAGCATTAACAAGAACAAATCCTACAGAAATGTCATTCCGAAGCTTATGGAGGACATCATGCAGGAGATAGAACTGCTCATAAGGTATTGCAATCTGGTTTTTATTGGCCTACTCTCTTCAAAGATGCCCGTAAGTTTGTCTTGTCTTGTGATGAATGTCAAAGAATTGGTAATATCGATAAGCGTTAGGAAATGCCTATGAATTATTCACTTGTTGTTGAACCATTTGACGTTTGGGGTTTTGATTATATGGGGCCTTTTCCTTCCTCCAACGTGTACACTCATAGTTTGGTTGCGGTTGATTATGTCACTAAGTGGGTAGAAGCTATTCCAACTAGTAGTGTTGATCACCACACCTCCATTAAAATGCTTAAAGAGGTTATCTTCCCGAGGTTTGGAGTCCCTAGATACTTAATGACCGATGGTGGTTCACACTTTATCCATGGTGCTTTCCGTAAGATGCTTGCTAAATATGATGTTAACCATAGAATTGCATCACCCTATCATCCTCAATTTAGTGGTCAAGTTGAACTTAGCAATAGAGAAATAAAACTAATATTACAAAAATTTGTCAATAGGTCTCGTAAGAATTGGGCTAAGAAATTAGATGATGCACTTTGGGCCTATAGAATAGCTTATAAGAATCCTATGGGTATGTCTCCATATAAAATGGTATATGGGAAAGCTTGTCATTTGCCTCTAGAATTAGAACACAAAGCATTTTGGGCAATTAAGGAACTTAACTATGATTTCAAACTTGCCGGTGAGAAGAGGTTATTTGATATTAGCTCCCTAGATGAATGGAGAACCCAAGCGTATGAAAATGACAAGTTATTCAAAGAAAAGGTAAAAAGATGGCATGACAAAACAATCCAAAAGCAGGAATTCAAAATAGGAGATTATGTTCTTTTGTTCAACTCTCGTTTAAGATTTTTTGCAGGAAAACTTCTCTCAAAATAGGAAGGACCATATATTATCGAAGAGATTTATCGTTCTGGAGCTATCAAGATTAATAACGCAGAAAGTACTAACCCGAAGGTGGTCAATTGACAAAGAATTAAGCATTATATCTCAGGTACGACTATTAATGTTGAAAGGAGGAACACATAAAGGAAACCTTCCGGAATGCTCCAGAATTCTTAAAAATAGGAGGTACGTGATACGGTAAGTAAACGGACTCCGAAAAATCCGCAAAAATATTTTTTGTCAGTTTTGGAATATTTTAGAATTTTGGAAATAAAGAAATAAACCGGAAGGTGATCGAGGTGAGCACGATACACCAGGGCGCGCCAGGCACCCCTAGGCGCGCCCTGGTGGGTTGTGCCCACCTCGGATGCCTTCCCGACTCCGTTTTCCTTCCATATACTTGTTCCCCAAGAATAAAAATTCTCTATATATACCCCCGACTGTTTTGATGACCGCATCGCAGAAAAATCCTCTGTTCTTGTTTCTTGCTATTTTCTCATCAGATCTAGATCTCCATGGCTCCACCAAGCTCCTCCAAGGACAAGTTCTTCGAGAAGGTCATCAACCTGTACTTGCCAGAGGTGATGAAGCACCCTCAAGCCATTGAGATGCGTGAGGGAGTGCTCCACATCCGCGATGTTCAGGGACCCAAGAAGACCGGAAGCGTGGAGGCTAGGCTGGAGGCGGTGGAACAGGAAATCTTCAAGTGCCAGAAGATGGTGGAGTGTGGACTTAGTGCCAGTCACTCCATGATCATGGAATTCACCCATGATCAAATGGTGGATGGCCGGTCTGTGAATGACAACATCTCCATCCTCAACGAGCAAATTAACTTTCTGCAGAGCCAAGTTTATGATCTTCAAAACCAAGTCTTCGAATATGAAGCGAGATTTAAAGGTATGAGCTTAGCTGCCAGTTGTAGGACTCAGGGGACTCTCGCGTCAACCTTTGATGGGGAGCCCTTACCCTGGAAGCTGGAGGACAAGCTTACTACATCATCATCGCCACCTACATCAACACCTCCACCTTCTTCATCACCACCACCAAAGGAAACTTGAGCACACGGGTATGGGCACTCCCCTTGGCTTGAGCCAAGCTTGGGGGAGGTGCCCCGGTATCGTATCACCATCACTTTTATTCACCTTTACCTATTTTAGTTCGATCTTTAGTTTCCCTTTGCTTTAGTTGAATAAAAGTTTAGCATGATCTATTTTCATGTGTTAGTTCCGTGATCTATCTATGTAATCGAGTGAGAGTTATATAATAAAGTTTAGTTTGAGTTTTTGCCTCTCTACTTTCTTGGTGCAATTAAAATAAAGAAAAGAAAAACAAATGAAAAGAATCATAGGCTAATCCTACGGTGAGTAATGACATCACATAATGAAAAGTATAAGTAGTAAAATTTATTGGAGATTAACAAACATAGCATTGGTCAAGGATGCAATTCATGAAAGAATTAATAAAGGAAGAGAAGATTCACATGCAAATACACTATCTTGGACATCTTTTATGATTGTGAGCCCCCATCAAATATTATATGCCAAATTTTTTGATGTTGGACAAGGAAGACAATGTAATGATTTATGTTTGTTCATGTCCACATAGAAGTTATATTGTCATAGATCCTGTAACATGTGGTGCTTGCTCAATATCTTTGCTAGCCAAAAATTCTGCACCAAGTAGAGATACTACTTGTGCATCCACAAACCCAAACCCAAATTCTTTCTTTGAGTGTCCACCATACCTACCTATGGATCGAGATAGATCCTTCAAGTAAGTTTTCATCGGTGCAACAAGGCAATAAAAATTGCTTCTAAAAGTGTTTTGATCAATTAGTGTAAGAGAAAATTGAGCGCTATACGAACTTATGATGGCAAAGTAATAAAAGCGACGGACTGCATAATAAAGGTTGCTATCATAGGGGGCAATATAGCGTGACGTTCTTTTACATTAAAGGATTGGGCATATAAACAAATAAGCGCATGACAACCTCTGCTTCCCTCTGCGAAGGGCCTATCTTTTACTTTTAAGTATTTACTTTTATGCAAGAGTCAAAGTATTCCTCCCTATTCCTTTTTACTTTTTCTTTTGCAAGCATCATGTGGTGAGGAAAGATCTAGGCACATATATCCAGTTGGATATGGGTGGGCATGAGTTATTATTGTTGACATCACCCTTGAGGTGAGTAAGTTGGGAGGCGAAACTATATGCCCCTATCTTCCTATGTGTCTGGTTGAAACTTTTTGTTCATGGGTATGCCATGAGCGTTAGCAATCATAGAAGACTAAATGATGGTTGAGTATGTGGACTTGCCAAAAGGCTCCGACATGAGACCCTTCCAGAAAATATGATGAATTCTAGTTGCAAAGTTGACTGAGAACATAGTTTGTTGGTTCCCAATATGGTTTATGCTTCATACTTCTTTGTTGTGATGAATTGTTACTTGTTCATAAGAAGCTATATGATAAAAATGTATTGAAATAAATTTTATGTTAGAGTTTGTTGCTGCTATGTTAAGAAGCATGATGCTTCTATGTCCGTATTTTGTTTTTATCGACACCTCTCTCTCAAACCATGTGGACATGCTTCTCAATATCGACTTTCGCTTGAGGACAAGCGAGGTCTAAGCTTGGGGGAGTTGATACGTCCATTTTGCATCATGATTTCCTACTGTTATTTACTTTGTTTTATTGAATAATAAAGCCTTGGGCAGTGATTCTAATGCCTTTTCTCTCATAATATGCAAGGTTTACACCAAGAGGGAGAATACCGGCAGCTGGAATTCTGGACCTAAGAAAAGCACGTCAGAGATACCTATTCTGCACAACTCCAATGAAGCTGAAATTTTACGGAGAATATTTTTGCATTTAATAAAAAATACTGGAGCAGAAAACTACCGGAGGGGGCCTCCCAGGTGGGCACAACCCACCAGGGCGCGCCAGGCCCCCCTGGGCGCGCCCTGATGGGTTGTGGCCACCTCGGCCCACCTCCGGTGCCCATATTCTGGTATAAGGTCACTCTTGACCTATAAAAAATCAAAGGAAGACTTTCGGGACGAAGCGCCGCCGCCTTGAGGCGGAACTTGGGCAGGAACACTTTTGCCCTCCGGCGGAGCGATTCCGCCGGGGGAACTTCCCTCCCGGAGGGGGTAATCGAAGCTATCGTCATCACCAACACCCCTCTCATCTTTGGGAGGCCAATCTTCATCAACATCTTCAACAGCACCATCTCCTCCCAAACCCTAGTTCATCTCTTGTGTTCAATCGTTGTACCGGAACCTCAGAATGGTACCTGTGGGTGAGTAGTAGTGTTGATTACCTTGCGTAGTTGATTACTATATGGTTTATTTGGTAGAACATTATATGTTCAGATCCATTATGCCATTCAATACTCCTCTTATCTTGAGCATGATTATTACTTGTGAATAGTTACTTTCGTTCTTGAGGTCACGGGAGAAGTCATGTTGCGAGTAATCATGTGAATTTGATATGTGTTCGATATTTTGATGATATGTATGTTGTGATTCCCTTAGTGGTGTCATGTGAACGTCGACTACATGACACTTCACCATTCATGCACTACTGGAATCAACAACTTTGCCGTCCGCCATGGCTGACGGCAAAGGCATGCTTTGCGGACGGCAAAGGTCTTTGCCGTCAGCCAGCAGACGGCAACACGTCCGGCTGAACAAGCTCCGGTAAAGGCCACTTTGCCGTCTGCTGGCCGACGGCAAAGATGCAAAGATCTTTGCCGTCTACCAGCAGACGGCAAAGGGCATGGACGGCACACGTGGCAGTTTAGGTCCGTTAAGGGGCTAACGGCGTGCTTTGCCGTCTGCTGGCTGACGGCAAAGATGCAAAGGTCTTTGCCGTTAGCCAGCAGACGGCAAAGCTTCCAAATAGGCCAGCCCAAAGCTCTTTGCCATCTGCCAGCAGATGGCAAAGTGCCTATATTGCCCGATTTAATTCTGTTTTTTCTTATATCAATTCATTTTCACAGAAAATCAAACACAGATATATATATATATATATGACCAATATAGCATATCCAACACATATTACCAATAGTCATGAACACATATATATCCAACACATGTTACCAATAGTAGCAAGTTTCATCCATACATATACATAGTTTCATCAATATTACACAGTTTCATCCATAGGTAGCAAGTTTCACAAAGTCAAAACAAAAACTAAAGACAAGCACTCCATATCTGAAATTGCAAGAAATGACCTAAAACTAAATATCTATTTTCCTAAAAACTATCTTATTACTAAGATCTTCTCTGGATCTTCTTCTTTTCTTCCAACCTGCATAACAAAAACACTAAGAAAGAGAGAATGGGTTAGGAGTAGAAATGTAGCATGTCACTTGGTGAAATGCAATGCTGTAGGAGCCAGCACTTGAGATCAAGACAATCTTAGTTAAGATCCTGATTTTCAAAGTGATCTTAATTAGAAAGCCAAATAGAGTAAGCCAATACCATAGAGCCAAAGGAGAGAACCAGCCAAGGACCCAATCAAGAAGCCACCACAATTAGTAGTAAGTTAAATGCCAACACAAAGACCACTATCACTACTAGCTCCAGGAATTAAGCCAACTAAAAACTAGTGATTAAAGCCAAGGATTAGACTTCATCACCACAACCAGTTTTGTCCAGTGACAATAGGTACATGTCACTGTGCAACGCCAAAAACAAAGCTCCAGGAGGAGATATACATCACAACCAGCCGACCAGACGAAGTCCCAACACATCCAGCCACCAGCAGCTTAGAAGAGATAACTATCAAGGAGAGCTTGACACAGCAAGCAGCTGCTGTTAACACCACAATCACCAAAGCCACCCGTGAGGACAGCACAAACACACACACAACTTAGTCACACCATTCAGGCCAGTATAAATAGGGCAGCCAACCGTAGAGTAGGGTCTGTTAGACACTTGGTGTCCAAAACATCAAACAGGACTGGGCCCCAAACCATATCTGTGAGATAGTGTGAAGCAGCTAGGAGGAGCAGGCTGTCCACAAGAAGCAGGTTTACCAGAATCCACAAGACCAAGCTACAGAAGACCTCAAGGTATACTTGAGGGATTATGTTGCTTAGACAGCCTGGAAGTGCCAGGGCTAGTTCATCACAGCACAGGGATAGCCACATGTAAATTAAGCCTAAGAGAGGGGGGCTTAGACCAGCATCACTGCCCAAATCAGATGTAGTATCTGTCTTATCAGTAGAAAACTAGGAAAGTAACAGCCAAAACCAAGTATAGCATCTGTTCATAGGCTATTAGAAAGAGACCAATAGGAATAGCCAAACCAAGTGGTATCTGTTCATATCAGTATTAGAAGTAAAACAACTAAGAACAACTGAGTATCTGTTCATGAGTAAAGTAACTATAGCATAGAAGAAATAGCAGGGTAGCACCCCAAATGATTATCTGCTTTTGCAGAACACAGCACCACACTTGCACCTGGTATTTTTCTGCAATTAGGGCACTGCACCCACAAGCACAGGGGGCTAGTACCATTATAAACTGCTACTGCAAGTAATAGCAGCAGCAGCAAATAACAACAGAAGTGATAACTAATTTCCAAAGGTTAAACAGACCAATGGAAAAGAAAATGTAACACTAGAGATTCAGTTAACTGAATTAAGTAACAACTCCAGGAGCAACTACACAGAACAGAGCAGTACATGAGCATATATACTTCACAAATACACATAGATGGCCACTGACCAAAACCCTGACACAGCAAGAATCCATCACAGAGAGCTCCAACACAAGTTGATGCTCTTCTAAAACAGCTAACCACAGCTAATAGAGCCTCACATCCAACAAGATCAAGAGCTAGAGCTATGCATTAGAGAGATCAGAGGAGGGGAGCAAGGAGAAGCTCACCAAGAGGAGTTGTAGCCAAAGCAGGATGCAGCCACACCATCACTATGGTGTGACCAGCAGCACAACCAACACCACCACAGCACGCCGGAGCTCGCTAGAGAGCACCATAACGGCGGCGCCAGCGAGAGCACGGGCACGGAGGCGACCACCCAGGGGCACCGCAGCACGGAGGCGCCACCCAGGGGCACCACCGCGCCACGGCACATCCAGCACCGCCGGAGGATCCTCACGGCGACCGGACCATCATCGGAGCACCACGGCCGAACCACCACCAGCACCGAAATCCTAACGGGGAGAAACCGAAGGGGACGACCGCAGGAGGCGGGGAAATGCAGATCGATGCGGAGGAATCGATAGAGCTTGTCGAGACAAAGCAGTAGAGGGCCAGGGCGTCGCCAGAGACAGCCGGAGCGGCCGGAAATCGGCCGGCGTCCCGGCGTGCTAGATCTGGGAGGGAGAGGAGACACGACGCGACGCGGTGAGAAAGAGAGGGATGGATGTGACGAGGAGGAGTGAAGGGACTCACCTGAGTCACCGGAGCAACGCCGGAGCCACGCCGGCGACGTTGTGGCCGAAACCCTAGCCGCAGGGGAGGGTCGCGCGTGGTCGCAGGAGGACGCGCGTGTCGGATTTGGTCGGAGGGGATGGAGGAGCGGGGCGAGGGGGTCATGTGGGTGTGCTGGGCGCCGTCGAATCCCGCCGGAGCTCGCCGGAATCGGCCGCCGTAGCTGCTCGCGCGATGGAGAGGGAGATACGAGCGGGAGAGAGAGAAGGGTGGGGCTGGGCGGAGAGAGAGGGGAGAGAGAGAGAGGAGGTGGGGGCAACGGTTTTATTTTTTACCCGCAAAAAAAAAGATAGCCCCACCTCTTTCTCTAGTGGGGTGGGGGGCGGGGGGGGGGGGGGGGAACGGCCGTTAGTTGTCCACTTTCTTTGCCGTCTGCTAGCAGATGGCAAAGAAAGTGGCCGTTAGGTGGTTCTCGTTAGTGGGCCACCCTCCCTCTTTGCCGTCTGCGAGCTGACGGCAAAGCTTCTATGCCGTCTGCTAGCAGACGGCAAAGAGCTGGCTGACGGCAAACATGATCTTTGCCGTCAGCTCTTTCTTTGCCGTCAGTTTTCTGTAAGCTGATGGCAAAGACCTTCTTTGCCGTCAGCTAGCAGACGGCAAAGAGTTGGCTGACGGCAAATTTGCTGATTCCAGTAGTGATGGGCCTAAGGGAATGCATTGTGGATTAATTATTAGATGATGGGTTGCTAGAGTGACAGAAGCTTAAACCCTAGTTTATGCGCTACTTCGTAAGGGGCTGATTTGGATCCACATGTTTAATGCTATGGTTAGACTTTGTCTTAATACTTTTCTCGTAGTTGCGGATGCTTGCGAGGGGGTTAATCATAAGTAGGTTGTTAGTTCAAGTAAGAACAACACCTTAGCACCGGTCCACCCACATATCAAATTATCAAAGTTGCGAACACGAATCAAACCAACATGATAAAAGTGACTAGATGAAATTCCCGTGTACCCTCAAGAACACTTTTCCTATTACTAGTGATTGTTCTGGCATGTCCTTTGCCTCAAAAGGATTGGGCTACCTTGCTGCACCTTGTTTACCGTTACCGCTACTTGCTTGTTACCAATTATCTTGCTATCGAACTATCTGTTACCTACAATTTTAGTGCTTGCAGAAATTACCTTGCTAAAAACCGCTTGTCATTTCCTTCTGCTCCTCATTGGGTTCAACACTCTTACTTATCGAAAGGACTACGATTGATCCCCTATACTTTTGGGTCATCACGTTGTCGCCCCAGCAGACTTTATCATGGTACCTTTGATACTCGGTGTGGTACTGGTTGGTTGCTTTATTTATAAAGTGGGGTGAAAGCCTATTTCGTGTATTTAGTTTTGTCATTTAATCCGTTGATATTGTACTTTAGAATATTCATATTCTATCAATTTTTAGTATGAAGAAATGACAATGTGTCTATAGACAAAATCATAGACACTCCCATAACTGGTAGATTAATAAGAAACCAACATAGATGCAAGTCTAGGATGTTGCCCATGGATTTCATGCAAATAGAAGATTTACAATGATCCATACAGAGGTCTGGAACTAAAATCTATGTATTACCAGCATCCAAAATTTATCCATGGCATAAAGTACTTAATACTTCAGCTAACACTTGAGACCCCAATATTTTAAGCAGTGGTAACCCATTTCTTCTAGTGTAACATCCTTTTCTTCTTTTGCCTGGTCTACAGACCCTTGGTAGTAACCTTCTAAGGGAGTAGTTCACATGCTTGTGCAGTTGCGCTTGTTCACCTATTTTTTTGCAATGGTTTTCACCAGGTTTTTCATGAATTAATTGGATAATTGTCTTCTTCTTAATCGGTGGATGAGGCAAAAAAATGCCTCTGTTTCAAAGAAAATATATAAACTAAATATATGTGTCCCTTGCGGCCCTGGAGTTGATACTTGCAATCAAAATGTGCAAGAAATATTCTGACCATGCAGTTAGATGGTATCCCTTGTTTTTCTACTTCCTATGTTAGAAAGAGCAAATAGATTCTATTCCATAGAGAAGTGAGTAGATGTGCAGTTTCCTTGCCAAAACTCTCATGTCTGTAGTACAGAAAGTACAATACAATCTACTACTGATGTGTCTAGTCAAGGCTCATCAGATATGTGTTGGTGCTACCTTATGGAACAGAATTGTTCGCTAAAAAAGTGAACGTAGGATTGTTACTCATGTTTATTAGGTGAAAACATGCATGGGAATTGATACAAACTTCGCTCAAGTACTAGTTTTTTTCATGTGTGGCGAGGCCATTTAGGGAAGGAGAAGTCGGCTGCTTTGAACCTTCCATTCTACATGTCATCCATGGACGAAGTGAAGGCCATGTTCAAAAAGAATGGGCTCTATGACATTGAACACACGGATGTCTTTGAATCAAGCTAGGATCCACTATAAAGATTGGTTGAAGTGTATGCTTGGTGGGGACGCGTTGCATGTTTATATAGGGAGAGTTTAGGGTTTACAAGGTTCGGTAGTTAGGTGGGATTATGGATTGATCCTCATGTTAACTATACAGATAAGGATCGATCATAACCACCTGTACCGAAGGTAAAAACAAAAAGATCTTAACTCTGTACAACCCTATACTACATATGGTTTAAACTGCACCGTATATGTTACAATGTATTCTAACACTCCCCCCTCAATCACAACTTCACCAAGTTTAGATTGCCCCTGAAGTCTTGCAACTTGCGCCATGATAAGGCCTTGGTAAAACCATCAGCAACTAGGTCATTTGTGGGAATGAAACGAGTATCTAGTAGCCTCTTGGCTACTCTTTCACGCACAAAATGATAGTCAACATCAATGTGTTTTGTTCTAGCATGGAACACTGGATTTGCTGACAGATATGTGGCATCTATATTGTCACACCATAAGCAAGCAACTGGTGAGTGATTTACACCAAGTTCATCAAGTAAAGTTTGAACCCATATCACCTCCGTTGTGGCATTGGCCATGGCTTTATACTCAGACTCTGTGCTGGATCTCGACACAATAGCCTGCTTACGTGCACTCCACGATATTAAGTTTTGACCAAAGAAAGAAGCAAAGCCACCTATTGACCTTCTATCATTAGGACAACCTACCCAATCAGCATCTAAAAAGACACTCACCAAAGTAGAGGTTGAATTAGAAAACTTTAGTCCAATACTCATAGTTCCTCTAAGATAACTGAGAATTCTTTTCACTGCAGTCCAATATTCAAGTGTACGAGAGTGCAAAAACTGACATACTTTATTCACAGGAAAGGATATATCAGGCCTTGTCAAGGTCAAGTATGTAGTGCACCCACTGATATCTACTACACAATTTTATTCTTGTAGACTCTGTTGGGCCTCCAAGCACAGAGTTTTGTAGGACAGTAGCAATTTTCCCTCAAGTGGATGACCTAAGGTTTATCAATCCGTGGGAGGTGTAGGATGAAGATGGTCTCTCTCTAACAAATCTGCAATCAAATACAAGAAATCTCTTGTGTCCCCAACACACCCAATACAATGGTAAATTGTATAGGTGCACTATAGTTCGGCGAAGAGATGGTGATACAAGTGCAATATGGATGGTAGATATAGGTTTTTGTAATCTGAAAATATAAAAATAGCAAGGTAGCAAGTGGAAAACAGCGAGCAAAATGGTATATTAATTCTTGAAAACAAGGCCTAGGGTTCATACTTTCACTAGTGCAATCTCCCAACAATGCTAACATAGTTGAATCATATGATCATCACTCCACGTGCAACAAAGAATCACTCCAAAGTTCCTATCTAGCAGAGCACAATAAGATGAAATTGGCGTAGATAGTACAACCACCTCAAAGTTATTCTTGGCGATCAATCTTTTGAGCTATTCCTATAAGTGTCACAAACAGCCCTAGAATTTGTACTAAAATAACACCAATGACACATATCAATCCACCCTAATGTCACCTAGATACTCCAATGTCACCTCAATTATCCGTGGGTAAATTATGCGACATGTATCAAACAATTTCATATCTATCATATTCAATCCAACACAAAGAACTTCAAGGAGCACCCCAAGATTTCTATCGGAGAACGTAGGACAAGAACGTGTATCAACCCCTATGCATAGATTACCCCAATGTCACCTCGGGAATCCGCAAGTTGAGTACCAAAACATACATCAAGTGAATCAATAGAACACCCCATTGTCACCACGGGTATCCACTTGCAAGACATATATCAACTGTTCTCAAATCCAATATTCAATCCAACATAAAGGGATCTGAAAGAGAAAGATTCAGTTCATCACAACAAGATAACAAGGGAAACACACCATATGATCCAACTATATTAACAAAGCCCGTGTTACATCAAGATCGTGCCATCTCAAGAACACGAAAGAGAGAGATTGAACACATAGCTATGGGTACATACCCTCATCCACGAGGGTGAACTACTCCCTCCTCGTCATGGCCTCCGTTGCGATGATGAAGATGGCCATCGAATGATGATTTCCCTCTCCGGCAGGGTACTGGAAAGGCTCCAAATTGCTTTTTCATCGATACAGAGAGTTGCGGTGGCGGAACGGAGAGTCTCCCTTTATCTATGGAGTTTCTGGGATTTATAGGATTTTTTAGCGTCAGAATCACACGCAACGGAGCCACGTGGGCCCCACAAGCCAACACGTCGCGGCCTGGGGGCGCGCCCTGATCGCTTGTGGCCCACAGGTGGCTCCCCTCCGGTGGTTCTTCCCTCCAATATTTGTTATTTCCTCCAGAAAAAATCATCAAAAAGTTTCAGGCGATTTCGAGAACTTTCATTTTCAGCACAAAAACACCACCACGGTAATTCTGCTGAAAACATCGTCAGTCCGGGTTAGTTCTAAATAAATCATATAAAGTGCATCAAAACCATATAAAAGTATTGTAAACATAGGCAAATATGGCATGAATACTTCATAAATGATCGATACGTTGGAGATGTATCACCCACCACACTTCTATAATTTGTGCAATCTTCGGCTCCCAATGGTTCACCATTTTCCTTGGAGTGTTTTTCAGAGGTGGATAGAGGCATGTTTGAAACCTTGCAATTCATCACATCTTCTCTCCTCAACACATCTGACGCATAATTTTCTTGACTTAAAAGTATACCATCCTTTACCTTCTTTACCTCTATTCCCAAGAAGTAGTGCAAGTCGCCAAGATCTTTTAATGCAAAATCCTTCTTAAGATCTTCCAATAGTGCTTTAATTTCTTCATGTGATAAACTAGCCACAATGATATGATCAACATATACAAGCATAAAAATGATGACCTTGCCTTTGTTATAAAAGAACAATGAAGTTTCCGTCTTTAATGGTTTGAAACCAAGCCTTTGGAGTTTTTCACTCAACTTAGAGTACCACGCTCTAGGTGCTTGTTTTAACCCATATAAAGCTTTGTCAAGATTACACACATAATGTTGCTTGTTCTTCACCTCATACCCAGGAGGCGTCTCATATACACTTCTTCCTCTAGAACGCCATGAAGAAACGCATTCTGCACATCCAACTGACGATGACTCCAGTCTTTTGACACTGCAATAGATAGAACAAGTCTGGCGGTAGCTGCTTTAACAACTGTACTAAAGGTTTCCTCATAATCTATGTCATATCTCTGCTTAAAGCCTTTTGCAACTAGTCTAGCCTTGTACCTATCAATTTCTCCATTTTCCTTTTTTAATTCTATAAACCCATTTACAATGAAAAATGATTCCGCCCCTTGTTGGAGGAATTAAGTGCCATGTCTTGTTTTTAATAAGAGCATTGTACTCTTGTTCCATAGCATTTTTTCAATCTTTGCTTTCCAAGGCCTCATGCAAATTCTGCGGTTCTCCTGTAGCAGTTAGTCCTGCAAACCGGAGTTTGTCATACCTGGTTGTACCATCTGTATGTATTTTTGGCTTAGAAATGCCATGTTGGGATCTTGTACGCTGCATTTGCACAGGAGCTACTGTAGATGACATCGGTGTAGAAGATCTCGTGCTGGCCGCATCACCTAATCCAGGTGCACCAGATCCAAGGTGGATCTGAGCAGAGTCAGCAGCCGCAGCAGACCCAAGGTGGGTGTCGAGGATCCGCTGCGCAGCCGTATCTCCTCGGGGCGGCGGTTGGGCCACTTGGTAGGTTCCTGTTGGCCTATCAGTCCGTGGCGGGGAACGCCCCACTTGGCCGATCAAGGAGGCCGTCGCACCATGCCTGGGACCGCTCGGCACGGACTGCGCTGCAGAGCTGCCTCCCATGGGCCCGCAGCCAGGCGCGTGCTACTTGTAAACTGCGTTGGGATTTTCCCCGAAGAGGAGAGGAGATGAAGCACAGTAGAGATAAGTATTTCCCTTAGTGAGAACCAAGGTTATCGAACCAATAGGAGAATCATGCAAACTCCTGTTGTTAACACCTACAAACAAAAGAGCAAACACTAGCACCCAACGCGGGTAAGAGGGTTGTCAAGCCCCTTGAACTCGTTACCTGCAAGGATTAAATAGTGATAGGTAGATAATATAAATATAAAATAAAATAATAGTAAATAAAGGGCAGCACTATTTTTGGAGTTTTTGTAATATATTTTGTGAAGACCCGGGAACCATAGTTTTCACTACGGGCTTCTCTCTCGAAGAAAGCGTACGGTGGGTAAACAAATTACTGTTGGGCAATAGATAGAAAAGCGCATAGTTATGAAATATTTATTCATGGCAATGATCATGTATATAGGCATCACGTCCATAAGCAAGTAGACTGACTCCTGTCAGCATCTACTACTATTACTCCACCCATCGACCGCTATCCAGCATGCATCTCAAGTATTAAGTCAAAACAGAGTAAATGTAATCAATATGACATGATGTAGACAAAGTAAATCTGATCAATATGAATAAACCCCATCATTTTCTCCTTAATGGTAGTAACAAAATACGTGTATTGACCCCCTCTGTCACGGAGGATAGAGCACCGCAAGATTAAACCCATCACAACACAACACTCCCACTGAATATAAATCAATCTAGTTGGCCAAACTAAACCGATAGATCGGAGAGAAATACGAGCTATAGCAATCATGCATATAAGAATTCAGTAAAGACTCAATAAATTTCATGAATAATCTGAACATAAACCCATAATTCATCGGATCCCAACAAACACACCGCAAAGAAGATTACATCGAATAGATCACCGTGACAATCGTGGTGAACTTTGTATTGAAGATCATAGAGAGATAGATAGCCATCTAGGTACTAGCTATGGACTCGTAGATCTATGGTGAACTACTCACACATCATCTTCGGAGCAGCAAGGTTGATGTACAGACCCTCTGTGATTGATCCCCCCTCCGGCAGGGCACCGGAACAGGGCTCCAGATGGGCACACGGCGGAACAGAGACTTGCGACAGCGGAAAATGTATTTTGGCCGGCTCTCGGTTTTTTTTCTAATTTATGAGAATTTATAGTGGCGGAGTTAGGTCAAGAGGCGTCGGGAGGTGTTCCCAAGCCATCAGGGCGCGGCCACACCCCTGGGCGCGCCCTGTTGGCTTGGCGCCACCTCGTGTGGACTCCGGTCAACCTCCGAAGCTTCCAGGTCCCATATTTGTCTAGAAAAAAATCATCAAAAAGTTTTATGCCATTTGGACTTTGTTTGGTACATTTCCTGAAAGGCCAAAAACAAGCAGAAAACATCAACTCGCACCGGGCACTGGGTTAATAGGTTAGTTCTCAAAAATGATATAAAACAACTTATAAATGCATATAAAGTATCCAAGAATGATATTATATTAGCATGGAACAATCAAAAAGTATAGATGCATTGGAGACGTATCAGCATCCCCAAGCTTAATTTCTGCTCGTCCTCGAGTAGGTAAATGATAAAAACAGAATTTTTGACGCGACATGCTACCCAACATGTAATCTCTTTTAGGTATGATCTTTGAGAAATGATGAACTAATAAAGATCAACATATTAATATCCATAAACATAAAAAACATAATCATTAATTTTCAAAATATATCATATTTAAAGAAAGTTACTTCCCACTCATTTTATCATATTAGCATGGCATGCCTTCGTCATCACCACATAAGTACAAATCATGAGCACCATGGTGTCAAGTCAGGCAATTGGATCGTACTTCTAACGCGCTTCAGCATTTTCAACCTCACTCAATACATGACCGTGAACCATGGATATATCATATGGGTGGAATAGAATATGGTGGTAAAGATCAAAAGGAGTCAAAGTAAAAAAGAAAGTCTCGCATCAACTAGGCGGACCAACGGGCTATGGAGATTCCCATCAGTCGATATCAATACGAGGAGTAGGGACTGCCATGCAACAGATGCACTAGAGCTATAAGTGTATAAAAGCCCAACGAAAGCTAAGTTGGGGTGCATCCAACTTGCTTGCTCATGAAGACCTTGGGCACTTGAGGAAGCCCGTCATCGGAATATGCAAGCCAAGTTCTATAATGAAAAATTCCCACTAGCATATAAAAATGATGACTCGCGAGACTCTCTATATGAAGAACATGATGCCACTTTGAGGCACAAGTGTGGTAAAGGATGGTAGCAAAGTCCCTTCTCTATTTTCCTCTCATTTTTATTTTTTTATTTTTCCTTTTCTTTTCTTTATTTTTTCTTTTTATTTCCTTTCTCTTTTTCTCTCTTTTTTTCTTGGTGGGATCATTTGGCCTCCCCCATTTTTCATTTTTCGTCCGGAGCTCATCCCGACTTGTGGGGGAATCATTACTACACCATCCTTTCCTCAATGGGACAATGCTCTAATAATGATGATCATCATACTTTTATTTACTTACAACTCAACTATGATGAAAAAGAAATGACTCTATATGAATGCCTCTCACAGTGTACCAGGATGTGCAATGATCTAGCGTAACATGTAAACAATGATGAAAGGTGGATGTGCCACAAATACTATGTCAGCTATATGATCATGCAAAACAATATAATGATGAACACACAAGTCATGTGATGTAACGGTGGAAGTTCCATATCAATATATCTCGGAATGGCTATGGAAATGCCATAATAGGTAGGTATGGTCGCTGTTTTGAGGAAGATATAAGGAGGGTTATGTGTGATAGAGCATATCATATCATGGGGTTTGGATGCACCAACGAAAGCTGCACCAATCGTCGAGGTGAGAATGGGCAATGCATGGTATGGAAGAGGCTAGCATTATATGAAAAGGTGAGTGTGTGTACATCCATGGATTCACATTAGTCATAAAGAACTCATATACTTATTGCAAAGCATTATTAGCTCTCTCGAAGCAAAGTACTACCGCATGCCCTAGGGAGGAGGTTGGGAGGAGTTAACCATCGCGCGCCTCCGACCCGAACAACACTAGGATTTCAACGAGGAATAAGAATGCTCACACATCATCATCATGCCATAACCAATATTTAGATGAGCAACAAGTAACACGCTTTAACTACCGATATTTGTACTAACCAACAATCATGTACTCATGCCCTTTCATATTACTACATCAATATCATTAACTCGCAATTTCTCTTATAAGGTGAGCTACATGAAAGTTTTGATTATACACTCCTTGAATACCTATCCTTTTTGGACTAGTCTTATAACCAATGAAAATGACCATTACTATTTATTAGACTCTCAAAAAAGTTTAACTGAAGCATGAGAGTTCAATTATTTCTATAAATTCTACACACCACCATGCTCTAAAAGATATAAGTGGAGCACTAGAGCAACTGCTTAGCTCAAAAGATATAAGTTAAGCACATAGAGTATTCTAACAAATCATGATGAACATGTGTCTCTCAAAATAGGTGTGTCCAGTGAACAATGATTGTGGCAAACTAAAAATAAAGCAAACTATAATACTCGGCGCTCCAAGCAAAACACATATCATGTGATGAATAAAAATATAGCTCCAAGTGGCATACCGATGGAATGGAGACGAAAGAGGGGATGCCTTCCGGGGCACCCCCAAGCTTAGACGCTTGAGTCTTCCTAGAATTTTACCTTGGGGTGCCTTGGGCATCCCCAATCTTAGTCTCTTGCCACTCCTTATTCCTTCATCCATCGTGATTGCACTCAAAACTTGAAAACATCAGCACACAAAACTCAACAGAAAACTCGTGAGGTCCGTTAGTATAATATGTAAATCAAAAACTTTAGGTACTGTTATAAATTGATTCATATTTTATTATTGCATAAGGTACTATATTCTAACTTATCCATGACTTAGACCCCCCGATATGATCCATAGCATCATCGAAACAACCAAACTATGCGAGCAAAAACAGAATCTGTCTAAAACGGAACAATCTGTAATGATCTGCACAAACACCATACTTCTATAACTCCTACCATTCCTAAAAAATAGGAAAACCTGGGAAATTTGTATACCGATGTTGTGTAAAACTTTCAGATCAAAAAGACGTTCTAGTAAAATCAGAGAAATCCTGCACTACACGCAAAAGTTTCTGTTTTTTCCACCCTATCAATTCTACTATCTTCCAAATCAATCCCAAAGGCTTTACTTGGCACAAACACTAATTAAAATATAAAAACACAATCGTTACAATAGCAATAATCATGTAAACACACTAAGAAATAAAATAGTGGGTTGTCTCCCAACAAGCTCTTTCTTTATAGAGATTAAGATAGACTTGGGATAATAATGATGCTCACATACAAAAAACAAGAATTGAAGCACAAAGAGAGCATCATAAAGCGTGTAACTAACACATTTAAGTCAACATACTTCCGATGCATATGCTTTTTATAAGCAAACAAATTATCAAGACTAGAAGTATCTAGCATATGCATATAAGAAGAATGAAACATTAATAATTTCAACACAAATAGAGGTAAGTGAGTAACATGAAAATTTCTATAACCATATTTGCCTCTCTCATAAAAATTACATGCAGGATCATAATCAAATTCAACAAGATAGCTATCATATAAAATATTTTCTCCATGATCCAGATGCACAAAAGTTTTACAATCTTCCAAGGTAGTGGGATTAACGTCAACTAAAGCCATGACCTCTCCAAACCTAGTTTTATCAATAGTTTCGTAAGATTGATCATTCTCCAAAGTAGTGGGAACATTATTACCTAAATTTTACGCCCTTCCAAACCCACTTTTAGTAGAATTGCAAATATCATTATCAATAATAGATTTATCATGAAGCTCAGAATTCTCAAGATCAAAAGAAACATCATGATTATCACCCCAATCATGATCATTAGCACAATTGATATTCATAGAATTTATACTAACATCATGGCAATCATGTTTTTCATTCAAGGAACTATCACGAATCACTTTATAAATTTATTTTAACACTTCATCACAATTTTTAGATTCAGGATTTTCAGGCAAGACCTCATAAAGATAATCTAGTGCACTCTCACTAGCAATTGGTTCAACATAATCGGGTCTTTTGAAAAGATTAGCAAGTGGATGAGGATCCATTTATCTTAAACTTTTTGTTTTACTTTCTGTTTTTGTGTGATAAAAATAAAGATAGCATTGCAAGTTAAGTATAGAGTAGAACAAATGAATGATAATGTGTGTAGGTACGTGATAAGAATTTGATGACGACTCCCCGGCAACAACGCCAAAAATTCTTCCTACTACTTGTAAACTGCGTTGGGATTTTCCCCGAAGAGGAGAGGAGATGCAGCACAGTAGAGATAAGTATTTCCCTCAGTGAGAACCAAGGTTATAGAACCAATAGAAGAATCACGTAAACTCCCGTCGCCAGCACCTACACACAAAGGAGCAAACACTTGCATCCAACGCGGGCAAGAGTTTTGTCAAGCCCCTTGAACTCGTTACTTGCAAGGATTAAATAGTGATAGATGGATAATATAAATACAAAATAAAATAACAGTAAATCAATGGCAGCAATATTTTTGGAGTTTTTGCAATATATTTTGGGAAGACACGGGGGCCATAGTTTTCGCTAGAGGCTTCTCTCTCGAAGAAAGCATACGATGGGTAAACAAATTACTATTGGGCAATGATAGAAAAACGCATAGTTATGAAATATTTATTCACGGCAATGATCATGTATATAGGCATCACGTCCATAAGCAAGTAGAACGACTTCTGCCTGCATGTACTACTATTACTCCACCCATCGACCGCTATCCAGCATGCATCTAGAGTATTAAGTAAAACAGAGTAATGCTTAGAGCAAGATGACATGATGTAGACAAAGTAAATCCAATCAATATGAATAAACCCCATCGTTTTCCTCTTAATGGCAGTAATACAATATGTGTCTTGACCCCTTCTGTCACGAGGATAAAGCACCGCAAGATTAAATCCATCACAACGCACCACTCCCACTAAAGATAAATCAATCTAGTTGGTCAAACTAAACCGATAGAGCGGAGAGAAATATGAAGCTATAACAATCATGCATATAAGAATTCAGTAAATACTCAATATATTTTCATAAATAATCTGAACATGAACCCACAATTCATCAGATCCCAACAAACACACCAGAAAGAAGATTACATCTAATAGATCACCACGAGAATCGCAGTGAACTTTGTATTGAATATCATCGAGAGAGAGATAGCTATCTAGGTACTAGATATGGACCCGTGGTCTGTGGTGAACTACTCACACATCATCATGGGAGCAGCAAGGTTGATGTAGATGCCCTTCGTGATCGATCCCCCCTCCGGCAGGGCACCGGAACGGGGATCCAGATGGGTACACAACGGAACAGAGACTTGCGGCGGTGGAAAAACTATTTTGGCTATCTCTCGAGTGTTTTCTAGATTTATGAGAATTTATAGTGGCGGAGTTAGGTCAACAGGCGTCGGGAGGTGGTCCCAAGCCATCAGGCCGCGACCAACCCCCCGGGCGCGCCCTGTTGGCTTGACGCCACCTCGTGTGGCCTCCGGTCTCCCCCCGAAGCTTCTAGGTTTTATATTTGTCTAAAAAAATCATCAAAAAGATTTGTTGCATTTGGACTTTGTTTGGTCTAGTTTTCCTGAAAGGCTAGAAACAAGCAGAAAACAGAAACTGGCAATGGGCAGTGGGTTAATAGGTTAGTTCAAAAAAGTGATATAAAACAACATATAAGTGCATATAAAGTATCCAATAATGATAATATAGTAGCATGAAAAAATCAAAAAATATAGATACGTTGGAGACGTATCAGCGCACCACTGGTGGACGCGCAGGGGGGCGCTTTTCGTCCGGGACGACGCGGTGATGGCCCCTCTGTCGGGTGCGGTGGGCGAGGGATCCTACTTGGCATTTCCACCAGCAGTTATACCAGTGTCAGGTGCGGCATCACCTAAATCTTCCTCGTATCCTCGGCATGTCGTTGCTGCATAAAATCATAGCAAAAATGGGATTTCCTCCAAAATTAATAGAAGGATTTTCTGAAAATTAACAGATGGATTATCCATGTGTTCATCCCCATGATCAGGAGGTTTTGGTGGGCAATTTTTCTGGAAGAAGAAGAACTTCAGATCGGAGGGGAGTGATACGTCTCCAACGTATCTATAATTTTTACTTGTTCCATGCTGTTATATTATCACTCTTGGATGTTTTACAATCACTTTATAGCAATTTTATATCATTTTTTGGGACTAACCTATTGACATAGTGCCAAAGTGCCAGTTGCTGTTTTTGCTTGTTTTTTACTTCGCAGAATATCAGTACCAAACGGAGTCCAATCGCGACAAATCTTTTTGGAGATTTTTTCTGGAACAAAAGACACCCAGTGGGCCAAAGATGTGTCGTAGAGGTGGGCTGTGGAGGCCACAACCCACCAGGGTGCCAGGGGGGGCCCAGCGCACCCTGATGGGTTGTGCCCTCCACAGGAGCCCCCTCCACCGCCTCTGATGCCTATAAATACCCAAATATTCAGAAAACCCTAGGGGAGTCGACGAAAAACACAACCAGCCGCCGCAAGTTCTAGAGCCTCAAGATCCAATCTAACACCATCACGGAGGGGTTCATCTTCTTCATAGGTGCCTCTCCGATGATGCGTGAGTAGTCCACCATAGACCTACGGGTTCGTAGGCAGTAGCTAGATGGCTTCCTCTCTCTCTCTTTTGATTCTCAATACAATGGTCTCTTGGAGATCTATTTGATGTAAACTTTTGCGGTGTGTTTGTTGGGATCCGATGAATTTTGAGTTCATGATCAGTTTCTATTCATGAATATTATTTGAGTCTTCTTTGATCTCGTATATGCATGATTACTTATAGCCTCGTATTTCTTCTTCAAATATTTGGTTTAGTTAGGCCGACTAGATCGATTTTTCTTGCCATGGGAAGAGGTGCTTTGTGATGGGTTCGATCTTGCGGTGTCCTTTCCTAGTGACAGAAGGGGCAGGAAGGCACGCATGTATCATTGCCATTAAGGATAACAAGATGGGGTCTATTCCTACATGAATAGATCTTGTCTACATCATGTCATCGTTCTTATTGCATTACTCCATTTTTTCATGAACTTAATACACTAGATGCATGCTGGATAGCGGTCGATGTGTGGAGTAATACTGGTAGATGCAGGCAGGAGTCGGTCTACTTATCATGGACGTGATGCCTATATAATGATCATCGCCTTGGATATCGTCATGATTATTTGATCTTCTATCAATTGCCCAACAGTAATTTGTTCACCCATGATAACCCACAAGTATAGGGGATCGCAACAGTTTTCGAGGGTAGAGTATTCAACCCAAATTTATTGATTCGACACAAGGGGAGCCAAAGAATATTCTCGAGTATTAGCAGCTGAGTTGTCAATTCAACCACACCTGAAAGACTTAATATCTGCAGCAAAGTATTCAGTAGCAGAGTAGCGTGGAAGTAACGGTAACAATGGCAAAGTGACAGTAGAAGTTTTGCAGTGATTGTAACAGTAGCAACGGAAAAGTAACTTAGCAAAGATCAATATGTGAAAAGCTCGTAGGCAATGGATCAGTTATGGATAATTATGTCGGATGGCATTCATCATGCAACGGTTATAACATAGGGTGACACAGAACTAGCTCCAATTCATCAATGTAATGTAGGCATGTATTCCATATATAGTCATACGTGCTTATGGAAAAGAACTTGCATGACATCTTTTGTCCTACCCTCCCGTGGCAGCGGGGTCCTAATGGAAACTAAGGGATATTAAGGCCTCCTTTTAATAGAGAACCGGGCCAAAGCATTAGCACTTAGTGAATACATGAACTCCTCAAACTACGGTAATCACCGGAAAGAATCCCAGTTATTGTCACCCTGGGGGATGCGGATCATAACTCGTAATTGGTGTCTACAACTAGCAAGATAGGATCAAGAACACATATATATTCATGAAAACATAATAGGTTCAGATCTGAAATCATGGCACTCGGGCCCTAGTGACAAGCATTAAGCATATCAAAGTCATAGCAACATCAATCTCAGAACATACTGGATACTAGGGATCAAACCCTAACAAAACTAACTCGATTACATGGTAAATCTCATCCAACCCATCACCGTCCAGCAAGCCTACGATGGAATTACTCACGAACGGCGGAGAGCATCATGAAATTGGTGATGAAGGATGGTTGGTGATGACGACGGCGTCGATTTCCCCTCTCTGGAGCCCAAATCAGACTCCAGATCTGCCCTCCCGAGGAAGAACAGGAGGTGGTGGCGGCTCCGTATCGTGAAACGTGATGAACTCTTCTCCTTGATTTTTTTCTCCCCGAATAGGAATATAGAAGTGGAAACAAGGTCGGAGGAGGTCCAGGGGCCCCACAAGACAGGGGGCGCGCCCTAGGGGGGGCGCGCCCCCCTGGCTTGTGACCAGGTGGTGGACCCTCTCCGGTTGATTCTTTCGCCAGTATTTTTTATTAATTCCAAAAATATTCTCCGTCAATTTTCAGGTCAATCCGAGAACTTTTATTTCTGCACAAAAATAACACCAAGGCAATTCTGCTGAAAACAGCGTCAGTCCGGGTTAGTTCCATTCAAATCATGCAAATTAGAGTCTAAAACAAGGGCAAAAGAGTTTGGAAAAGTAGATACGTTGGAGACGTATCAACTCCCCCAAGCTTAAACCTTTGCTTGTCCTCAAGCAATTCAGTTGACAAACTGAAAGTGATAAAGAAAAACTTTTACAAACTATGTTTGATCTTGCTGTTGTAAATACGTCTAACTAATGTTCAGGTTTTCAGCAAAGATTATAAACTAACCACATTCACAATAACATTTAGGTCTCACATTTACTCATATCAATGGCATAATCAACTAGCGAGCAATAATAATAAGTCTCGGATGACAACAATTTTATCAAAACAATCATGATACAATATGACATAATGGTATCTTGCTAGCCCTTTCTGAGACCGCAAAACATAAATGCAGAGCACCTCTAAAGAACAAGGACTGACTAAGCATTGTAATTCATGGTAAAAGAGATCCAGTCACAATCATACTCGATATCAATTAATAGCAAAGCATACAAATGACGGTGGTGCTCTCTAACTGGTGCCTTTTTACAAGAGGGTGATGACTCAACAGTAAAGTAAAATAGATAGGCCCTTCGCAGAGGGAAGCATTGATTTGGAGAGGTGCCAGAGCTCGAGCTTTTAAAACAGGGATGAATAATGATTTTGAGCAGTATGCTTTCATTGCCAACATAACAACCAAGAGATCTCGGTATCTTCCATGCTAAATACATTATAGGCGGTTCCCAAACAGAATAGTAAAGTTTTTACTCCCCCTCCACCGATCAATCACACTCCACGGTGGGCCGAATTCACGGGTACCGTCCATACAAACACAATCCTGGGGGAGTTTTGTTTTATTATACTTTGATTTAAATTTTGAGCATGGAACTAGGCATCCCGAATACCAGCCACTTTCTCATGAATGATAGTGAATCAACACATATCGTGAGAATAACCCACCTAGCATGGAAGATACTGACAGCCCCCAGTCACTACATGAGCGATTTGGGCATACAAAACGGAATATTATTTGAAGGTTTAGAGTATGGCACGTGCAAAATTACTTGGAACGGCAGGTAAATACCGCATATAGGTAGGTATGGTGGACTCATATGGAACAACTTTGGGTTTATGGGGAAGGATGCACAAGCAGTATTCCCGCTTAGTACAAGTGAAGGCTAGCAAGAGACTGGGAAGCGACCAACTAGAGAGCGACAACAGTCATAAACATGCTTTGAGATTAACCAACATTGAATGCAATCATGAGTAGGATATAAATCACCATGAACATAAATATCGTGGAGGCTATGTTGATTTTGTTTCAACTACATGCGTGAACATGTGCCAAGTCAAGCCACTTGAATCATTTAGAGGAGGATACCATCCTATCATACTACATCACAACCATTTTAAAATGCATGTTAGCACTCAAGACAAACCATTATACACTCTTAGCTAATTAAGCATGGCATGAGTAACTATAATCTCTAATTGTCATTGCAAACATGTTTCATCTATAATGAGCTGAATTCAGAATGATGAGCTAATCATATTTACAAAAACAAGATAGGTCGAGTTCATACCAGCTTTTCTCCATCTCAATCATTTCATCATATATCGTCATTATTGCCTTTCACTTGCACAACCGAATGGTGTGAATAATAATAAGAGTGCACGTGCATTGGACTAAGCTGGAATCTGCAAACGATAACTCAAAGGAGAAGGCAAGGTAATATGGGCTCTCTGATAGATAAACAATAGTGCATATGAGAGCCACTCAACATTTTCATTGTGGTCTTCTCCTTACGACCCAAAGGAAAGGAATTTCAAAACAAGAACAAGAAAAACTATTTACACGGGAAAGCTCCCAACAAGCAAAAGAAGAACGAGAAATCTTTTTGGGTTTTCTTTTAATACAACAACTAGACAAACTAGAAGGTAAAGCTAGAACTAATTTTTTTGGATTTCCTCAAGGTTAATTAAACACACAAGAAGAAAACGAAAAAGAAGAAATAAAATACCAAGGATGATACACTGAAAAAGTATGAACACCGACAGCTGAAATGAGTGTGTGAACATAAATGTAATGTCGGTGAGAAATACGTACTCCCCCAAGCTTAGGCTTTTGGCCTAAGTTGGTCTAGGGCCATGGCTGAAAATAACCATCTCCGGGATACTCCGGAGGATACTGAGGGTTCCACTGATTGGCAACTCCTGTGGCTCCCACTGAAAAACCGAAGCCGGATATGGATCAAGGGTTGGTGCCGGCTCAGGTGCTGGGGGTTGCGACAAACCCCAATATCTGTAGATGTCATCGGGCATAATAGTGTACATGCCTGAACGAATATCGAACAAAGAAGAAGCAGGCAGAGTTATAATCTCACAGGTACCCTGACTAAATACTAAGTTGTAAAGCAGCCTCTTATCCTTATCTTTCCTAATAAAATCATGTGCTACCATGCTGTCATAATCTAAATATCTCATAGGTAGTAACATTTCATCTTCCTCGTCAAGCCTAATGGGTATCTTAAAATGTTTAGCTAAACGAGATGCATAGATACCTCCAAATATGGGACCCTTTGAAAGGTTTAGGTTCAACCGTTGGGCCACAATAGCGCCCAGACTAAAAGTTCTATCAGCAAGTAAAGCGTGGCGCAGAATGGCAAGGTCAGGTGCACTAAGGCTTCCACTCTCCCCACGACCAACTAAACATCTCCCCGCGAATAATGAATAATAGCGCATCATAGGAAAATGTAAACTAGCCGCTCGTGCCTTTGACACACCTCTCTGTTCCCCCACAGTGATTGCGGCAATAAAGTCCTCCATGTCTCTAGGACGTGGTTCACTGATACTGCCCTCATAACGTATTTTGCAAACATTGCAAAAATCGTAAAGTGACATTTTCTTAGGCACATCATATAAGTAAAATTCTACCATGGGAGGATCCTTCCTAGGATAAAAGTGAAAATTTTGCACGAAGGTATTAGTGAGTAAGAGGTATTGGTCACACTTATCGTTGAGGAAGTCGGTGATGCCCGCATTCTCAGCCAGATAATAAAAATCTTCATAAATTCCGGCAGCCCTCAAGAATGCATCACTTGGCCATTCACATGGTCGAACCTCTGCGACGCGAGGGAGATTATATTTGGGCTTCTTTTCCACCTCATTTTCATTATCTTTTGAGCCTCGGCTTGAAGAACCTCTTAATAATCTCCTCAACATTTTTCTGAAAATTTTCTGAAATTTTTAGTGACTCACAATAAAGGTGAATAAGACTCAACAAAACTCATAGCAACTACTCCCACAAGTGCCTAGAAGCTATATCATGCATCAAAACTACTTGGGACCATACAAATTTGACATGCAAGCTCAAGAACAAGGTCACCATAGCAGCAAAAATTTGCAATATATAAAGCACTAGAACAAAAACTAATTGGACCATTGGAGGAGTCACATACCGATGAACAATCCCCTAAAACAGTTTTGCAAATGGAGCATTGAGCAAGGAGATCGAAAATGGCAAAAAAATGAGCTAGAACATGGGTTTGAGCAATGGTGGAATTTTTTCTAGAGGAAGACGAAGTGGATGGTGGCTGGAATAAGTGACGGGGGCCCCACGTGGGACCCACAAGCCAGGTGGGCGCGCCCAGGGGGATGGGCGTGCCCTGCAGGCTTGTGGCCAACTGGTGCAGCCCCCTGATGTGTTCTCAATGCCAAAAATTCTTAAATATTCCAGAAAAAATCATACTAAATTTTCAAGGAATTCTGGGGACATTTATTTTCAGGTCATTTTTCTATTGCACGGATAAATCAGAAAACAGAAGAATAATAGCATTTTTACTCTATTTAACTCTAAATAACAGAAAGTGAAAGTTGGGTACAGAAGGTTGTGCCTCCTAAATTCATCCATCTCACTACTGGAATCAGGAGATTTGCCGTCTGCCATGGCAGACGGCAAAGGGCAAAAGGCGGACGGCAAAGGCCTTTGCCGTCCGCTAGCGGACGGCACAATTTCGGGCCCAACGAGCTCCGGCAAAGGGGTTCTTTGCCGTCTGCTTCGGCCTAGAGGACGGCAATGATTCTTTGCCGTCTCTCGTGGGAACGACTCCGACAGTACGAAGGGGGTAGGGTAAAGGAGCATGATCTACCGAGATGCATATGGGTGACACGGTGGTTTTAGCGAGTTCGGGCCTCTCACGGTGGAGATAACAGCCCTACGTCTCGTGCTCCGGAGAGGCTTTGTTTTATCTGAGCATATATCCGGAGATTACAATGTGTGTGGGAGAGAACGGAGAACGGATCCCCTTCCCGAGCTAAGTCCGGAGACTAGTAGAAAAGAGAGAGAGGTAGAAGAAAGAGCCCCCCTTGGTCTAGTGGTGGGGGGTGGCTTATATAGAGTGCGCCACCCCTTCACCTCCTATGTTACAAAGTGGGGCATTAATGCCGTAACGCCAGATGGTGCTTCGACTGCCTTGTTGACTGTCGGTCTCCGCACATCCGAGTGAACCATACGACCGAGTGATTGATTGTCTTCCGAGTGAAAGGTAACCATCGAGTGGATGAGGAAAGTTTCCGAGTGGATGTTGTCGAGTGACTTGTATGTCTTGATGATTTCAGTCGGTGTCCTTCTTGTAGTCCTTGACTTTTCTAGGGTAATGTCCTTAGGTAGGGTATGCAGGTCAGGCCTATGACCCTACCCTAGGTACATATCCCCATCATTAGCCCCCGAATGGATTGGGGTTCGAGTGAAAAATAGATTGATGTGGGTTCTGATAAGACACAAAAATTCCAAGTGCATTTTGGGTCTTCACAGAAGTCTGCGTCGATTGGAGTCTTTGTCATTCACCCTGATCGATTATGTCTTGATATGCATTTTCTTCTGATGCATACTTGCTTGCTTTCCTCTCGAGTAGAGTAGGTCTTAGTCGAGTGGTTTCTGGTCCAGTGGGGGCACGCTGAGTGCACCCACTAGGTGTAGTCCCCGAGACCGCTATCGAATGGTGGTGACATCGGAAGGGGTCTTAGATTCGTTTTGATAGTCGCTAGTCACTTGACAGGCCGGACCTGGTCGAATGATAGTAGGTCCAGTGGGGGCACGCTGAGTGCACCCACTGGGTGTAGTCCCCGAGACCGCCGTCGAATGACGAAGACATCGGCAGGGGTCTTAAATTCGTTCCGAAAGTTTCTTGCCACTCGACAGGACGGACCTGGTCGAGTGACAATATGTCCAGTGGGGGCACGCTGAGTGCACCCACTGGGTGTAGTCCCCGAGACCGCCGTCGAGTGCTTGCATCGGCGGGGGTCTGATAGAGACAATATTCGTTTGTTTGTTTTCCAATCCTTTGCTTGGCTAAGTTTGTTTAGTTTTTGAGTGAGATGGATGCTCATTACTCGGAAGAATTTTGAACTTAGGCGAAAGACTGGTTCGCAACCAAGTTTTCGAGTGGAAGTGTTGCCTGTCACTCGGAACAACCTTTAGCTTAAGCGAGGTCTGACTCGCGGCTAAGTCCCCAAGTGAGAGGAGTGCTCGTCATTTGAGAGAGTTTTTAACTTAGACGAAGACTGGTTCGCAGCTAAGTTTTCGAGTGAATGGGATGCTATTCACTCGGCAGGGTTTTCAACTTAGGCGAAAACTTGTTCGCGGCTAAGCCCTCGAATGTGGATGATGTCCTTACTCGGAATGGTTTTTAACTTAGGTGATACGGAATCACAGCTAAGCCCCCGAGTGTGGATGATGTCCTCACTCGGAGTGGTTTTTAACTTAGGTGATACGGAATCACAGCTAAGCCCCCGAGTGTGGAGGATGTCCGCACTCGGAGTAGTTTTTGACTTAGGTGATACGGAATCGCAGCTAAGCCCCCGAGTGTGGATGATGTCCTCACTCGGAGTGGTTTTTAACTTAGGTGATACGGAATCACAGCTAAGCCCTCCGAGTGTGGAGGATGTCCTCACTTGGAGTAGTTTTTGACTTAGGCGATACGGAATCGCAGCTAAGCTCTCCGAGTGTGGAGGATGTCCGCACTCGGAGTAGTTTTTGACTTAGGCGATACGGAATCGCAGCTAAGCTCTCCGAGTGTGGAGGATGTCCTCACTTGGAGTAGTTTTTGACTTAGGCGATACGGAATCGCAGCTAAGCTCTCCGAGTGTGGAGGATGTCCGCACTCAGAGTAGTTTTTGACTTAGGCGATACGGAATCGCAGCTAATCTGAGCGATGGCACGCGGTGCGGCCGATGACGAAGACGTGCCACACGGAGTGGCGATGCGCGGGGCATCCGAGTGATGAAGACGTGCCACACGGAGTGGCGATGCGCGGGGCATCCGAGTGATGAAGATGTGCCACACGGAGTGGCGATGCGCGGGGCATCCGGCTGAGTGGCGACGCGCGGGGCGGCCAAGTCATGCATGTCGAGGAGGTGTCCGACCCAGTGACGGCACGCGGGGCGACCATGTCCAGTACGTCATCGAGGGGGCGCGCGAACACGTGACGACACGTGGGGCGACCGAGTCGAACATGTCGTCGCGGAGGCATCCGAACAAGTGGAAACACACGAATGATCGTTGCGGCGACTGAGCCTGGGTAGCGACGAAGATGGCGCACAGATGCGTCGAGTGATCGCATAACCTGTGTTTGAAAAATAGCACAAGCCAACATAAAAATTTATCAAAGTAATTTGATCTTTGCTGAAATAATTTGTGTAAATAACACCCATAGACACCCACTGGGTGTGCCAGGTGCTTGTTGGTTCGGAACCTGCAAGAGTCTAAAGAGTGAAGGATCCGACTGTACTTGTGCAAGTGAAGGATCCGACTGAACTCGTTTGAGTACTGGACCCAAAAGAAGCAGAAGTGAAGTGTTCCGACATAAAAATAAACAACCGAGAGCAGAGGTACACTCGGTGGCGTGGCCTCCGAATGAACGCCATGTGCGACTTCCTCGACACTCGGTAATGCGGAAATAACTATTTAATTGAATGCAGCGTATGAAGAATGACTTAGCTGTCTGACGGCGCAGGAGCGACCGAGTGACGAAGGAGCGTCTAGCTGAGGGACGGTGCGCGGAGCGACCGAGTGACGGCGCGCGGAGCGACCGAGTGACGAAGGAGTGTCCAGTCGAGTGACGGCGCGCGGAGCGACCGAGTGACGAAGGAGCGTCCAGTCGAGTGACGGCGCGCGGAGCGAGCGAGTGACGAAGACGGGCCACACGGAGCGGTGATGCACGGGGCATCCGAGTGAAGTAGACACGTCTGGCTGAATGGCGATGCGCGGGGCGGCCAAGTGATGTAGACGCGTCCAGCACAGTGGCGATGCGCTGGGCATCCGAGTGAGGTAGATACATCTCACTGAGTGGCGACGCACAGGGCGGTCAAGTAACGGCGCGCGGGGCGGCCTAGTCGAGAATGTTGTCGCGGAGGTATCCGACCAAGTGACGGTGTGCGGGGCATCCGTGTCCAGCGTGTCGTCGAGAATGGCACATAGAGGCGTCCAGGTAACCTGTGTATGAAAAATAACACAAGCTAACACAAAAAATTCTTGAAGTAATTTGATGTTTGCTGAAATGATTTGTGTAAATAACACCCATAGACACCCGCTGGGTGTGCCAGGTGCTTGTTGGTTCGGAACCAGCAAGAGTCTAAAGAGTGAAGGATCCGAGTGAACTTGTGAAAGTGAAGGACCCGACGTGAAGATAAAGAACCGAGCGCAGGGGTACACTCGGTGGCGTGGCCTCCGAGTGAACATAATGTGCGACTTACTTGACACTCGGTAATGTATAAATAATTAACTTATTGAATGAAGTCTGTGAAGAATGACTTATCTGTCTGACGACGCGCGGGGCGGTCGAGTGAAGTAGACACGTCCGGCTGAGTGGCCATGCATGGGGCGGCCAAGTGACGAAGATGTGTCTCGCCGAGTGGCGATGAATGGAGCTGCCGAGTGATGACGACGCGTCCAGCAGAGTGACGGCGCGTGGGGCGGCCGAGTGACGATGGGGCGTCTCGCCGAGTGGCGATGCGCGGAGCTGCCGAGTGATGACGACGCATCTAGCTGAGGGACGGTGCGCGGAGCGACCGAGTGACGATGGAGCGTCCGGCTGAAAGGCGATGCGCTGAGCTGCCGAGTGACGAAGACGTGCCTCGCCGAGTGGCGATGCGCGGAGCTGCCGAGTGGCGAAGACGTGCCTCGCCGAGTGATGACGACGCGTCCAGGAGAGTGACGGCGCGCTGGGCGGTCAAGTGACGATGGAGTGTCCGGCTGAGAGGCGATGCGCTGAGCTGCCGAGTGACGAAGACGTGCCTCGCCGAGTGGCGATGCACGGAGCTGCCGAGTGGCGAAGACGTGCCTCGCCGAGTGATGATGCGCGGAGCTGTCGAGTGAAGAGGGAGCGTCCGGCTGAGAGGCGATGTGCTGAGCTGCCGAGTGATGACGACGCGTCCAGTAGAGTGACGGCGCGCGGGGCTGCCGAGTGACGAGGGAGCGTCCGGCTGAGAGGCGATGCGCAGAGCTGCCGAGTGATGACGACGCGTCCACTAGAGTGACGGCGCGCGGGGCTACCGAGTGACGATGGAGCGTCTGGCTGAGAGGCGATGCGCTGAGCTGCCGAGTGACGAAGACGTGCCTCGCCGAGTGGCGATGCGCGGAGCTGCCGAGTGGTGACGACGCGTCCAGTAGAGTGACGGCGCGCGGGGCGGCCGAGTGACGATGGAGCGTCTCGCCGAGTGGCGATGCGTGGAGCTGCCGAGTGATGACGACGCGTCCAGTAGAGTGACGGCGCGCGGGGCTGCCGAGTGACGATGGAGCGTCCGGCCGAAAGGCGATGCGCCGAGCTGCTGAGTGACGAAGACGTGCCTCGCCGAGTGGCGATGCGCGGAGCTGCCGAGTGGCGAAGACGTGCCTCGCCGAGTGATGACGACGCGTCCAGGAGACTGACGGCGCGCTGGGCGGTCGAGTGACGATGGAGCGTCTCGCCGAGTGGCGATGCGCGGAGCTGTCGAGTGATGACGACGCGTCCAGTAGAGTGACGGCGCGCGGGGCTGCCGAGTGAAGAGGGAGCGTCCGGCTGAGAGGCGATGCGCTGAGCTGCCGAGTGATGACGACGCGTCCAGTAGAGTGACGGCGCGCGGGGCTGCCAAGTGACGAGGGAGCGTCCGGCTGAGAGATGATGCGCAGAGCTACCGAGTGACGAAGACGTGCCTCGCCGAGTGGCGATGCGCGGAGCTGCCGAGTGGCGAAGACGTGCCTCGCCGAGTGATGATGCGCGGAGCTGTCGAGTGACGAAGGCGTGCCTCGCCGAGTGGCGATGCGCAGAGCTGCCGAGTCGAGCATGTCATCGAGGAGGCGTCCGACCAAATGACGGCGTGCGGGGCGGCCGAGTGCCTGCACATTAGTCATCTGGACAGAAATGCCATCGAAATAAACGTGGACGTTTTAGTGACGTTGTCACGTGGACGTTTAGTTGTCCGAGTGACCGTACCAGTTAGCAAGTATAGCTGCCATATTCGTGTTGGACAATAAACGCCCCTGCATTGATGCTAATTGGCGGGATTAAAGGCCATGGGTGGTTATGTATGCATGCATGCACGATTAAATGGTAGGGAAACTGCTTACTTGACGCGGCCCTTAATGAAAGGATTACCTCAGCGAAACGGTCAACTCACGTTGGAGATCACCACGTCCGTTCATGTACCTGCGCGCATTTCCTGCATGCACTAATCAAAGAGGAGGTGGCCCACTTACCTTGTATGGTTAATTGAAGAAAGGGCCATGGGCAGCAGCCGGTGACGAAGGGACGGACCGCGTCGACCGGAGGCTTGAGCGGCTCCCTATTTCTGTGCCGCATCGGGTCTGCGTGCACGCCGGTGTGACCACGTCGGAGAAGCTGATGAGGGCGGTGTGCATCGCACCTGCGACGGCGGCGGGAGGGGTGACTCCATCATGGAGATCGCTGCTGAACGGACGAACGGGCCGAGGAGCTCCGTGCCTCCGGCCAGGCTTGTGTCTCCACGGAGCAGGAAGGGAGGAGCGTCGCGCCATCGGTATCAGGCCGACAACGGGACTCAGGAACACCGCTAGAGGTGCGGTTCCAGCGCGGACGAATGTGCCAGAGTTCGGTGAAGCCGGACGGGGCAGTGGTTGATTTGGTGCCGGCGTCGTTTGTCGGCGATGAAGAAGATAGGCGACAACGTACTGGACAGGTCAGGAGCTCAGCCTCCATGGCGCTCGTCCGGACGGTGCTCGGTGGCGCAGCGGCGCTGTCGCTGCTCTCTGGTTGATGTGAAGAAGAAGACGCAGTCGTTGTTCTCGCCGGTATCTTCTTTCTTTTTAGATTGATCGAAAACTCCACGGTACTTGCATGAGCACGTGTACATACAGAAGAAAAATAGCCATAGTTAGATTAAAGATCGATTGTAAAGAAATAGATAGGATGGAATGGAACTTCCTGATCCCTCCGCATGAAGAGTATCATGTCTCTCCGGTAAACGAAGTGGTGTCCGGAACACCTTGGATCAAATCCTCCATTGATGATTGTTGATCGGCGGACGAAGATCAAAGAAACAAAACCATTTGCATCATGACTCGATAGACGCCATGCCCCAAGGTGGGCGCCAACTGTCGTGGGAACGACTCCGACAGTACGAAGGGGGTAGGGTAAAGGAGCATGATCTACCGAGATGCATATGGGTGACACGGTGGTTTTAGCGAGTTCGGGCCTCTCACGGTGGAGATAACAGCCCTACGTCTCGTGCTCCGGAGAGGCTTTGTTTTATCTGAGCATATATCCGGAGATTACAATGTGTGTGGGAGAGAACGGAGAACGGATCCCCTTCCCGAGCTAAGTCCAGAGACTAGTAGAAAAGAGAGAGAGGTAGAAGAAAGAGCCCCCCTTGGTCTAGTGGTGGGGGTGGCTTATATAGAGTGCGCCACCCCTTCACCTCCTATGTTACAAAGTGGGGCATTAATGTCGTAACGCCAGATGGTGCTTCGACTGCCTTGTTGACTGTCGGTCTCCGCACATCCGAGTGAACCATACGACCGAGTGATTGATTGTCTTCCGAGTGAAAGGTAACCGTCGAGTGGATGAGGAAAGTTTCCGAGTGGATGTTGTCGAGTGACTTGTATGTCTTGATGATTTCAGTCGGTGTCCTTCTTGTAGTCCTTGACTTTTCTAGGGTAATGTCCTTAGGTAGGGTATGCAGGTCAGGCCTATGACCCTACCCTAGGTACATATCCCCATCACAGTCAGCTTGCAGACGGCAAAGGACCTGGACGGCGTAGTACTGACGGCGCTCCCGTCAGGCGGCTAACGGACCCCCACCCTTTGCCGTCTGCCTCCCGTCCCCCGTTGCCATCTGCCTGACGCCCCCCTTTGCCATCTGCCACGTGGAAGCTTTGCCGACGGCGGCCGTCGGCATAGCGCCTCTCTTTGCCATCTGCCTCCCGCCCCCCTTTGGCGTCTGCCTCCCGCCCCCCCTTTGCCGTCTGCCTCCTCCCCCTTTGCCATCTGCCGCGGACGGCAAAGAGGCAAAATGGGCCAGCCTTGTTTTCCCAGGTTTCACAGGCGGCCGCCACGTGGCAGCTTTGTCGACGGCGGCCGTCGGCATAGCTGCCTTTGCCGTCCGGGGCAGACGGCAAAGAGGCTGTATTGCCTCTTTTTTTTGTTACATCCAACAATTTTCAAACAAACAATATATGATATATACATAAATAATTCACAGAAACAATGTGTAACAGCCATATATGATCAACCAACAATTATACCAAATTAAAAGTATCAAATGCCACATTGTTCGCCATATTACAATAGGTTCATCCATACATACATATAGTCTCATCGACACAAATGACTCAATACATGAAAACAGAAAGTAAACCTAGCACTACATCAAAGCAAGCTGCCGTGAACTCGTCTCAAATCTGCAAAATTGGAAATAAGAAAGTTAGAAAAATAATACTAGAATTAAGAAGTAGAAGAAGATCTAGAATTTGAAGAATATGAAGGGGCTATTTGGTTTCAAGACACAACTAGCCACACTTTGCCACAACTCAACTTAGGTAAGTTTGACCATGTTAGGTGTGTGTTTGGTTCTTGCCACAACTAAGGCAAGAATTTTTTTTATTAGCAGTAAGACCCACATGTAATAGATAGAAAAAGTGTGGCAAGATTTCCTTAGGCAAGCCAAAGTGTGGTAACTATTTGAGCACCTCAAGTAAGGCAAGTGTGGTAAAATTGTGGCAAGCCAAAGTGTGGTAAAATTGCGGCAAGCCAAATTGTGGCTAACTATTTGAGCACCTAAAGCCAAAGTGTGGCAAGATTCTTTCTCTGTCTCCTCTTGTTTTTCTTCTTCTTATTGCTTATTTGTGTCATTTTAGAGCTAACCTAGGTAATTATCACATTATTTACCTAACTAAGCTTATTGTGTCATTTTGCAAGAAAATAAGCTAAGTCTATGGCATCTATGAGGTTACCAAGTCTATTATGTCATTTTTGAGTTAACTAAGCTTATTATGTCAGTGTGGAGGAAACAATGCTAAGTATAGGTCATTTTAGAGCTAACTTAGGTACAATATGTCATTTTGGAGGTAAGTAAGCTTACTATGTCATTTTATAGGAAACAAAGCTAACTTAGGTAAAATATGACATTTGTCTAAGTGCTAAGTTTGTCTAAGTGCTATGTTTGTATTTGTTTGAGAAAATGAGCCAAGTAAGTGGCATATTAGGGCTTACCGTCCTCGTCATCACGGAGGTGAAGCACTGGGGTTGCTCGGGTCGTGCGATGCGGCTCGGGAGTTATGCTGTACCAAAGATCATTTGCGTTAGCATGATGACGCTGAAATGTTAAGACTAGTAACTAATGAACATTGAAATGGAACTCACCGTTCCAGCCGTGGTAATGACTGGCGTCGGCGGAGGGGTCTGGTCGTTCTTCTCACACAAAGTCTGCACATTTGGTTTTGCCAAGTCAATCATATTGGTTATTAATGAAAAGAACATGTAGTGCATGATTTGGCTAATATGAAGAAGAAACTTACCACGATGAGCTCGTACATGGCCCGGTTAGACGCATCGTTCCGTGCCCTCTGCTCCTCCAACAACCTAGCCGTCCTCTCCTCCAGATCCCTCTTCTCCTCCGCCGCCTGCCGGGCCTGTTCCGCCAGAAGCGCCTGGGTTGTCTCTCTCTCTTTCTGCAGAGCAGCCTGCAACACAACTCCTCGTTAGCATTGTAATCATCTTTGTTCGCACACACAATGTAATGGAGGAAACCTATCTGAGTCCGTATGACTAACCTCGATGGCGAGCTGGACTGGCCGTGGACGAGGCGGCATCTCAGGACAGGAGCTCGTTTGGCGCGCCTTGATCTGCCGGAGAGTGCTCGAAGACCGTATATGTCCATCTCCAATGGCTATCGAGCCATGGGGCCTCCCGTGGCCAGCTATCATCACCAGGTCTGGATCAAGTGGATGCTGGCTCGGGTTGAAGTCCTCCCCAATCACCGCCTTCCCCACATCTCTGTACCTCACGAGCTTGTGGTGGGAGGAGATATTGCTGAAGTTCTTGGGATCATCGAGGTCAGACTCAGAGAATGCCTTGACCTTCTTGTATGAGGCAGTATGGGCCATGGCATAGAGGTCGTACACCGCTTGCACCTCCATCTTATTGTGATGAGCCTACAAGAGAGGAACAAAGTATTAATAATGGTAAACCTAGCACTACAAGAATGAATTGCAGGAATCATGAAGCAAACCACATACCCAGTTCCGCCCGAACTGATAAATGTTGGCGCTGCCTTGATGGTGTGGCACACCTTCCATTTGGGCACGCCGTGCCTTGGCATCGTCGTGGACGACTCGCCATTGGTCAGAGCATCATTCATTCACCAACGCCTCCCAACAACCCATCTTATGCGCACACCATCTAGGGGGCACCTAAGTTAATAAAGAGAAATTTGAGAGCTACGCCTACGAATCAAAGCAAAGGAAACTAAGTACAAGGCCTTAAGAATAGGTAATTACCTTCATGTACTGCTCCTTGTCCAGAAACTTTCGGCGGGACGACGACTTGGCCTTCTTAATACGCTGCGAGGCGTAGTAGTCTCGAACAGCCTGTACCCGAGCCTCGTGCCGTAAGTTCTGTAGTAGGCGCCTGCACTCGTAATCGATAAGCTTTGCCGCGGCCTCCTCGTATCGCTCCTCACACCTGTAGAAGGTCTGCAATCAAATGAGACAACACTGATTAGTACAATAACTAGCTATTATTGATTTTTAATTGTGTAAAGGAGAAATTACCTAGAACTTCCTGATGACCATGTCGGCCCTCGTGTGGCACAACACACCGTCGATCATCTCCTCCAGCGGTGCAGGGGCAGCCAAGTAGTGCTCCCATTTCAATCCTACCTCTTCTTGCTGACCCTCGCCGGGCAACGTGACAAACCCCGGGAAGTTATGCCGTAAAATCACACCAAGGATGGAGGTTGGCCTGCGGACATCCTTGGCGTGAATCCAACCCCTGCAGTATGACAAAGCCAACGCATTAGATATGTGAAGAAACCTGAAGGCAAAAGGTTTAAAAAGAGTAAATGCACTTACTTCAGCGACTCGGGCTTAATCAGCCACCTCTGCTCGCGGGTCGCCGGCACGGGCAGGAGCCGTGTACACCCACGCTGGTAGACGGTGCCCTCAACCACCTCGTCCCTGCTATCAGAAAGCCGATCCCCGCCACCATCAGCATGGCCACTCGGCTCCGGCTGATGTAGATCCGGCCAGGTATCCCATCCGATGGAAGCCTGTGGAGTCTCATAGGACGAAGCGTCTGGCACAGAAGTCTCGCGGGACGAAGCGTCTGGCACAGGAGTCTCGCGGGTGGCCGCATCTGAGACAGAAGGATCGCCGACCCAAGGCTCGTGGACAGGAGTCCTTGTAGCCTCCACCTCAGACGGGTCCACCGTAGCAGTCCTGTGCTCGGGTGAATCAACTGGGGGTGGCGGCGAGGAAGGTGTAGCAGCCTTCCTACCTCTCCCGCGGCCACCACGTGTAACTTTAGGAGCCTTCCTACCTCTCCCCCGACCTCCTCTCCCGGTCGGCAACTTCGCCGACGAAGAAGCGCCCTCGGGTGTCCCAATATTGTCGTACAACGCTCTCCGGAGAGTTTGGGGTGGAATGCAAGTACCCCTCCCACCACGCGCCGACGAAGGATCCTCGGATCGCTCTCGACCCGCGCCCACCATATTTCAACACCTGCCATGACAAAGAGTAAACGAAATTTGTACAACATAAAAAAATGAATACCGACATGAATAATAATATGTATATATATAATTTGAGTGTATCATCATCATGTATACCTGACATGAACTAATAATAATCTTCATCGTCTATATATGCTCCGGGATCAATAAATGCATCATCATCATCACTATCATTAATAAATGCATCATCATCACTATCGGGAGCAACATGTGGAAGGCCTCCTTTATGTAATCGGTCAAGCATTGAGAGGTCATCTGCAGCAGTAACCTCTTCTTCTTCCGTCTCTTCTTGTTCCGGCTCAAGGGTGAAGTCGGATTCACTGTCGCTGTCTACTTCAATGTTCTGCGGTGAAGTAGAGCGGTTCTTGAAACGTTTTTTGGAAAGACGTGTTTCTTGGAAGAATTCTCCTTCATATGTGTCTGGGTTAATGTGAGGTTCATAATCATCTTCATTGAGGGGAGGTGGTCTAAAATGTGGCGGCACATCATAAACAACATCCCAACCATTCAAATTTGGATCAGTTTGGCAGGCCCACGGTAGATAGAAAACTTGGGTCGCCTGTTGAGCCGTAATATAGACATCGGGAACATCTAAATGGGTGCTTTGTTTGATTTTGACTAGCCCTATATGTTCATGAGTCCTTCTAGTCTCCTTCGGCTGGAACCAATAACATTTGAAGACTACGACGTTTGGTGGGTTTTCACCAAAGAATCTAAGTTCATAAATTGCTTCAACTTTTCCATAATACTCGACACCTCCTTCGCTGACAGCGGAGACACAACAATTTGTAGACTTTTGGTCGGCCATAGATAGCTCTTTGCCAAAAGTACGAAAGCGATACCCGTTGATGTCGTATTGTCAAATGAACGGACCTTATAGTCAAAACCATTAGCGACTTGTCTCAATTCGGAGTCCATAGACTCTGCATTAGCCTACAAGTTTAATACGAAAGGATTGTTGCATTAGCCGCAAACTAGACGAAGAAATGAAATGGTCTAATGGAAATTACTGTTTGTTTGAACCAAGAGATGAAACCGGGATAGCCGCCTCCATGCTTTGCCAGAAGCTCATACTCTTCGATGGAATCCTTTTGGATCACCACTCCATCCAAGAATTTGGTGACGTATCGACTGTATCACATATCCGGCAATAAGAGCATTTCAAAGGAATTAGAAGTTGCGAAACAATGTACCGAGAACTTACTCGATGTACGGCCGCACTTTTGTTAGGTTGTTGAAGATATACAACGAAATGGTCCGCCATTCTTCGACATCCAACGCTATTGCTTTCGAAGCACCGGCTGGTGCGAGCTTCCCTTTGAATAGGCTGAGGTTGGATCGACCTTTTTCACAGTCGCCATCATTGTACCGAGGCTTCGGATTATGCAAATGACGATTCTTGGCTTTGTAGTGTGCTGTCACGAAGTTTGCCGCCTCCTCAGTAATGAATGCCTCGGCCATCGATGCTTCAATTCTACGTTTATTTTTCCATTTTGCACGAAGCGTCTTCTGCATCCTCTCAGTTGTGAAGCACCAACGATTTTGCACGGGCCCCCCCAATCTTGCCTCGGTCGGGAGATGCAAAATCAAATGCTGCATTGGATTAAAGAATCCCGGTGTAAAGATCTTTTCCAACTTGCAGATCAACTCCGGCGCCAACTCTTCCAGTTCGTCTAGCACGTCAGGCGATATTTCTTTCGCACAAAGAGCACGGAAGAAATAGCTCAGCACATGCATTTTGAAGTTTTTTTTTGTAGCGGCGTCATATGTCTTGATCCCATTATCCCAAGCTTCTTGCAATTCATCCTTAAGCGGATGCATGTACACATTCATATTCTTCCCCGGATAGTTGGGCCCTGGAATTATCAACGTCAAGAAAATGTTCTTTCTTTTCATAATCTCTCCGGGGGGGAGATTGAGTGGAATGACAAATACAGGCCAGCAACTGTATTGGGTTGCCGTCATACCAAACACATTGAACCCATCCGTGTTGATGGCGAATCGAGGATGCCTTGGATCTGCCGCTTTATCCTTATGTAATGCATCGAAGTGCTTCCACGCAAAAGCGTCTGAAGTGTGTCCCAACATCGGATTCCCATCTGCATCTAGTTCGGTTCTTTTGCCCAATTTATGCCACGTCATCTGTCTGGCCGTCTCTTTGACCATGAAAAGACGTTGAAGTCTTGGTATGATTGGCATATACCGAAGAACATTAGCTGGGATTTTGGTCTGACTCTTCTCACCCATACCATTGTCTACCACAACATACCTGGAAGACTTGCAAATGGGACAATAGTTGAAGCCCGCATACTCAAGCCTAAATAAGGCACATCCATTCTCACAGGCATCTATCTTCTCATAGGGTATCTTAAGCGCACGTAGGATTTTGTCCGACTGGTACAGGTTTGCTGGCAATACATGGCCTTTGGGTAGAAAGCGTCCAAATATCGTCATCATCGCATCGTAGCATTCTCTTCCTGGGTTGAACTGAGCCTTCAGAGCCATTACTTGCGCGATGGCATCCAACTGACAAAGCTTAGTGTGCTCGTGGAGAGGACGTTTTGAAGACTCCAACATTTCATAGAAGGCCTTTGCATATTCCTCCATCTCATCGTCCGAATCCCGAGCATCATCAAAGTCTTGCACCATGTCTTCGATCCCGGTACCATGCTCGTCGGTGCGACGACGAACCACCTCAGCTCTGGCACGTTGGGCAGACTCACCATGAAATCTCCACACCGTATAATCAGTCGTAAAACCCCACTTCTGCAAGTGTTTACCCATTTCATCCCGTGTCCACTTTTTATGGTTGTCGCACCGGACACAGGGGCACTAGGTTATTTCCTGGCCATTAGCAAATGTGGCGCTCAGAAACCCCTTGGTTTTTGTTAACCATTCAATGGTCATTTCTTTCTGACTAGGGTGACCGGTGTACATCCAAGCACGATCACTCATCTTGCCTACCTACTAAACACACAACAAAAATATATATAATTCATCATCTATATTCATCCGTTAATCAAGTTTGTCAGTTTTATTACGTCCATGCAACCTACACGCTAATAGGTAGAGATAGGTCCTAATCCCACCCGAGTATGTGTAGATTGGGTTCGTTTTCCCATGCTCTGCTCCGGATCCGACGCAGAGTTTCGGCATCACCTCCCCGCTGTTCTCCTGATACACGTCTCGGCAATAAGCAGAGAGGATGTGTACCCGGAGAACAACAGGGAGGCACTGACGAAATTCCGCATCGGATCCGGAGCAGAGCATAAGGGAAAACGAACCCAATCTACACATACTCGGGCTGTCCATGGATAACGTTGGACAATTCGAAAGGATGGCGGTTATAAATATGCAAAGACATGCATATTTATAGATGCCGCCCTTTCGAACGGGAGACGCATACTGGTCACGCATACTGATGATTGAAGACACCTATAGCTAGCAAGTTTCATCGGAACGAAGACCGGAACCGAGCAAATTAAGGGGGCCGGGGGAGATGTCACTTGTGCTCACCCATGAACGCGTTGGGAAACTCGTCAAACGCACGGGGAGGTCGTCGAAAAGCAGACCCTCGCACCGACGAAACAACTGCACATTGAAATCCACCCGATCAACACAAATATGATGTTTTTCATAACAAAATTAGAATATATATATATGACCTAACTCATAATTTACAAAACTATGACCCCGTCGGCCTCTGGAAGGCCGAAGAGCACCTCTTCGGTCAACAAGAGGCCGAAGAGGTGTCGGGGGGTCAGGGACGTCGGGGGCGGCGTATTAACAATTGCTCGGAGTGTCGTGCCGGGGTGTCATGTCTGGGTGTCGGGGTGTCCTGTCGTGTCTGGGTGTTGGGGTGTCGGGGCGTCGTGTATGAGCGTCGTGTCTGGGTGTCGTGCCGGGGTGTCGCGGTTCTTGGCGGGGCGTCGTGTCGGGTGTCGTTTTCTTCTTCTTCTCTTCCTTTTCTTCTTCTTTTCCTTTTTCCTCTTCTCCTTCTCCTCCTCTCCTCTTTCTTCTTCTTCTTCTTCTCTTCTTTTTCTTCTTCTTTTCCTTTTTCCTATTCTCCTTCTCCTCCTCTCCTCTTTCTTCTTCTTCTTCTTCTTTTTTCTTCTAGTTTTTTTTTCTTCTAAGTTTTTCCTTTTCTATCTAAGTTTTTCCTACCTAATAAACTAACTATCTAATTTAACAGAAAATAAACTAACTATCTAATTTAACTAACTAACTAACTAACTAAAAAAATAGGGAAAAACAAAAAAATGTGAGGGGGGCGGTGGCCGGGCACTCACCGGAGTTGCGGCTGGGGCGGCGGGGGGAGGGGGGATCCGCGGGGAGGGGGGCCACCGGGAGGGGGCGGCTTCAGGAGCCGGTGAGGGGAGGGGGCGGCTCGGGGAGGGGGGAGACGTGGGGGCGCCGCCGAGGGGATTGGGGCGGCGCAGGGAGTGGCTCGTTGCGGTGGTGGGGGCGGCGCACGGAGGGCGCCGGCGCGGTGGTGGGGGCGGCGCAGGGAGGGGGCCGGCGAGGGGAGGGGCGGCTCGGGGAGGGGGGCGGAACGGGGGAGCCGCCGAGGTGATGGGGGTGGCGCGGGGTGGGTGGCGGCGCGGTGGTGGGGGCGGCGCAGGGAGGGTGGCGGAGCGGTGGTGGGGGGCGGCGCGGTGGTGGGGGGTGACGCAGGGAGGGTGGCGGCGCGGTGGGGGGGGGCAGCGCACAGGGAGGGGGCCTGTGGTGGGGGGCTGGCGGCGCAGGGAGGGGCGCGCGGGGCGGGAAAGATTGAGATTCGGGAGAGTGAGGGGGGTGGAGGAGGGATCCGGCCGTTATAGGGGCGTCCTCTTTGCCGTCTGCTAGCAGACGGCAAAGAGGGGGGGTGCGCGGGGTGGGGCCCCGCCGTGACCGTTAGGGGGGCGTCCTCTTTGCCGTCCGCTAGCGGACGGCAAAGAGAGGGGAGGCAGACGGCAAAGATGTACCCGACGACAACGAGGCTGTCCTCCGAACCCATGGTGCGGTGGGGCCCGCCCGTGACCGTTGCCGTCTGCCTGCCCCATCTTTGCCGTCTGCTAGCCGACGGTAAAGACCTGGCTGATGGCAAAAAGACCCTTTGCCGTCTGCCATGCCTTTGCCGTCTGTTTTCGGGAAGCTGATGGCAAAGGCCTTCTTTGCCGTCTGCCAGCAGACGACAAAGACCTGGCAGACGGCAAATGTCCTGATTCCAGTAGTGTCTCATGCTCATCAAAAAGAATCCATCAATAAGGTTGATCAAGTCTTATTGACAAACTGTTTTCGAATGACACGGAACCGGAGAATTTTCGAATGACACTAGGTTACCTCAATGGGGATATGCATGTCCCCAACAATAAGTATATCATATTTCTTCTTGACAGTAGGGAGAGGGAATTCAAAACCTCCAATAATAATCGTTGGAATCTTTTCAATAGAGTTGATACTATGAACTTGAGGTTGTTTCTTCGGAAAGTGTACCGTATGCTCATTACCATTAACATGAAAAGTGACATTGCCTTTGTTGCAATCAATAACAGCCCCTGCAGTATTCAAAAAGGGTCTACCAAGGATGATCGACATACTGTCGTCCTCGGGAATATCAAGAATAACAAAGTCCGTTAGGATAGTAACATTTGCAACCACGACAGGCACATACTCACAAATACCGATGGGTAAAGCAGTTGATTTATCAGCCATTTGTAAAGAGATTTCAGTAGGTGTCAACTTATTCAGATCAAGGCTATGATATAAAGAGAAAGGCATAACACTGACACCGGCTCCAAGGTCACATAAAGCAGTTTTAACATAATTTCCCTTAATAGAGCATGGTATAGTGGGTACTCCGGGATCTCCTAGTTTCTTTGGTACTCCACCCTTAAAAGTGTAATTGGCAAGCATGGTGGAAATCTCAGCTTCCGGTATCTTTCTTTTATTTGTCACAATATCTTTCATATACTTAGCATAAGGAGACATTTTCAGAATACCAGTAAAGCGCATACGCAAAAAGACAGGTCTAAGCATTTCTACAAAGCGCTCAAAATCCTCATCATCCTTCTTCTTGGATGGCTTATGTAGGGGATATAACCCCGTGGTAAGACCCGCCTAGGAGGGGCCGGGTCATACCTGGCGGCTCATAACCAAGACCATTAAGGTGGGCCGGAAGATGAAGGCCAGGCCGCATGGCGGCTTACCAGGCGGGCCAAGACGAAGGCCCAGAGACAGAAGATGGTGTGAGACCCGGGTGGTTTAGCCGCCCGGAGACGGCTTGCCCAAGATGGCAAGGCGGCTTAGAGGCAGGATAAACTACCTTGTGTGAGTCGGTTTGGGACTCGTGTAACCCAGGGCCTTGACCTCCTATATAAAGGCAAGACCCTAGGGCGGCTTAGACAAGAAACCAATCAATCGAGAACTAGGTCAAGCGAACCCGCTCCCTTGTAATCGATACTCCAATCAATACAGCACAAGTAGGACGTAGGCTTTTACCTCTTCTTGAGGGGCCGAACCTGGGTAAACTCGTGTCCCTCGTCTCGACCAACCCCTTTGAGTCCACCGTCTTAGCGATGGCCTCGAACCTAAGTCTTCGGACATCTGCCATGGCAAAACCACGACAGTTGGCGCCCACCGTGGGGCTAGCGCTCGGTGGTGTTGAGTTATCAAAGGGTTCTCTCCCAGGGATCGAGGGGTACGCTGTTGGCAGGATAACCAAGAGTCGTCGCGGCCGGCTCTACATCGATGACGCCGGCTGGGGCCCCGAGGCCGACTCAATTGAGTACAGGTTCCGGGTCCCCTTCGGCGGAATCCACGTCTTCATCGGCAAGACGGCGGATCTGAACCCGGGCCGGACATCTGCACCGACATCGTCGAGCCGGCCCGGCGAGAGCAACCCGCCCGACGCGTGCGACCAGCCTGTGCTAACCCGGGCAGGAAGCATGTCTTTGTCGGCTTCACCCAGGGCATGGAGCTTGAAGGCTCTATGTCTCGGGAAGAAACTCTCATCTGCTCAGCTTCATAACGGTGGGCTCGGGGGCTACATCGAGCCTTACCCTGAGTCAGAGTATCATGAGCCGGAGGATTACTAGCCGCCGAGCCGCGCTGCCGTATTCATGTTGGAAATATGCCCTAGAGGCAATAATAAATTGGTTATTATTATATTTCCTTGTTAATGATAATCGTTTATTATCCATGCTATAATTGTATTGATTGGAAACTCAAATACATGTGTGGGTACATAGACAACACTGTGTCCCTAGTAAGCCTCTAGTTGACTAGCTCGTTGATCAAAGATGGTTAAGGTTTCCTAGCCATTGACATGAGATGTCATTTGATAACGGGATCACATCATTAGGAGAATGATGTGATGGACAAGACCCAAACTGTAAACGTAGCATTTGATCGTGTCAGTTTATTGCTATTGTTTTCTGCATGTCAAGTATCTGTTCCTTTGACCATGAGATCATGCAACTCACTGACACCGGAGGAATACCTTGTGTGTATCAAACGTCGCAACGTAACTGGGTGACTATAAAGGTGCTCTACAGGTATCTCCGAGGGTGTCTGTTGGGTTGGCATGGATCAAGACTGGGATTTGTTACTCCGTATGACGGAGAGGTATCTCAGGGCCCACTCGGTAATACAACATCACATTGAGCCTTGCAAGCAAAGTGACTAAAGAGTTAGCCACAGGATCTTGTATTACGGAACGAGTAAAGAGACTTGCCGGTAACGAGATTGAACTAGGTATAGTGATACCGACGATCGAATCTCGGGCAAGTAACATACCGAAGAACAAAGGGAACAGCATACGGGATTAACTGAATCCTTGACATAGAGGTTCGACCGATAAAGATCTTCGTAGAATATGTAGGAGCCAATATGGGCATCCAGGTCCCGCTATTGGTTATTGGCCGTAGAGGTGTCTCGGTCATGTCTACATAGTTCTCGAACCCGCAGGGTCTACACACTTAACGTTTGGTGACGATTAGTATAATTGAGTTATTATGTTGGTGACCGAAAGTTGTTCGGAGTCCCGGATAAGATCCCGGGCATGACGAGGATCTCCGGAATAGTCCGGAGGTAAAGATTGATATATGTGATAATAGTGTTTTGATCTCTGGAAGGGTTCCGGAGTTCACCGGAAGGGATTCCGGATGTTTACCGAAGTGTTCGGATGCAGCAACACTTTATATGAGCCAAAGGGATAAAGCCCACAAAGTATTGGAAAGTGCAAAAGTAGTTTTGCTGCCGCGTAAGCGGTACTACCGCTTGGTGAAGCGGTACTACCGCCCGAGCGGTACTACCGCTTGTGTGAAGCGGTACTACCGCCCGAGCGGTACTACCGCTTGTGTGAAGCGGTACTACCGCTTGTGTGCGGCTGTGCACGATTCGGCAGGGTCCGAATTGGACTCTTTTCCTGCGGGCCAAACCGACCTTGTGCGGGCAAAACCGACCCGGAGGAGGCTTTTACTCCAAGTTTAGACCCCAAGGCTCAACATATAAATAGAGGGGCAGGGCTAGCACACGGGACACATCAGGATTTCCCAAGCCGTGTGCCGGCAACCCTAGCCCTCTAGTTCCTCCGTCATAATCTCCGTAGTGCTTGGCGAAGCCCTGCAGAGATTGTTCCTCACCACCATCACCACGCCGTCGTGCTGCTGGAACTCAACCACTACTTCACCATCGCTCGCTGGATCGAGGAGGTGAAGGCGTCATCAAGCCGTACGTGTGTTGAACGCGGAGGTGCCGTCCGTTCGGCACTAGATCGGAAGGATCGTGATTGGATCGCGGGACGCTCGGCGATTTGGATCGCGAAGACGTTCGACTACATCAACCGCGTTTATTAACGCTTCCGCTTAGCGATCTACAAGGGTATGTAGATTCACTCTCCCTCTCGTAGATGCTCATCACCATGGATAGATCTTATGTGTGCGTAGGAAAATTTTTGTTTCCCATGCAACGTTCCCCTACAGTGGCATCATGAGCTAGGTCTATGCGTAGATGAGATCTCGAGTAGAACACAAACGAGTTGTGGGCGTGGGTGTATACATATTGCTTGCCGTTACTAGTTGATATTTGATTCGGCGGTACTGTGAGATGAAGCGGCCCGGACCGACATTACGCGTACACTTACGCGAGACAGGTTCCTTCAACTAACATGTAACTTCGTTGCATAAAGATGGCTAGCGGGTGTCTGTCTCTCTCACTTTAGTTGAATCGATTTCAATGAAGAGGGTTCTTTTAGAAGATCAAAAAGCAATCACTACACCACGTTGTGGTTTTGCGTAGGTAAGAACGGTTCTTGCAAACCCGTAGCAGCCACGTAAAATTTGCAACAACAATTAGAGGACGTCTAACTTGTTTTTGCAGGGTATGATGTGATATGATATGGCCAATTACATGATGAGATATATGTGATGTATGAGATGATCATGTTTTGTATAGAATATCACGACTTGCATGTCGATGAGTACGGCAACTGGCAGGAGCCATAGAGTTGTCTTTAATTATTGTATGACCTGCGTGTCAATCATTAAGCGCTATGTAATGCTTTACTTTATCGCTAAACGTTAGCTATAGTCGTGGAAGCAACAGTCGGCGCGACAACCTTATGGCGACACGTTGATGGAGATCAAGATGATGGAGATCATGGTGTCATGCCGGTGACGATGGAGATCATGCCGGTGCTTTGGAGATGGAGATCAAAAGCACAAGTTCATGGCCATATCATGTCACTTATGATTTGCATGTGATGTTAATCCTTTTATGCATCTTATTTTGCTTAGGACGACGGTAGCATTATAAGGTGATCCATCACTTAAATTTCAAGATAAATTGTGTTCTCCCCAAGTGTGCACCGTTGCGAAAGTTCGTCGTTTCGAGACACGCCGTGATGATCGGGTGTGATAGACTCTACGTTCGCATACAACGGGTGTAAGCCATGTTACACGTGCGGAACACTCGGGTTAAACTTGACGAGCCTAGCATGTACAGACATGGCCTCGGAACACAAGAGACCGAAAGGTCGAACATGAGTCATATAGTAGATATGATCAACATGAAGATGTTCACCATTGAAACCACCTCAACTCACGTGATGATCGGACTTGAGTTGGTGGATTTGGATCATGATACACTCGAATGATCGGAGGGATGTCAATTTGAGTGGGAGTTTTTTAAATATGATTAACTAAACTCATTATCTAAGAACAATAGTCTAAGTTGTCTTTGCTATATTTATGTTGTAGATCATGGCTCGCGCAGTAGCACCCCTGAATTTTAATGCGTTCCTAGAGAAAGCTAAGTTGAAAGATGATGGAAGTAACTTTGTGGACTGGGCCCGTAATCTAAGGATTATCCTTACGGCTTCCCAGAAGGCTTATGTCCTTGATGCACCGCTTGGTGATCCACCCGCTCCAGTTGAGTCTCTAGACGTTGTGAACGCCTGGCAGGCTCGTTCTGATGATTACTCAATAGTTCAATGTGCAATGTTGTATGGCTTAGAACCGGGACTTCAAAGACGTTTTGAACGTCATGGAGCATATGAGATGTTCCAGGAGTTGAAGTTTATCTTTCAGAAGAATCCCCGGATCGAGAGATATGAGATCTCCGATAAGTTCTATGCTTGCAAGATGGAGGAGAACGGGTCTATCAGTGATCACGTGCTCAGAATGTCTGGGTACTCCACCCGTCTGGCTGAGTTAGGGATGCCCCTTCCGCCAGAGGCTATCACTGACAGAGTTCTTCAATCATTGCCACCTAGCTACAAGAGCTTCGTGTTGAACTATAACATGCACGGGATGAACAAGTCAGTCGCCGAGCTGTTTGCGATGCTGAAAGCCGCTGAGTCTGAAATTCAGAAGGAGCATCAAGTGTTGATGGTCAATAAAACCACTAGTTTCAAGAAAAATGGCAAGGGTAAGAAGGGTAACTCCAAGCAGAGTGGCAAAGCAGTTGCTCCTCTCATGAAGAAACCCAAGGCTGGACCCAAACCAGAAACTGTGTGTTTTCATTGCAAGGGAACTGGACACTGGAAGCGGAATTGCCCCAAGTATTTGGCTGACAAGAAGGCGGCCAACAACAAACAAGGTATATATGATATACATGTTATTGATGTGTACCTTACCAACTCTCGTTGTAGTGCCTGGGTATTTGATACCGGTGCGGTTGCTCATATTTGCAACTCAAAACAGGAACTGCGGAATAGACGGAGGCTGGCAAAGGACGAAGTGACGATGCGCGTGGGAAATGGTTCCAAGGTTGATGTGATCGCCGTCGGCACGCTCGCTCTTCGATTACCGTCGGGATTAGTGATGAACCTAAATAAGTGTTATTTGGTGCCTGCGTTAAGCATGAACATTATATCTGGATCTTGTTTATTGCGAGACGGTTACTCATTTAAATCAGAGAATAATGGTTGTTCTATTTATATGAGTAATATCTTTTATGGTCATGCACCCGATGTGAGGGGTTTATTCTTATTGAATCTCGATAGTAATGATACACATGTTCATAACATTGATGCCAAAAGATGTAGAATTGATAATGATAATACCACTTTCTTGTGGCACTGCCGTTTAGGTCATATTGGCGTAAAACGCATGAGGAAGCTCCATGCTGATGGACTTTTGGAGTCACTTGATTTTGAATCACTTGACACATGTGAGCCATGCCTCATGGGCAAGATGACTAAAACGCCGTTCTCTGGAATAATGGAACGGGCAAGTGACTTATTGGAAATCATACATACTGATGTGTGCGGTCCGATGAGCATTGAGGCGCGCGGTGGTTATCGTTACTTTCTCACCTTCACTGATGACTTAAGTAGATATGGGTATATTTACTTAATGAAACACAAGTCTGAAACATTTGAAAAGTTCAAACAATTTCAGAGTGAAGTTGAGAATCATCGTAACAAGAAGATTAAATTCCTACGATCTGATCGAGGAGGAGAATATCTGAGTTATGAGTTTGGCAGTCACTTAAGACAGTGTGGAATTGTTTCACAATTGACACCGCCTGGAACACCACAGCGTAATGGTGTGTCCGAACGTCGTAATCGAACCTTATTAGATATGGTGCGATCTATGATGTCTCTTGCCGATTTGCCACTATCGTTTTGGGGTTATGCATTAGAGACAGCTGCATTCACTTTAAATAGGGCACCATCGAAATCCGTTGAGACGACGCCATATGAACTTTGGTTTGGCAAGAAGCCAAAGCTGTCGTTTCTTAAAGTTTGGGGATGTGATGCTTATGTCAAAAAGCTTCAGCCTGAAAAGCTGGAACCCAAAGCGGAGAAATGCGTCTTCATAGGATACCCAAAAGAGACAGTTGGGTATACCTTCTATCTCAGATCCGAAGGCAAAATGTTTGTCGCTAAAAACGGAACATTTCTTGAGAAAGAGTTTCTCTCGAAAGAATTGAGTGGGAGGAAGATAGAACTTGATGAGGTTATTGAACCTTTACTTCAACCTGAGAGTAGCGCAGCGCAGAAAGTTGTTTCTGTGGAGCCTACATTAGCTGAAGAGGAAGTTAATGATGATGATCATGAAGCTTTGGATCAAGTTGCTATCGAACCTCGTAGGTCGACAAGGACGCGTACTACTCCTGAGTGGTACGGCAACCCTGTCTTAGAGGTCATGTTGTTAAACAACGATGAACCTACGAGCTATGGAGAAGCGATGATGGGCCCGGATTCCGAGAAATGGTTAGAGGCCATGAAATCCGAGATGGGATCCATGTATGAAAACAAAGTATGGACTTTGGAAGTATTACCTGAAGGGCGTAAGGCCATTCAGAACAAATGGATCTTTAAGAGGAAGACGGACGCGGACGGTAATGTCACCGTCTATAAAGCTCGACTTGTGGCAAAGGGTTTTTCACAAGTTCAAGGAGTTGACTACGATGAGACCTTCTCACCCGTAGCGATGCTTAAGTCCGTCAGAATCATGTTAGCAATAGCTGCCTTTTTCGATTATGAAATTTGGCAGATGGATGTCAAAACAGCGTTCCTTAACGGTTACCTTAAGGAAGAGTTGTATATGATGCAACCAGAAGGTTTTGTCGATCCAGAGAATGCTGACAAAGTTTGCAAACTCCAGCGATCCATTTATGGACTGGTGCAAGCATCTCGGAGTTGGAATCTTCGTTTTGATGATGTGATCAAAGCGTTCGAGTTTATACAAGTTTACGGAGAAGCTTGTATTTACAAGAAAGTGAGTGGGAGCTCTATAGCGTTTCTAATATTATATGTGGATGACATATTGCTGATTGGAAACAATATAGAAATGCTGGAAAGCGTAAAGGAATATTTGAACAAGAGTTTTTCAATGAAGGACCTAGGAGAAGCTGCTTTCATATTAGGCATCAAGATCTATAGAGATAGATCAAGACGCTTAATAGGACTTTCACAAAGCACATACCTTGATAAGATTTTGAAGAAGTTCAAAATGGATCAGTCCAAGAAGGGGTTCTTGCCTGTTTTGCAAGGTGTGAAGTTGAGTAAGACTCAATGCCCAGTGACTGCAGAAGATAGAGAAAAGATGAGTGTCATCCCCTATGCTTCGGCCATAGGCTCTATCATGTATGCAATGCTGTGCACAAGACCCGATGTCAGCCTTGCCATAAGTATGGTCGGAAGGTTTCAAAGTGATCCAGGAATGGAACACTGGACGGCGGTCAAGAATATCCTGAAGTACCTGAAAAGGACTAAGGACATGTTTCTCGTTTATGGAGGTGATCAAGAGCTCGTCGTAAAGGGTTACGTCGATGCAAGCTTTGACACTGATCCGGATGACTCTAAGTCGCAAACCGGATACGTATTTATTCTTAATGGGGGTGCGGTTAGCTGGTGCAGTTCCAAGCAAAGCGTGGTAGCAGATTCTACATGCGAAGCGGAGTACATCGCTGCCTCGGAGGCGGCGAAGGAAGGTGTCTGGATGAAGGAGTTCATGACAGATCTTGGAGTAGTGCCTAGTGCACTTAACCCAATGACTCTGTTTTGTGATAATACTGGTGCCATTGCTCTAGCCAAGGAACCAAGATTTCACAAGAGGACCAGACACATAAAGCGACGTTTCAATTCCATCCGCGATTACATCAAGGAGGACGACATAAATATTTGCAAAGTACACACGGATCTAAATGTTGCAGATCCGATGACTAAACCTCTTCCAAGGGCTAAACATGAACAACACCAGAACTGCATGGGTGTTCGATTCATTACAATGTAAATCACATAGTGATGTGAACTAGATTATTGACTCTAGTGCAAGTGGGAGACTGTTGGAAATATGCCCTAGAGGCAATAATAAATTGGTTATTATTATATTTCCTTGTTAATGATAATCGTTTATTATCCATGCTATAATTGTATTGATTGGAAACTCAAATACATGTGTGGGTACATAGACAACACTGTGTCCCTAGTAAGCCTCTAGTTGACTAGCTCGTTGATCAAAGATGGTTAAGGTTTCCTAGCCATTGACATGAGATGTCATTTGATAACGGGATCACATCATTAGGAGAATGATGTGATGGACAAGACCCAAACTGTAAACGTAGCATTTGATCGTGTCAGTTTATTGCTATTGTTTTCTGCATGTCAAGTATCTGTTCCTTTGACCATGAGATCATGCAACTCACTGACACCGGAGGAATACCTTGTGTGTATCAAACGTCGCAACGTAACTGGGTGACTATAAAGGTGCTCTACAGGTATCTCCGAGGGTGTCTGTTGGGTTGGCATGGATCAAGACTGGGATTTGTTACTCCGTATGACGGAGAGGTATCTCAGGGCCCACTCGGTAATACAACATCACATTGAGCCTTGCAAGCAAAGTGACTAAAGAGTTAGCCACAGGATCTTGTATTACGGAACGAGTAAAGAGACTTGCCGGTAACGAGATTGAACTAGGTATAGTGATACCGACGATCGAATCTCGGGCAAGTAACATACCGAAGAACAAAGGGAACAGCATACGGGATTAACTGAATCCTTGACATAGAGGTTCGACCGATAAAGATCTTCGTAGAATATGTAGGAGCCAATATGGGCATCCAGGTCCCGCTATTGGTTATTGGCCGTAGAGGTGTCTCGGTCATGTCTACATAGTTCTCGAACCCGCAGGGTCTACACACTTAACGTTTGGTGACGATTAGTATAATTGAGTTATTATGTTGGTGACCGAAAGTTGTTCGGAGTCCCGGATAAGATCCCGGGCATGACGAGGATCTCCGGAATAGTCCGGAGGTAAAGATTGATATATGTGATAATAGTGTTTTGATCTCTGGAAGGGTTCCGGAGTTCACCGGAAGGGATTCCGGATGTTTACCGAAGTGTTCGGATGCAGCAACACTTTATATGAGCCAAAGGGATAAAGCCCACAAAGTATTGGAAAGTGCAAAAGTAGTTTTGCTGCCGCGTAAGCGGTACTACCGCTTGGTGAAGCGGTACTACCGCCCGAGCGGTACTACCGCTTGTGTGAAGCGGTACTACCGCCCGAGCGGTACTACCGCTTGTGTGAAGCGGTACTACCGCTTGTGTGCGGCTGTGCACGATTCGGCAGGGTCCGAATTGGACTCTTTTCCTGCGGGCCAAACCGACCTTGTGCGGGCAAAACCGACCCGGAGGAGGCTTTTACTCCAAGTTTAGACCCCAAGGCTCAACATATAAATAGAGGGGCAGGGCTAGCACACGGGACACATCAGGATTTCCCAAGCCGTGTGCCGGCAACCCTAGCCCTCTAGTTCCTCCGTCATAATCTCCGTAGTGCTTGGCGAAGCCCTGCAGAGATTGTTCCTCACCACCATCACCACGCCGTCGTGCTGCTGGAACTCAACCACTACTTCACCATCGCTCGCTGGATCGAGGAGGTGAAGGCGTCATCAAGCCGTACGTGTGTTGAACGCGGAGGTGCCGTCCGTTCGGCACTAGATCGGAAGGATCGTGATTGGATCGCGGGACGCTCGGCGATTTGGATCGCGAAGACGTTCGACTACATCAACCGCGTTTATTAACGCTTCCGCTTAGCGATCTACAAGGGTATGTAGATTCACTCTCCCTCTCGTAGATGCTCATCACCATGGATAGATCTTATGTGTGCGTAGGAAAATTTTTGTTTCCCATGCAACGTTCCCCTACAATTCATGGCGGGTTCAGCGCCGGCCCCTAGCAGCACAGCTGCCGGCGCGACCGGGTCAGGAGCTGGCAGGCCGCCGGCTCAGGTTCTCTTGGATCTGATGAACGAGCTTACAACCCTGATGGAAACCGAGGTCACTGCTGAAAACCAAGCGGCCAGCAACGCGGAGATCACGAGGTTGAAGAACCAGATGGCCGGAGTCCAACAAGAAATCAACGCGCTGAAGGCCCAGATGGATGCTGAGGCGGAGCGCCTTAGGGCGGATGCTTTCCGCCTTGAGCTAGAGCAGCAGTCTGCAGCGGTGGTTCACCGAATGAGGCATCAATCCCGCCTGCCGGATCAATATGAGCCAGAAATCTTTTTAACACGCCAGGAACGGGACGGAATGTGCCTTTGACCGTAACCCGGACGGCGGAAGTACCTGGAAGCCGGGCAGCGGTTCAGCATCAGCAGCCAGACCCGCCCCGACGGAACCAAAACCCGCTGCAGTTTTTTCCGACGCCACCGGGTCATTATTCTAACCCGGCGGAGAACATGGTGGCGGCGGCCACCAGGCTTGATACAATTCCCATCCCCGACGAGGCGCCTTTTGCAGAGGAGGTGCGGAACGCTATTGGATACCTGCGGACGGCGGAGGCCCAGCAGGAGAAATACACTTATAGCCGGAGTCGCGTGCATTCAACCCCCATCCCCAGCCGCAGCTACAGCCGGCGCTATGAGTCACCGGCGGTTTCTAGCAGTGAACGACATCGGAACCCGCCGCGAGTCGATCGGGCGGCTCTGGATGCTCAGGCGCTGGTGGATTGGGCAAGGGCACAGCGAGAAGCGGCGGCTCTGACGACGGCGGCGGCTCATTAGGAACCCACAGTTGCACCTTCCGTCTCAGTTGGAGCAGGAGTAACCTCCAGGGCTGTGGGAGTGCCGTGCTTAGCGCCGGCTCTGAGGAACGAGCGGCTGCCGAAGGATTTTAAGGGCCCTCGCAAGGTGCCCAATTATACTGCTGACCTACCTCCAGAGGCTTGGATCGAAAGCTATGAGCTGGCCATGGAGATGTTAGACGTCAGTGATGCAGTATGTGCCAAATATTTCATCATGATGCTGGAAGGGCCGGCTCCCACGTGGTTGAAGGGCTTGCCACCCAACACCATTAATTCCTGGTCTGAATTAAAGGCGAAATTCATCAAAAATTTCCAAGGAACGTGCAAGCAGCCCATGACGATTGTGGATCCGGACCATTGTGTGCAGCGTGATGACGAGTCGGCTCATCACTGGGTCCGACGGGTCTCAACCATCATCCACTCTTCTGAACAGATTACGGCGGCTCAAGCAGTTTTGATTCTAGAGAAGAATTGCCACTTCACACTTTTGAAGCAGAAGCTTGGCCGGCTCAAGCGCACGTGCCAGGATATGGGGGAGCTCATGGCGGCTCTCACCAAGTATGCAGACTCCGATAACACGAAGGACCCTGGCTCCGATGATGAGAAATCGGGTCAGGGTAAGAAAAACAACAATGGCAAGGGTCAACAGCAAAACACGGCCGGAAATAGCAACCCGGGCAAGCGGAAGAACCCCGACGGCGGGTCAGAATTGGTGGCGAACACCAGCGCTGGGAACTATCGTGCTAAGGGCAATGGGAATTTCAGGCCACCCTTTAACAAGGGTAAAGATCCTTTCAACCTGGAAGAGATGCTTAATAAACCCTGTCCAGAGCACAGCCGGCCTGATAAGCCGGCAGGCCATACATGGAGGGATTGCAGTATTATGCGGCAGTTTCGGGATTACAGCCTTCAACAGCATTGTAATAACGGTAATGGTCCGTCAGGCGGCTCAGGGCCGGGCGGGTCAGGAGTCGGCTTTGGTGCTGGCGGCTCAGGATCCGGTTACCAGGGTCAAGGCAACCATGGAGGTCATAATCAACAGTCTGGCAGTGGAGGCCAACAGCAGAATAACCAGTCGGGGTACCAGAGTAACCCAAAGCAGCTCAGCGGGGGTCAGTATCATGTTTTTACAACCAGCCTCGACAAGCGAGACCGAAAGGTGCGCAAGCGGGCGGTTAATGCAGTCATGCCGGCTCTCCCGCAGTATTTGAAGTGGTCTGAGTATGACATAACTTGGAGCCGGGAGGATCACCCGCCGCGTGTTGATAACCCGGGGCAACTGACTTTGGTAGTTGCCCCCCAAGTGGGAGGATACGTGTTCACTAAGGTACTCATGGATGGTGGCAGCAGCATCAACATCCTGTATTATGACACTTTCCGCCGGATGGGTTTGCTTGATAAGGATCTTAAGCCCTCCTCAACAGTTTTTCACGGTGTGGTGCCTGGAAAATCGGCTTATCCAGTGGGAAAGATTTCTTTGGAAGTACCTTTTGGTGATGAATTCAACTACAGGGTGGAGTCTTTGTGGTTTGAAGTTGTCAAAATCAAAAGCCCATATCATGCTCTGTTTGGATGGCCGGCTTACGCCAAGTTCATGGCTAGGCCTTGCTATGTTTACTTACAGCTCAAGATGCCCGGGTTGAATGGGACGATCACCGTGCATGGTGATCGGAAGACCGCTCTTGAGTGCGAAGAAGGTGATGCAGCTTACGCAGAGTCAAGTTGTGCTGAGGCAGAGCTCAAGTTTTATAAGGAAAATGTTGACCCGGAAGATATGACTCCACTGAAGAAGCCTAACACGGAATCTGAGCCGCCTCTCAAGTTTGTGGCAGAATATACCAAGTTGGTGGACTTTACACCGGGCGACTCATCACAGCAGTTTACTGTCGGGACTAATATGGACCCCGCATAGGAAAGCGCGCTCATCGAATTCATCCGTGAGAATCGGGACATCTTTGCATGGAAGCCTTCTGACATGCCGGGTGTACCGAGAGAGTTCGCTGAGCACCACCTTAATGTGGATCCTAAGGTTAAGCCGGTCAAATAGTTCCTCCAGCGATTCAATGAGGAGAGGCGCAAGGCTATTGGAGAAGAGGTGGCCCGGCTCTTAGCAGCAGGGTTCATCGTTGAAGTTTTTCACCCGGAGTGGTTAGCTAACCCGGTGCTAGTGCTTAAAAAGAATGGCACGTGGCGTATGTGTGTGGATTACACGGGCCTTAACAAGGCCTGTCCAGTTGACCCATTTGCTCTCCCCCGTATCGACCAGATTATTGATGCAACGGCGGGTTGTGAGAGTTTATGCTTCCTGGATGCTTATTCAGGGTATCATCAGATCAAGATGGCAGTTAAAGACCAAGAGAAGACGGCTTTCATTACGCCTTTTGGTGCTTTCTGCTATGTGTCTATGCCTTTTGGGCTCAAGAGTGCCCAGGCGACTTACCAGCGTTGTGTGCAGAACTGTCTTCATGGTCAAATTGGGCGCAATGTTCATGCTTATGTGGATGATATTGTGGTCAAGTCAAGGAAGAAGGAGACTCTACTTGACGACCTGAAGGAAATGTTCGATAATTTACGGGTCTACAAGATGATGCTCAACCCGGCTAAGTGTGTCTTTGGAGTTCCTGCAGGCAAGCTCCTGGGATTTCTAGTCTCTGAGCGTGGCATTGAAGCTAATCCGGACAAGATAAAGGCTATCACTTCCCTGTCTGAGCCGGCGTGCATCAACGACGTTCAGTGCCTGGCGGGTCGAATCGCTGCGTTAAGCCGGTTCATAAGCCGCCTGGGTGAGAAGGCTATTCCTCTGTATCAAATGATGAAGAAAACAGACAACTTTGTCTGGAGTAAAGCGGCGGGTGAAGCATTTGAGGCGCTCAAGAAGCAGCCGGTTGAGCCGCCGGTCTTGGCCGCTCCGGCTGAGAAGGAACCTTTACTCCTCTATGTGGCAGCTAACAACAGGGCAGTTAGCGCCGCGATTGTTGTGGAGCGTAAGGAGGCAGGGAAGGAATACCCGGTTCAGAGGCCAGTTTACTATGTCAGTGAAGTCCTGATAGAATCCAAGCAAAGGTACCCACATTGGCAAAAACTAATATATGGGGTGTTCATGGCGAATCGCAAGTTGAAGCATTATTTCTTGGGACACCAGATCACCGTGGTTAGCTCTGCCCCGTTGGGTGACATAATTCAAAATAGAGAAGCCACTGGCAGGATTGCTAAGTGGGCATTGGAGCTTGGGCCTCTTAATCTGAAATATGCGCCTCGCACGGCTGTCAAGTCTCAAGCCTTGGTGGACTTTATAAACGACTGGACAGAGTGTCAGTCGCCCTGAGGAGAAGCCGGATAACACATACTGGACAATTCACTTTGATGGATCCAGACAGTTAGAAGGGTCAGGGGCAGGAGTTGTCTTAACTTCCCCTAGAGGTGACAAGTTTTGTTATGTGTTACGGTTGATGTTTCCCTGTACTAACAATGCAGCTGAGTATGAGGCTTTACTTCATGGCCTCCATGTGGCTAAGGAGATGAATCTAAGCCGGGTTAGATGTCTTGGCGACTCAGACCTCGTGGCTCAGCAAGTTTCAGGCACGTGGGATTCCAAAGACCCACGGATGGCGGCTTATCGTCAGGCGGTGGATATCGTTGCTGGACACTTCAAGGGTTATCAGGTGGATCATATTGACCGTCGCAAGAACGAGGCGGCTGATGCATTGTCAAGGCTGGGCTCTCAGCGTAAGCCGGTGCCGCCTAACGTTTTCTTGGATGTGTTATATCATCCGTCTGTTAAGCTACCTTCAGAGGAGGATCTGGCCGTACCTGACTCGGAGGGGCAGCTGGTGGCGGCTCTGCATGCTATCCCTGACTGGACGCTGCCTTACTTAGCGTACTTGACTCGCAGCGAGTTACCCGAGGACGAGACCTTGGCAAGGCAAATCATCAGGCGGTCTAAATCCATGACTATCATCAATGGCAAGTTACACAAGCGCAGTGTCACTGGTGTTTTCCAGCGTTGCGTTTCTCCTGAAGAGGGTAAGGAGATCTTAAATGAAAATCACGCCGGTTATTGTGGTCATCACGCCGGCTCAAAATCTTTGGTGGCCAAGGCTTTCCGGCATGGTTTCTTCTGGCTGGCGGCTCATAAGGACACAGAGGACTTGGTTCTCAAGTGTGATGGATGTCAGAAGTTCGGGCGACGTGCTCACGTACCGGCTCAGGAATTGCGGATGATTCCAATTACCTGCCATTTGCGGTCTGGGGGCTTGATATGGTTGGGCCCTTCAAGAGATCTAAAGACAAGAAGACCCACCTTTTGGTGGCGGTGGATAAGTTTACCAAGTGGGTTGAGGCTGAGCCGGTCAGCAAGTGTGACGCGGCTACGGCGGTTCAATTTCTCAAAAAGTTAATCTACCGTTTTGGTTACCCTCACAGTATCATCACGGACAATGGCACAAACCTATCCAAGGGGGCTATGCACGCGTTCTGTGAAAGTGAGCACATCCGGCTTGACGTTTCTGCGGTTGCTCATCCACAATCCAATGGTCAGGCAGAGCGTGCTAACCAGGAGATCTTGAGAGGCATCAAGCCCCGGCTTATGGTTCCTCTACAGCGAACGCCGGGTTGTTGGGTAGAAGAGTTACCATCAGTTTTATGGAGCCTCAGAACTACTCCCAACAGGTCAACGGGCTATATGCCTTTCTTCATGGTTTATGGTGCAGAAGCCGTATTACCAAGTGATATACGTCATGACTCGCCGAGGGTGGCGGCTTACGTTGAGACAGATAATGAGAGAGCGCGTCAGGACGCGTTAGATGCTTTGGATGAAGAGTGTGATCTGGCGGCGGCTCGATCGGCGATTTATTAGCAAGACCTGCGTCGCTATCATAGCCGTAGAGTTAAGACCCGGACGTTTCAGGAAGGCGACTTGGTGTTGCGTCTGATTCAAGATCAGACGGATGCGCACAAGCTATCTCCCCCATGGGAAGGACCCTTTGTGATCAGCAGAAATCTCAACAATGGGTCATACTATCTCATTGACGTACGAGACGAGTCACGCACTTCTGGGCAGGAGACCCACCGGCCGTGGAATATCGCTCATCTGCGGCCTTACTACACTTGAGTCATCGACTCTCATCATTGTACATCATCATTGTATATATCACATATATATAATAAAGTTGGCATCCCTGCAAGCCGGGGCCTCTGCCGTTTTCTGTATCTCAGATTATGCAAAAGTGGATACAACCATAAGGTCACTTGGGGGCTTCTAACCCGCCAGGGTTCAGCTTACACACCCTCTTGATCGGCTCTTCAGCCACTGTAAGGCCGGGTCATATACCCAAAAAGTTGACTCCATCAACAAGGTCATTTGGGAGCTTCCAACCCGCCGGGTTTAGCTTACACACCCTCTTGATCGGCTCTTCAGCCACCGCAAGTTCGAGTTAAACCTGCCTGTATGCTGCTGCTGCTCCGCTAGGTGACCCGCCGAACTCTTACCAATTAATCTCGATTAGAGACCCTGAGCTGTTCAAAGTATTTGACAGTCACTCTCGCTAGAGACCCTGTACTGGTCAAGGTTAAACCGGCGGCTCTTGCCACGTGAGGACCGGCTTACGGAAAGCGAGGATAAACTCACCCATCTGCTGCCGACTCTCCGCTATGTGGCCCGTTCGTACTCTTAAACAATTACTCTTTTAAAGACCCTACACTGTTTAAGGTTCAAACAACGGATTTATGTCACGTGAGAGGTAGCTTATGGGCCCTGGGGGTACTCATGCCCTGCTGCGTCTCTCTCTGGTTCGTTACGCTCTTATCAGTTAATCTCCCCTAGAGACCCTGAGCCGCTCAAAGCAATTGACGGTCACTCTCACTAGAGACCCTGTACTGTTGAGAGTTCAAGTAGCGAATCCACCCAGAAGAACCGGCATATGAGTTTTCGAAAAACAAAGAAGAAAAAGCAAGGTCAGGAAAGATTTAACATCTCCGGGTCGTGCTTTTTCAAGCCGCCCTTACAGCAATACAGAGCATATTCTGTCTTGTTTGTTTTTGCAGGGTTTATCTCCTAAGATGAGCCGCCGTGAAGTATGATGACAAGATATTATGAGCAGAACACAAGGCAGATAAAATTGCATTAAATAGCACGGTTTAAGGCAGTCAAGTTTTTCTACGCCTATTACAAACTCCCCAGGGAGCCCAAAATACAACGGACTTAAAGTTTTTTGTACACTGCCAGCCTCGGCGGTTCAAAAAGCTGGGTTATCAGTTTCAGAAGCAAGTGTTCAGCTCGATGGCGGGTCATCCTGCGCCGGGTCTTCGACCTCTTCGATCTGAAGATTGTCCACATCCCAGTTGCAGTTTGTTAAAGCTTCAAACTGAGCCTCGTCAAAGAGGGGGGACGGCTCAATTTCAGGGGCAAAGAGTTGCTTACAGCGTGCAGGAGTTAGGTCCCTGGCTTCAAAAGTTGGGCAGCGCACTCGTTTGCTGTCCTCGCCGTAAGCCGCCTGGTATGTAGTCAGATCAACTTCATCAGCCAGTGTTGATGCGAGTACTCTGGAGGCCTTCATACACTTGGCATAGTCAGCTTCTGTGAAATCTGAGCCGTCATCTTTCTTGGACGGAAAGCCATCCATCATCTCTTCTGTAGTCAGTTCAGGGGCAAAGGCCAAAGACCGGCTTAGCGCGGCCATTGCTCCCTTCCTAGTGGCTGATCGTTTGAGCTCTTCGATTTACTTAGGCAGAGTTGACAAGAGCTCTATCACTCCCTTCATGAATTTGGGGATGCTTTTTTCAGTTAACATGGCTTTGATGGTGCAAAGGGTCCCGCAGTATAGTTGTTCTGTCAATGTGTATACTGCTTTCAGTTTCAACAAGCTGTCAGAAGATAGCTGGCGGCTTCTTTGACCTGCAAGGAAGTTAGGCATTATAAGCCGCCTGCACAATTTTTTCTAGCAAGGCAAGGAAATTTTATAAGTCTTCAATACTTACCAAAGATAGCAGAAGTCATCCTGGATATATGGCGCTTCAGGGTTTGTAGCTCCTCAGATACAAGCTTGAGCCGTTTGTCAGCTTCATCTGCGCGCTTTGACACGGCGGCTTGCTTAGATTCAGCAGTCTTCTGGAAGGCAGCAAAATCAGCTTGAACCTTCTCAAGTTCTTTGACGGCAATCCGCCATTTTTCTTCCGCCTCAGACCGGGCGGTTTGTTGCGAAGCAAGGCTTTCTTTTACGCCGGTCAGATTAGACTCGGCCGCATCCAAGGCTTCCTGTATTGCACAAAAACAAAACAGTTCAGGAGGTTTAAGTCGCCAGGATGAGATATTTGTAGATGATTGATGAAGCTGTTATGCTACAAGTCTCAAGCAGATTGCAAGCAATATACTTGACACTTGGGGGCTAATGTATGTGTTTTCTCTCCAAGTCTACAATGAAGTCCCGGCTCATCTTCGTAAAGTTAAGCCGGCACTTGGGGGCTACACACGGCGCTTTCCAAATCTACAATGAAGTTCAGGCTCCTTCTTCGTAAAGATAAGCCGGCACTTGGGGGCTACAATCGGCGCTTTGTCAAGCAATGAAGATTTTCTGGTTCATTTTAGCAGTGAAGTTCCGGCTCATCATAACTATAATGACCCGGACTTGGGGGCTACAATTGGATCAACTTTTCAACTCAGTACCGGCTTAATATCTATATTAACCCGATACTTGGGGGCTACAAGCTAGGCAATTCGAATTATGACAAGAATTGGAAGACCCGGTCTACTATTTGCAATACTAAACCAGCTCTTGGGGGCTACATAAGGGTATAAGGAAAAAGCAAGAGAGGAGTACCTCATATTTCTTTTTCATCAGTCCAACAAGTTTCAGCTCCATATTACGGCTTGTGGAGAGGCGGTTCAGATAACCAGCATGTAACTCATCTGCAGTCAGCTTCTCCAACACGGGGAATTCAAAATCAAGTTTCTCAGGCGAGGAAGCTTCAGCCTTGCTGGTGTGTTTTGTCAGTACATGTGGTTCGGGAGGTTGATAACCCGTCCCAGTGATGATAACGTCTGGAAGAACTGTGTCTTCGACGGCGGTTGAAGGGCTGGACGGCTTAGGATCAGCCTTTGGAGGACTCTCCGGAGTGGCCATGTCATCATCAGCCGGCTCAGAGGGCTGAGGAACGTCAGCAGATGCATCTTTTCTAGACTCAGTGGGCTCAGCATAAGGTGCAGGGGAATCCGGCTTAGTAGTCTCTGGTTCTTGGGCGGTAGGAGCAGCGGTAGACCCGCCTATCTGCCTTCGTTTTGCTTGAGCCCTGGAAAACAAAAATATTGTCACATAGAGGACAAGGATGGTAAAAAGGTATGATGCAAATACAAAGGTACGCACTCTGGGTTGATCTTCAGAGGAGGCAGCTTGGTTGCAGTAGAGTCGCCAGATGAAGGAGGCGTCTCCTAAAAGAAGGTTAAGACGATGAAAGCTGAGTAAGGTTACAATGCAAGAACTAAAAACTGGACTTAGTTAAAAGAGTACCTCAGCCAGCCGTTTTCGCGGAGCCGGAGAATTTGATAAGCCAGTCACGAGCTCTTCAGAGCCGGCGCTCCGGGTCTGACGTCGGGAGTTGTGCTGTTGCTTTTTCAAAAGAAAATTGGGGTCTAAATAAGCAAGAGGATGAGAAAATGGGACTTTCCGGATGACCCGCCGTGTTTTCTCTGGTAGAAAGTTTTCTGAGTCAGACGAAATGTAGGTTACCTCAGGGGCGTCTGCATGGCTTGTTTCCATTTCCTCCTGTGAATAATTGTTGTCAATAAGTTGCATAAAGAGACGGCCAAGGGAGTCAAGTTCTACCTCTGAGTCGTCAAGCTCAGGCGGTTCTTGAGCGGCAGTTTTCTTCTTTTGGGCGCAGGTTTTACCCACCTTAGGTTTCCTCACAGGAGGGTTATACTTCTTCTTCCAAAAAGAAGAGCCGGCCTGCGCATAAGCCACCAAAAAAGGTTAAAAGGAGCAAGGTAAAAGGTCAAGACAAGAATGACCAATTTTGTGGAAAAAGATTTCTTACAGCTGGAGCCGGGTTCTTGACATAGAAAGGTTTCAGCCCAACTTTGTTGCAAACCGCTTGTTTTTCGCCAAGAAGTGTTTTGACGGAGGAGTTGATGTCTTGTTCTAACAGAGGGGTGGTGTTGAAGCAAAGAGTGTCATTGGGGTCACCCGTGAATTGGTGCATGAGTCGGTCACGTCGGCTCAGTGGCAAGACCTTCCAACTAACCCAGCAGCGGGTTAAGTCGACGCCCGTCCAGCCATTGGCCATTAAGGCACTGATCTTCGCGAAAGCCGGAGCATATTTCGCTCGCTCTGCGGCGTCATACGGTCTGGGAGTTCTCCGGTGTTGCAAAGCCGGGTAGGACGGTAACCCGGCAGCGGATTCTCTTCTTCAGGAGAAGTGTTCTTGCAGTAAAACCAAGTCTTGTTCCAATCCTTGGGGTGACTTGGTAAGATAGCTGCTGGGTAGGGCAAATCTCTCCGTCTCTGGATAGAGACGCCGCCAAGCTCTAAACTTGGTCCAGCCGCCACTTCAGTTTGGCGGTTGACGTAATGGTAATCACAGAAGAGGTCAACAGACGGCTCTTCTTGCAAGTAAACTTCACATAAGACCTGGAACTGACACATGTTGGTGACAGAGTTTGGACCTATGTCTTGAGGGTGAAGCTTGTAGAAATGAAGGACGTCCCGGAATTTTTTTGACCCGGGCGGGCTAAATCCGAGGAGGAGGTGATCAGTGAACACAACCACCTCTCCTTCTTTAGGACTAGGTCTTATTTCTGGCCCTGGCACCCGCCAATGTATAGCGTCCTAAGCCGGCAAAATACCCGATTCTACGAAGTCAAGTAGAAGTTGTTCGGTGACTCCAGAGCCGACCCAATCGCAAGACGAAGGTGCTCTCGACATAATGGCGGGTCAAACTGCGAGAAGGCGCAGAGTATGGAGGGTTAGAAAAATGTTAAATAGCTAAGGCAGCTATGGTCAATATAATGGTGAGGTGTTAAGCCGCCGAAGTATTTTATCAGAGAACCGCTAATGCAATGGCGGGTTAGGTGGACAAGGCGATCCTGGAAAATACAGCTAAGTGCGGATAAACAAGTTTCGCATATTACAACTATAGCTGCAAGATCTACGGGCGAAGATAAAATGAAATATATTCAAGACCTAAAAACGACAGAAGAAGAACAGGCGGACAACATGCGGTGGAGATTAGTATGCAGATCTAAAATAAGCAGGCATTGACATTAAAAGGAAGACCGCAACGGATAAACAGTGTTATGAGATTCAAGAGGATGCTTGGTGGTCTGCACTACGAAGAACACTTTGACGAACAACAAAGAACACTAGGGAAAAACGATGAGCACGGGGGACCCTAATGGAGATGACTCCAGATTCAATGGGAGCTGAGAATGGTACCTCGCGGATGCGGACGGTCCGGCAAAGATCTGGTCCAAGTCAGGTCGATGCAGCGGCCGGCGTTGGGGACGACGGCGAGGTCTGGTCAGGTGCGGCGGAGCTCCGGAGGTGCGGCTGTTTGAAGGAGGAAGAAGAAGACGTGGCAGCAGAGAGAGGAAAGGGGGCCCCTTCGTATCCCTATTTGAGAGATGGGATGGCAACAGTGCGCGCGAGAATCGAGGAAGCACAGTGATGATTGACCAAAGAGGGTGCCTCGATTTTCGGGCCGACCATTCAATGAGAGGATCCGTTGCAAACGTCACAGAATCTTTTTAGCATATTCGACGTGACGTCACGGCGGGTTATGAAGTTTTCTTTTTCAGGTGATAAAATGTGAGACTCGCCGCCGAATGAGTTTGAAGATTGACATGAGCAGGCTCAAATCAACCTGGGGCCTAATGTTGGGGATATAACCCCGTGGTAAGACCCGCCCAGGAGGGGCGGGTCATACCTGGCGGCTCATAACCAAGACCATTAAGGTGGGCCGGAAGATGAAGGCCAGGCCGCATGGCGGCTTACCAGGCGGGCCAAGACGAAGGCCCAGAGACAGAAGATGGTGTGAGACCCGGGCAGTTTAGCCGCCCGGAGACGGCTTGCCCAAGATGGCAAGGCGGCTTAGAGGCAGGATAAACTACGTTGTGTGAGTCGGTTTGGGACTCGTGTAACCCAGGGCCTTGACCTCCTATATAAAGGCGAGACCCTAGGGCGGCTTAGACAAGAAACCAATCAATCGAGAACTAGGTCAAGCGAAGCCGCTCCCTTGTAATCGATACTCCAATCAATACAGCACAAGCAGGACGTAGGCTTTTACCTCTTCTTGAGGGGCCGAACCTGGGTAAACTCGTGTCCCTCATCTCGACCAACCCCTTTGAGTCCACTGTCTTAGCGATGGCCTCGAACCTAAGTCTTCGGACATCTGCCGTGACAAAACCACGACAGCTTAGGTGGAAAGGGCATGGGTTTCTGAACCCATGGTTCTCTTTCTCTACCATGCTTCCTAGCAACAAAGTCTCTTTTATCATATCTTTTATTCTTAGGTTGTGGGTTATCAAGATCAGCAGCAGGTTCAATCTCCACATCATTATCATTACTAGGTTGAGCATCATCATGAACATCATCATTAATACTATCACTAGGCTCATGCTCATTACCAGATTGTGTCTCAGCATCCGAAATAGAAATATCATTTGGGTTTTCATGTGTGTCTATAACAGGTTCACTAGCAGCATGCAAAGTCCTATCATCATTCTTTTTCCTTCTATTGCTAGAATGACTAGGTGCCTCAGTATTAACTCTCTGAGAATCTTGCTCAATTCTCTTAGGATGGCCCTCAGGATACAAAGGTTCCTGAGTCATTCTACCACCTCTAGTCACAACTTTAACAGAATGATCGTTGTTCTTACTATTCATCTCATTAAGCAAATCATTTTGTGCTTGAAGTACTTGTTCTACTTGAGTAGTTACCATAGAAGCATGTTTACTAATAAGCTTAAGATCATTGATAGTTCTACTCATATAATCACCTAAGCGATCAAGCATGTAAGCATTGTGTTTCAATTGTCTACTGAAATAAGCATTGAAACTTTCTTGCTTGACTACAAAGTTATCAAATTCATCCAAGCATTGGCTAGCAGACTTATTATAAGGAATATCACCTTCATCAAATCTACGGAGAGAATTTACCTCTACTACCTGTGTCGGGTTATCAAGACCATGTATTTCTTCAATAGGTGGTAGATTCTTAACATCTTCAGCTTTAATACCTTTTTCCTTCATAGATTTCTTTGCCTCTTGCATATCTTCAGGACTGAGAAATAGAATACCTCTTTTCTTCGGAGTTGGCTTTGGAGGTGGTTCGGGAATAGTCCAATCATTATCATTGCTCAATATATTATTCAATAATAGTTCAGCTTGTTCAACAGTTCGTTCCCTGAAAACACAACCAGCACAACTATCTAGGTGGTCCCTAGAAGCATCGGTTAGTCCATTATAAAAGATATCAAGTATTTCGTTTTTCTTGAGTGGGTGATCAGGCAAAGCATTAAGTAATTGGAGAAGCCTCCCCCAAGCTTGTGGGAGACTCTCTTCTTCAATTTGCACAAAGTTAAATATTTCCTGCAAGGCAGCTTGTTTCTTATGGGCAGGAAAATATTTTTCAGAGAAGTAATATATCATATCTTGGGGACTACGCACACAGCCAGGAGCAAGAGAATTAAACCATGTCTTAGCATCACCCTTTAGTGAGAAAGGAAATAACTTAAGAATATAGTAATAACGAATTTTTTCCTCATGAGTAAATAGGGTGGCTATATCATTCAATTTAGTAAGATGTGCCACAACAGTTTCAGATTCATAACCATGGAAAGGATCAGATTCAACCAAAGTAATTAACTCAGGATCGACAGAGAATTCATAATCCTTATCAGTAACAAAGATAGGTGAAGTAGCAAACTTAGGATCATATTGCATTCTAGCATTCAAAGATTTTTCTTTCCACTTGCGTAGTAATTTCTTAAGATCATCTCTATCTTTACAAGCAAGAAAGTCCCTAGCTACCTCTCCTTCCATAACATAACCCTCAGGTATATCAGGCAATTCATATCTAGGAGAGCTAGGTCTAGCAGGTGTCTCATAGTGTTCAGTTTCAATAATTTCATCAGATTCAGAAATATCATCAGTTTTAGCATTCACTCTAGCAATTTGTTCATCAAGAAATTCACCCAGTGGCACAGTGGTATCAAGCAAAGTATCATCATAAGCATCATGCATAGCAGAAGTAGCATCATCAATTACTTGCGACATATCAGAATTACTAGCAGGTGGTGGTGTCGCAAGTTTACTCATAACAGAAGGTGAATCAAGTGCAGAGCTAGATGGCAGTTCCTTACCTGTCCTCGTAGTTGAGGGGTAGATCTTGGTTTTAGCATCTTTCAAATTCTTCATAGTGATCAACAGATATAAATCCCAAGTGACTCAGTGAATAGAGCTATGCTCCCCGGCAACGGCGCCAGAAAAAGGTCTTGATAACCCACAAGTATAGGGGATCGCAACAGTTTTCGAGGGTAGAGTATTCAACCCAAATTTATTGATTCGACACAAGGGGAACCAAAGAATATTCTCGAGTATTAGCAGCTGAGTTGTCAATTCAACCACACCTAAAAGACTTAATATCTACAGCGAAGTATTCAGTAGCAAAGTAGCGTGGAAGTAACGGTAACAATCGCAAAGTGACAGCAGAAGTTTTGCAGTGATTGTAACAGTAGCAACGGAAAAGTAACTTAGCAAAGATCAATATGTGAAAAGCTCGTAGGCAATGGATCAGTGATGGATAATTATGTCCGATGGCATTCATCATGCAACGGTTATAACATAGGGTGACACAGAACTAGCTCCAATTCATCAATGTAATGTAGGCATGTATTCCATATATAGTCATACGTGCTTATGGAAAAGAACTTGCATGATATCTTTTGTCCTACCCTCCCGTGGCAGCGAGGACCTAATGGAAACTAAGGGATATTAAGGCCTCCTTTTAATAGAGAACCGGACCAAAGCATTAGCACTTAGTGAATACATGAACTCCTCAAACTACGGTAATCACCGGAAAGAATCCAAGTTATTGTCACCCTAGGGGATGCGGATCATAACTCGTAATTGGTGTCTACAACTTGCAAGATAGGATCAAGAACACATATATATTCATGAAAACATAATAGGTTCAGATCTGAAATCATGGCACTCGGGCCCTAGTGACAAGCATTAAGCATAGCAAAGTCATAGCAACATCAATCTCAGAACATACTGGATACTAGGGATCAAACCCTAACAAAACTAACTCGATTACATGGTAAATCTCATCCAATCCATCACCGTCCAGCAAGCCTAAGATGGAATTACTCACGAACGGCGGAGAGCATCATGAAATTGGTGATGAAGGATGGTTGGTGATGACGACGGCGTCGATTTCCCCTCTCCGGAGCCCAAATCAGACTCCAGATCTGCCCTCCCGAGGAAGAACAGGAGGTGGCGGTGGCTCCGTATCGTGAAACGCGATGAACTCTTCTCCTTGATTTTTTTCTCCCCGAATAGGAATATATAGAAGTGGAAACGAGGTCGGAGGAGCTCCAGGGGGGCACGCCCTAGGGGGGGGCGCCCCCCTGGCTTGTGACCAGGTGGTGGCCCCTCTCCGGTTGATTCTTTCGCCAGTATTTTTTATTAATTCCAAAAATATTCTCAGTAAATTTTTAGGTCAATCCGAGAACTTTTATTTCTGCACAAAAATAACACCAAGGCAATTCTGCTGAAAACAGCGTCAGTACGGGTTAGTTCCATTCAAATCATGCAAATTAGAGTCCAAAACAAGGGCAAAAGAGTTTGGAAAAGTAGATACGTTGGAGACGTATCAACCCACCGTTTGCTAAACTCATGAGAGAAGCCACTAGTGAAACCTACGGCCCCCGGGTCTACTTTTCCAACATATTGCTTTCCGATCTATCTTTTTGCCTCTTTGTTTTCAGATCTACTAAACCAAAAACCCAAAAATAAATTGCTGCACTTTTTATTTGCTCTTTTTATTTTGTGTTCTTGAGAGATCTATCTCTCCTATCTATCATTACCTAATCTATCTTTTTACCGTAGAGAGATTGACAACCTCTCTTACGCGTCAGGTTGCAAGTATTTTTTATTTGTGTGCAGGTGCTGCTTATTAGGTGGTGGTGATCCTCCTACTGGTTCGATACCTTGGTTTCATAACTGAGGGAAATACTTACCGTCGCTGTGCTGCATCATCCCTTCCTCTTTGGGGAAATACCGATGCAGTCTCAAGCCACGTCAAAAGAATTTTTGGCGCCGTTGCCGGGGAGGAAGCGGTCTCTTCTACGTGCCAATCTCAGGCGACGAGGAGACTCCATCATCATCTACCAGGTTCCTAATCACAAATCTCATCTCCTTGCAATTACATTATTTGCCATTTGCCTCTCGTTTTCCTCTCCCCCACTTCACCAATTTGCCATTTTATTCGCCCTCTTTTTTGTTTGCCTTTTTCTCGTTAGATCTCTTGTTTGCTTGTCATCATGAGTGATTTTGGTATGGCAAAAACAGATGATGGCAGGACTCCTAAAATTGGAAGTTCTGGTAATCTGGATGCTAAAACTTTTGTTTTGGGGCAAGGGAATGTTATAGGGAAAGAAACTATCCTATAATTTTTCAATTGCGTTGGAAATTTGCCTCTTGATGATACTCCTATACTGAAAAGAACTAAAACTTATGTGGAAGCTATTTCAGCGCTAGTTCTGAAACTTGAAAGTAGATTTATCCGTACCCATCCTACCTTGCAAAGATTGTTTTATGAGCTACCCGTCATTAAGAGTCCCAAGTCTAAGAATCTAGCTACCCTTGTTCTCATGCATGAATTTGATCACTTAGTACGGGAAGCTAGGGAGATTTTTGATTTCTATGGTATGAGTCGTGAAAAACCGGTAATAGGAGAAATCCTTTACAATAGTGATTAACATGATGAGATATTTACTTGGAAATAATCAAATTTTTTATGAGAATCTCAAAAAGGAAGTCCCCGTTTTAGATATGATCCAACAAGTTTTCAATGATGTGAACCAACAATATTCTTGGATTGTGGCCGGGAATCAAAGCGGGTACGTAGATGGATAGCTTGATCGCGCTAAGGTTGCTATGGATGATGTGTTTCAAGTTCTATTTGCAAAACCTCTTGACAAAAACACCTCAACCAAAACCAAAGATGACAATACTTGAAACTATGCGTTATGCCTAGCTAGGGGCGTAAAACGATAGCGCTTGTTGGGAGGCAACCCAATGAATAAATTTATTTTTTCTTTTTACTTTCTGTTTTTGAGTGTTTACACAATTTTTCCTCTGTTATGATTGTGTTTTTATGGTTTATTTAGTGTTTGTGCCAAGTAGAGCCTTTAGGATGATTCATAAGATGAGTAGAAGCAATGCTGAATCTGAAACAGAAACATTGCGTCCAGTGTTCGAATTTTCATTTTTTACTGGAACGTGATATTGAGCTGAAATTTTAACACAGTGTTGCTATACAAATTATTTACGTTTTCCTAATTTTTCAGAATTTTTACAGCTACAGAAGTATGGTTAGAGTACAGATTACTACAGACTGTTCTGTTTAAGACAGATTCTGTTTTCGTTGCATTGTGTGCTTGTTTTGATGAATCTATGGGTTAAAGTTAAAATACAGTAGGTATAATGCAATAATAAAATATGAATGGGTTTGCAACATCACCTAAAGTAGTAGTTGCTTTATTATACTAACGAATCTCACGAAGATTTTGTTGAGTTTTGTGTGATTGAAGTTTTCAAGTTTTGGGTGAGATCGCGATGGATGAAGGAATAAGGAGTGAAAAGAGCCTAAGCTTGGGGATGTTACAGCACCCCCAAGATATATCCAAAGAGAAACAAGCAACTAAGCTTGGGGAGGCCCCCGAGTGGCATCCCCTCTTTCTTGGAGCTATATTTTTATTCGTCACATATCATGAGTTTTGCTTGGAGCGTCTTGTATCATTTGTGTCTTTGCTTGCTTTGCTTTTTAGTTTGTCACTTGTATCCTTGCTGGACACACCTATTTGGGAGAGCCAAAATTATGCTATGATTTGTTAGAATTGCTCTCTATGCTTCACTTAAACTTTTTGAGCTATAGAATTGCTCTAGTGCTTCACTTATATCTTTTTGAGCACGGTGTGCTTGGAAATTTTTGTAGAAATACTCTCATGCTTCACTTAGATTAATTTGAGAGTTTGTAAATTTTGAAGAAATCATCTCATGCTTCACTTATACCTTTTTGAGAGATGAAATCTTTATGCTCATGTGCTTCACTTAAATTTGTTTGAGCTTGTCAAAAGCAATGGCAATATATGAAACTAGTCCCGAAGTGATAGATATCCAAGGAGGATATAATAAAAACTTTCATGAAGATCATTGGACAAATTAAACTTGATTCTCTGTAATAGTTTTGAAACATGATGATAGTAATATGTGAGTCATGTTAGTGAGTAATTATGCTTTAGTAGAAATATTGGTGTTAAGGTTTCTCATTCCCTATGCAAGTACGAAAGTCAATAGTTATGCAATGAAATTACATCCTAGTTATGGTACATTATTTGGTGTTATTTATGCTCAATGCTCACTTATGTGAATTTTCGTTTCTTGGTTTGGTTGCTTCTCAATCTATTTGCTAGCCTCCTTTGTACTAAGAAGAAATACTACTTGTGCATCCAAAATCCTTAAACCAAGTTTTGCCTTTTGAGTCCACCATACCTACCTATATGCGGTATTTCCATGCCGTTCCAAGAAAATTTGTATGTGCCATCTCTAATTTTCAAAATAAATTTTCTCTTTTGTGTGCTCGTACCGCTCATGAAACGGTGGGGAGTTTCCAATATTTTTCCATGCTAGATGTGTTATTCTCAAGATGAGTGTTTATTCACTTGTCATTGCACGAGAGTGCGGCGGTAATAGGGATGCCCATTCCCGAAATGAAAAAGAAAAAATATTTACTTTATGTTGTCAAATAATAAATTCCTTGGAAAGTGTTGGTATGGAAGGCAACCGTGGATACGGCCCGCCATGGAAAGTGAAAGAATGGTGGAAAAAGGAATAAACTTGATTTTCTGTTTGGGAACTGCCTATGATATATCTAGCATGGAAAGTATTGTGAGCTACTTTGTCGTTTTCGTTGACAGGAAAGGCATGCCACCCAAAATATTTTTTCTCTCTCAATTTAAAACTTTGAGCTCTGGCACCTCTACGAATCCCTACTTCCCTCTGCGAAGGGCCTATCTATTTACTTTATGCAATTTTTTATTTTTACTTTGAGTCTCCATCTTCTCTTTTAAAGCACCAACTAGGGGGCACTATGATCGTACTTGAGCATTGGGTATAGCTAATATTTAAATGTGTTTCATGAATGGATCAATGATTGAGCATGATGGGCTAGGGATAACTTTCTTTAGTGTTGATATTTTGAAAGACATGGTTGCTTGTTGGCATGCTTGAGTATTGAAGTCATTATGTTAAAACTAGACTATTGTTGTGAATCATCTAAAACTCCAAATGTACATGCTACAAAAGAAAAGAATATGAGATGAACATGTTAGGCAGCATTCCACATCAAAATTCTGTTTTTATCATTTACCTACTCGAGGACGAGTGGGAATTAAGCTTGGGGATGTTGATACGTCTCCAATGTAACTATAATTTTTGCTTGTTCCATGCTGTTATATTATCACTCTTGGATGTTTTACAATCACTTTATAGCAATTTTATATCATTTTTTGGGACTAACCTATTGACAAAGTGCCAAAGTGTCAGTTGTTGTTTTTGCTTGTTTTTTACTTCGCGGAATATCAGTACCAAACGGAGTCCAATTGCGACGAAACTTTTTGGAGATTTTTTCTGGACCCGAAGACACCCAATGGGCCAAAGAAGTGCCGGAGAGGTGGGCTGTGGAGGCCACAACCCACCAGGGCGCGCCAGGGGGGCCGGTGCACCCTGATGGGTTGTGCCCTCCACAGGAGCCCCCTCCACCACCTTGCCTATAAATACCCAAATATTCAGAAAACCCTAGGGGAGTCGACGAAAAACACATCTAGCCGCCGCAAGTTCCAGAGCCTCAAGATCCAATCTAACACCATCACGGAGGGGTTCATCTTCTTCATAGGTGCCTCTCCGATGATGCGTGAGTACTCCACCATAGACCTACGGGTCCGTAGGCACTAGCTAGATGGCTTCCTCTCTCTCTCTCTCTCCCTTTTGATTCTCAATACAATGGTCTCTTGGTGATCTATTTGATGTAAACTTTTGCGGTGTGTTTGTTGGGATCCGATGAATTTTGAGTTCATGATCAGTTTCTATCCATGAATATTATTTGAGTCTTCTTTGATCTCTTATATGCATGATTACTTATAGCCTCGTATTTCTTCTGCGAATCTTTGGTTTAGTTAGGCCGATTAGATCGATTTTTCTTGCCATGGGAAGAGGTGCTTTGTGATGGGTTCGATCTTGCGGTGTCCTTTCCCCGTGACAGAAGGGGCACCAAGGCACGCATGTATCATTGCCATTAAGGATAACAAGATGGGGTATATTCCTACATGAATAGATCTTGTCTACATCATGTCATCGTTCTTATTGCATTACTCCGTTTTTTCATGAACTTAATACACTAGATGCATGCTGGGTAGCAGTCGATGTGTGGAGTAATACTGGTAGATGCAGACAGGAGTTGGTCTACTTATCTTGGACGTGATGCCTATATAATGATCATCGCCTTGGATATCGGCATGATTATTTGATCTTTTATCAATTGCCCAACAGTAATTTGTTCACCCACCGTGTGCTATACTCAAGAGAGAAGCCACTAGTGAAACCTACGGCCCCCGGGTCTACTTTTCCAACATATTGCTTTCCGATCTATCTTTTTGCATCTTTGTTTTCAGATCTACTAAACCAAAAACCCAAAAATATATTGCTGCACTTTTTATTTTCTCTTTTTATTTTGTGTTCTTGAGAGATCTATCTGTCCTATCTATCATTACCTAATCTATCTTTTTACCGTAGAAAGATTGACAACCTCTCTTACGCGTCGGGTTGCAAGTATTTGTTATTTGTGTGCAGGTGCTGCTTATTAGGTGGTGGTGATCCTCCTACTGGTTCGATACCTTGGTTTCATAACTGAGGGAAATACTTACCGTCGATGTGCTACATCATCCCTTCCTCTTTGGGGAAATACCGACGCAGTCTCAAGCCACGTCAGGGAGCACCAGCATTGGGATTTAAGGAGGCAAACGGTAAAATTATTTCGTCAAACACAACGTCACGTGAAATGTAGACACTTCCAACACCTATGTCAAGACACTTAAACCCTTTGTGGAGATTTCTATATCCAAGGAAAACACGTTGCTTAGAGCGGAATTCAAGTTCTCTTGAATTGAAAGGGCGAAGGTTCAGCCAACAAGCACAACCAAAAATGCGAAGAGCATGATAATTTGTTTTTTCTTGAAATAATTGCTTAAGACGAGTTTAAAGATTACCGACTTTGCTAGGAGTTCTATTGATAAGATATGTGGCTGCTATGAAAGCCTCATCCCAAAATTTTAGGGGCATGGAAGCATGGGCTAGAAGAGAGTGTCCAACTTCAACAAGATGGCTATGTTTTCTTTCGCCAAACCATTTTGTTGATGTGCATGGGGGCATGAGACATGTGTGACGAAAAAAGGTGTTCAATCCTTCATATTCACTACCCCAATCGGTTTGCATGGTGATAATTTTGTGATCAAAACGTCTTTCAACAAGAGCTGGGAATTCATGAAACACTTTGAAAACTTCAGATTTGTGCTTAAGAATGTAGATCCACGTAAACTTTTTGTAATAGTCAATGAAGCACACATAATAGTTCTTTCTATTAATGGAATAACGGGCAGGCCCCCATACATCTGAGAAAAGTAGCTCTAAAGGAGCATTCGAGACACTACTAGAATTCCAATAAGGGAGTTGATGACTTTTGCCTTTTTGGGAAGCATCACAGACATCCTCTTTATTCAACTCACTATTGGAGAAGGAAATTTTATTCTTCCTAAGAACATGTTGGACGATCGTTGACGAAGGATGACCTAATCGACTGTGCCACCTTGATGGAGATACCTTGGTGAAACCAAAAGCTTGTCTGCCCGAGCTCAAAGGAGTGGATGAAAGAGGATAGAGGCCACCTCTGCACCTGCCTTGAAGAAGAGTTTTCTTTGTTACCTTGTCCTTGACAAAGAAGAAGTTAAGGTTATTATTATATTTCCTTGTTCATAATAATCGTTTATTATCCATGCTATAATTGTATTGATTGGAATCTCAAATACATGTGTGGATACATAGACAACAAAGTGTCCCTAGTAAGCCTCTACTAGACTAGCTCGTTGATCAAAGATGGTTAAGGTTTCCTAGCCATAGACATGAGATGTCATTTGATAATGGGATCACATCATTAGGAGAATGATGTGATGGACAAGACCCAAACTATGAACGTAGCATATGATCGTGTCAGTTTATTGCTATTGTTTTCTGCATGTCAAGTATCTGTTCCTATGACCATGAGATCATGCAACTCACTGACACCGGAGGAATACCTTGTGTGTATCAAACGTCGCAACGTAACTGGGTGACTATAAAGATGCTCTACAGGTATCTCCGAAGGTGTCTGTTGAGCTGGCATGGATCGAGACTGGGATTTGTCACTCCGTATGATGGAGAGGTATCTCAGGGCCCACTCGGTAATACAACATCACAATAAGCCTTGCAAGCAATGTGACTAAAGTGTTAGCCACGGGATCTTGTATTACGGAATGAGTAAAAGAGACTTGCCAGTAACGAGATTGAACTAGGAATAGAGATACCGACGATCGAATCTCGGGCAAGTAACATACCGAAGAACAACGGGAACAGCATACGAGATTAACTGAATCCTTGACATAGAGGTTCAACCGATAAAGATCTTCGTAGAATATGTAGGAACCAATATGGGCATCTAGGTCCCGCTATTGGTTATTGACCGTAGAGGTGTCTCGGTAATTTCTACATAGTTCTCGAACCCGCAGGGTCTGCACACTTAACGTTCGGTGACGTTTTGGTAGTATTGAGTTATGCATGGTGGTGACCGAAGGTTGTTCGGAGTCCCGGATGAGATCCCGGACATCACGAGGAGCTCTGGAATGGTCCGGAGGTAAAGATTGATATATACGAAGTCCCGTTTTGGCCACCGGAAAAGTTTTGGGTATTTCCGGTAATGTACCGGGAGTGCCGGAGGGCCATCGGGAGGGGCCACCCACGCCGGGAGGCCACATGGGCCTGAGGGGTGGTGCACCAGCCCTTAGTGGGCTGGTCAAACCAGCCCCACAAGGCCCATGCGGCTAGGAGGTGGGAGAAGGAAAAACCCCAAGTGGGGGAGGGATTTTCCAAGTAGGATTGGAATCCTACTTGGAGTAGGATTGGAGGTGGACTCCTCCACCTCCTCCTTGGTTCGGCCGAAGCCACTAGGGGAAACCCTAGGGGCTGCCTCCTCCTCCCTCCCTCCTATATATACTAGAGGATTTTGAGGGCAGCTCCAACCCTAATTGCCATGTGCTGCCCTCTTCTTCATGTAGATCGTTTCTCCTCTAGTCTAGTTTCGGCGGTGCTTAGGCGAAGCCCTGCCGGAATAGTTCCACCACCACCGCCGCCATGCCATCGTGCTGCCGGAGAACTCATCTACCTCTCCGCTCCCTCTTGCTGGATCAAAAAGGCGGAGATCGTCATCGAGCTGTACGTGTGCTGAACACGGAGGTGCCGTCCGTTCGGCACTAGATTGGAAGGACCGTGATTGGATCGCGGGACGGATCGTGATTGGATCGCGAGACGGATAATGATGGGATCGCGGGACGGCTTGCGATTTGGATCACGAAGATGTTCGACTACATCAACCGCGTTTCTTAACGCTTGCCGCTTAGCGATCTACAAGGGTACGTAGATCCACTCTCCCTCTCGTAGATGCTCATCACCATGGATAGATCTTGCGTGTGCGTAGGAAAAAATTTTGTTTCCCATGCAACGTTCCCCAAAAGTGGCAACATGAGCTAGGTCTATGCGTAGATGAGATCACGAGTAGAACACAAAGGAGTTTGTGGGCGTTGATGCTCAGATTGCTTATGAGAGACCGGCTCCATCAACTGACATGTGACTTTTTGCATAAAGATGGCTGGCGGGTGTCTGTCTCTCCCACTCTAGTTGGATCGGATTCGACAAAGGCGGTCCTTGAGAAGGTTGAATAGCAATTTGTGTATCACCGTTGTGGTTTTGCGTAGGTAAGAATCGTTCTTGCTAGATACCCATAGCAGCCATGTAAAACATGCAACAACAATTAGAGGACGTCTAACTTGTTTTTGCAGGGTATGTTGTGATATGATATGGCCAATGACATGATGAGATATATGTGATGTATGAGATGATCATGTTATGTATAGATAATCACGACTTGCATGTCGATGAGTACATCAACCGGCAGGAGCCATAGGGTTGTCTTTAATATATTTTTTGCCGTTTTGCTTTACTTTATCGCTATGAGTTAGCAATAGTTGTAGAAGCAATAGTTGGCGCGACAACCTCATGGCGACACATTGATGGAGATCATGGTGTCATGCCGGTGATGATGGAGATCATGTTGGTGCTTTGGAGATGGAGATCAAAGGCACAAGTTCATTGCAATATCATGTCACTTATGATTTGCATGTGATGTTAATCCTTTTATGCACCTTGTTTTGCTTAGGACGATGGTACATTATAAGGTGATCCCTCACTTAAATTCCAAGATAAAATTGTGTTCTCCCCGAGTGTGCACCATTGCGAAAGTTCGTCGTTTCGATACACCACGTGATGATCGGGTGTGATAGACTCTATGTTCACATACAACGGGTGCAAGCCAGTGTTGCACATGCGGAACACTCGGGTTAAACTTGACGAGCCTAGCATGTACAGACATGGCCTCGGAACACAAGAGACCGAAAGGTCGAACATGAGTCATATAGTAGATATGATCAACATGGAGATGTTCACCATTGAAACCACCTCATCTCACGTGATGATCGGACTTGGGTTGGTGAATTTGGATCATGTAGCACTCAGATGACCGGAGGGATGTCAATTTGAGTGGGAGTTCTTTAAGTAATATGATTAATTGAACTTTTTATCATGAACATAGTCTAAAGTTGACTTTGCAAAATTATGTTGTAGATCAATAGCTCACGATGTAACTCCCCTGTGTTTTTGATACGTCCCTAGAGAAAACTAAGTTGAAAGATGGTAGTAGCAAATATGCGGACTAGGTCCGTAATCTGAGGATTGTCCTCAGTTGCTGCACAGAAGGCTTATGTCCTTGATGCACTGATCAGTGCGCCACCCCCTCAAGTGTCGTCTGTGGGTGTTGAGAACATCAGACAGACACGTTTTTTATGACTACTTGATAGTTCATTGCGTCATGATTTACGGCTTAGAATTGAGGCTCCAAAGACATTTTGAACGTCACGGATCATATGAGATGTTCCAAGAGCTGAAATTGGGATTCAGAATCATGCCCGTGTTGAGAGGTATGAGACCTCCAACAAGATTCTTTGCCTGCAAGATGAAGGAGAATAGCTCAATCGGTGAGCATGTGCTTAGATTGTCTGGGTGCTACAATCGCTAGAATCAAGTGGGAGTTGATCTTCCAAATAAGATAGTGATTGACATACTTCTCCAAGTCACTGCCACCAAGCTACTAAAGCTTCGTGATGAACTATAACATGCCAGGGATGGAGAAGATGAACCCTGAGCTATTCGCAATGTTTTACACCGCGAAAGGTAGAAATCAAGAAAGAGCATCAAGTGTTGATGGTAAGACCACTAGTTTCAAGAAGGGCAAGGGCAAGACGGGAAACTTTGAGAATGGCAAGCCAGTTGTCACTCTAGTGAAGAAACCCAAGATTGGACCCAAACCCGAGTTATGAGGGTAACGGTCACTGAAAGCGGAACTGCCCCAGATACATGGCAGATAAGAAGGCTGGCAACGACAACAAAAGTATATTTGATATACATATTATTGATGTGTACCGTACTAGTACTCCTAGTAGCACCTGGGTATTAGATACCGGTTCAGTTGCTGATATTGGTAACTCAAAGTAAAAGCTACGGAATAAACGGAGACTAGCTAACGGTGAGGTGACGATGTGTGTTGGAAGTGTTTCCAAGGTTGATATGATCACCATCGCACGCCCCCTCTACCTTCAGGATTAGTGTTGAACCTAAATAAATGTTATTCAGTGTTTGCATTGGGCCTGAACATGATTAGATCGTGCTTATTGCAATACAGTTATTCATTTAAGTCAGAGAATAATGGTTGTTCTGTTTACATGAATAATACCTTCAATGGTCATGTATCCAATGTGAATGGTTTATTGAATCTCGATCGTAGTGATACACTTGTTCATAATATTGATGCCAAAAGATGCAAAGTTAATAATGATAGTACCACTTACTTGTGGCACTGCCGCCAAGGTCATATTGGTGTAAAGCGCATGAAGAAACTCCATGCTGATGGATCTTTTGACTCACTCGATTTCAAATCGGTTGAGACATGCGGACCATGCCTCTTGGGCAAGATGACTAAAAGACCCCGTTTTCCGATATGATGGAGCGGGCAAGTGACTTTTTGGAAATGATACATGTTGATGTAAGCGATCCAATGAGTGTTGAAGCGTGCGGTGGATATCGCTATTTTCTTACCTTCACTGATGATTTGAGTAGATATGGGGATATTTACTTAATGAAACACAAGTCTGAAACGTTTGAAAAGTTCAAACAAATTCAGAGTGAAGTTTGAGATCATCGTGACAAGAAGATAAAATGTCTATGATATGATCGTGGAGGTAAATATCTGAGTTACGAGTTTGGTATGCTACTTAAGACAATGTGGAAGTTGTTTCACAACTCACGCCACCTGGAACACCATAGTGTGATGATGTGTCCGAACGTCGTAGTCGTGCTCTATTGGATATGGTGCGTACTATGATGTCTCTTATCGATTTGCCACTATCGTTTTGGGGTTATGCATTAGAGACAACTACATTCACTTTAAATAGGGCACCATCTAAGTCCGTTGAGATGACACCGTATGAATTTTGGTTTGGCAGAAACCTAAGTTGTCATTTCTTAATGTTTGGGGCTGCGACGCTTATGTGAAAAAGGTTTCAACCTGATGAGCTCGAACCCAAAGCAGACAAATGCATCTTCATAGAATACCCTAACGTTACAGTTGGGTATACCTTCTATCTCAGATCCAAGCACAAAGTGTTTGTTGCTAAAACGGGTCCTTTCTCGAGAAAGAGTTTCTCTCAAAAGAATTGAGTGGGAGGAAAGTAGAACTTGATGCGGTTGTTGAACCGTCACTTCAGTTGGATAGTAGCACAACGCAGAAAGATGTTTCTGCGACGCCTACACCAAGTGAAGAGGAAGCAAATGATGATGGTCATGAAGCTTCGGATCAAGTTACTACCAAACCTCGTAGGTCGACAAGGACTCGTACCGCCCTTGAGTGGTACGTCAATCCTGTCTTGGAGGTCATGTTGTTAGATAACAGTGAACCTACGAGCTATGAAGAAGCGATGGTGGGCCCGAATTCAAACAAATGGCTAGGAGCCATGAAATCTGAGAAAGGATCCATGTATGAAAACCAAATATGGACTTTGGTAGACTTGCCGGTTAAACGGCAGGCCGTTGAGTACAAATGGACATTTAAGAAGAAGACAGACACTGATGGTAAATGTCACCATTTATAAAGCTCAACTTGTCGCAAAAAGGTTTCCGACAAGTTCAAGGAGTTGACTACGATGAGACTTTCTCACCCATAGCGATGCTAAAGTCTGTTCGAATTATGTTAGCAGTTGCTGCATTTTTCGATTATGAAATCTGGCAGATGGATGTCAAAACAGAGTTTCCTTAACGGTTTCCGTGAGGAAAGGTTGTATGTGATACAATCAGAAAGTTTTGTCAGTTCTAAGGATGCTAAAATGTATGCAAGCTCCAGCGATCCTTCTACGGACTGGAGCAAGCATCTCGGAGTTGGAATATATGCTTTGATGAGGTGATCAAAGTTTTTGGGTCTATACAAAGTTTATGAGAAACTTGTATTTACAATAAAGTGAGTGGGAGCACTATAGAATTTCTGATAAGTATATGTGGATGACATATTGTTGATCGGAAATGATGTAGAATTTCTGGAAAGCATAAAGGGTTGTTTGAAAAGGAGTTTTTCAAAGGAAAACCTGGAATGAAGCTACTCAAATATTGGGCATCAGGATCTATAGAGATAGATCAAGACGTCTCATAAAAATTTCAATGAGTACATGCCTTGAAAAGATTTTCAAAGAGTTCAAAATGGATCAGTCAAAGAAAGAGTTCTTGCCTGATTTGTAAGGTGTGGAGTTGAGTGAGACTCAAAGCTCGACCACGGCAGAAGAAAGAGAAAGGACGAAGGTCGTCCCCTGTGCCTTATCCATAGGCTCTGTATAGTATGCCATGCTGTGTACCGCACCTGGTGTGTGCCTTGCCATGAGTCTGTCAAGGGGTACAAGAGTGGTCCAGGAGTGGATCACTAAACAGCGGTCAAAATTATCCTTAGTAACTAGAGGACTAAGGAAATGATTCTCGGTTATGGAGGTGACAAAGAGTTCGTCGTAAAGGGTTACGTCAATGCAAGCTTTGACACCAATCCGGATGACACTGAGTAGCAATCCGGATACATATAGTGGAGCAGCCATTTGGAATAGCTCCAAGTGGAGCGTGGTAGCATCTGCAGTATGACATATAGATTTGCAAAGAACACACGGATCTGAATGTTGCAGACCATTGACTAAAGACCTCTCTCACATGCAAAGCATGATCGAACCCCAGAACTCATTGGGTGTTAGATTCATAACAATGTAAATCACATGGAGATGTGAACTAGATTATTGACTCTAGTGTAAGTGGGAGACTGTTGGAAATATGCCCTAGAGGCAATAATAAATTGGTTCTTATTATATTTCCTTGTTCATGATAATCGTTTATTATCCATGCTATAATTGTATTGATTGGAAACTCAAATACATGTGTGGATACATAGACAACAAAGTGTCCCTAGTAAGCCTCTACTAGACTAGCTCGTTGATCAAAGATGGTTAAGGTTTCCTAGCCATAGACATGAGATGTCATTTGATAATGGGATCACATCATTACGAGAATGATGTGATGGACAAGACCCAAACTATGAACGTAGAATATGATCGTGTCAGTTTATTGCTATTGTTTTCTGCATGTCAAGTATCTCTTCCTATGACCATGACATCATGCAACTCACTGACACCGGAGGAATATCTTGTGTGTATCAAACGTCGCAACGTAACTGGGTGACTATAAAGATGCTCTACAGGTATCTCCAAACGTGTCTGTTGAGCTGGCATGGATCGAGACTGGGATTTGTTACTCCGTATGATGGAGAGGTATCTCAGGGCCCACTCGGTAATACAACATCACAATAAGCCTTGCAAGCAATGTGACTAAAGTGTTAGCCACGGGATCTTGTATTACGGAACGAGTAAAAGAGACTTGCCAGTAACGAGATTGAACTAGGTATAGAGATACCGACGATCGAATCTCGGGCAAGTAACATACCGAAGAACAAAGGGAACAACATACGAGATTAACTGAATCCTTGACATAGAGGTTCAACCGATAAAGATCTTCATAGAATATGTAGGAACCAATATGGGCATCCAGGTCCCGCTATTGGTTATTGACCGTAGAGGTGTCTCGGTCATGTCTACATAGTTCTCGAACCCGCAGGGTCTGCACACTTAACGTTCGGTGACGTTTTGGTAGTATTGAGTTATGCATGGTGGTGACCGAAGGTTGTTCGGAGTCCCAGATGAGATCCCGGACGTCACGAGGAGCTCCGGAATGGTCCGGAGGTAATGATTGATATATAGGAAGTACCATTTTGGCCATCGGAAAAGTTTCGGGTATTTCCGGTAGTGTACCGGGAGTGCCAGAGGGCCATCGGGAGGGGCCACCCACGCCGGGAGGCCACATGGGCCTGAGGGGTGGTGCATCAGCCCTTAGTGGGCTGGTAAAACCAGCCCCACAAGGCCCATGTGTCTAGGAGGTGGGAGAAGGAAAAACCCCAAGTGGGGGAGGGATTTTCCAAGTAGGATTGGAATCCTACTTGGAGTAGGATTGGAGGTGGACTCCTCCACCTCCTCCTTGGTTCGGCCGAAACCACTAGGGGAAACCCTAGGGGCTGCCTCCTCCTCCCTCCCTCCTATATATACTAGAGGATTTTGAGGGCAGCTCCAACCCTAATTGCCACGTGTTGCCCTCTTCTTCATCTAGATCGTTTCTCCTCTAGTCTAGTTTCGGCGGTGCTTAGGCAAAGCCCTGCCGGAATAGTTCCACCACCAACGCCGCCGCGCCGTCGCGCTGCCGGAGAACTCATCTACCTCTCCGCTCCCTCTTGCTGGATCAAAAAGGCGGAGATCGTCATCGAGTTGTACGTGTGCTGAACGCGGAGGTGCCGTCCGTTCGACACTAGATTGGAAGGACCGTGATTGGATCGCGGGACGGATCGTGATTGGATCGCGAGACGGATCGTGATGGGATCGCGGGATGGCTTGCGATTTGGATCCACTATAGGAATCGGGTTCTTTGCCGTCTGCCATGGCGGATGGCAAAGGAGCAACAATGGACGGCAAAGAATTTTGCCGTCCGCCAGCGGACGGCAAAATTTTGGGACGAATAAACCCCGGCAAAGAGGTCCTTTGCCGTCTGCCGTCGCACAGCAGACGGCAAAGATTTTTTGCCGTCGGCCTGCAGACGGCAACGAGCGTGGACGGCGAAGTTTGACGTTAGCACCGTTAGGTGGCTAACGGGCCCTCACGAACGCCTTTGCCGTCAGCCCCAGGACGGCAAACAATCAGTCCTTTGCCGTCTGCCATGGCGAGCCCCACACAGGCCTTTGCCGTCTGCCCCGGACGGCCTCGCCCAGCCCTTTGCCGTCCGCCCCCGACGGCCCCACCCAACGCTTTTCCGTCTGCCCCCGCTATGCCAACGGCCACCGTCGGCAAAGAAGCCACCCTTTGCCGTCCGCCCCCGCTATGTCGACGGCCACCGTCGGCAAAGAAGCCAAATGGCCTCAGGCCTGGCGCTCCCATGTTTGACAGGTGGCTGATAACCCACAAGTATAGGGGATCAATTGTAGCCTTTCTCTATAAGTAAGAGTGTCGAACCCAATGAGGAGCTAAAGGTAGAACAAATATTCCCTCAAGTTCTATCGACCACCGATACAACTCTACGCACGCTTAACGTTCGCTTTACCTAGAACAAGTATGAAACTAGAAGTACTTTGTAGGTGTGATAGGATAGGTTTGTAAGATAATAAAGAACACGTAAATAAAATCTAGGGGCTGTTTAGATGAAGAAACAACTAAGTTAGTCTTAGTAGAGAGCTTTTTGTCACAAGAAAGTTATTTGTCCCTAGGCAATCGATAACTAGACCGGTAATCATTATTGCAATTTTATATGAGGGAGAGGCATAAGCTAACATACTTTCTCTACTTGGATCATATGCACTTATGATTGGAACTCTAGCAAGCATCCGCAACTACTAAAGATCATTAAGGTAAAACCCAACCATAGCATTATAAGGTATCAAGTCCTCTTTACTCCCATATGCAACAACCCACCTACTCGGGTTTATGCTTTTGTCACTCAAGCAACCCACCATAGGCAAATCATGAACACATTGCAACACCCTACAGCGAGGATCCCTGATGCTTGCGCGACACGGAGATCACCATAGGACAACACCAATAATAAAACATGCAACTCAAACCAATCATGATCATCAATCAACCCATAAGACAAAACGGATCTACTCAAACATCATAGGATAGCCATACATCATTGGGAAATAATATATAGCGTTGAGCACCATGTTTAAGTAGAGATTACAGCGTGGAGAAGGGGTGTTACACCGCTGCATATAGGGGGAGAGAGTTGGTGATGACGGCGGTGAAGTTGTTGGTGTAGATCGCCGTCACGATGATGGCCCCGGCGGCGTTCCGGTGCCACCGGGAGAGAGGGGGAGAGAGCCCCCCTCCTTCTTATTCTTCCTTGACCTCCCCCTAGATGGGAGGAGGGTTTCCCCTCTGGTCCTTGGCTTCCATGGCGGCGGAGGGGCGAGAGCCCCTCCGAGATTGGATCTCTCTCTCTGTTTCCTTCTGTTTCTGCGTTCCGAGATTTTGGCCTTTCACCGTTTCTTAAATTTCCGGAGATCCGTAACTCCGATTGGGCTGAAATTTTAACATCATTTTTAACCGGATATTATCTTTCTTGCGGCGAAAGAAGGGCACCAACCGCCTTACAGGGTGGCCACAAGCCAGCCTAGCGCGCCCTACCACCCAGGGCGCGCCCCTATGGCTTGTGGGCCCCTCGGGCACCGCCTTCTGTTGATTCCACTTCCCAAAATTCACATATATTCCAAAAAAATCTCCGTAAGTTTTTATCCCATTTGGACTTCGTTTGATATGGATTTTCTGCGAAACAAAAAACATGCAACAAACAGGAACTGGCACTGGGCACTTGATCAATATGTTAGTCCCAAAAATAGTATAAAAAGTTGCCAAAAGTATATGAAAGTTGTAGAATATTGGCATGAAACAATCAAAAATTATAGATACGACGGAGACGTATCAGCATCCCCAAGCTTAATTCCTGCTCGTCCTCGAGTAGGTAAATGATAAAAAAGATAATTTTTGATGTGGAATGCTACCTAGCATAATCTTGATCATATAATCTAATCATGGCATGAATATTAAGACACAAGTGTTTCAAAGCAATAGTCTATCATTTGACATTAAGACAATAATACTTCAAGCATACTAATAAAGCAATCATGTCTTCTCAAAATATCATGGCTAAAAGAAAGTTATCCCTACAAAATCATATACTCTGGCTATGCTCCATCTTCATCACACAAAGTATTTAATCATGCACAACCCCGGTTTTAGCCAAGCAATTGTTTCATACTCTAGTATTCTCAAACTTTTTCAACTTTCACGCAATACATGAGCGTGAGCCATGGATATAGCACTATAGGTGGAATAGAATATGGTGGTTGTGGAGAAGACAAAAAGAAGGAGATAGTTTCACATCAACTAGGCGTATCAACGGGCTATGGAGATGCTCATCAATAGATATTAATGTGAGTGAGTAGGGATTGCCATGCAACGGATGCACTAGAGCTATAAGTGTATGAAAGCTCGAAAGAAACTAAGTGGGTGTGCATCCAACTTGCTTGCTCACGAAGACCTAGGGCAATTTGAGGAAGCCCATCATTGGAATATGCAAGCCAAGTTCTATAATGAAAAATTCCCACTAGTATATGAAAGTGACAGTATAGGAGACTCTCTATCATGAAGATCATGGTGCTACTTTGAAGCACAAGTGTGGAAAAAGGAGTAGTAGCATTGCCCCTTCTCTCTTTTCTCTCATTTTTTTTGTATTTTTTTTGGGTGGGCTTCTTTGGCCTATTTTTTTATTTGTAAAGTCCAGAGACTCATCCCAACTTGTGAGGGAATCATAGCTTCCATCATCCTTTCCTCACATGGGACAATGCTCTAATAATGATGATCATCACACTTTTATTTACTTACAACTCAAGAATTACAACTCGATGCTGGAACAAAATATGACTCTATATGAATGCCTCCGGCGTTATACCGGGATTTGCAATGATCTAGCGTAGCAATGACATCAAAAAACGGACAAGCCATGAAAACATCATGCTAGCTATCTTACGATCATGCAAAGCAATATGACAATGATGGTGCGTGTCATAATAAACGGAACGGTGGAAGTTGCATGGAAATATATCTCGGAATGGCTATGGAAATGCCATAATAGGTAGGTATGGTGGCTGTTTTGAGGAAGGATATATGGTGGGTGTAATGCACCGGCGAAAGTTGCGCGGTACTAGAGAGGCTAGCAATGGTGGAAGGATGAGAGTGCGTATAATCCATGGACTCAACATTAGTCATAAAGAACTCACATACTTATTGCAAAAATCTATTAGCTATCGAAACAAAGTATTAGACGCATGCCCCTAGGGGAGAGGTTGGTAGGAGTTAACCATCGCGCGCTCCCGACCTCCACACAAAGGATGACAATCAATAAATAAATCATGCTCCGACTTCTTCACATAACGGTTCACCATACGTGCATGCTACGGGAATCACAAACTTTAACACAAATATTTCTACCAATCCACAATTACTCACTAGCATGACTCTAGTATCACCATCTTTATATCGCAAAACTATTGCAAGGAATCAAACATATCAAATTCAGTGATCTACAAGTTTTATGTAGGATTTTATGACTAACCATGTGAATGACCAACTCCTGTTAACTCTCTAAATAGATATAAGTAAGCATGAGAGTTTAATTATTTCTACAAAAGATATGCCCACGCTCTAACAAATATAAGTGAAGCAAAAGAGCATTCTACAAATGGCGGTTTTCTATGTGTAGAGAAACAGGCAATCCAAACTTCAAATGATATAAGTGAAGCACATGAAGCATTCTATAAAGCCATACTCAAAAGATATAAGTGAGGTGCAAAGAGCCTTCTATAAATCAACCAAGGACTTTCTCATACCAGCATGGTGCATTATTAAAAGAAAAATAAAAAGCACACGACGCTCCAAGATTTACGCATATCATGTGACGAATAAAAATATAGCTCCAAGTAAAATTACCGATGGTTGTTAGAAGAAAGAGGGGATGCCTTCCGGGGCATCCCCAAGCTTAGTTTCTTGGGAGTCCTTGAATATTACCTTGGGGTGCCTCGGGCATCCCCAAGCTTCGTCTCTTTCCACTCCTTATTCCTTCATCCATCGTGATCTCACCCAAAACTTGAAAACTTCAATCACACAAAACTTAACAAAACCCACGTGAGATCCATTAGTATAATAAAGCAAATTACCACTTTAAGTACTGTTGCAAACCCATTCACATTTTATTTTTGCATTGTAGCTACTGTATTATAATTTCTTTATGGCTTATACCACCGATAAAATCGATAGTTTCATCGAAACTAGCAAAACAATGCATCAAAAACAGAATCTGTCTTAAACAGGATAGTCTGTAGCAATCTGAACATTCACCATACTTATGTAACTCTAAAAATTCTGAAACATTAGGACAAAATAAACAATTTGCATAGCAGTACTGTGTAAGAAATTCAGAAACTTTTGACATTCCAGTCAAAAATGTAAATTCACGCACTACAGCGAAAGTTTCTGTTTTTGCACTGCACACACCAAACAAGCAATCTAATCATCCTAAAGGCAAATCTTGGCACATTATTTTTATAATACAATGGATTTATACAAGGGGATAATTATTTTTGTTGAAAATTTTCTGTAATTAATATTCACATGGTTTCCATGGGCATGAACAAAGTTCAAGGCTAGCTCCCACTTTCACGATGCTCGTCCCTCTCACTTTCACTTTTCTTTTTGAAAAAGTTTTAGGTTCCCCTCTTTATTTTTTTGTTTTTTAAACTATATAAAAGCACACAACAGAATAAAATGACTCTCTAAAACTTCCGGGTTGTCTCCCTGGCAGTGCTTTCTTTAAAGCCATTAAGCTAGGCATAAAGTGCTCAAGTAATTGATCCACCCGGATCCCAAGGTATATCAAAGCCAATTTTAATTAACAATGATTTGTAATTTAGTATTGAGCACAAAGTAATATATATCATGCAATGACGAAGTCTAACTCTCTTCCTATGCATCGGCATGTCATAAAAGAACAATTCATGCACACAAAGTAAAGGCCAATGCATAGTATAAACAGTTTCTTGCAATTTTATTGTATTGGAAACATAGAGAGGCGGAGATGTAGTTCCTCTCTCATAATAATTGCAAGTAGGAGCAGCAAGCACATGCATATTATATCTAACAAAATCATCATGTGCAATGGTAAAACGCAACCCATCAATATAATCCTTAATAAGCGCAAACTTCTCCGATATAGTGTAGTTGGGAGAATTCAAAAAGATAATAGGACTATCATGTGTGGGTGCAATAGCAACAATTTCATGCTTAACATAAGGAACTATAGCAAGTTCATCTCCATAAGCATCATTCATATTGGCATCATGGCCACAAGCATAGCAAGCATCAAGTTCATCAAAAAGGGATATTTCAAACGAATCCAAGGGATCATAGCAATTATCATAGCATTCATCCTTCGGTAAGAACGAAGGGAAATTAAACAATGTATGAGTTGAAGAGTTACTCTCAATAGAAGGTGGGCACGGGTAGCTAATCCGCTCTTCCTCATTTTGTTCTTCGCTCTCCTCCTCATCTTTTTCATCTAATGAGCTCACAGTTTCAGCAATTTCTTCTTCCATAGATTCCTACAAAATATTAGTCTCTTCCAAGGCAGCAGACATTCTCTCAATAAATTCAATAATATCAGCATTGCAATCATAATTCTCATAGCAATATTTAAGTATGGAAAAAAATTCAGATTCGTAAGGAACATCATCATCATACTTTTCAAGCAAAGAAGCAATTTCATAAGCACCTTTAAAAACAACAAATTCTTCTATTCGTTCCACATCATAGTAATCATAAATACCTTTTGCATAAGAAGCTAAGGTTTCATTATCATTAAATTTGCATTGAAAGGGAAGGTGTCGAGCTTCTATATTAGAGCAACAAGTAAAGTCACATCTCGAGCATGCATCCCAAGCAAACATTCCAGTATTGTAATTTGATCCCATAAGTGTTTCCCTTTTCGAGATAAGCGATAATCCCTAAAGTATTCACGTTGATCCAACGTGTATCCCATTATCAAGTTGAATGGGGTTTTCTCAGGATAATCAAAGTAGTGCATAATATTTTCCACATAACGAGCATCGAGGGTTTTAGGAGGTTCCCCATCTCCATGAGTAGCAAGTACACCTAATTTTTTTGGTATTTCGTGTTCCATATCCATAACTAAAGATAGAGAACAACTTGGAACAGCAAATAAAATCTAGTTAGTGATAAAGCAAACAAGCACACACGAGAATATTCACCCCACACTATTGCTCCCTGGCAACGGCACCAGAAAAAGGTCTTGATAACCCACAAGTATAGGGGATCAATTGTAGCCTTTCTCGATAAGTAAGAGTGTCGAACCCAACAAGGAGCTAAAGGTAGAACAAATATTCCCTCAAGTTCTATCGACCACCGATACAACTCTACGCACGCTTAACGTTCGCTTTACCTAGAACAAGTATGAAACTAGAAGTACTTTGTAGGTGTGATAGGATAGGTTTGCAAGATAATAAAGAACACGTAAATAAAATCTAGGGCTGTTTAGATGAAGAAACAACTAAGTTAGTCTTAGTAGAGAGCTTTTTGTCACAAGAAAGTTATTTGTCCCTAGGCAATCGATAACTAGACCGGTAATTATTATTGCAATTTTATATGAGGGAGAGGCATAAGCTAACATACTTTCTCTACTTGGATCATATGCACTTATGATTGGAACTCTAGCAAGCATCCGCAACTACTAAAGGTCATTAAGGTAAAACCCAACCATAGCATTATAAGGTATCAAGTCCTCTTTACTCCCATATGTAACAACCCACCTACTCGGGTTTATGCTTCTGTCACTCAAGCAACCCACCATAGGCAAATCATGAACACATTGCAACACCCTACAGCGAGGATCCCTCATGCTTGCGCGACACGGATAGCACCATAGGACAACACCAATAATAAAACATGCAACTCAAACCAATCATGATCATCAATCAATCCATAGGACAAAACGAATCTACTCAAACATCGTAGGATAGCCATACATCATTGGGAAATAATATATAGCGTTGTGCACCATGTTTAAGTAGAGATTACAGCGGGGAGAAGGGGTGTTACACCACTGCATAGAGGGGGAGAGAGTTGGTGATGACGGCGGCGAAGTTGTTGGTGTAGATCGCCGTCACGATGATGGCCCCGGCGGCGTTCCGGTGCCATCGGGAGAGGGGGGGAGAGAGCCCCCCTCCTTCTTCTTCTTCCTTGACCTCCCCCTAGATGGGAGGAGGGTTTCCCCTCTGGTCCTTGGCTTCCATGGCGGCAGAGGGGCGAGAGCCCGTCCGAGATTGGATCTCTCTCTCTGTTTTCTTCTGTTTCTGCGTTCCCAGATTCTGGCCTTTCACCGTTTCTTAAATTCCCGGAGATCCGTAACTCCGATTGGGCTGAAATTTTAACATGATTTTTAACCGGATATTAGCTTTCTTGCAGCGAAAGAAGGGCACCAAACGCCTTACGGGGTGGCCACAAGACAGCCTGGCGCGCCCTACCCCCCAGGGCGCGCCCCTATGGCTTGTGGGCCCCTCGGGCACCGCCTTCTGTTGATTCCACTTCCCAAAATTCACATATATTCTAAAAAAATCTCCGTAAGTTTTTATCCCGTTTGGAATTCGTTTGATATGGATTTTCTGCGAAACAAAAAACATGCAACAAACAGGAACTGGCACTGGGCACTGGATCAATATGTTAGTCCCAAAAATAATATAAAAAGTTGCCAAAAGTATATGAAAGTTGTAGAATATTGGCATGAAACAATAAAAAATTATAGATACGACAGAGACGTATCAGTGGCTGGCACGTGTCATCTTTGCCGACGGCGGCCGTCGGCATAGCGGTCTTTGCCGTCCGGGGCAGACGGCAAAGCGGCTGTACTGCCTCCTTTTTGCTTGTTTTTGCTATATTCAACAATTTTCACATGCAAATATATGATATGTATATATATATTTCACAGAAACAATATCCCTGCCATATGGATATGATCAACCAACAATTATACCAAATTAAAAGTATCAAATGTCACATTGTTTACCATATTACATTAGTTTCATCCATACATACATAGTCTCATAGGTAGAAAGTTTCACGTAAGTTCATCGATACAAAATGAAAACAGAAATTAAAGACTAGCACTACATCAAAGCAAGCTGCCGTGAACTCAATCAAATCTGCAAAATTGGAAATAAGAAAGTTAGAATAAGAATACTAGAAGAAGTAGAAGAAGATCTAGAAGAAGAAGATGATGAAGAAGCATTTTTCTTCTCTCTCTTTCTCCTCTTGTTTTTCTTCTTCTTATTGCTTATTTGTGTCATTTTAGAGCTAACCTAGGTAATTATCACATTATTGACCTAACTAAGCTTATTGTGTCATTTTGCAAGAAAATAAGCTAAGTCTATGGCATCTATGAGGTTACCAAGTCTATTATGCCATTTTTGAGTTAACTAAGCTTATTATGTCATTGTGGAGGAAACAATGCTAAGTATAGGTCATTTTAGAGCTAACTTAGGTACAATATGTCATTTTGGAGGTAAGTAAGCTTACTATGTCTTTTTAGAGGAAACAAAGCTAACTTAGGTAAAATATGACATTTTGTCTAAGTGCTAAGTTTGTCTTTGTGCTAAGTTTGTCTAAGTGCTAAGTTTGTCTTTGTTTGAGAAAATGAGCCAAGTAAGTGGCATATTATGGCTTACCGTCCTCGTCATCACGGAGGTGAAGCACCGGGGTTGCTCGGGCCGGTGTCAGCTCGAGCACTACTTGGCCCTGGAGAAGGATCGTGCGATGCGGCTCGGGAGTTATGTTGTACAAAAGATCATTTGCGTTAGCATGATGACACTGAAACGTTAAGACTAATAACTAATGAACATTGAAATGAAACTCACCGTTCCAGCCATGGTAATGACTGGCATCAGCGGAGGGGTCTGGCCGGTCTTCTCGCACAAAGTCTGCACATTTGGTTTTGACAAGTCAATCATATTGGTTATTAATGAAACAAATATGTAGTGCATGATTTGGCTAATATGAAGAAGAAACTTACCAGGAGGAGCTCGTACATGACCCGGTGAGACGCATCGTTCCGTGCCCTCTCCTCCTCCAACAACCTAGCCGTTCTCTCCTCCAAATCCCTCTTCTCCTCCGCCGCCTGCCAGGCCTGTTCCGCCAGAAGCGCCTGGGTTGTCTCTCTTTCTTTCTGCAGAGCAGCCTGCAACACAACTCCTCGTTAGCATTGTAATCATCTTTGTTCACACACACAATGTAATGGAGGAAAGCTATCTGGGTCCGTATGACTAACCTCGAAGGCGAGCTAGACTGGCCGTGGACGAGGCGTCATCTCAGGACAGGAGCTCGTTTGGCGCGCCTTGATCTGCCGGAGAGTGCGCGAAGACTGTATAAGTCCATCTCCAATGGCTATCGAGCCATGGGGCCTCCTGTCGCCAGCTATCATCACCAGGTCTGGATCAATAGGATGTTGGCTCGGGTTGAAGTCCTCCCCATTCACCGCCTTCCCCACATCTCTGTACCTCACGAGCTTGTTGTGGGAGGAGATGTTGGTGAAGTTCTTGGGATTATCGAGGTCAGACTCAGAGAATGCCTTGGCCTTCTTGTACGAGGCGGTATGGGCCATGGCATAGAGGTCGTACACCTGTGGCACCTCCGTCTTATTGTAATGCGCCTACAAGAGAGGAACAAAGTATTAATAAAGGGGTCAAGCTAGCATCAAAAAATGAATTGCAGGAATCATGAAGCAAACCACATACCCAGTTCCGCCCGAACTGAAATAAGTTGGCGCTGCCTTGATGGTGTGGCACACCTTCCATTTGGGCACACCGTTCCTTGGCATCATCGTGGACGGCTCGCCATTCGTCAGAGCACCACTCATTCACCAACGCCTCCCAACAACCCATCTTATCCGCACACCATCTCGGGGGCACCTAAGTTAGTAAAGAGAAATTTGAGAGCTACGCCTACGAATCAAAGCAAGGAAACTAAGTACAAGGCCTTAAGAATAGATAATTACCATCATGTACTGCTCCTTGTCCAAAAACTTTCGGCGGGATGACGACTTGTCCTTCTTAATACGCCGCGAGGCGTAGTAGTCTCGAACAGCCTGTACCCGAGCCTCGTGCCGTAAGTTCTGTAGTAGGCGCTTGCACTCGTAATCGATAAGCTTTGCCGCGGCCTCCTCATATCCCTCCTCACACCTGTAGAAGGTCTGCAGTCAAACGAGACAACACTGATTAGTACAATAAATAGTGATTATTAATTTTTAATTGTGTAAAGGAGAAATTACCCAGAACTTTCTGATCACCATGTCGGCCCTCGTGTGGCACAACACACCGTCGATCATCTCCTCCGGCGGGGCCGGGGCAGCCAAGTAGTGCTCCCATTTCAATCCTAACTCTGGAAGCTGACCCTCGCCGGGCAACGTGACAAACCCCGAGAAGTTATGCTGTAAAAGCACACCGAGGATGGAGTTGGGCCTGCGGACATCCTTGGCGTGAATCCAACCCCTGCAGTATGACAAAGCCAACGCAATAGATATGTGAAGAAACATGAAGGCAAAAGGTTTAAAAAGAGTAAATGCACTTACTTCAGCGACTCAGGCTTAATCGGCCACCTCTGCTCGTGGGTCGCCGGCACGGGCGGGATCCGTGTACACCCACGCTAGTAGACGGAGGCCCCCTCAGCCACCTCGTCCCCAATATCAGAAAACTGATCCCCGCCACCATCAGCATGGCCACTCGGCTCCGGCTGATGCTGATCCGGCCAGGTATCCCATCCGGTCGAAGCGTGTGGAGTCTCGTAGGACGAAGCGTCTGGCACAGGAGTCTCGCGGGACGAAGCGTCTGGCACAGGAGTCTCGCGGGTCAAAGCGTCTGAGACAGAAGGATCGTCGACCCGAGGCTCGTGGACAGGAGTCCTTGTAGCCTCCACCTCAGACGGGTCCACCGTAGCAGTCCTGTGCTAGGGTGAATCAGCTGGGGGTGGCGGCGAGGAAGGCGTAGCAGCCTTCCTACCTCTCCCGCGGCCACCACGTGTACCTTTAGGAGCCTTCCTACCTCTCCCCCGACCTCCTCTCCCGGTAGGCAACTTCGCCGATGAAGAAATGCCCTCGGGTGTCCCAATACTGTCGTACAACGCTCTCCAGAGAGTTTGGGGTGGAATGGAAGTAACCCTCCCACCACGCGCCGACGAAGGAGCATCGGATCGCTCTCGACCCGCGCCCACCATCTTTCAACACCTGCCATGACAAAGAATAAACGAAACTAGTACCACATAAAAAGATTGAATACCGACATGAATAATAATATGTATATATATAATTTGAGTGTATCATCATCATGTATACCTGACATGAACTAATAATAATCTTCATCGTCTATATATGCTCCGGGATCAATAAATGCATCATCATCACTATCGGGAGCAACATGTGGAAGGCCTCCTTTATGTAATCGGTCAAGCATTGAGAGGTCATCCGCAGCAGTAACCTCTTCTTCTTCCATCTCTTCTTGTTCCGGCTCAGGGGTGAAGTCGGATTCACTGTCGCTGTATACTTCAATGTTCTGCGGTGAAGTAGAGCGGTTCTTGAAACGTTTTTTGGAAAGACGTGTTTCTTGGAAGAATTTTCCTTCATATGTGTCTGGGTTAATGTGAGGTTCATAATCATCTTCATTGAGGGGAGGTGGTCTAAAACGTGGCGGCACATCATAAACGACATCCCAACCATTCAGATTTGGATCAGTTTGGCAGGCCCACGGTAGATAAAAAACTTGGGTCGCCTGTTGAGCCGTAATATAGACATCAGGAACATCTAAATGGGTGCTTTGTTTGATTTCGACTAGCCCTATATGTTCATGAGTCCTTCTAGTCTCCTTCGGCTGGAACCAATAACATTTGAATACTACGACGTTTGGTGGGTTTTCACCAAAGAATATAAGTTCATAAATTGCTTCAACTCTTCCATAATACTCGATACCTCCTTCGCCGATAGCAGAGACACAACAATTTGTAGACTTTCGGTCGGCCATAGATAGCTCTTTGCCAAAAGTACAAAAGCGATACCCGTTGATGTCGTATTTGTCAAATGAACGGACCTTATAGTCAAAACCATTAGCGACTTGTCTCAATTCGGAGTCCATAGACTCTGAATTAGCCTACAAGTTCAATACGAAAGGATTGTTGCATTAGCCGCAAACTAGACGAAGAAATGAAATGGTCTAATGGAAATTACCGTTTGTCTGAACCAAGAGATGAAACCAGGATAGCCGCCTCCATGCTTTGCCAGAAGCTCAAACTCTTCGATGGAATCCTTTTGGATCACCGCTCCATCCGAGAATTTGGCGACGTATCGACTGTATCACATATCCGGGAATAAGGGCATTTCAAAGGAATTAGAAGTTGCGAAACAATGTACCGAGAACTTACTCGATGTACGGCCGCACTTCTGTTAGGTTGTTGAAGATATACAACGAAATGGTCCGCCATTCTTCGACATCCAACGCTATTGCTTTCGAAGCACCGGCTGGTGCGAGCTTCCCTTTGAATAGGTTGAGGTTGGATCGACCTTTTTCACGGTCGCCATCATTGTACCGAGGCTTCGGATTATGCAAATGATGATTCTTGGCTTCGTAGTGTGCTGTCACGAAGTTTGCCGCCTCCTCAGTAATGAATGCCTCGGCCATCGATGCTTCAATTCTACGTTTATTTTTACATTTTGCTCGAAGCGTCTTCTGCATCCTCTCAGTTGCGAAGCACCAACGATTTTGCATGGGCCCCCCCAATCTTGCCTCGGTCGGGAGATGCAAAATCAAATGCTGCATTGGATTAAAGAAGCCCGGTGGAAAGATCTTTTCTAACTTGCAGATCAACTCCGGTGCCAACTCTTCCAGTTCATCTAGCACGTCAGGCGATAGTTCTTTCGCACAAAGAGCATGGAAGAAATAGCTCAGCTCTGCCAGTACTAGCCATTCATCCTCACGTATAAAGCCACGCAACATCACCGGCATTACCCGCTCAAGCCATATGTGCCAATCATGACTCTTGAGACCAAATATTTTCAATTTGTCAAGACTCGCTCCCCTCTTTAGATTCGCTGCATACCCATTGGGGAACATCAACTGCATTTTCACCCACAAGATCATTTCCCTCATAGCTGGCCTTCCAAGATTGAACCATGCCTTTGGCTTCCTCCAGTTCTTCTTTCCTTTCGGTTGTCGCATGTTTTGTAACGGTCTATCACATAGAGCCTCCTGATCGACTCTAGCCTTAGGATTATCCTTTGACTTCCCCTCTATGCCGAACAATGTACCAAAAAGGGCCTCGGCGATATTCTTTTCAGTGTGCATCACGTCGATGTTGTGTGGGCAAAGGAGGACTTTAAAGTAAGGCAGATCCCACAAGCATATCTTGTGAGTCCAGGCGTGTTCCGAATTATACCCTTTGAAATATCCTGGACGCTCTGGATCAGGCTCGAGAGCGTTTAACTGATCCAGGGTCTGTTGGCCTGTCAATGCAGGTGGTGCAGAGTTTTTGACAACTCTATCTTTGATGAAATTCTTCTTGTCTTTTCTGAACTTATGGCGAGGATCCAGGAACTGTCTATGCAAGTCAAAGCAAGAATACTTGCAACCCGCCTGCAGCCAACGGAACTGAAGAGCTGCCTTGCATGTGTGGCATGGGAACCTTCCATGCACACACCAGCCAACGAATAGCGCATACGCCGGCAAGTCATGCGTCGAGTACATGTACCACACATGCATTTTGAAGTTTTGTTTTGTAGCGGCGTCATATATCTTGATCCCATTATCCCAAGCTTCTAGCAATTCATCCTTAAGCGGCTGCATGTACACATTCATATTCTTCCCCGGATAGTTGGGCCCTGGAATTATCAACGTCAAGAAAACGTTCTTTCTTTTCATAATCTCTCCGGAGGGGAGATTGAGTGGAATGACAAATACAGGCCAACAACTGTATTGGGTTGCCGTCATACCAAACACATTGAACCCATCCGTGCTGATGGCGACTCGAGGATGCCTTGGATCTGCCGCTTTATCCTTATGTAATGCATCGAAGTGCTTCCACGCAAAAGCGTCTGAAGTGTGTCCCAACATCGGATTCCCATCTGCATCTAGTTCGGTTCTTTTGCCCAATTTGTGCCACGTCATCTGTCTGGCCGTATCTTCGACCATGAAAAGACGTTGAAGTCTTGGTATGATTGGCATATACCGAAGAACATTAACTGGGATTTTGGTCTGACTCTTCTCACCCATACCGTTGTCTACCACAACATACCTGGAAGACTTGCAAATGGGACAATAGTTCAAGCCCGCATACTCAAGCCTAAATAAGGCACATCCATTCTTAGAGGCATCTATCTTCTCATAGGGCATCTTAAGCGCGCGTAGGATTTTGTCCGACTGGTACAGGTTTGCAGGCAATACATGGCCTTTCGGTAGAAAGCATCCAAATATTGTCATCATCGCGTCGTAGCATTCTCTGCCCAGGTTGAACTGAGACTTCAGAGCCATTACTTGCGCGATGGCATCCAGCTGACAAAGCTCAGTGTGCTCGTGGAGAGGACGTTTTGAAGATTCCAACATTTCATAGAAGGCCTTTGCAGATTCCTCCATCTCATCGTCCGAATCCCTAGCATCATCAAATTCTTGCACCATGTCTTCGATCCCGGTACCATGCTCGTCGGTGCGACGACGAACCACCTCAACTCTGGCACGTTGGGCAGACTCACCATGAAATCTCCACACCGTATAATTAGGCGTAAAACCCCACTTCTGTAAGTGTTTACCCATTTCATCCCGTGTCCACTTTTTATGGTTGTCGCACCGGACACAGGGGCACCAGGTTATTTCCTGGCCATTTGCAAATGCGGCGCTCAGAAACCCCTTGGTTTTTGTAAACCATTCAATGGTCATGTCTTTCTGACTAGGGTGACCGGTGTACATCCACGCACGATCACTCATCTTGCCTACCTACTAAACACACAAGAAATATATATATAATTCATCATCTATATTCATCAGTTAATTAAGTTTGTCAGTTTTATTACGTCCATGCAACCTAGACGCTAATAGGTAAAGATAGGTCCTAATCCCACTAGAGTATGTGTAGATTGGGTTCGTTTTCCCATGCTCTGCTCCGGATCCGACGCAGAATTTCGGCAGCACCTCCCCGCTGTTCTCCTGATATACGTCTCGGCAATAAGCAGAGAGGATGTGTACCCGGAGAACAACAGGGAGGCACTGACAAAATTCCGCATCGGATCCGGAGCAGAGCATAAGGGAAAACGAACCCAATCTACACATACTCGGGCTGTCCATGGATAACGTTGGACAATTCAAAAGGATGGCGGTTATAAATATGCAAAGACATGCATATTTATAGATGCCGCCCTTTCGAACGGGAGACGCATACTGGTCACGCATACTGATGATTGAAGACACCTATAGCTAGCCAGTTTCATCGGCACGAAGACCGGAACAGAGCAAATTAAGGGGGGAGGAGATGTCCTATTCTTCTCCTCCTATTCTTCTTCTTCTTCTTCCTTCTTTTCATTTTTCCTATTCTTCTCCTCTTCTTCTTCGTCTTCTTCTTCTTCTTCTCTTATTTTCTTCTTCTCCTCCTCCTCCTCCTCTTCTTCTTCTTCCTCTTCTTCCTTTTTTCCTTTATCCTCTTCTTCTACTTATTCTTCTTTTCTTATTTTTTGCACTAACCTAATTAAACTAATTAACACTAACCCAATTAACTATAACAGTAACCTAAACTAACAGATGCAATGAAATGAAACAAAAAAAAGATGCAAGAACTCACCAGAGGAGGGCCGGTGGAGGAGGGTCGGCGCAGGGAGGAGGGCCGGCGCGGGGAGGATGCCGGGGTGGTGTAGCCTGGCCGCGGGGAGGGGGTTCTCGCCGCCGTCAGGGTGGTCTCACCGCGGGGAGGGGGGTCGCGATGGTGTCGGCAGCGGGAGCAGGGGGTGGCGGTGACGAGGGGGGCGCGGGGGTGGCGGCGGCGGGAGCAGGGGGTGGCGACGGCGAGAGGGCCACGGGGAGGGGGCACGGTGGTGGCGGCGGTGGGAGCAGGGGGTGGCGGTGGCGAGGGGGGCGCGGGGAGGGGGGCGCGGTGGTGGAGGAGCCCCGCGGGGAGGGAGGGCAGGGGATGCCGGCGGCGGGAGCGGCGAATGGGCGACGAGGGGGCTGGCGGCGGCGCGGCGGGCGCTGGTGGTGGTGGTGGCGGGCGCAGGGGGTGGCGGCGGCGAGAGGTGGCGTCCGGTGAGAGAGAGTGGAGTGGGGGCGGGGCACAACCGTTACTCTTTTTTTGAGAAGAGCACGACCGTTACTAGTCCGTTCCCTTTGCCGTCTGCCAACGGACGGCAAACATTCTTTGCCGTCCGCTGGCAGACGGCAAAGGGATAACCCATCTAACCTAAATCTTGAACAGGGCCCAGTGGGCCCAGCTGGCTCCTTTGCCGTCTACCAGCGGACAGCAAAGAAAGTTTGCCGTCCGCTGGCAGACGGCAAAGATTCAGCCTACGGCAAACACAATCTTTGCCATCTGGCATTTCTTTGCCGTCCGCTTTTTGCCAGCAGACGGCAATGGCCCTATTTGCCGTCCGCTGGCTGATGGCAAAGAACTGGCAGACGGCAAATTCCCTGATTCCAGTAGTGATCGCAAAGACGTTCGACTACATCAACCGCGTTTCTTAACGCTTCCCGCTTAGCGATCTACAAGGGTACGTAGATCCACTCTCCCTCTCGTAGATGCTCATCACCATGGATAGATCTTGCGTGTGCGTAGGAAAAAAAATTGTTTCCCATGCAACGTTCCCCAACACCTTCCTCTTTGGGGAAATACCGACGCAGTCTCAAGCCACGTCAGGGAGCACCAGCATTGGGATTTAAGGAGGCAAACGGTAAAATTGTTTCGTCAAACACAACGTCACGTGAAATGTAGACACTTCCAACAGCTATGTCAAGACACTTAAACCCTTTGTGGAGATTTCTATATCCAAGGAAAACACGTTGCTTAGAGCGGAATTCAAGTTCTCTTGAATTGAAAGGGCGAAGGTTCAGCCAACAAGTGTTGGGGAATGGAGCATGAAATTCAAAAAAATTCCTACGCTCACGCAAGATCTATCCATGGAGATGCATCGCTACGAGACGGGAGAGTGCTTCTACGTACCCTCGTAGACCGTTTAGCGGAAGCGTCTCACAACGCGGTTGATGTAGTCGAACAATCTTTCGAGCTCCACCGATCGAGTACCGAACGTACGGCACCTCCGAGTTCTACACACGTGCAGCTCGGTGACGTTCCTCGCCTTCTTGATCCAGCAAGACGTCGAGGTAGTAGATGAGTTCCGTCAGCACGACGGCGTGGCGACGGTGACGGTGAAGTGATTCCGGCAGGGCTTCGCCTAAGCTCTCCGAAAATATGACCGAGGTGGAAAACGGAGATCGGGGCACCGCACACGGCTATGGGACAATTGTGTGTCTCCAAGGGGTGCCCCTCCTCCGTATATAAAGGAGGGAGGGGGGAAGAGGCAGCCAAGGGGCTGCGCCCCCATAGGGAGGCCGAAACCCACTAGGGATTCCTCCCATTGGCCGGCGCCCCCCCCCCCCCAATCCTACTCCAAGTAGGATTCCTACTTGGAAAGGGGGGGAGAGGGAGAAGGAAGGGGGGCCGGCCCCCAACCCTAGCCCAATTCGGTTTGGCCCCCTAGGGGGGGCGCACCAGCCCCTTGTGGGTTGTTGCTCCTCCCCTACATGGCCCATGTGGCCCATGTGGCCCCCCGGGGGGTTCCGGTAACCCCCCGGTACACCGATAAAATATCCGGAACCTTTCCGGTGTCCGAATACCACCTTCCAATATATGAATCTTTATCTCTCGGACATTCCGAGACTCCTCGTCATGTCCGTGATCTCATCCGGGACTCCGAACAACATTCGGTCACCAATCACATAACTCATATAATACTATATCGTCATCGAACCTTAAGTGTGCGGACCCTACGGGTTCGGGAATGATGTAGACATGACCGAGACGACTCTCTGGTCAATAACCAACAGCGGAACCTGGATGCTCATATTAGTTCCTACATATTCCACGAAGATCTTTATCGGTGAACCTCATATGTCAACATACGTTGTTCCCTTTGTCCGGCGGTATGTTACTTGCCCGAGATTCGATCGTCGGTATCTAATACCTAGTTCAATCTCGTTACCGGCAAGTCTCTTTACTCGTTCCGTAATACATCATCTTGCAACTAACTCTTTAGTCACGGTGCTTGCAAGGCTTCTGTGATGCTGTATTACCGAGAGGGCCCAGAGATACCTCTTCGATAGTCGGAGTGACAAATCCCAATCTCGATCCATGCCAACTCAACAAACACTTTCGGAGATACCTGTAGTGCACCTTTATAATCACCCAGTAACGTTGTGACGTTTGATACACCCAAAGTATTCCTACGGTATCCGGGAGTTGCATGATCTCATGGTCAGAGGAACGTGTATTTGACATAGTGAAAGCAATAGCAATAAACTGAACGATCATTTGCTATGCTAATGGTTGGGTCATGTCCATCACATCATTCTCCTAATGATGTGATCCCGTTATCAAATGACAACTCATGTCCATGGTCAGGAAACCTTGACCATCTTTTGATCAATGAGCTAGTCTAGTAGAGGCATACTAGGGACATAGTATTTGTCTATTATCCACACATGTATTTAGTTTCCGGTCAATACAATTCTAGCATGAATAATAAACTATTATCATGAACGGGGAAATATGATAATAACTAATTTATTATTGCCTCTAGGGCATATTTCCAACAACAAGCACAACCAAAAATGCGAAGAGCATGATAATTTGTTTTTTCTTGAAATAATTGCTTAAGAGGAGTTTAAAGATTACCGACTTTGCTAGGAGTTCTATTGATAAGATATGTGGCTGCTATGAAAGCCTCATCCCAAAATTTTAGGGGCATGTAAGCATGGGCTAGAAGAGAGTGTCCAACTTCAACAAGATGGCTATGTTTTCTTTCGGCCAAACCATTTTGTTGATGTGCATGGGGGCATGAGACATGTGTGACGAAAAAAGGTGTTCAATCGTTCATATTCACTACCCCAATCGGTTTGCATGGTGATAATTTTGCGATCAAAACGTCTTTCAACAAGAGCTGGGAATTCATGAAACACTTTGAAAACTTCAGATTTGTGCTTAAGAATGTAGATCCACGTAAACTTTTTGTAATCGTCAATGAAGCACACATAATAGTTCTTTCTATTAATGGAATAATGGGCAAGCCCCCATACATCTGAGAAAAGTAGCTCTAAAGGAGCATTCGAGACACTACTAGAATTCCAATAAGGGAGTTGATGACTTTTGCCTTTTTGGGAAGCATCACAGACATCCTCTTTATTCAACTCACTATTGGAGAAGGAAATTTTATTCTTCCTAAGAACATGTTGGACGATCGTTGACGAAGGATGACCTAATTGACTGTGCCACCTTGATGGAGATACCTTGGTGAAACCAAAAGCTTGTCTGCTCGAGCTCAAAGGAGTGGATGAAAGAGGATAGAGGCCACCTCTGCACCTGCCTTGAAGAAGAGTTTTCTTTGTTACCTTGTCCTTGACAAAGAAGAAGTGAGGATGAGTTTCAAGAAAAGCATGCTTATCATAAGACAAACGATGGGCAGGAATCAAGTTTTTGGTAGCTTGAGGCACATGCAATATGTTCTTAAGATGAAGATTGTGAGTAGGGGTATGAATGTAGGCTTGACCCTGTACAACCCTATACTACATACGGTTTATACTCCACCATATATGTTACAATGTATTCTAACATCCACAAGATGATGATGCAGGCATTAAAGTGGTGTTGGACTGCCGTGGCAGGGAGAATGTCTCCCAAGTGCATAAAGGCAGCGATGGAGTTGATGATGAAGGAGCACTACATAGAGGCCATTTTTTATGTGGTATTCATATTTTACGCCACGGTGTCCACTAGACACCTCTAGAAAGCGAAGGCCAAGTATCATTTATCCTTCATCCCATCGAAGGCAAAGGACCGAGAAACCAATCTCACCCGGTTCATCTCAGCATGAATAAACTTAGACGTTCGTTATTTGCTGCTCAATTCGTGGGGCTTTTGCTCTACAATAAATATTCAAAAAAATCGTTGGCATGTTAATTAGGATTTGTTAGTGATGAATTCTATGTCGGCCACTATGTCGGAACTCATATCATTTACTATATATGTTTAGAGTTTGGATGATATTTTCTTAATGGTTGTGTGCATCTTTGGTCGGTGTAAATGCCAAGAGTCAAGAATCCTTAATATATGAGCCACTACCAAGAGATTGTTTCTTTGGTCAACATTATGAGGTTCCCATCTATTATGCCTTATTATGCCTAGTTATCATTTATAGTCTTGTTTCTATTTGTCCATTATTTTGTGTGATTTTTAAAAGTCATAACTGAAGGCTATCGGGGTGTCATAGATGCCATACTTTCTCAAATCATCGATGATGCCACGATTTACAAAATCATCGGTGTTAAAAACAATGACCTACAACTGTTTACAGAAATGGATGTATTTAGTGACTCTCTTAAAAGGTATCACGCCGAAAGCAATAAAACAATCAGCATCCTAACCTCCACTATATAGAGCTGAAAAAAGTTTTGCCAAGATAAGAACAAAAATACAAACTCGCTGATAATGAAAATTCTCACTATAACAGAAAGAGAAAATAACAATTCAAGAAGTTTTGAAGACCAAGGGTGATATCCTATTTTCAAAAATCTCTCCTACTTAATATAGAAGCACCATCCTCCGTTCCGCTTCTCTTTCATCAAGCCTTCCCACTTGTAGCTAAAAAATCCCTATGTCTCGCTTTAAGTGACACGGGGGAACCTCTCGCGTCGGGGGAGCCCTAGATGGGTCGGCCCACCAGCGTAAGAGGCCAGGACCTGTTTTTTTTCAGTTTGCTTTTCTGTTTTTTACTTTATTTTTGTAATTTTTTAATACTTTAAATATTCTACATATATATACTGCAAAAAACATTCTTTAAAAACACATTAAAAATGTTGAATAAGTATTAAAAATGGTGAACAATTATTTGAAATTGTTGAATAAGTATTTCAAATGTAGAACAAGTATTTGAAATATGATAAATGTTGAACAAGTATCTAGAAATGTTGAATAAGTATTAAAAATGTTGAACGAGTATTTAAAAAATGTTGAATGAGTATTTCAAAAATGTTGGAAAAGCATTTGAAAAATGTTAACAAGCGTTCGGACAATGTTAAACATGCATACAAAAAATATTGATCACTTATTTAAAAAAATCTTTTTTGTCATATACGAAAATGTAAAGTAAAAAAATAAACATAAGAAAAAACAAAAGAAAAACAAAAAATAGAGAAGAAAAAAGAAAACCAAAGTAAAACAACAAATTTAGAATATAAAAAACCAAATGAAAACAGAGAAAAACAAATGAAAAAAATAAAATAAGAAAAAACAGAAAAAACGGAGAAGAAAGAGTGGAAAACCCGGCTCGTTTTGAGTTAAGTAAACCCACCCTACAACTATATCACGAAGCTGGGCCTAGCCTAATGGCTAGCCGTGCTTGCCCGCAATGAGGAGGCCAAAGTTTGAATCCCCTTCGTGCGTCCTTTTCACCTCTCATTTTCCTGAATTCACTGTGCGCGAATGGGCCTGTCCCACTACTTTAGACCCCTTCAACAAGACATCCCGTACAACTCTGTTGAAGGGAATAGAGGGATTGGTGCGGAATATGATGTTTGTTCCTTGAGCCTCGTGTGCATATATATAGGAGTACATGACCAACTTGAAGTACAAGACAAGGCAGGACAAATCCTAGTCTATCTCATATTTCCTAACTAATCATTATACTCAACATCCCCCCGCAGTCACAATGGTAGCGACGCAGACAGTGAGACTAGAGAAGAATCCGAATGTAAGCCAACGGTCATCCCCCCCCCCCCCCCCCACACACACACACACAGTCATAACGATCGATGCATCGCGGAAGTCGTAGCTGGAGTAGAAACCGACGAGGTTGCTCAAGCAACGCGGTAGCCCTTTGTGTCGTTGTCGAGGTAACCGAGAGCGTAGGGTGGTGTAGCCGTGGTCGAGGTAGCCGTGTGAAGAACGCCATGGTCGATGTCGAGTCGGGGAGGCCGGTGTCGAGGAAGTCGCCGTGGAGCCGCGGGCGCAAGGACGCGCCGAGTTAGTCATGGGCGCAGTGGTGTCGAAGAAGTGGTGTGCCGGTAAGAAGGCGATGTTGGCAACACGTCATGCCGGGTTTGCCAAGCCCGAGGACACATCATGGACGAATGCACGCATCGGTGTTGCAAGCACCGGGCATGCGTAGATGGACAAAGTCGATGTGGACGATGCGCCGCTCCATGCCTGCCAGGCCTGGGAACACATCGGGGACGAAGGCACGCGTCGGTGTTGCCAGCACCGGGCAAGCGTAGACGAGGACCTACACAAATCGGTACGCCATGTCGAGGAGGCTAGCAAAGAAGGACTCAACGACGTTTGCGACGCAAATCGGCGGGGGGCCAATGTCGCCCGCGGTGGTCGGAGTAGATGAAGTGGTCGAGGTAGACGACGGCGACGCTGGCGATGAGCTGCTGCTGGACGGAGATGAAGGGGGTGGACGGGCGGCGCGGCTCGGGTCAGCGAGCTACAGCGGCACCGAAGAAGAGCGGCGGCTGCGGCCTGACTGCGGCGGCGGCGGCTGGTTAGGAGTGCGGCGACGAGGCTCGAAGTAGGCGAGGAACAACCCGACAGCGTGACGAAGACCAGCGCGGACGGTGGTGTTTCCGGGCCAAGGGAGGCGGCGCGGCGCATACCACGTAGAGTCGACGCTAGGAGCCGGCAGAGTGGACCGCAAGCCGCGGCGCTACGGCCCAAAGGGGCGATCCAGCGGCAGCAGGCGGTCGGGGCGACGGCGGGAAGACCTCGCGGCGGCTGCGTGGACCACGTGTCGCGACGCGACGGCCCTACGGGGCGCGTAGCGGCGGTGCGCGGGTCGGTGCAGCCATAGGGACGGCCTCAGGCGACGGCGTGGACCGCGTGTCGCGGCACTACAACCCGAAGGGGCGGTGTAGCGGTGGTTCGCGGGTCGCAGGGACCGCGTGTCACGGCACTCCGGCCCAAAGGGGCGACGTAGCGGCAACGCGCGAGTCGGTGCAGTCACGGGGAGAACCACGGGGCGGCGGTGCTGTGGCCCGGCGGGGTGACGTAGCCGCAACCCGACGCTCGATCGGTGGAGGGATGCGTTGTACTTGGGACAGTCTTCACAGGACCTACGGAGGCGCATGCAACCGACTAATCAGGTCAGTCGCACAGCATGGATTGAGCAGATCACGCGGGCGGATGATCAACCCGACCGCACGCTAGGTCGGGGGCGCTGCTCGGTGATGATGACGGCGTCGTGGACGGTGAGGCGGGGTGGTCGAGCAGACCAAGGCGACGGCAGCCGGCGGGGAATGGCGTGCCTGAGGCAGCCGACGACCGAGCGCAAAAGCCCGAGGCAGCCGACAAAGGGGCGGCGGAGACCCGAGCCGGAAAAGCCCGAGCCGAGAAGGCCGCCCGCGCCAGGCAGACGACGAGCCCGAGGAAGCCGGCGAGCGGCGACGGAGACGGTAGGTGGTGCATGATCCTGATTGGACGCGGGCGACGATGACTGGTATGGAGCGACGGGCGGGCAGACGCGCAAACGACGGGCGGCCAGTCGCGCGGGCGACGGTCGTGACGGGCCGACGCGGTGCACGAGTCCGCCGGGTCGAAGAAGAGGTCGGGGTCGCGCCGTTGTCGGAGTAGAGGCGCGCGGGTGTCGACGACGGCGGCGGGCAATGCAAACCGATCTTAGATCGGAAAACCAAAAAGAAAACGCCGATCAAAGCGACCGACGGAAGAGAGAAAAATCTGGATCAAGAGATCGGGAAAAAGACTCTCTAGGGCAGCCGGTCGACAGGACCGGCGAACGAACCCTTGGTACGGGTGGTGTGGCCCCCGGCGGCGGTCATGGAGGCTGACCGCCCCGAGGGCGGCGCGTGGTGCGGAAGCGGTGGGCGGCGGCTAGGTCTAGGAACTTGCGGCAGATACCATGTTGAAGGGAATAGAGGGATTGGTGCAGAATACGATGTTTATTGCTTGAGCCTTGTGGGCACATATATAATATATAGGAGTACATGATCAACTTGGAGTACAAGACAAGGCAGGACAAATCCTAATCTATCTCATATTTCCTAACTAATCATTATACTAAACAGACTCGCTTAAAGCGAAAAATAATCATCGCGGATATACTCTGACTAGTTACACGAGTTCACCACAATCCTTCTTTTAATTAGCCACATCCGTTTAAATATTTTATCAAGTCCACAATCACCCCTTTACTTATTCACTTGTTTACCCACGCAATTCTTCCTCTGAGCCCACAATCATTTCTAGCATTATTCCACCCACAATTCTTCCTTTACTTATCCTTCTTTAATTATGCATTATGCATATATTTGGGGCTCTTTCCTCTTCGGAGCCGCACCTGGTCCTTTCTTTATTGGTTTATTGATTTCAAAGAACAAAAGTATATAAAATGATTTGGTTACATGTAAGTGCATCTCCAACGTTGACTCTCAAATCACCTACAACCGTCCGTCCCGTGCGGTTCGGGCATGTTTTATCATCCAACGCGATCCTGCATCGGTCCACGGGCTGGTCCGAGCGTGTTGTCCCGCAAACCGGAGAGTGAGGGGAGGGGGTTGCGGGCGTTCGGACCGCTGCCACGTCCGCCTTTGGCAATCTTGGCCCATCCAAAACCATCCTCCCTCGCACGGATGCGTTCTCGCTTGTCCCCAGCTTCCTGCATTTATGCCGTTGTAGAGCTTCACATCCGCATTGACGCCGATCTAGAGCGGACGCGGCCTCTCACTGTCGGCATTAAAGCGGCGCCGACGGAGAGACTAGCGCATGTTGCTCGCTCGGCTGAACACGCCTCCTCGACACATTCAAACAACTGCAGACTGCCCGCCTTCCTCCATTAAACCCGTGCGTGTGTCGAGAAAGCTATCCCGGTCACCATTTGTTAGCTGGTTGGCATTAAACAGAACGCGAGTTCGCTCCTCGTATACGCCTGCTATTTAAACAAGACCAGACGTCGGGTGAAGAATCGCACCACACCTCTGCTCCATATCGTCTTTGCACCATATTCTTCACAGTATCCATGGCATCCGGCGAGCTGGAAGAGGAGTTCTTTGGCATAAAAGCCGGTTGGGTTGCCCACCGAGCCCGCCGGACACGAGGCAGGAAACTCGCTGCTCCACCTAGGAGGAGCAAGTTGCCGCTCCAAGCCAGCGTGTGGTTCAGCAACTCACCGCTCCAGGCCAGATCACGGAGGTGTGGCGAGTTGCAGCCGTGGACGAGGCCTGCTCCTCCAGCGCCCGTGATTGCGCCATCCGCCGTCAACGTACGCGGAACTGCGCCCTGCAGGCGGAGAAAGAAGTCGGCTACGCGGAGTTCGACAGACGGCAGCCAGCACGTCCGCAGCCACCGCCAACGGCGAGGAAAAGTAGGACATGGGAAGCTGCCGCCACCGCTTGGGTCCCAGAAACGACACCGCCGATGCCTCGCCGGCGTCCACAATCGGTGTCTTGCCCGCTCACAGCCCACCGTCGTCTCCCCGCCGCAAAACCAGCCCGGACCCATGCTTCATGGAGACTGACCTCTGATGAGCGGCGTTGCCGAACAAAGAGAAGACAAGGGCTCTTCTTCCCCTCTCGGTGAAACACATGCATCTAGGGATCCCGGCAGTACGACGAGCGGGCTGTCGGAAATGGGGAAGACATATCGTTAGAGTGGAGGGTGGAGGCTTCATTCTCCGAGCCTCATGGCCGGCCTGGGATGGGGTCATTTTAGTCTAGGTTTAGACTCCGGTCTAGTTGAAATATATGTAAATGTAATGCCGGTTTAGATTAGAAGCATCTGGTTTTATGTAAAAATCGTATGAATGAATATGGTCAGGTTTGTTTGAGTTTGCATAAAAATTTCATTTTCGGTTAAATCCATTTGAAATGTAAGCGGACATATGCGGTTAGCTTTGGATGGTCGGCTGCTACATCTGTGTTCGTGGACTGATCCCTCTGTCTGCGAACGGATGCCTGAGCAAATTTGTGGAACAGTTCAAGGTGGGATTATTTAATGTGTAATGAACATGAAAGAATTGACTTTAGGCAGCTCAAAATAATCGGAGAAAACGGCTTGGATGGGCAGGCCAAAGATAATTCGTGTGTCCACTCTCCATGTATCAACTACATATATTATATAAATTCTCAAAAAAAAAACTACATATATTATATACGGGATCCCTCTCTAAGAGTATACATAACATAGTTGCAGGAGCGGAGCCCAATAGGCCCACCCTGTGATACAGGGTCCAACAAAAAAAATAGTGCTAATTTTCAGCTATAAGGCCCTAGGCATCAGGCTGGGCTAACAACAGTGTCATAAGGATCATATACTCAGGGAAATCTAGTTAAAGAAGTACTCTTTACAAAGGTCACTCGCACCTTCCTAGGTTGCAACAAGTGTAGCGAAATCACTAGTTAAGAAGTATTATTTGCAAAGGTCACTCCCACCTTCTCAGGTTGTGACAAGTGTCGCTCTGTATGTACAACACTTGTCGCAACATGTGAGTTTTCCTTTTTTCATAGATTCGTTTATTCAAAATGTTTTATCCCTCAAACCATGCGTCCAAATCTCGAACCGTTTTCACCGTTGGATTCATCGTGTCGAGATCTTCAGAACTAGATTCCATGTTGATAGGTTTCAACGAACTTTCTTTTACGAAAAACCTAGTGAAAAAACCGTACCAGGAACATGCTTTTTTCGTTTTCGAGTGACAAGGCCGTGCCCCTCGTGGAAGCAAATATGTGCCTCTCATGGTAGAAAAAACACGTTTTTTATTTATTTTGCAAGAGGCATGGCCGTCCCTCTCATGTAAGCAAATCATTCTCTCCACGAGAAGGAAATCCATGACTCTCGTGGAAGGAAAAAACACACGTTTTTTTTTCCTTTTCGAGTGCCACGGACATGCCTCTCGCGGAAGCAAATCCATGCCACTAAAAGAAGTAAATCCGTGCCTCGCGTGATAAGAACAAAACACGTTTTATTCATTTGGCGAGAGGCATAGTCGCGGAAGCAAATACGTGCCACCACGAGAACTAAATACGTGCCTCTTGCGGAAGAAGAAGAAAACATATGTGTTTTTTTCCAGAGAGGTACGGCCGTGTCTCTCGCGGAAGCAAATCCATGCCTCTACGAGAAGTAAATCCGTGCCTCTCGTGATAGAAAAAATAAATAAAACATGTTTTTTCCCTTTTGCAAGAGGCACTCGCGGAAGTAAATCCATGTCACTCGTGGTAGGAAAAATAAATAAAACATTTTTTTTCCTTTGGCAGGAGGCTGGGCCGTGTCTTTCGTGGAAGCAAGGCCGTCTCCAGAAATTTAGGGGCCCAGGACAAATGCAAAATGGGGTCCTAAATTTTGATGTACTCATATAACTGAAGTTCTAAGCTTACCATTTATAACAAGATAAGAAACAAAAATTGTCATACCTTGGAATTTGAATGAGCAATTATCTCCAAAAATAGCTGCATCAATCCATGTGAAGTATAGACCTCCAACTACATGGTGTAAAGAAATTATTGTTTATCAGTATATAGGAATGGCTAATGCAAAAATTTATTAACTATCAATGTATTCTAGAAAAAAAGTGTCAATGTGGTTATTTTGTGCACCAAAATTAAGAAATGAAGAGCATACATATAATAGTGTTGGCAGGAGTGTGTCTCTGGATTTCTCGTTCAAAAGATGCAGATTCGTTTGGGTATTCTTTACTGAAATTCAGAAACGGGTTATGTGAATTCTGAAGCAAACCTACCTAACGCAAACAAATCTGGAGCACTCATGTGGGGATCATGGCTCGGGGAACTAGTCAACTACGTCAGCAAACAAATCTTGCGAGGATACATGATGAAGACTGGGGACGGAGGGCAACGACGGCCAGGTCGACCAGGCAGCCGAGCGATCGGATCGGCAGCAGACGGAACAAGCCCTAGCGGTAATGGCCGGCCGAGGTCGCGAGGCGTCTACCATAAGGATGGGCTTTGCTCGATCTGCTGCGACATGCTCGTTTCGCTGGCCTAGCTCGGCTTTTTTTTTTTTTGAGCAATGGACCTAGCTACTTGGGGCCCCCAGAATATTTGGGGCCCTGGCCGGTTGGCCAATTTGGCCTGCCCCATCGACGGGCCTGCGTGGAAGCAAATCTGTGCCTCTCGCAGAAAGAAAGGAACGTATTTTTCCGGTCAAAACATAAGAAAAGACGAAAAACAAATCATCTACAAGCCGAAAATAGATGCAAAAAAATAAAATAGGAACAAAATTCAGAGGAAACACTCAGACCACGACACTTGACGGTGGCTGAAAACGCGCCAAATAACATTACTCTCAGTCCACTTCAAATGACCCTCAGGGCTTTCGAAGAAGTATCCTTGATTAGTTGCTCCCTATACTCGGCCAACAAAACCTCTCACGCTCAGTTTCTAGGAGGCTACAGTCCATCACGTCATCAACGTTCATTAGCTGCCCACGCCAAGAGCGCTGCAAGAAGGCGTGCCAGCACGCACGAGCGATCGATCCACTCCTGGCTGTCACGCCCACCTCCAAAAAGAAACTTCCTGCCTGCCACGAATAACGGCATTTTAATGGTAACCCGTAAATTTTCTTTTGTATCCGTCTGTAGAGATGGGCCAGTCCGCGGACACGGATGTAAGAAGCCTCATCCAACCGTAGTCGCATACATTCGTCCAACAGCTTAAACCAACCAGACGAATTTCATGCAAACACGACCGAATTTTATGAAAACACAACGGCTTTTATTACATTTCGAACATTTAGAACAAAAAAAGACCCGCCCCTAAACCTATCCTACAGCGGCGGCGACCAGCGTCCAAGCCCATGTCATCTTCCCATCCGCTGTCTTCATGAGCACCGGCAATAAGACAGATGAAGTGAAGGTGCGGTCTCCGGCGAGCATGAGTAGAACACGGGAGACAGAACGGCCCACATGGGACACAAGGCTTCGCCGCCTCCCGTGGCCTACTCATCCTCGGAGGATTCCGCGACCTGTCTGTCGCCGATGGACATGAGGTCGATGATGTAAATGGTGGCGTCGACGCTGTCTTCGTCCCACCGGGCCGGCTGATGGTTTGTCGACAGCGCGTTGGAGGCGCAGCTGGCATTGTTCTCCTCCGCGATCGCTGCAGCTGCGCCTCCGCGGCGGCCTGTTCCTGGCGAGCGGCAGCTTGAGCGCGGATGGCATCGTAGATGGCACGCTGCTCCGCGACGAAATTCGGCTTTGTCGCGGCCATGGCCGCCAGGGCCTCTTGGCTCACGCGCTCGTCGTCGACCTGACCCAATGTAAGCCGATGTTGCTCCAGCGCCCGCTCTAATGCCGACGTACGCGCCGGCGTAGGCTGCCGCTCTGCCATCGCGGCGTTGTAGTGCGTCTGCGCCTGCGCCATGGTGTACCAGAGTGCACAGGAGGCGCGGGAGCCGGGGCAGTGTCATCGGATCCGGTCTCCATCGTGGTGCCATCCTCATCGTCGTCGGATACCTCATGCGAGCTGGCCGGCAAGCCGGCCTCGATCCGCCTGGCACGGTTGCGGCAAGGGAGGACACCTCGTGCTTCATCTCCGGGGAAAGGCTGTCCCACAGAGCTTCGCCGCCTGCAGTCATGGCGGATGTGGTGCAAGGGAGGAGGATGTGGAAAGGATGTGGAGCGGATGCGTTGTGCTGCGAAGATAGCCGGTTGTGGCCACCCTTAAATAGGGGATTCCGGTGAGGCCAGGCATCAATGAGGGACGCTGGAGTGGGTTTCTCGGCCGGCGAGCATGTTTAATGGTGGCATACGGACGGACGGGGCATTGAAGGGTCGTGGTAGATACCCGTCACGTCCCGTCCAGTCACGCATCTCCGGCATTGAACAAGCGCGGACACCGGAGATGCGCCACGGACAGCGTCCTCAGTCGGCGAGCCGCTTCAATACCGGCGCCAGTCAATTGTGAACACCATCGGAACCCATCATCGGGATCTCCAAGATGACGCCTCTAAGGAGGAAAATGATGTTGAGGACACCGCCGTCAACCCAATCTGGCATTGCCCGATCTTAGGTTTTCACCCGGAGATCTCACGTTGTTGAGTAGGAAGGGCAAACGGCTCCATAACGATACCTCTAAGGAGGAAGACGACAAGCGTGAATGCAGTTACCGCCGGCAACGACAGAGTCGATGCATGATTTTCATCCAGAGCCGAGCCTTCCACCAACAATCCCAGGATCCGAGACCAGCGGCGCCATGTAGCAGCATTAGCCCAAGCAAACACTACCATGTAGCAGCGCCATGTTACAAGTTGTGAACCACACCCTTATTCAATACTTCGTTGCTTAGGAAAAAAATGCTATGGTTAAGGGATGCAACAGGGTAACAGTACCTCCAGCTCCACCCCTGCATACTTGCTTGGTGGACTGGTGGCTAGTCAGGTGTATGTGTCACAATCTTCGAATAAAATTATTTTACACGAAAAAAATAAAAACGCTTTAACTTATATGGTTGGCACGGTGGGTAATAGTGATTTTGATGTTTAGGATGGACAGATAAGAAATTGTAAATTATTATTAGGTATAGATATAATATGAACTGTACACCGTATGCCCCGAGTAAATGATAATAAAAAAGATAGACGTGTAATTGTCTCACCGGCCATTTGAATTGCCCTGGCAGTTCCTTTTAATAACATTACCCTTAGTTCATATGGCACCTCGGCGCACATACTTTAACGGAATTTATTTTTTGAGAGACGCCTGGTTTTGTAAACGGATTCATTGGATTTTTTTTTTTTGGAAAATAAGGATATACCCGCATCTGGACGATGCATGCGGCCATTTTATGAATTATCCACAAAGACAATACAAAGTAATACACCAGTAAGTCTGAAGCCACCATCTAGGCACCACCTGTTGCTATTCATATCCCTTTGATGAAGGGGTGCCGAATATCCGAGCTAAATACCAAGACATCGTACCAAATCCTAACATCTATAGCCGGATGAAACGGCCTAGCCACATACCGGGACTGGGTCACACACCGAACCGGCGCACTCTTAGAGGCTGTCGCCGGCATCTTCCACCGGTCCATCTCCAGAGCAGGAACTGACGCATCGACCTTGCCTGGCCTGCCGTCGACGCCACCACGGCGCCAGACAACGCCACCATCCTGCACGTATCCGTCCACACGCGTCCGTCGCCGAACCTCTGCGGCGCCATGCCGCCGGGATCCGCCGTCGGCCTTGCAGTAGATGTAACACAGCTCTTCCTCTTGTCCCCTCCAGCCAACACGTGCTCCAAAACAATGTCCCCAGAAGGGACAACGTCATCGAAGGTGCCATCGTCGTCCGATCCGGTAGATCCAGATCTGGAGCATCTCGAGTGGGGCGCCACGACCTGCAACAACGATGCCTCAAGAAGGGAACGACGTCACAGACGTCGCTATCGTCCACCATGACCGTAGTCGGCGCGATTGTCACCGGAAGTCACGACCCCCTGATCTCGCAGCTGACTGGAACCGTATGGAGCCTCGCCGTGAAGACTAAAGCCGTCGTCGGCACGCCGACAGGAAGCCTCCAGCCGCCCCTCAGCGGTCTGTCACGCGTCGTCGGTTAGAAAAAACCACGTTGTGCGGATCTGGACGGGACGCCAGATCCATGGCTTCCGTCCACCCATCTCTAGGCATAGACTCCACCAATGGGAAGAGCACCATGCCGGTCATGGATTTGGTCGCCACCGCACAAGCAAGGGGCGTCGCCCTACCTGTTGCTCGCGGATCCAATGTCGGAGTCGCCCCTGCTTCCTCCAGGAGATCCCACAGCACACCACCTGCCCTAGCGCTTTGGCGTCGGGCCCGCCGCCACCGCAGACTAGGTCGGCGACAACGGCGACAAGAGAGGAGACGGAAGGGACCTAGCGGCGCTAGGGTTTGGGTCCCCTGGCGTCGCCCAGGGGAGGCGGCGCGAGGGGGTGAGGGTGAGGGGGTGAAGGAACTAGCCCCGGATCAGTTGGATAAGCATCACATATATGGCTTGCACAAAATTGTTCTTTTGTTACAAGTTGTATGCAAAAGAGGCATGTTCATGGGAGGGGCGTTTTGGCTCCCGGGAGCATTTGCTCCCGGATGAACAGTACCGTGAAAAATGTCATAAAATATTTTCGAAAAATTCTGAATTTTTTTGTGGATGTCCGTGTCAGTGTAGCAAACATGCTTAACAATTTTCATATGAAACCGAGCAGTAGTATTTCGTCGGTGAAAAAAACAAATTTGGGTGACATTTTGGGGTAACATTTGGTGTTCAAATTTGTTATTTTTGCATAGGTCACAATGTTTAACTTTTTTGCCTAAAACTTTGCAGGTGACATTTGAATGTGACTACAAATACATAAAAATTTTGTTGGATTTTTTTTAACATTTCAAAAATTAAATTTCGCGCGCAGGAGCACGTGCTCCCGGGAGCCGAATTGGATTTCCCCATGTTCATCAACTAATACTAGAAGCTGCTGAGACGGGGACAAAAAATTATGGGCCACAAATGTTTGTCCAGCTAAGACTTTGGAATGAGATGTCTAGCATATCTGTGTCCAGAACCTTGGCCGTGAGGCATGTTTGTCTCGTGCAATATTATCGAAACTTGGGTGCTGGTATGTCGCCATCTATTCTCCAAGAACCACATGTGTATTTAGGCCTCAATTTATTGCTTAGGTTAGGTGTTACTACCTCCATCCTGGTTTATTAGTCCTCATTGTAATTTGGATCAAAGTTTAACCACATATTTGACTAGCAAAATATAAATGCATGTCATACAAAATTATATTGTTGGATTCATATTTGAATATAGTTTCCAATGATATAATTTTTGCTACATATAACTTATATTTTATTAGTTAAAATCATGGTCAAAAATGATTCAAAATATGAGGGGGACTAATAAACCAGGACGGAGGTAGTAAATGCATTAAAACGCTTAACAATTTAACTTTTTAATGCATAGGTGCTTAGTTTTTGTTGCTAAGCCCTCTTCATTTAATTAGATGTACACTCGGAATTATGTTTTCACCTAGGACTCGCGCTTAGTATCGTTTCCTTGTGAGCACACTACTCTCTCTCTCTCTCTCTCTTCTTAATTAACTTGCTACATTGGCTTAGTTGACAACTTTTTTTTTGAAACTAGGCAAAAGATTTGTCATTTTCATTGATTAAAAGAGAAGTTTAGAGTTTGTGCCCGAGGCCAAATTACAAGACGCTATTCTCGCGACATTATATTACGGCCTCTTGTCCCCTCCAGCCAACACGTGCTCCAAAACAATGTCCCCGGGAGGGACAACGGCATCGAAGCTGCCATCGTCGTCCGATCCGGTAGATCCAGATCTGGAGCATCACGAGTGGGGCGCCACGACCTGCAACAACGATGCCTCAAGAAGGGAACGACGTCACAGACGTCGCTATCGTCCACCATGACCGTAGTCGGCGTGATTGTCACCGGAAGTCACGACCCCCTGATCTCGCAGCTGACTGGAACCGTATGGAGCCTCGTAGTGAAGACTAAAGCCGTCGTCGGCACGCCGGCAGGAAGCCTCCAGCCGCCCCTCAGCGGTTCGTCACGCGCCGTCGGTTAGAAAAAAACCACGTTGTGCGGATCTGGACGGGACGCCAGATCCGTGGCTTCCGTCCACCCATCTCTAGGCATAGACTCCACCAAGGGGAAGAGCACCATGCCGGTCATGGATTTGGTCGCCGCCGCACAGGCAAGGGGCGTCGCCCTACCTGTTGCTCGCGGATCCAATGTCGGAGTCGCCCCTGCTTCCTCCAGGAGATCCCACAGCACACCACCTGCCCTAGCGCTTTGGCGTCGGGCCCGCCGCCACCGCGGACTAGGTCGGCGACAGCAGCGACAAGAGAGGAGACGGAAGGGACCTAGCGGCGCTAGGGTTTGGGTCCCCTGGCGTCGCCCAGGGGAGGCGGCGCGAGGGGGTGAAGGAACTAGCCCCGGATCAGTTGGATAAGCATCACATATATGGCTTGCACAAAATTGTTCTTTTGTTACAAGTTGTATGCAAAAGAGGCATGTTCATCAACTAATACTAGAAGCTGCTGAGACGGGGACAAAAAATTATGGGCCACAAATGTTTGTCCAGCTAAGACTTTGGAATGAGATGTCTAGCATATCTGTGTCCAGAACCTTGGCCGTGAGGCATGTTTGTCTCGTGCAATATTATCGAAACTTGGGTGCTGGTATGTCGCCATCTATTCTCCGAGAACCACATGTGTATTTAGGCCTCAATGCATTGCTTAGGTTAGGTGTTACTACCTCCGTCCTGGTTTATTAGTCCTCATTGTAATTTGAATCAAAGTTTGACCACATATTTGACTAGCAAAATATAAATGCATGTCATACAAAATTATATTGTTGGATTCATATTTGAATATAGTTTCCAATGATATAATTTTTGCTACATATAACTTATATTTTATTAATTAAAATCATGGTCAAAAAATGATTCAAAATATGAGGGGGACTAATAAACCAGGACGGAGGTAGTAAATGCATTAAAACGCTTAACAATTTAACTTTTTAATGCATAGGTGCTTAGTTTTTGTTGCTAAGCCCTTTTCATTTAATTAGATGTACATTCGGAATTATGTTTTCACCTAGGACTCGCGCTTAGTATCGTTTCTTGTGAGCACACTACTCTCTCTCTCTCTCTCTCTCTTCTTAATTAACTTGCTACATTGGCTTAGTTGACAACTTTTTTTTTGAAACTAGGCAAAAGATTTGTCATTTTCATTGATTAAAAGAGAAGTTTAGAGTTTGTGCCCGAGGCCAAATTACAAGACGCTACTCTCGCGACATTATATTACGCAAATGCTTGGCGCCCGCCAGGCTCCAGAGTGAACATTCCTCCTTTATCTTGGCGACCAACACTTTCACCGGAACCGCGGTGTTACGACAAATCTGGGTGTTTCGTGTCTTCCAAATTTCCCAAAAGACAAGCAACATCAAAGCGATAAGTGGGCGGCACGATTGGGTCCTCTGTGTGGCATTATGTCTCCACCAAGCCTTGACTGACTCCATTGCCACCCAATCTGTTGGCTGTACATCGTGTAGCCCAAGCCAGCTCTTGAGCATGCCCCAGACACTGACGGTGTACCTGCATTGAAAAAGAAGTTCTCTAAAGATGGCCAGTACTCTGCGGCCATGGCTTACAGTGCTTAATTCCTAGGCTTGATCAACACGGACATGAACCAAATTGTTTGGAAGAATTGAGCACCGCCCAAGTGCAAATTCTTCGTTTGGTTGGTCATCAACTACGGGATCTGGACGGCTGATAGACTGCAACGTCATGGATGGCCCAACTGCCACTTATGCCCACTATGCAAACAAGTTGACAGCTTTAACATTTGTACAAGGTGGAGCATTGGGAGGGACCTTAATAACTAAGGCTGCCTAAAAGTGTGAGGCACAGTCTTAGTCAAGGTGACCGACCAAGTTAAATGCCCTTTTTCCAAACAAAACCAAAAACTTTTTTTTAGGGGAGACAAAACCAAAAACTGTTAAGTAGTCCTTGTATGAAACCAGTAGAGTGAGTGTGTGTGTGTGCGCGCGCGCGCGCGCGTGCGTGTTAGTACGTTTTTGTTGCCTGGCTCTATAAATGGTAGAGCCGTTGTGGTCTCTATACCGCACACATGGTGCGTACAGTCAATCTAGCAAGCTTGTAGCCCCCAACTGGTATAGCTATGAAGGAAGCAAGTGCCGTTCACATGGTTACCGGCAACGGCGAAAACAGCTACGCCGCAAACTCGAGGCTCCAAGTGTGTCTCCTGCAGTGTGTTGCAATTCACTCTCGTTTCATGTTTTTTGTTTTTGTTTTTGAGGAATACGTTTCATGTATAATTTGCTGTGCTTCACGCATGTATGCAGGAGAAGGCCATTTTGGAGACAAGGCCGGTGCTTGGCAAGGCCATAAAAGAGTTGTGCAAGTCGCTCTCCGTCCGACGGAGCACCAATGCACCATGGTCGTCGCCGACCTCGGCTGCTCATCGGGTCCCAACACTCTGCGCTTCATCTCCGAGGTTATCGGTGCGGTCCGCTCCTGCACTCGGACTCGGAAGTCGGAAGAAGAACGGCGTGCCGTGGAGGTGCAGTTCTTCCTGAATGACCTGCCAGGGAACGATTTCAACCTCCTCTTCCGGTCACTGGAGCAACTTGAAGATCTCAGCGGGAAAGAGACGCCGCCCTACTATGTGGCAGGGCTGCCCCGATCATACTACAGGAAGCTTTTCCCTTCCCGGAGCGTCCACCTCTTCCACTCGTCCTACTCCCTCATGTGGCGCTCTAAGGTATTTATTTTTCTTTTCAAAACTAATACTGTTCAAGTTTTAGCTACTACTCCATCTGTTCAAAAATATAATTAAGGTGTATTAATTCTTTTTCTACAAGCCAAACCTATCTATTTGTTGATATTACGTGTGACATTGTTGTTCGCTAAGTCGAGCTTTTTATTAAATGGGTCGTAATATCAACACATGACGTGAGAGTTAAGCCTTGTATTTCCCAGCAATTGCTAGCCTTGGAACACGAGTAATAGCAAGGAATATCTACTAAATTTTAAACAAATGAAATTTTCTGGGAAATAAAATCAAAAAATATCTGAGCAGAGTGCGTACAGTAACACCAATGTAATATCAAGAAATATCTGAGCGGAGTGAGTACGATAACACAAATGTAATTTTCAGGGAATATAAACTTCTCTAAGACGGTCGGTATAAATTTGCTATGTATATATTTCCTATATTTTGCCTAAGATTACACTTTCAGTACTTTCTTGTAGTTCTCTCCGATGCCAATGAGGATGTGAATCCAGTGATTTATGTTTTAGTGTATATTACTCATATTTTGTTGGTCAAAATTTTAATTGAAGATTGGCACGAAATATCTCAACTATAGCCTGTCGCATTATAAGAACACACCTGAATGGTCTCAAAGCTTCACCATGCAAAGTTGCAAACAATTCAATTTGCTTCCATGGATCAGCGACTTGTCCGTGCTGTGTTAAACCATTTTATAGATAATATAATGACTCCTTCCTTACCTAGGTTCCGGAGGAGCTCTCAAGTTGCACTCACTTAAACGAAGGCAACATCTACATTGGAAAAAATACTACACGTACTGTGATTAAGCTGTTCCAAGAACAGTTCAGAAAAGACTTTGAGTTGTTCCTTGCATTGCGTATCAAAGAGCTTGTCAGTGGAGGCCGAATGTTGCTGACATTTCTTGGCCGAAAGAGTGAAGAGATGATGGCGCATGGGGAAGTTGGCACCTTGTATGAATTGGTTGCCGAATCTCTACTGTCTTTGGTACTAAAGGTACGGTTACATGTTAATTAAAGCAATGCTAGCTTGCTTTCTTTTCAGGTAATTATATATATTACACCATTATTACCCTTCATGATGTGGTTGTGTGCATCGTATGATGCAGAGGCATGGGTAAACCCTCTTTGGAAAAAAAAATACTCTTCATACAGAGCAACTTATAATTGCTTATGTAACTTGATATGTTCCTAAATTGATTCATTCTTGCATGACAATATTCTATGAATGAGATTACATCAATGTTGACACTTACATATATAATCTCTCATGAGGAGCATATATATAAAGTGGAAAGCACACTTTATCAGGAAAAGAAAAAAAGAAGTGGCAAGTACACTTAAAAATTGAGAACAGTAACTCACATTCTACAGCATATACTCCCTCCTTTCCGGTTTGTAGGGCTCATCTCAAATTTTTTCAGATTTCCATTATATTAGGCTCAATTTGAGTCCAACTAAGTTAAGGAGCTTTGAGTCCCACGCCACATTTAATAAAAGTGAGGGAATTAGTGGCCATGCATGCATCTTATTCTACATGCACCATGCAGGTCCAATGAGAGGAAAGGTGTTGCATTTATTGCTTCGGGAGTTGAATAAGTGGAGAATAGTTCATTGGGCAGTTTTGTATCCACAAAACTCGTGTCATCCACTCAAAGTTTACCTTGGTTGATGAGATTTCAGATTTGAGCCCTATAAACCGGAAAGGAGGGAGTAAGTATTAGCATTCAATGATGTCAGGCAGAAGTGCACTTTTGAACGCAAAATAAGAACAGCAGTTCCGCAAAGTAAGAGTTCTCATTTGATACACCCACCTACCATAAATATGATTGTGTTACATGATAGGGTCGTGTGGAGAAGGAGAAGCTGAATTCATTCAATGTGCCATACTATACCCCATCCATCAAAGAGGTACAGGAGTTGATCAACAAGAGTAGGCTCTTCGACATCGAGCATGTCGGACTCTTTGAATCCAACTGGGATCCTCAGGACGACTCGGACGGTGACGTGGTACTAGATTGTGCTGGCAGCGGGGCAAATGTCGCCAATTGCATAAGGGCGGTGCTGGAGCCGCTAATCATAGACCACTTTGGGGAGGACATTATTGAGGAGCTGTTTGTGGCGTTTGCCTCAATCGTTTCAAAGCATCTAGAGAAAGCAAAGGATAAGTACCCCATCCTTGTGGTGTCATTGAAGAAGGCCATGTACTGAACTGAACAAGAGATAGTTTAATTAGTGGTATATGCAAAGTATTATAAGTGGCAGACCTGCTATGCTTAAATAGTTTAATTTGTAGTGCATGCATAATATTATAAGTGGGAGGCATATACTATGGTTAAATAGTTTAATTTGTGGTATATGCAGGGTATTATAAGTGGGAGGCCTACTATGGTTAAATATCTCTTTTGTGCTCTCCCCTTGTTTTTCTAGGACAATAGTTCATCTTGTGTGCTCTATAACGAAAACTTCACAAACTCTTAAGATCATAAATAAATTTACATGCATACCAATGGCTGGTAAGAGTCAGCCCTTAACTTCAATTGTATTTCATCCTTTCAAGGGAGCAAAGACGAAGGTTCCAAAATAAAAATGCACATATCATGCTATTCTAATGATGTAACGGCATACCTGCTCGCGTCATGTGCATGAGACGATGTAGAAAGCTATAATTTAGAGGTACATGAATTTGGAATGAGAGAGTAAATCATTCCATCAACTATCAAAATGAACAATACAGTCCAAAATATGCCACGTTGACGATCACTTGTGTATTTCTCTATTGAACTTGGATCTGCCTTCCCTTCAACGCGTAACACCTTCTGTCCGGCATGGGGCGATAGGGTTATTGTGTGCTCATCATGACAAGGGCATCGCCCTTAGTCAGACTCACTGAAGTCGGAATCGTTTGCCTGGGTAGAAATGATGGCGAGGATAATTTACGGATAACCTCGGAGGTGCTTCTCTCTTTGGTGGTGGTGTGTGAGTCTTGTGGGTATCCAGGTCAGCTAGCAATGCCTTACATGGGCATGTTGTGATGATTTTCGCCCGATTTTCCGTAATTAGTTGGGCAATTTTCTTCTTCGTAGTTAATGAGATGAGCCAAAAATTGTCTTGGCTTAAAAAAACTTTTGAATGCCACGATAACAATATCCTACCTATGTGGATCTGCTGAAATAGTCACGGTGCTCCTAGGTCATGTTATTGGCAACTAATGGGATGCATGCATACATCTAAGGGCATCTCTAATCGATCCCAATTTTCTTCGTCTCCTTTCTTCTTTAGTTTTTTTCAAAAAGATCAACCCTATTTTATCTCATAAATTATAGGGTCTTAATATACCAGTCGATGTCACAAGAGAGGTGGGAGCTTACGTCTCACCAAAGTCGTCCCATGTTGCAACTGTCACAGATTATAGGCTACATAAGTTGATATGCGGACGACACAATTATCTTTATGGAACATGACATCGCCAAAGCTAGAAATATGAAGTTAATACTTTGCTTGTTCGAACAACTCTCGGGACTAAAGATAAACTTTAAGAAGAGCGAATTGTTCTGCTTTGGACGAGCCAAGGAAGAGCAAGAAGCATACAAGCAACTATTCGGTTGTGAGATGGGCTCTTTACCATTTAGTTACTTGGGTATTCCTATCCATCACCGCAAACTAACAAATAAGGAATGGAAATGAATAAAGGATCGGTTTGAAAAACGACTAAGTTGCTGGAAGGGCAAACTAATGTCATATGGGGGGCGGCTAGTGCTTATTAACTCAGTGTTGACAAGCCTACCGATGTTTCTCCTATCCTTTTTCGAGGTACCAGTAGGGGTACGGAAAAGACTTGACTTTTATCGATCTAGATTTTTTTTGGCAAAGTGATGAAAAACGACTAAGTTGCTGGAAGGGCAAACTTGCCAAATGGGACATGATGTGCAGACCGAAAGAACAGGGCGGGTTAGGGATAGAAAACTTACAGATTAAAAACATTTGCCTGTTAAGCAAATGGATTTATAGATTGTCGGTGGAGACGGAGGGTACGTGGGTACAAATTCTACGTAATAAGTACCTACAAACCAAAACTCTGGCTCAAGTTACAGTGAAACGGTCGGATTCACCATTCTGGAAAGGCTTAATGAAGACAAAAGAAGCCTTCTTTCACAGGGTGAAGTTTCACGTAGGCAATGGTAACACGACCAGATTTTGGGAAGATACGTGGTTAGGAGAGACACCACTATCTACGCAGTATCCGGTATTATATAATATTGTGCAACGTAAGGAGGCTTATGTTGCTACAATTCTGCGGACAACACCTCTTAATATTCAATTTAGGAGGTCTCTGGTAGGAGAGCGATGGAATTCGTGGCTCCATTTGGTACGTAGGTTGATGGATGTACAACTTTCTGACCAACCAGACACTATTCAGTGGAAATTAACTACAAGTGGTAGTTTTTCTGTGAAATCAATGTATGCACACCTTATTAATACTGGATCAATTCCTACCTCTTCACAAATTTGGAAAATTAAAGTACCGCTGAAGATCAAGATTTTCATGTGGTTCGTTCATAAAGGAGTAATACTCACAAAAGATAACTTGCTTAAAAGAAGATGGATGGGTAATCCTAGATGTTGTTTTTGTGACAACAATGAATCAATCAAACACCTCTTTCTGGAATGTCCTTTGGCTAGACTTTTATGGCGTACTATTCATATAGCTTTCAATATTAACACTCCATTAAGTATGAACATGTTATTTGGGACGTGGCTTAATGGAGTGGAAGCCAACACAGCTAAGCACATTCGGATAGGAGCATGTGCATTGTTATGGGCTATATGGAATAGTAGGAATGATATGATTTTTAACAACAAAAACTTCAATAATTTCGTGCAGGTCATCTACAGAGCAACCTCTTGGATCCGTATGTGGTCGTTACTCACGTCTGCGGAGTCCAGGGAGCGTTTGGTTACTGGGTGCAACCGGTGTGGGAGACGGCAGCGCGGGCTATCTTCAACCGATATGGATGGCGGCAAACTAACAGGCTAGGTGTATAGGCATCATAGTCTGAGATTGGTATGGCCAAGGGTGGCATGTAATTTTCGCTTTATTTCGAGCCTTTGTGCTACAGCTGAACTTGTACTTTGTTTGAACTTGATTGCTTAAATAAAATGGTTGCATGCATCGCCACGATGCAGAGGCCGGGGGCATTCCTCCTTTTCAAAAAAAAATAGGCTACATAAGTTGTGTTTAGCGTTAGTGGCAGGACAAAGACAGCAGCGTCGAGGAAAAAGAATGATCCATGGCGACAGGGTGCAATCTTCTAAACGTACGACTATGGTTTTGGGGGTAAATAGTCTTGTTGTGTGTCGGGTCTGACATGTTTTTTTTTGTCTGTTCAAGAAGCACCATCTACACTATGACAAGCTAAAAAAGAGTTTGCAACCAACTATGGACAAACTAATGAATTGGGTTGCATGTGAGGAGGGCATGTCTCCTTTTCAAGGACAACTTGTATTCTTTAAACATGTTTATTCAACATACTTGTATACCTTATCTTTCTTTATAACTCTTCTGACTATTAACTCCGAGTGTCGCATCTCTTTAATTTGGGACACTCTACGCAGTCAGGCAATTAGCATTTGGTCAATGGAGTTTGGTTAATATAATAAAGAGTTCAAAAGGTTCATGATTCGAGATTTAAATATTTCCTACTTGCATATTGGAGGGTCAAAATATATTTTCAGGGAAGGGCAAGAACTTGAGGCTATCATAGATTAGAGCATGGTACCTTGACCCTAACACCATTTGGGCCTTCTACTACAATGGTTGCTATTCTCGAAGGGCTTACTTTCGGCATGTCAAGCTAGTCAGTTATAGAATATAGGTGGAAAATTGGTACTAACTAATTCTGGAAAAATAAATGGCTACTTAATTCTGGTTTAGTAGTTTATTCTAAGGCGGTTTGCTTTCTAACGGATAAAAAAATGGTTCAACACAGAAAAATTGTATGAATTGTTTCGCTTGATTGAGAGGCTCTATGAACACCGAGGGGAACCCCCTCAACACAACTTCAAGTCTAGTTCAAGCATTTGCAACTTCAACACCTCCTAGTTTAAGCATATACACCTTGTGACTGGCTGTCGCAAACAATAAAGGAGGAACCAATTGCAACAACCTGAGCTAAATGACACAATTGGGCCAATCAATGTTGAGAACGTAGAGAAACCATGACAAACAATAAATGACGAACCAATTGCAACAAGCTAGGCTAAGTGATGCAACTGGGCAACCAATCAACGTGGAGAACTGAGAGAGAGGATAGATTGACTCGGATTTTTGCACACAGTGTCGAATGCCCACAAAATATAAGCCAGTCACATGTAGTGTGAGATATGTACATTTGCTACTATTATGTCAGATAAAAAACAATATCTATTTAATATATAGTAAATTATCATGGATGTGTGCCCAGAAATGATGACATTTTTAGTCTTACTTGTGTTCAGACGAGCACACGTTTGTTAAGTACATTCATATTATAAAAATAAAACACTAGATTAGCATATACCCAACTATGTTTTCCCAGATATATATGCACATCACATCTAGCTAAATGTTTTGGTAGCTTCTTCCATCTACCATCTAAGCGCAACTCCAGATAATGAATTCAGTCCCTTGCGAAGAGCACCAAGATCTCTAAACACTATAAGTCTACCAGCATTGTGGTGTTATTTCTGCAGTATACTAGATAGGGACAACAAAAGTTGTGACTCTTGGTGAAAGCTTGACTACATAATTGTTTAAAGTATTCCATTGTCAAAAAGCCAAAAGTGGTACTTTAATATTTTAGTTAAAAAATAATGTGCATATTTGGGATTCAAACTTTAGCTATACTATGGTTTCTTGACGTGAATTTGTAAGTGGTTTATACTTTAGCTATCCAACATATTCTATTTTGAAACTCCAGGTATTTCTTTTTTTTCGAGGAACCGGCAGGAACACTGCCTTTTCATATAGAAGGAAAAAAGGGGTAAAAAAACCATTATGTACGGAGTTGTACACGTTTTGAAGGGAGCGTGGCCAACCCTAGAATTTTGGCGATGCGCCAAAAATTTAGCCCACCCCTACAGTGGGCACGCCAACACCAAACGCCCTCTCTCTCTACAATGGGCACGCCAACTCTAGGTATTTCTCATCTCATATATTCATAGTCAAAATCCACACACGCACAAGAGGTTATTAACATGTAAATTACCTGGATTTTTGTGAGATTTGGTAAAAAAAAAAACTGGGCTCTTCCCAAGAGGAGACTCATCATCACCTTTTCTGGAGTTGCCCTTTGCTAAAGAATGTTGGTATTTTGTTCGCCCTCAAAGAGGAGGAATCTATCAGCCCTGGAGGCGTTTCATGGCTTGAAGCATAAATTAAGAGTTCCTTCCTTCATATCTAGGAGCAACAAAAGTTTCAAAGCTGAGGTGACAAGCTTTCAAAGATGGAGGCAAATATTACTTTCATGAACTTTCCTTGTAGGGTTATAGGATTAAAAGGAAATATGCCCCATCGTTTCTCTCGTGGCTCCATGATCAGTTGCTCGTGTAGCATTAGATGAGTTTTTGTCCAAAAAGACCACCTGGCGAGTCGAATTGTCAAAAGAGACCACCTGTGAACGGAATTGCCGGATCAGACCCCCCCTGCCGCCACCAGCGCAGGCGGCTGGGACCTGCCGCCACCAGCGCTGGCGGCCGGCCGGGCTGGTGGGACCTGCCGCCACCGCACCTGGCGGCCGGCCGGGCTGGTGGGACCAGCCGCCACCGCTCCTGGCGGCCAGCACTGTTCCCGTTTCGGCCACAGTACGCGACGGAACGGAGCTGCAGTGGCGGGACCGGCCGCCAGCAGCCGAGGCGGCCGCCACTGTGTATGCATGCTGGCCCGCTGTAGCCTCTAGTGCGTGTCGCTGTGTGTGTGTGTGTGTGTGTGTTAACACCAGTTGATCAGGCACAGCCGGTACACGTACGTACGTACGTGAACCATCGCACATATCCACATCCACAGCGCCTCTTGCAGCCGGTGCAGTTCTCTGGCGGATTCCTATCCTGCGCACACAAGCCGCAAAATGGCACCGCCAGCTCCTTGTCTCGGCATGCACTCGTACGCATGCATGCATGCATGTGTCTCCCCAACCAACCGAGCTCAGCTGGCGACGTCGCGCCGGCGACCCCGTGCATGGCCGGCAATAGATGCACAGTGGCGGCCGCCTCGGCTGCTGGCGGCCGGTCCCGCCACTGCAGCTCCGTTCCATCGCGTACAGTGGCCGAAACGGGAACAGTGCCGGCCGCCAGGAGCGGTGGCGGCTGGTCCCACCAGCCCGGCCGGCCGCCAGGTGCGGTGGCGGCAGGTCCCACCAGCCCGGCCGGCCGCCAGCGCTGGTGGCGGCAGGTCCCAGCCGCCTGCGCTGGTGGCGGCAGGGGGGTCTGATCCGGCAATTCCGTTCGCAGGTGGTCTCTTTTGACAATTCGACTCGCCAGGTGGTCTTTTTGGACAAAAATTCGCATTAGATAGGTGCTTAGCTGTTTGTTGTAAATATTTTAAATTCTTCTTTAAAGCAATAAAATTGCATTGGGTTTCTTCCCCACTGTTCTCCTTCAATAAAATAATCTTAAAACAACTTGATAAGAAAACGTACCATTCAATTAAACCATCAGAGTGTTTTTTTCTTTTGCGAGAAAACTTCTGTTCTTTTCATCAACTGTCAAGGTATAATGTGTGGGTTTATAGTCTGGATTATGTTATCGGTTAGTGTCTGCACGTGTAGAAGTGGCTCCCAGGGATGACCTTTCTTTGTCTTGGAAAAAAAAGACATGCATGTACATGCTTGCACTATGGGCAACGAACGGGTGGCAAAGAGGCTGCTGGCTCTGGATTAGCATGGTCCGCCGACCGCCATTTAATGATGAGAATGATTGAGACATGGAGTTGCACATGAAAAACTAGGTCTGAAGCTCTAGGAAGATAATTTGCATTTCTGGTCGTTTTCTTTTTCTTTTTAAGGTGGTCCAGTGGCTCTTTGCATTATCAGGTGGTTAGCAAGAGTTTTTCCGGGAAACAAAGACAAACGCATTTCGAACGAAACCATTCATCGCTAACCACAAGCGTCAGCTTCATCGCCCATAATGATCCTTCTAGTCCTATACTATATCTAGTAACTAGTTGATCCTCACTAACTTTAATTATCTTTTTTTTCGGATGAACTTTAATTATCTTGACATGCAAGTGTGTCAACCATCATGTCACGATGCATGAAAAAAAAATCTTATTAAGCACTCACTTCAACACGCAATTGTTAACTCATCATGGCAGCCACCACGCCCACATGTTAACATGCATTATGCATGCCACTCGTATTCAATAAATATTCTACAACTATATACAATAATAAAAATGCAATAAACTAAATTATTTTAATTCCAGTTATCATATTTTGTAATAAAAAACAATGCTTCACACAGCAAAATCTCATTAAAGCAGTTACAATCAATATATGCGGCAACGCGCAGGGTATCATCTCTAGTTTACATGAAAACATCATCCGCGGCTTCACCCCGGAAGAACATCAACCCACCGAAACAACGCGAACGGCACGGCCTAAGACCACGTCAAGCAGAGACACCACTAGACTAAAACCCTTACGGAGGCGAATTTAGATTTCTATTTATTCTTGAGGACCAGGTTTTACTGGTACTCGCGCATTTATTGAGGACTAGACTTGGTGCGTAAGAGCATCTATGGCCGGACCCCCTATTTCTCCCTTAAACGTCCAAAACGCCCGCCCGGTCAGTATCCGGTCAAAAAAAATATGATCCAACCAGACATCTCATTTCGTCCCTATACGCCCGGACTGACCGGTACCCCTCAAACCCATCTCAAATATGAGGACGATATGAGGCTGCCCGGTCACGCCCGGGCACACCCTGCTCCACGTCATAGCTCTTGCACCCTGTTCCACATGCAGCCACCCACCGGAGCTCTCGCGCCCGTGACCAAAGCTCGCGCTCGCCATGGCGGCCGAGCCGGAGCTTACACGCGTCGTGGCCGCGCCTCACGCCCGCCGTGGCGGCCGAGCCGGAGCTCACGCTCGTTGTGGCCGCGCGCCCGCCGTCGCCCGCGCTCGCCTTGGACGCGCGACCGCGCCCGTGTGTGGCCTTGCTTGCATGTGCAGCCGCCGCTGTGTGCTGGCCGGTTGGCCGACGTCGCGTGCTGGCCTGCTGGTCGCCGCCACCGCCCAGCTCCAACAGAGCGCGCACGCCCGTCGCGCGGTCGTACCCCGCTGCGGTGTGCAGTGGCGTCAGCCCGCCGCCCGCATGCTCCGCGTGGCCCACGTCCGCCCCCACTCCTCCGACCCGAGCCCCGCGGCGAAGTGCATCGCCGTGCGCCCCTGCGCGTCCTCGGCATTTGGGTCCCGCCGTAGCGCCTCATCCGCCAGTAACACGCTCAGCGCATCCGCATCGGCCTTCTTGCGTGCTCTACTAATGTCGCACAGGATGTGTTTGTTGAAATGATCAAAATAATGAGAGTAATTTGAGAGGTGTGGATGTGCAAACTGAAAAATGAGGGGTCAAAGCGGACACGCCCGGTCACTTACCGGGCACGTCCGCGGGTGTTTAAGGGGCCAATTTAGCAAGTTGTGGTTGTAGATGCTCTAACCGAGACTAAAAATCCTAGTACTCATACTTAAAAGGTTGTATGCATTCCTAGTTGGTGCAGAGGCCGGGAAGTGAAATTCTCCCCCAATTTTAAGTCCCGCTAGCGCCTCCACGAGATAGTCATCCCCCCTGAATCCCTGCCGAGAGAAAATACTCAAGTGGCATCTAAATTTCTTAAACCAAGCACGGTGAAATAGGCCCTTGCGTCGCCCCCGCTAGGGCGACTCGAGCGGCGCCCAAACCCTAGCCGTCGGGGGCACGCAATCCCTCCTCCCATCCCTCCGTCGCTGCCGGGGGACGCCTTCAAGATACGCCCGGGGGGGCGACGACAGTGGGGGGGACGCCCTCTCTCCCGCATCTCAGGGGTGGTGCGGGGCCCCTACACGTGTGGAGGCTCGGCCGATCTAGCAGAGCGGCGACGATGGCTGCGGCAACGGCGGCGGTGGCCGGCTCTGCCTCGGGCGACGGCGGCTGCAGCCGTATCGGGCAGCCCGGTCACGGGCGGCGGTGTGCGGTGCCTGGCCCGGTTTGGGTGCCGGCGTGATGCGGTCGGTAGCGGATGTTGGCTATGTTGTGGCGGCGCGCCATCTAGCTTCGGATCGGCGACGGCGTGGAGGGCCTGGTGGACTACTCGGCGGTACTTCCAGTCAGATATGTTCTGTCCGGTGCAGCCCGTGGTGGTGGTCACCTCCTCCGTCGGAGGTGGTCGGCCTAAGGTTGGGTGGTCGGATCTCGATATCCGTCATCTAGTCCTGGTTGCGAGTTGGGGAGACATGGTTGTCGATGAAAACCGAGCCAACGACAGGCGATGGTGGCGTTCTGCGTCGTTACCTTGATGAAGGCATAGTCGTGTAACTAATGTCGACCCACTCGTGCTGCTCCGGGGGAAACCCTAGGATCTGGTTTTCCAGATCATACGATGGCGGCACTATGGTGTCATTTCTCTCTTGGGAGCATCGTTTGTGGAGTATCGCTGGAAGACAGAGGCAGGAGGTGGAGCAGCTTCGTCTTGAACGGAGCTTCGATGAAGATGTCAAGTCATGACTGGCCGACAGGTGCTACGTTGTGTCATGTCTGTTTGACAGGTGCTACCCACGACAGATCTTCCAGAGACTCCGCATTGGGATGGACGAGCACAGGGCAGTGGCGCCATGGTGACGTCGATGGATGGTCGGACTGGCAAGGATGATACGGATCTATCTCCTGAAGATGGGACAACGGTTCGATGTTGATGGCGGCTTCTACAACGTGTTCATGTGGTGTACTCTTTAGGTCTGATGCACTGGTTGTTGGTTCCGATATGTTATATGCATGGATCGGCGACGACATCGGTTTTAGATATGGGAGTGAGAGCACTTCACATTATCTAGTTTGTAGGTGTGAGTGGCGGCTTCGGATGGCTTGATGTATTTTCAGGTCAGACCTTCGTGTAATAATTAATAAAGATGGTTGTATGCATGGGTTGATGCAGAGGCCGAGGATTTAACCTCCTTTTCCAAAAACAAGAAAGCAGAGACACCACGTTGACTTTTCAGATTTTGCACATGAAGCTGAGCCCACGCGCATGATCAGCATCCATGAATGGGTGCCCTTGCCATGCCATGCATCATCACCTCTGACGATAAGGCCAACTCCAACGCACGACCCCAAACGACGTCTGTTTTGTCCAGGTTTCGTCCATTTGGAAGTGGGAATGGGGCCGTGTCCGCCCGTATTTGCGTTTGCGTCGGCCATGCGCCCAACGTGCGGCCGCATCTTCGACCCTATCTTGCCCCATGCATGCAAATGTTGAGAACCAAGGATGTTGGCCGCGGCCGTGGGCTCGCACTAGTTCACGCCGGCCGGCAACACAGCCGGCGGCCTACAGTCTCACGCCAGCAACAAAGCCAGCGGACGGCATAGGAGCCAGCCCTCAAAAAGAACAAGTTTTTGACGCCGGCAACAAAGCCAGCAGCCGGCACAGGAGCCAGCCCTAAAAAAGAACAAGTTTTGACGTCGGCAACAAAGCCAGTGGCCGGCACACCAGCCAGCCTTCAAAAAGAACGGACGTCGGCCACGGCCCGAGGCCTCACCTAGTTCAGGCCGTCGCCGGCGAACATCTCCTTCTGCCGATTCGCGAACCAAGCCTTCCTCTCCGGCGACATGTTGTTCTTGTCCACGCTCATGAACATGAGTGCCACCTCTTTAGCTTTGATGTCCGCCATGGTGGCCTCGATCTCGAGCTTCTTGAGTTGAGCGGCCTCCTCGATGTCAAGCTTCCTCTTCTTTGTTGCCTCCTCCATGTCAAGCTTCCTCCTCTCTGCGGCCTCCTCCATGGCAAGCTTTTTTTGGAGCTCTAGATACATCTTCAATTGCTCCTCCTTTCCTTTGCTCCTCCTCTCGTCCCTAATTTCCTTTTGGCTCATCGTGTTCTCCAAAGTTCCTTGCAAGGCAATGGCCGATGCGACACGCCTCTCGTCGGCCTTGGAGTTTGTCTTGCCCCTCGGCCTCTTGAGCAAGTCTCCCTCATCAGCCACGGCCTTCTTCCCTCCTTTCTTCTTTCGAGCGGCATATTGGTCTTTGAACTTGGCACAATCTTCGATGAGCACCCAACAATGCGTGAGAGTAAACGGCTTGTTCTTGTGCCGGGTCTTGAAGGCTTCCAAAGATTGAAATGCCTACACAATAATTCATGATGACGCTAATGTAATAGCGAAGGACACAATATGTACAAAAATGAAAAGCAAGCAAACATTAATGGACACAAAATGAAAAGGCAAGAAGTTCATACCAAGTCACCAATGCCAAGGCCACTCACGGGACATGCTTGGACGCTCTCAAGTGCAGCACAATACTTGTTGCACTCTTGGTGATCGAAACCCCATCTCTTTTGGATTGAGTTGATGTTGCGAGTACTCTCAAATTCGGAGGGGGAAAACTTCCTTCGCTCATGGAAGGTTTTGTGAACCCTTGTCCAAAGGATGAGACCTTTTTGCTCGGCGCCTCTAATCGGATCTTCTCTTATCTCAATCCAACTCTCGCAAATCAATTTGTCCTCTTTTTGGGTGTATGATCCCGTGCGAATACTTTGCTTCCTCTTTTGTGCCTCAGCCCTTTGGGTGAGCTCATCGATAAACACCAATGGCTCTTGCGAAATGTCGAGCTCCTCCTCCTAATCTTCACAATACAAGTCATCATCATCATGCCATGAGTTGCCATGATCATCCTCCTCTTCATCATGGTCGGCGAAATCAGTGTCCTAATAGTGGTCGCAGCCGTCCTGGCTCTGGGTCTCATCGGGATCGAAAGTCTGGCCTTGGCCGTCGAGATGGAAGGCCTCGCCACGGCCCTCTAAGATGACGCTCTCCATGAACGCCGAGCAATCAGGGTCGTCAGTTGTACGCGTCGGCTGTGCCATTCCATCGAACAGCTTGCGGACGCCGGCGAAGCCTACCGTCAGACACGACCGGGGCTGCTTCTTTGCGTCCCGTTGGACGTGTGACCAGCGCCACTATACCCCGGCGTCACGTTGAGGTCTATGACACCCGCGGGCGTGGCCGGAGCGACCACACTGCCCTCTGGCGACGTGGAGAACCGTGTCTGCCCATGGCCGTAAGGCGGCGGACCGGTGTAGGATCGAAAGTATGTCTAGAGGGGGTGATTAGACTACTTGACCAAATAAAAATCTAACCTTTTTCGAATTTTAGTTGTTGGCAGATTTTAGCAATTGTAGCAAGTCAAGTTCACCCTACACATGCATGTCTACGAGTATATCAGCGGAGAGTAAAGACACGCAAATGTAAGAGGGTAGGGATAGGAAGATCAAACGCAATTTGGAGACACGAAGATTTTTCCCATGGTTCCGATAGGTGGTGCTATCGTACGTCCACGTTTATGGAGACTTCAACCCACGGAGGGTAACGGTCGTGAGAGTCTGACGTGGCTTGGACTGCGTTGGTATTTCCCCAAAGAGGAAGGGATGATGCAGCACAACGACGGTAAGTATTTCCCTCAGTTATGAAACCAAGGTTATCGAACCAGTAGGAGGATCACCACCACCCAATAAGCAGCACCTGCACACAAACAACAAATACTTGCAACCCGACGTGAAAAGAGAGGTTGTCAATCTCTCTACGGTAATAAGATAGATTAGGTAGTGATAGATAGGAGAGATAGATCTCTCAAGAACACAAATAAAAAAGAGTAAATATGCAGCAATATGTTTTTGGGTTTTTGGTTTTGTAGATCTGAAAATAAAGAGTGCAAAAAACGTAGATCGGAAAGCAATATGATAGGAAAAGTAGACCCGGGGGCCGTAGGGTTCACTAGTGGCTTCTCTCATGAGTATAGCGCACGGTGGGTGAACAAATTACTGTTGGGCAATTGATAGAAAACCGAATAGTCATGACGATATCCAAGGCGATGATCATTATATAGGCATCACGTCCAAGATAGATAGACCGACTCCTGCCTGCATCTACCTCTATTACTCCACACATCGACCGCTATCCAACATGCATCTAGTGTATTAAGTTCATGGAAAAACGAAGTCATGCAATAAGAACGATGACATGATGTAGACAAGATCTATTCATGTAGGAATAGACCCCATCTTGTTATCCTTAGTAGCAACAATACATGCGTGTTTTGCTGCCCCTTCTGTCACTGGGAAAGAACACCACAAGATCGAACCCATCACAAAGCACCTCTTCCCATGGCAAGAAAAATCGATCTAGTTGGCCTAACTAAACCAAAGATTCGAAGAAGAAATACGAGGCTATAAGTAATCATGCATATAAGAGATCAAAGAAGACTCAAATAATATTCATGGATAGAAACTGATCATGAACTCAAAATTCATCGGATCCCAACAAACACACCGCAAAAGTTTACATCAAATAGATCTCCAAGAGACCATTGTATTGAGAATCATAAGAGAGAGAAGAAGCCATCTAGCTACTGCCTACGGACCCGTAGGTCTATGGTGGACTATTCACGCATCATCGGAGAGGCACCTATGAGGAAGATGAACCCCTCCATGATGGTGTTTAGATTGGATCTCGCGGTTCTGGAACTTGCGGCGGCTGGAATTGTGTTCGTCGACTCCCCTAGGGTTTTTGGATTTCCAGGGAATTTATAGGCACGATAGTCAGTTGAGGGGGTGCCCGAGGTGCCCAGCACCCATCAGGTCGCGCTAGGGGGCCTCTGGCGCGCCCTGGTGGGTGCTGGCCACCCTGGGCCTCATCTTCTGGTGTTCTTTGGCCCATCTGGTTTCTTCTGGTCCGTAAAAAAATCCACAAAAATCCCCGAAGTGTTTCATCTCTGTTTGGTACTGATTTTCTGCGAAGTAAAAAAACAAGCAAAAACAGCAACTGGCACTTTGGCACTATGTCAATAGGTTAGTCCAAAAATGATATAAAGTTGTAATAAAATGATTGTAAAACATCCAAAAATGATAATATAACAGCATGGAACAAGCAAAAATTATAGATACGTTGGATACGTATCAGAGTCCACGGAGGGCTCCACCCACGAAGGGTCCACGAAGTAGCAACCTCGTCTATTCCATGATGGCCTACGTCGACGGAGGACTAGCCTTACTCGGGGTAGATCTTCACGAAGTGGGCGATCTCCTTGCCCTTACAAACTCTTGGTTCAACTCCACAATCACGAAGGAGGCTCCCAAGCGGCACCTAACCAATCTAGGAGGCACCACCCTTCAAAAGGTAATAGATGTGGTAGTATGATGAACTCCTTGCTCTTGTGCTTCAAAAGATAGTCTCATCAACACTCAATCACTCTCTCACAGATTTGGCATGGGTAGAAGAGATTGATTGGATGGAAAGCAACTTGGGGAGGCTAGAAATCAAGATCCATATGGTTGGAGTGGATGATCTTGACCTCAACACTAGGGTAGGTGGTTCTCTCTCAATAAATTGGATATGGCAAGTATAGATCTGTTCTGAGTGCTTCTCTTGTGAGTGAATGGTTGTGGAGGGGTATATATAGGCATCTCCAAAAATCCAACCGTTACAGCATTATTGCCCAACTTGGTGAAACCGAAGTGAAAACTCGGTCGTACCGACTAGTGCAAAATGTGGCAATTTTAGGCTTTTCGATGAGACCGATATATGAATCTCGGTGGTACCGATATGGGTGACCTAGGCAGTTACCAAAACTCGATGAGACCGATTCCTCAAAATCGACAGGACCGATTTCAAGAAATGGGTTAACAAAGAGTTGGTCCAACACTCTGTGAGACAGATTCTCAAAACTCGGTGGGACCGATTCTTTAAAATGGCTAACAGAGAGTTGGTCACTGGTTTCGGTGGCACCGAAAGGAATGTTGGTAGTACCGAGATGCTAGGGTTGGGTTTGGCTTCTGTCTAGGGTAAAACTCGGTGGATCCGAATGGGAAGTTGGTGTCACCGAATTTGACTTTTGGATTTGGACAGAAGATATGTCTGGGAAAGTGGTGAGTATTTTTGGTGGCTAATCTCTAAGCACTTGAGCAACCAGATCATCATATTTACCTCATCCCCTTTTAATAGTATTGGCTTTCCTATGGACTCAAAGTGATTTCTCACAAAATGTAAAATGTAGAGTCCTTGTTCTTGAAGCATGGCCAATCCTATTCCTTCCTTTCCTTGGTGAGGTTCTCCACACAATCCTTTAGCCATCCCATCATTGAACTTTTTCCTGAGATACACTTGGTGGAAACATTAGTCCAATGAAATATATGTTGTTATTAATTACCAAAACCACCTAGGGAGAAGTTGTGCTTTCAACCGGGTGTGGTGGACGAGCTCGGCGACCGGTGCTGAGGAGGGCGATCGGCCGACGATCCCGTGCTCGCCGCGGCCATGGCAGCGATGATGGCCGGTGGTGGTCGTGCCAACCCTAGCATGAGGAGGGTGTTCGCCTTGGAGATGATGGATTCCTTCTCGTCGACGTCGGCAAGATGCTGCGCATGACGCCGTGCGGCGACGTCAGTGCCATGGGCCGCAGCGGCCTTCGCCTCCGCCGCCTTTATCTGCCGGCCCCTCCTCTTCGCCGCTTGGGCGTCGAGTCGGGCGATCTCCTTCGGCGTGCACTCATACCGAGGCTTCCTGGGACCCTTGGGACCCTTCTTCTTCGTCGGGGGCACGCCGCGGCCGCATCACCGGGGTTCGCTGGGTCGCCGTCCATGGAAGCGGGAAGGGAGCGGCCGCGCAGGAGGGTTTGGACGAAATGGAGGAAAAATGAAAGGGGTGTGTCACCAATGAGCGGGCCAGGAAAGGACAAAGGCGCGCGTCCCACCCGTCCGCGCGCTGTCCGTTTGGCCGCAAACGGGGCCCAAACTTGGGCCGGGAATGGATGGAAAGCGGACCGAAAATGGACATTTGTCCGTTTGCGGTCGTACGTTGGGCCGCGATTTTTGTCCATTTACCCCCAAACGGACGCGGACGGACGATTTGGGGTCGTGCGTTGGAGTTGGCCTAAGAGCAACTCCAACCGGGTGACCCATTTCGTCTACGCGCGTCCGTTTGGGTCACCGCGGACAGAAAACACAGCCCAACGCGCCGACCCAAACGGACGCGTGTCCGTTTCTCGTTCGCCCGCGACCCATTCCAGGCCTAATTTTGGGTCGCTTTTGCATCGGCGCGGACACGAAGCGGACACGCGCCTCACCCACGTGCTCCTTCCCCGGGCCCGCTAGTCGGCGGCACAGTCTCCTCTTCTTATCCCCTTTCCCACCCCGTCGCTGGCAAAGCGCGCAAACCCTAGGTCGACCCCATTTTTCCAGGCCACCTTGGTCTCCAGCTCCCTTCCTCCTCCACCCAGCAGCACATCCACCAGCGGGGTGCCTCCCTCTACCCGGTGCGGGAGGCCTAGTGGTAGATCTGCGGCGGCGGCGACGAGATTTGGCGCATCCTGCCGGCGGGATTTGGCGCATCCTGCCGGCGGCGGACTGCTCTTGCCATGGATTGGCTGGGAGCCGGTCCACCTAGTCTGGGAAAAGCCTCGGTGTCACATGCAGGAGCTCAATCCGCCTCAAGCCGCTCGGATCTGTATCGTCGTTGGTCCGCCGGCAAAGCCACGCCCGGCTAGCGTCCTGGGTCGGCGCTGGCCCAGAGGCTGACCGGCTCCCAGTTGCCGCTCATAAAGTGCGACGACTGCGAGCTGCATGTCGTCCGACGTGTTTCTTGGACGCCAGAACATCCCGGTTGGGTGTTCATCAAGTGCATAAATTATGGGGTATGCTTTTCGTGCTGCCTTTTGCTCTTTGATTCGATGAAATTTCGGTAGCTTATTTGCTCAAATTTTTGTGTAGGCCGGATGTAACTTTTGGTTTTGGGAAGAAGAATACATCGATCTATTGATCTCACGGAATTTGCTAGATGTTCGTGCACTTCTAGCTGGACTTGAAGCTATAGACGAAAGTAAAGAAGAGACCAACGGGGAAGCAACGTCTACTTCTTTACAAAAGAAGAAAGACGTTGTTAAACTTAAGAATCCGCAGATCAATAATGAAGACATAGAGAAGATCTTAGTCCAACTAGTGGGAGCAGTTAGGAAAGTTGGACATCTTTTAAAATGTCTAATTGTGGTTCTTGTTTTCTTCGGTTTTGTATTCGTAGCGAAGAATTGATGAAAAAAATGTATGTATTGAATTGAATTGAATGATGAAATAAAAAAATGGACGCCGGCCAGCCATGCGGACGAAAAATGGGTCAGCGCGTTGGGCACACGGCCGATCCATTTACAAAAGGGAGCGGACGAGCCGACCCAAACGGTCAAAACGCGAACAAATCGCGCGTCCGTTTGGGTCGCGCGGTTGGAGTTGCTTTAACAACATGCGGGTCCGCGTAGTTTGTTTACATGAACGTGCGTACAGAAACATCCCACTCCTGCTTTTTCAGGCGTAGCTCTCCTGATGGGCACAGCACCTGAACATTTGTGGTGCGGTAATGGTCTCGTACGTATGCTACAAACGGGAACTATTCGTTAGGAACTTTCAACGCGCCATGTCGTCCTCGCACTGGCATGGTGGCAGACCTGCTCCTCTGTGGTTGGTGCTCCACGCCACATCGTTTCCGTCGGACGTTTTGGTCGCTACATGCTCCCGATGAAAACAACATGCAAGGAGATTCTTCTTCGCGCGCAGCAGAGCAAATATCTGCCGACCACTGTTTTCTGCAAGCAGAACAGACTCTCTTCTTCTTCTGTTGAAATCAGTCAATTCTGAGTCTGTCCACTTCAATCCAGTGTTCTGCAATGCACCGGCCCGAGCACGAATCAGGAACTTGAAACCACATACAGCAAATCCGATATTTATGAGATTCTTCTTGCTATTCGTTCGACCAAGAAACGAAGCATGCTAAAAATGAATTTTACAAATATGAAAAGAATGCTGACAACCACATTGGTGGCCGACAAACAAAATAATGAAAAAAAAAGATCAGGCTGCAAGTGGGATCACCTGTGGCTAATTTTTTAAAAATATTACTTTTTTTATTAAATTCATCACATATTATGCCGGTCCAAAAAATTGCAAATATGTAACCCCATCGGCCCTGGGGAAGTCGACTGCTTCTAGTCGGCTTTGGTTAAGCCGATTAGAGCCCTATCAACTTTGGTTGGGCCTGCCTCTCGGCCACCGTTTAAGGCCCAGTTGGCTTAGACGAAGCCGACTAGCACTAATTGGTTTAGGCGTGATCAATTAGTGCCAATCGGCTTTGGCAAGGCCGACTGGTGCATGCATCCATTTTCCCCTCCTGCTAATGACTTTTAGTGACCTGTAGTTTCCGGCATGGCATGTTTCTTTCTAAATTTTTCGCTTCTATCTTCCCGCCATAGTTTCCCGTTTCTTATTTTCCGTCATAGTTTCCCGCCTATAGTTTCCCGCTTCTTCTTTCCCGCCTATATCTCCCGCCAAAGTTTCCCGCTTCTGGGTTCCCACCTATTCTTCTCTTCTCAGCCTATAAAAACCCCTCCGCACGAAGGTGGGAAAGCAGTCCAGTGTAGTCTTGTAGTAGCGTCAAGATGTCCGGTTATCCTTTTGATCGTAGTTTTCACCCTCAGATGTGCCGATGTCTTCTGCGTTTAGCCAGCAATTTCAAGATAGACAATAGAATAGTTCTGTGGGACGAACTCATCAGTAGTGACACCCTACTGAATGAGTTGGCTCACGCATTAGCTAGGAGCGGCTGGCCTTCAAGGACCTTTGAGGAGATACGAAAAGAACTTCTCATGTTGCATGAAAGATGGCAGAAGCAACTGCATAAGAGTGAATCTTACGTGAAGATTGCACCAGAAAATATAACTTGGTGGACAGGTGACAGCGAGGACGAAGACGACATCTTCATGCCGAGCACAAGGCCAAGACTACCGCATCATCGAAGGGGGAGAGCTCTGCATCGTCGCACGGCAAGAGCTCTGCATCGACGGAGGATGACGATGATGCCTTCATGTAGTTTTTAAGTTGTACTTTCTAATTTCAGTCGTATTGTTTAATTTGTTTGTATTGTCTTGTTGTAGGGGTATTATGTTCTATCTAAGTATTATCACCAGTAAACTAACCGAGGACTGCATGAATATGTCTCATACATAAGTAAATAGTCATTTGTCCCATAGATAGAATAGACATATGTCTCATACATAATTAGATAGTCATGTCTCTACTGATAGATGGAAGCGTCAATGACGACGCCTGCCTCGGCGCTCAGGCGGTGTGCTAGGCGTACTCCAGCCCAACCTGTGGGGTGACCTAATGTTAGGAAGAGGAACCTCGGACCCGTCATGTTCATCCTGTGTATCCTGGGTGGGTCCTGGTGGAGGAGTCGAAAACATGTCCATCCAGCTGTTGTGCTGCGATAGTGGCTCACCCTCACTCCCCCACCCGGATCCGGACGCCGACGCCTGGTGATATGCAAAGGATCCTGCAGGAGGGAACATAAGTAATGAAGAAATATGTAGTCTCAATTAATATTGGAAAGAATAAATTTGAAGAGACATACCAGGATGTCGCTGAAACATGAAACATGATGTGGGACTTTGTTGTTGTGGTGGAGGCCTAAACGAGAAGCTGGACGAGGGACCATGCTACTATGGGTGCTGCCACGCCGAACTGCCAGCCTGGTCAGGAGGTGGTGGAGGGGGCGTCGGCTGATGTGCTAGGCGTGGACGTGGTTCTCGTCGTTGCATGGAGGGACGCGGCTGCTGCTGCTGGTGCTGGTGGTGGGGAACAACGTCCGAAGTGCGGGTGCACGTGATAGCCACGTAGACAGCTCGTAGCTTCTGCTCCAGGCGCGAGAACCATGGTCGGAGCTGAGACCTATGTACCATAAGAGGTCCAGATGACAGTGAACGTGTATAGTCACTGACCTCACTATGCAGATCGTATGCCAGCTCAGCCTGAAATTGTCATGATGATTATTAAGTATGGACGACAAAGTATGTAACAACAAGATTCATTAGATAAAGACAATAGATGTTACCGCGTACTGCCTAGAGCCCGAAGTATCATAGCTCGGGTAAATATCCGATGTAACAGGGTCCGGTATCTCCTCTGGATGAGGGTGCTGAGCGATGCGTAAGCTTGTCCCGCTCATGTACCGATTCAAATAGGCATTGAAATCACCGAGATCAAAGCCTTCTTCCTCGTCCCAGAGACGTGTCGTCGCAGTATCCCAGTCTGTAATGTACTGTTGAAGCCTTTGGAGCCACTGAGCATGTGTCCTTCTTATCCCCTTTCTTGTGTTCCTGCAATTGAGGTGTGTGTTTAACAATTAACTGATGATTCACTGTGAACAATTGTGAATGACAATGAAACATTGAATAAGTATACAATACCTGTGGACTACTGCTGGCAGTGGGTTCTCTATAGGTGGGGGCTCGACCATCTGCCGAAGACCAAATTGTCTCATAACCCGCTACTGCGCCATCTCCTCGACAAAGATATCGAAGATGATCTTCGATTTCGTCATCCAGTAACCCCGATCTCTTGTGCATAGCTCAGAAATACCGCCGGGGTATCTGGCATGTATGGCTGCTTGCGTGTATGGCCGCCAGATCACCCCGGTGTATGTATCGAACTGCTCGTTTAATGCAGTGTAGGCTTGCCTGGTCTGCTCAGAAGCATAGCGTCTCTGCACAGATTATAAGTGAGTTTTCGGACGCAGTGTAGAACATTCATTTAATTATAATACGAGACATACCTTGCGACGTGTCCAGCACAGACCGAAAGTAGGCATGTCGATGTGTTAAGCATCGAACAGGTGGCCCACAGGAAAACCCTCCTCGACATCTATGTTCGGCCGTCCTATAGAGAACCTCTCCCACGACCACAGCTGTAAAAATAGAGGGCATCCAAGAAGGGCTGACTTCTCCGACGCAAGCTGGCAACCGTTGCACATACCTCTGTATGTAGCTGCTAAGACCGCCGAACCCCAACTCCTAGGTATGATCTGATTCGGCATCTCAGCTCTCGCGATCTCCCGTGCAATAGGGATGTAGCGCGCACTTATAGTGGTGACATGGTTCTCTGTGAACATAACCTTCCCAAGAAGCCATAGTAAGTACGCCTCCAGGATATGTGTGATCTGTGTCTCATTCATAGGGACATTTGGATACCCTGGGAAATTCTGCAACTGCATTGAGTAAAGAGAAAGTATTAGTAAATAACCATAACAATTGTAAACCAGAAGCATGAGAAACAAAAGATATGCGGCTGAGGAACTTACACGGAAGCGGGTCAGCCAATCATACTTAGGTCCGTGAGGCTCCGACGCAAGAACCGGAGCCTAGTCATAAATACCTCCCAATCTCGCGGTGCCTCCAACGGTCCTATGGCACGACCCGCCAACGGTAGGCCTAGCAGCATTGAGACATCCTCTAGAGTAGGAGCCATCTCTCCCCAGCGAAAGTGGAATGTGTGGGTTTGAGGCCTCCATCGATCCACTAAGCAGGTGAGCAGAGAGGAGTCAATGGCGAGGCGTCTGGAGGTGTCAGTGGCCTCTACTAGACGCGCGAAAGCCAAAAGTCCAGCCCATTTCAACCTGCATATCAGAAAGCATAATAATTCATTTAGTGTGGACCATTAATATACATGCTTAAAATAAATAAATAAAAGACGTACCTGTCAACCCAATCCGGATGTATCCCCCAGTCCACCTTAGAAGTGCGAGTGACAAGGGGGTCGAGCTTGCGCTCACATAATTGTGCAGCACGATGCTTACTATCAATCTCCGGATTAAGCAACCACGGTCCCTCCATTCCTACAATAGTGCATATAAAACATAATGCCACACTATACAAATTTAAAACATAGTGCCACACTTAATACAAACTTAAAACAGAGTGCCACACTTAATACAAATTTAAAACATAGTGCCACACTTAATACAAATTTAACGATAGCCTAGCTTCGTCCTCTTGCTCTTCCTCTTCCTCCTCTTCGTCCACGGCTGCCTCGTCCACGCCTAGCGCCCCCCCTGGTAGTGACGAAAGTGGGACATTCAGTGTCCCTGTGTCCAAATTCATTGCATAGAATGCATTGCATGGTGCGCCCTCCAGCATCAGATTCATCCATATCATTCCGGATGCGCTGACACTGTCGTCTACCTCTACTTGTACGCATGAACTCAGGGCGTGGAATGTATCTCTGTTCAGCAGGGTCGACGGTGTTGAAGTTACCCATTGATCGAAAACCATGCAACTCACCTGTCCAGGTATTGAGGACGGACTCTTTCAGAAAGTATGGAGACACGAATGAGATTGCGTCCCATCCTAACTGCCCGCAAGCAACAAGTACATGTGAGCAAGGTAGGTGAAGCAACTTCGGTTTTTTGCATGTGCACTCACACGTTGGCCGGATTTCATTTCCAATTTTCACCTCGTGTGTCCTCGTCTCATTTGCGCATCCGAATTTTTTGTTAGCTAAGCAAACCTCAAACCTTCGCTCTTGATTTCCGATGGCGATAACAGTGTGTGACCGGGCTTTTTCCATCTTTTCATCCATGTACTTCATAACCCTTTCACAGTAATGTGTGCTCGGGTTGTTAGTGATATGCAGTGCAGCACTTTGACGTCTATCTCTGAAATAGTTGACCGTACCATAGAAAATTTCCTCAACGATGGATGTAAGTGGCAAAGCCCTATTTCCTCTGAGGACAAAGTTATATTTTTCAGCAAGATTGGTAGTCATCACGTCGTACCCTGCTCCATGTGTGTCATGCAGCGAAGATCACCTCTCCAGAGGCTCATGCTCTATCCATTGATCAAAGGTTTTAATTGTCCTCCCAAGCCTTCTCCTGGTACCAGGTGGATCAAATCTTGGCAAGTCACATAGCCCAACAGGCTCCTCCTCCACGGCAGCTGATCCTGTTGCTAACTGTGTAGCTACTGCTTCAACATGTGCCCTCACAGGCTGCATCTCGTGTAGCTCCCCTGTCCCTGACATGTCTCTGCATGCAAACATTTAGTCTGTCACGTATCAAATTGTACTTCCATAGCTAGTTCTGCTTGTAGAGTTTCTTGAATAGATTCATGAGGTTCTTATTTCTGAACTGTGAGAAGAAATTGGCCCCAAGATGGCGCATGCACCAACGGCTCTGCAAGTCCTGCCATGGAGTTTTTTCATCGGGACCAGGGTTTGACAATGTCTTTATCGCACTGAGTATACCTGCATGCATGTCATGAAGGATGCACACATTCAGCTTATCCTCCACAACAGCTATTTTCAATTGCCTGAAGAACCATGTCCAACTTTCAATGTTCTCACTCTCCACAAAAGCAAATGCAAGAGGAACGACTTGATTTTGCCCGTCTTGACCAATGGCGGTCAGGATCTGACCCTTGTACTTGCCAGTGAGAAAAGTGCCATCTACACATATCACTGGTCGACAATGTTTGAAAGATTTTATGCACACACGGAAAAAGAAGAATATTCGATGCAGTACCTTCACATTTGGGAACTCTGGCATGAACAAGTCTTGGATATCGACATAGGTGCCTGGATTCCGGTCCTGCAGTGTGTGCAGGAGCCGGACAACAGTCATATGCATCAAAATACGAACCAAATCTGCTCTCAAGTGCCCTCTTCTTAGCCCTCCAAGCCTTTCCATAAGATATTTTGTACTTGAACCTGACGAAGACTTTTGTCTGGATAGCCTTCACTTCCATCGCTTTGCTCTCCACTATCTCGCTATAAAGCAACCAAGAAATGACCGTGGATGTAAGGTTAGGATGATCTTGAGGGATGCAGGGAATAACACAACTGTGATGAACTAAGTCACTGATCACCCAGTTTGTGCCATACTTAGGGAGATAGCCATGCACCCTCGCGGGACAACCCACGTTCTTGCATACCATTGTCAAGTTCTTCGGGCTTGACACATCTGCTACAAAAACCATTTGCGTGGACATTGCCCAACTAATTAGTGCATCCTTGAGAGCTTGCTTGCTTGGATACATGGCACCCGTCGCAATGTTGTTCTGGTGATATTGCCAGGCAGAATCATGACCATCATTCACGGTCATTGCAGTTGAGAAGTCCTGATTCCATGATGTAGGATTAGGCACCTCCTCGACGTTCTCTTCTTCGTCGGACTCGTCGAAATCATCAACAATGTCACCATCTCTATCTTCATTTTCCATCTGGTTTTGCATGTGCCCATCTACCTCGTTGGCATCCGCCTCGCCACTGACATAATCACCGGCATTTCCCCCCTTCTGCCTGACTGCTCTGCCCTGATTCGTAAACATCATCTTCAGTGTGGGACGCATAATTTGACATTGAATCATGCATCCCTTCACTGCTCTGGCCATAATCATAACCACCCCTGGCTTCAGTGGCACTGACCTGCTTCACCACGGGAAGCACTAAGGCGATAGGATTAACTCCCTTGCCATCACAAGCTTTTAACCAGCGCACCCACTGAGAGTCCCGCTCTATTTCCTTCAAATAAAAGAAAATTTTCGACCTGGACTGGGTCCATAATTCATGAACACCCACGGTGTGTGTTTCAGTATTTAACCCTAAACATCCGGCAAGCCATTCTGTTAACTGACTAACAGACCATGTTTCAGGGGCTGGCATTGGCACTTCAACAAATTCACTCAGATCAGCTCCCCTCTCATTTGTTTGGACAGTACCAGGGTCGTAGTAAAAAACTAACTTCACTAAATCAGACATATCTGTTGACCTAAAAAAAATTCAACAAGGACAAATATTAAGCAAAAGTACAAACTAATAATTATACCAAACCAACTAAAGTATTACAAAAAGCTACCGGTGTCCAGCACAGACCGAACCAACTAAAAATTACCAAAGCTATCCAAATATTACACAAAGCTATCGGATAAACTAAAAATATTTGACATCTACATATTGTACCGAACCAACTCTAAATTGACAGTCCTAAATTATTACACAAAGCTACTGGATTACCTAAAATAATACTACGACAACGGACGTTGAATCTTACCCTTGAAGCGTGTGAAAAACGACGAACGGCGGCCTTCAAACACGGGAACGGACGACGACAACCTCCACCTCCACCTCCACCTCCACCACCACCACCACCACCTCCACCACTACCTCCACCACCATCACCACCACCACCTCCACCTCGTCCTCCACCTCCACAACCACCACTATGAGCTACCCCCATCAAGAGATCGAGGTTTCCCTAGCCTCCCCTAATCCTCTAGAATCAATCTACGGTGGAAAACGGGGAAGAAATCGGCTCAATATATGTGAAAAAATCGGGGCTTGTTCGGGTTGAGAGAGAAGTGAGGAAGAAGAAAGAAGAGAAAATGAGAGGAGGAAGAAGGCGTTCGGCGCGGGAGGGGGCGAGTATGGGTTCCAGTCGGCTCAGGCAAAGCCGATTGGGCCCAGTTGGCTACGCCCAGACCGACAGGACGGGGCCAGGCCGAGTGAGGTGTTCCGCCCAGTGGTTGGCTGCCGCGTGGCCGAGTGGCCACTTATCGACTGCCGCGTGGCCGACGGGAGCCTCTCGGCTTCCACGTGGCTGACTAGAAGCAGTCGGCTTCCCCAGGGCCGATGGGGTTACATATTTACAATTTTTTGGACCGGCATAATATGTGACGTATTTAATAAAAAAAAGTAATATTTAAAAAAAATAGCTCACCTGTGGGATGTCCTAGTCGGCGCCTTAAGCGCCCCCGAAGCTAACCGGCGCTCACAGGAGAACCTTAGTGGGCCGGCCCATGAACACGTACTGTACCAAAATACTCTAGCCCGAAATCCCACAAAAAAAGAGTGCGTCGTGCGGAATCGAACTCAGGCCGAAAATAACCTGCAAGAGACTAGCTACCACTACACCATTCGGCTGCTGATAATTTTATCCAGCAAGCACCCTTTAAGAACAACTGTATCCGCACTATTTGAATTAAAAAAAGTTCACTGATTTGAGAAACAAAGTTCACCAATTGACCGGTCCGACCAGTTGACCATTGACTGTTCAAAAAATATGTGTATGTTTTCTGAAAATCAGCTATTAAAAAAACACTCACAAAAAAAAGTTCACGGGTTAAAAAAAGGTTAATAAATTTAAAATAAAATATTCACAAAAATGGAAAAAGTTCATCAATCTTCAAAAGAATTTCAGCGATTTTCTAAAATGTTCATTCGATTTGAAAAAAGTTCATCGATTTTGGAAAATGTTCATCCAATTTTAAAAAAGTTCATCGATTTTGGAAAAAAGTTCATCAATTTTGGACAAAAATTCATCGAATTTGGGAAAAGTTCAATGATTTTGAAAAAAATGAATTTGAAAACATATCATCGAATTTGACAAATGTTCATCAAATTTGAAAAACAATATTCGGCAAATAAGAAAAAGGTTCACGAATTTTATACACGCGCATTAGAATGAAAGAAAACTGGATGAGAAAAAGAAAAAAAATGAACTGGATAATGAATAAAAGAGGCAAAACGAAGTAGGTGTGCATCATTGGGGTGTTGGCTTGGTGGTTAGAGCTGAATGCTCGCGACCAAGCTGTCGCAGGTTCGAACCCCCTTGCGCGCAACGTTTTTGGAGTTTCTAAATCAGAGAAAAAAAAGAGGCTGGGAAGCAAATGGGCCGGCCCAGATCGCAGGAGGTGGTGTGCGCTGCAGGCGCCGGTTAACAAAATGCACGTTAACCGGCGCCTGCAGCGCCAAATAGGATTTCCCTCACCCGTGGGCCTTCCACATCATGCCACATATGTCCACATGATTGATTAAGTGGGCTTTCCACTTTACACAAACAAGAGTTTGCCGCAGCCGCATGCCCACTTATATCAACATTTCCGTGTTGACCACGTCCACATGAGTCTGCACGTTTTTCTGTCCTTTGGTTAAAAATATCAGCAGCAGATTCCTTTCTTGGCACATATGACAGCTGCAGTTGTCCATGGCGGTTGGCGGCGCAGTGCAGGGGAGGACCGGGACGACGGCGGAGGGACTCGTTCAAGGCGGCAACGGTGCGGAAGAACTCGGGTGTGGTGGTTGTCCATGTTTGTTGCTACTTTTCTATGAGGCGGACGAGGGCGGCGCTAGGGTGTTTTTGGAGTTTCTAAAACAGAAAAAAAAAGAGGATCGGAAGCAAATGGGCCGGCCCAGATCGCAAGAGGTGGTGTGCGCTGCAGGCGTCGGTTAACAAAATGCACGTTAACCGGCGCCTGCAGCGCCAAATAGGATTTCCCTCACCCGTGGGCCTTTCGCATCATGCCACATATGTCCACATGATTGATTAAGTGGGCTTTCCACTTTACAAAAACAAGAGTTTGCGGCAGCCGCATGCCCACTTATATCATCTTTTCCGTGTTGACCACGTCCACATGAGTCTGCACGTTTTTCTGCCCTAAGGTTAAAAATATCAGCAGCAGATTCCTTCCTTGGCACATATGACAGCTGCAGTTGTCCATGGCGGTTGGCGGCGCAGTGCAGGGGAGGACCGGGACGACGGCGGAGGGACTCGTTCAAGGCGGCGACGGAGCTTGACGGCGGCGGTGCGGAAGAACTCGGGTGTGGTGGTTGTCCATGTTTGTTGCTACTTTTCTATGAGGCGGACGAGGATGGCGCTAGGGCGTTTTTGGAGTTTCTAAAACAGAGAAAAAAAAGAGGATGGGAAGCAAATGGGCCGGCCCAGATCACAGGAGGTGGTGTGCGCTGCAGGCGCCGGTTAACAAAATGCACGTTAACCGACGCCTACAGCGCCAAATAGGATTTCCCTCACCCGTGGGCCTTCCACATCATGCCACATATGTCCACATGATTGATTAAGTGGGCTTTCCACTTTACACAAACAAGAGTTTGCGGCAGCCGCATGCCCATTTATATCAACTTTTCCGTGTTGACCACGTCCACATGAGTCTGCACGTTTTTTTGTCCTAAGGTTAAAAATATCAGCAGCAGATTCCTTCCTTGGCACATATGACAGTTGCAGTTGTCCATGGCGGTTGGTGGTGCAGTGCAGGGAGGACCGGGACGACGGCGGAGGGACTCGTTCAAGGCGGCGACAGAGGTTAAAAATATCAGCAGCAGATTCCTTCCTTGGCACATATGACAGTTGCAGTTGTCCATGGCGGTTGGTGGTGCAGTGCAGGGAGGACCGGGACGACGGCGGAGGGACTCGTTCAAGGCGGCGACAGAGCTTGACGGCGGCGGTGCGGAAGAACTCGGGTGTGATGGTTGTCCATGTTTGTTGCTACTTTTCTATGAGGCAGACGAGGGCAGCGCTAGGGCGGCCATCAAGGAGACGGACGCCGACCCTGGATGAGGCAGACGACGGCGCTAGCCGGCCAGGGAGGAGATGGACGGCGGCGTGCCCTATAACCTCTCCTGACGACGAAGAGGCCAATTTTAGTGGAACGAGAATGAGGAGGTGGGTTAGATGCGGCACCACGGGACAGCCCACTTATTCCACATCTAAAAACACAAATTACGTGCGTGTCCACGAACGCAAATCATGTGGACTTTTAAGTGGGCACCGTGGGCAGCTCATGTCCACTTGCAGCCCCAAAAAACGGTAATTGCCAGACAACTTCAAACGCCACCTGCTTGCATTTCACGAGTAATCTATCACTAGTTACAAACGTGCTGTTGCTATACGCATCCTATCAGTCAGCTGTTCGCTTCTATAGGCAGTCTTGTTCAAGATAATGCTGAAGACGAGTTTCTGTTTGATGAAGCTGGATTTCCCGGTATCAATGGCAGTAAAATACCTAGGGCTGTATCGAACATTGCCAGTCAGGGTCTCTGTCATTCTTGTACAGCGTTTGCAGTCGACAAGACTGCTCCTTCATCAACTTATAGGTCGAGGGATGATCGCATGCCACCAGGGAGAAGTCGTCGCGGTACATATGTGTTCCTTCTACCATCAACTGCCAAATAAGAGCACCGCCGCCTGCCTGAAGCTTCCTCGCTGAATCATAGATTTTGTCGTAAACAACTCTTAGAAGAATATCTCTATCAACTGTGCTGTTACCATCTACATGCTGCAGGTACCCTACTTCTGAGAACAGAACGGGTTTTTTCAAGATGTGTTCGCTGTCATTAACGTGTGAATCAACCCAACTGGAAAGGTATCTGATTTTTTCTTCCATGCTTGCCTTTGGTAGCCTGGGAACAAATATATGCATCAATGGCATATAAAGCATGGTACATTTGTACAAATAATCGGCAAAAATACATACCAGCTGTCAGGGTAAGCATGCACCGATGCGAAATCAATATTCTCGACTGCTGAGTTCTGTATGAAGTCTGAGCAGAGTGAAGCTGCCCAGTCCCCAGGATTGAAGCCCATCCTCTCAGCTATTCCAGTGCCATAAAACCCTTCAATTCCTACTGCAACAAGATGTTTAGCGTCCAGACTCTTGACATATGCTGCCATCTCTGCTATCCAAGCCTGCCAAGGGACGTCGGGTTGAAGTGCCCAGTGTTTTCACTAAGAAAAATCCCCCTGTTACTGAAAGTGAAAATCGATCTTTGAATGCCACGTTACCTGAAGATGAGGACCAGATGAGTTGGACACACACCTAGGCTCATTCATGAGTTCCCAAGCAAATATAGCAGGTTCATCAGAGTATCTGATTCCACTATAAGAGTTCCTTCTGGTTAATATTGCCTGTTGGTAATGTCATATAGGAGTAGCAATAAAATCATCAAAATTTGGCCAGAGAAGGAAAATTGGAGAACAACGCGTTTCTAAATAGTGCTTCTGCAAACATAGCTGCAAGTTTTGTTTACCCAGGTCGATTAGAGTTGCAATAGAGGACACATATTGCTCCCTCGTATATTTATTTTAACACATTTACAAGCTATATGCATAAAAGGTCTTTAAAAGGTCTCATAAGTCATGCTGGTCACTTAGCAGTGGCCATAGCACAGTACACTTTACCACTCCTAGATTAAAGGTTAGAGCATATGAACATATTAGGCACATTCAACCAATATAAAACACATTTTATCTAATATCTGTTAAGCTTCATGCACTAGCCAATGCAACCAAAAGTCCGAACTGATGGAAAGGGCTAGTGCAATCCACATATACTGTAACACCCCCTCTCACGTGTGACGGGGTAGACAAGTCAACACGTGCAACCGGAAGAGAGCGACGGCGCGCGAAACTCATGTATGATTCAAGTAGCCTCTACGTGGACACAAAGGGGGGCTACCAGCATTTTTTTAAATAAATTGCGAAAGCCAGGACTTGAACTCAAGACCTTAGCTCTGATATCATGTTAAGCTCCATGCACTAGCCAACGGAACCAAAAGTCCAAACTGATGGAAAGGGCTAGTGCAATCCACATATACTGTAACAATATCCACTTCCCTTAGAAGATAATCTACAGAGAAAATCATGATATGTGTACAGATAAGATTAACACAATATTTCGTTGCTAAAGCCCTCATCAAAAGTAAGATGAGATGAGCTTATCAAAATTAATTTTCTAATGTGCAAGTGGGGCACACCACAAGATTGCATGAATGCACAACTACATCTTCCGTTTTCATGATATATGTCCTGAACCTCACAAGAATCCGTTTCAAAACAACTGTCCATTTCAAGAGTATAGTTAATACAATATTTCCACTAATTTGGAACAGGTTAAATGGTCGTAGCATGTCATTCAACGAGGTTATACATGGTACTTTCTCATTAACCATTTCATAGATTTGGTGTTTACTTGTTATGTGCACATGGTGGGTTGAGGACAGTTAAGAAAACAGAGGTGTAACAATACAAAATAATTATTTGTTTCAAGCTAAATATTACCTTCACATAATCCTTGTAGTAACCCTTAATGGTTGGGTGATAGAAAAAGGAATCGGTTGAATTCGTCAAGTTAGCTCCAGCTGCTTGTGCCCACTTAACATATTGGGCCTTCCCTCCAAAGTTATCAAGGTTGTTGACAAGGCAAAGAATCAACCTAATATGATTTCTCCGGGCTTCATATATAATGTAGTCCAATACCTGGAATGAAGAAAGTTATGATTAATACTCACATGAAGAACATCACTTAGCTGTGCTTCTATAATCCTATTTGTCGAGGTATTGACATTTTAAAAGTAATCCTAAAAATGTATACCGCTTCGAAAACAATACATCTTGGGGAATGTATACAGCCATGAAGAAGAAACTAAAGAATTTCTTAGGTGGAGGAACAGAATCTAGAAATTTCATATTAACACGACAGAAATACAAATGTATACAACCATGAAGAAGAAACTGGAGAATTTCTTAGGCTAAGGAACAGAATCTAGAAATTTCATATCAACACGGTAGAAATACAGGGCACAGGTTAAGCCCTAGCTAAACTATAGAGATCATGAAAAGTTTGGCACCACTTCATACTTCAGAAAAAAATCTAAATATCAGTTTGCATTCTGTTGTGTAAGCATTACACACTCAGAAGTCAGGATCATAAGTTAGTCATTTTGTCAGAGTCTTAAAGTAGCTTTCGGTATGACTCCTCAAAACAGATCCCATCAGTTTGACATTTGAAACTTCTGAGTTGTAATTTTTAACATTTATGGTTAATATGCATGTGATGCTCAAGTCAAACAAGCATGCTGCCATTGCTAACAACAGGACATTATGTTAGGAGATTGTTACCATGACAAACTTTGTTCTTTGTTCGTCCTATCTGTAAGAGGAGAGCATATGAAAAATGTAACCCATTATTTTGTTTTTTTAGCTCACTGGCCATGCGCTGCCAATTTGGGGCTTAATGCCGATATTTTAGCAACAAATCTAATAAATCTAACTGTAGTGGTTGCTGTTTTCATTTATGCCACTGAAGCCTAAGACTGCAGAGGAAATTAGATGAAGTACGCCAGATACAGAGTAGAGAGAAGTATCTAGAACTGCCCCCCGGGCCCTGCTCCCCAACCTAGGGTAGTAGCTAAGTGTGGAAGTAAAATCAACCCTTGTTCATACATGGGCTTTTCTGGTACGAAATGGGCCACTTCAAATAGGTTCGTTGCTCCGGCCAGAATACGATTAATCCGGCCTGGGCTACGTGAGCTTCCAAGTAGTTTATCTGAGAAATTGGTTATTCTGGCATTCCCAGCCCACCAAGCAAAGCCGGTGGTTTCTTGGTCACAACCAGCTAAAATAAAAGTTCAACTAAAGAGAGTTTGCACATGGTAGAACCTCCTCAGGGATTACAAGATTTTCATGAGGTTTTTTTTTACTATGCTTTATGAGTATGTTTCACGACTAATGGCCGCAATACAAGGCTAGGCTTGCTAATAGTAAGTAACTAACCAGGCCAGTCACGGATTTGCAGCCGTTACATTAGCTAGGGTCTTCAATAACACACGACAACAACGCATTTGTTTAAATGCTCACATAGCTAGAATATGATTAAGAAATGCAGAAACATGCTTCCAGGGGGGGGGAGACTGGTGAAGAGGTCTGCCTTGATTGGTAGAACGGAACTTATTCCTTGACAGAAGGTTCTAATCAAGCGAGAGGCACCAAAGAAATCGCACCACGATATATAAGCAACTCAAAAGCTAATAGGGTAAGATTTATTTGCCACGTGGCGGAAAGATGTCACAACTGGATTTATTCGGTACACGGCAGTCTTACTGTGAAGGGTATTATGGAATCTACTGAATTATGGATTTGGACAACTGAAGCATAAAGCATAACCTAATCTTGTATCGAAATTGCCCCAGTTGCATCATCATGCTTTGCAACGCCCCCACGGCGCCAACGGTGGTAACCAACAGCACGAAAGATGTGTCCACGCGTTTGCTAACAGCAGCTATATTGCTAGCCTCGTGTACAGAAACTGGTCTGCGACAAGAATTCTGATCAGAAGAGCAGCCCCGGTAGCATGACTGCCACCAGATGGTTCGCGAGGGGGGGAGAAGGGGACTAGAGGGAGATCTGGACCTGGAAGACGGCTTCGTTGAAGCGGCCGGGGGAGATCTGGAGCGCGCCGGGGCCGCCGTCGATGAAGGCCCAGGCGCGGCAGACGCCGAGGCCCATGCGGCGGCCCCGGCGCAGCATCTCCGACACGAGCGCGGGCGACCGCGACGAGAGCAGCCAGTAGGAGTTCCAGCCGTTGACGTAGAGCGGCGCGCCCGTGCCGGCGTCCACGAAGTGGGTGCCGTTGCGGCCCGCGAACGACATCCGCGGCTGCAGCCATGGCACCGGCAGCTTGAGGCCGCCGCCGCCGGGGGCGGCCGGGTCGCGGCCCGGGAGCCAGTTGAGGTACACGACGGCGAGGAGGAGGAGGATGCCCAGGAAGCTGTAGAGCCGCTTCTGCCGCCGCATTGGTCGGCTGGCTCCGCCTCCGGCCGCGCCGCGGCGCTGGATTTTCCTCCCTCCCTTTCTCTCAGTCGGAGGCCGGCGGTGGGGACTGGGGGTTCGAGCGTGTGCCAGGTGCCGGAATTTGGTTCGGCTTCTGATCGCGGTTTACTTTCGTAAGGCCGGTTCCAATGGACTGGTGTTTAGAGGGGTGCTAAGAGCATCTCCAATAGATGGTCTAAATGTAAAAATACCTAACTTTTGGACCTTTGGACCGTTAGGGGCAAAAAACGCTGCTCCAACAGACGATCCATATGTAAAAACAATTGGATGTAAAAATGAAAACTTGGTGATGCAAATTTACATTACCAGATGCAAGTGATGTAAAAACCGCGGCCGCGCGCCAACGCCCAACCGCCACTTCTTTCGCCTTCCGCCTCCCGACCGCCCGCCCGCTCCCCGTTCGGCCGCCGCCCTGCCGCAGCTCCCCGCCCGTCCGCCGCCCCGCCGCAGCTCTCCGACGCCGCCCCGCCGTAGATCCAGACGTCCGCCGCAGCTCCCCGCTCGGCCGCCGCCCCGCCACAGCTCCCCGCTCGACCGCAGCTCCCCGCTCGACCGCCGCCCCGCCGCAGCTCTCCGACGCCGCCCCGCCGTAGATCCAGACCCCCGCCGCCGATTCCACCCCGCCTTGGCCGCCGCCTGCCGCCGCGCCGCCCCATCACGTCCGCCTCCGCTCCGGCCGCCTCCGCCCCGACCCCGTCCGCCTCCGCTCCGGCCGCCTCCGCTCCGCCCCGACCCCGTCCGCCTCCTCTTCGGTCGCCTCCGCCACCGGTCCGTCCACCGCCCCGCTCCCCGTTCGGCCGCCGCCCGCTCCCCGATGGCGCCGAAGAAGACGCCGAAGGGCAAGTCGGGTTTCTTCGGCGTGAGGGCGAAGCCCTCCGGGAACTTCGGAGTGGAGTTCTCCGACGCCGGGCGGTGTTGGTGGCTCGGCACGTATCCCACCGCCGATGAGGCAGCGCGTGCCTACGACGTGGCGATGTGGCGTGCCGAACGGCCGAAGACGGACCTCAACTTCCCTGAGATCGAGACCCGGGCGGAGGCGGAGTGGCTCGTGCCACAGGGCATCCGGATGGAGGAGATGCCGGCGAAGAAGAAGAAGAAGAAGAGACCGGCGGTTGTCGTCACTCCCGACGAGAGCGACGAGGCGGCGATGGCTCGGTTTGCGCGGGAGCATCCCGAGTACGTCCAGGCCGAGCAGGAGTTCTACTGGAAGCGTGATGCCGAGAAGAAGAAGGAGGAGGTGAAGAAGGAGGACGAGCCCGGCCCCTCGACGGTGATTCCCATCGAGTCATCGTCGGAGGAGGACGACGAGGAGTTCTGGGGGCTCTTGGATGACTCCGAAGAGTCGTACTGGATGCCCTCGGACGATGAGTAGTTCTGCTAGTTTAAATTTATGTTATCTATGTTCGAACTATGTTGAATTTCATATTTGAACTATGTTGAGATGAAGTAGTAGTTGGTCGTTTTCAAAATACATCTCCGTTTTGGACCATCTGTTGGAGTTGCTCTTTTTTTTACATCTCCGATTTGGACCATCTGTTGGAGTTGAGCATTTTTCGGAGCTCCAAAACGCATCATTTGGCGGTCCATATTTTATATCTCCGGTTTTAGACCGCCAAAATTTGGATCATCTATTGAAGATGCTCTAAGTGTATTAAAAACATTAGCAACTAGTCTTCCCAATGCATAGATGCTTAGCTTTTGTTGCTAAGCTTCCCTCATGGAATTGTTTAATAGTTAAACTTCTTCATGCATTGATTGCTACCGTCACTTTTTGCCCTTTTGACATCAGTTTTGTTGTCGTCATTCGAGGGTCCAGTGTAGTTGAGCTGTTTGTGAATGCGTTCTTCCAGGGAATTTTAGGGTGTGTTTCGTTCGTGTTATTGGTTGGGTGAAATGTACCGCATTTAGGAGTGGTTGTTGTGTTTGGTTCGGTCAAGGGATCAGAACCTACTCATTTCTTGGGACGGCATATATTCCGAATATTGTCTTTGGAGGCCGAGCTCCATGGAGCTCGGTTTTTAAAAATTCGAATTTCGTCAAATTTCATAATTTCTACATTTCAAAAAATTCTGAAAAAAAACACAGATGTACATGAAGGCATAACACATATGTGTGTAAATTTTCAGAGCAAAATACGTTGAAATGAGGGTTGTGCAAAAAAGACAAATCTGAAGCTTTTTAACACATGATACTATTCATCCTTTCAGGCCATGAATTTGTTTTTTTTGTACAGGTCACATTTCAATGTTTTTCATCCTGAAATTTTACACACATGCACATAACATCCTTGTTTACTTGCATAATTTTTTCAGATTTTTTTGAAACTGAAAAGTTTGAATTTTGATTTATTTTCAAAAAAAGGCCTCCATGGAGGCCGAGAGCCAAACGCCCGTTCTCCATATATTCCCCTTATATCCGGAATGTACTCGTACCTTTAAATCGAGGGAATGATGCGGAACGCCTCGCATCTCTTCCCATCTTCCCGACTCTGGCCCTCTCCCCCACGACCAAGCCAACCTCCTCTCACCTTTCTCCCCTTCCTCACGCGGGTGTTGCTGGAGGCCGCCACCCACATGTCCCTCTCCTCTCTACTTCTCCTCTCTCACAGCCGATGGGGGCGGAGGTTACTGAAAGTGTTGGGGCCAAAGCATGAAAAAAAAATTCTACTCTATCTATCGAGATGGATAGCAACGAGAGGGGAGAGTGTGTCTAAATACCCTTGTAGACCGAAAGCGGAAGCGTATATAACGCGGTTGATGTAGTCGTACTCTTCGCGATCCAATCACGATCCAATCTGATCTAGCGCCGAACGGGCAGCACCTCCGAGTTCAGCACACGTGTGGTTCGGTGACGTCTCCTCCTCCTTGATCCAGCAAGCAAGGTCGGAGAAGTATATGGGATAGCAGCCAGCACGACGGCGTGGCAGCGATGGTGGTGGTGCAGCGCCGGCAGGGCTTCGCCGAGCACTGCTGGGACGATGAACGAGGAAGAACGGGAGAGGGGTTGCGCTTTGTCAAGGGGTAAGGCTCCCCCCTGCGCCTCCACCCTTTATATAAGAGGGGGAGTGGACCGGCCAGCCCTGGCCCCTCCTCCAAGGGAGGGGGCGGCGCCCTAGGGGGTGGCTTACCCCCCAAGCCAAGGTGGCCGCCCCCTTTAGGGTTTCCCACCAACCCTAGTCGCATGGGCCAAGGGGAGAGTGGTGCCCAGCCCACTAGGGGCTGGTGCACCCCCTTCTGCAACCCATATGCCCCCCCTGGGCCGATGGACCTCCAGAACCCTTTCGGCACTCCCGCTACAATACCGTCAAAACCCGAAACTTTTCCGGTGACCAAAAGAGGACTTTCCATATATAATTCATTACCTCCGGAGCTCCTCGTGACATCCAGGATCTCATCTGGGACTCCGAACAACATTCGGTCACATATCCCAATGCTACTCTAGCATCATCGAACGTTAAGCGTGCGACCCTACGGGTTCGGGGATCATGTAGACATGACGAAACTCATCTCCGGGCAATAACCAATAGTGGGACCTGGATGCCCACATTGGTTCCTACATATTTCACGAAGATCTTCATCGGTTGAACCACGATGTCGAGGATTCAGTTAATCCCGTATGCAATTTCCTTTGTCCAGCGATATGTTACTTGCCCGATATTCGATCGTCGGTATCTCCATACTGTTGGAGATATGCCCTAGAGGCAATCATGTATGATGATATTTCCTATGTGTTTATGAATAAAGATAGTCCTTGGACATTATCAATGGTGTGTATTAACAAATATGTGACTTGTTGTAGGATCCAAAGTATGTCTAGAGAGGGGTGATTAGACTACTTGACCAAAATAAAAATCTAGTATTTTCCCAATTTTAGTTGTTGGCCAATTTTAACAATTGTAGCAAGTCAAGTACACCCTACACATGCAAGTCTAAGAGTATAGCAGCGGAAAGTAAAGACATGCACATGAAAGTAAAGGTGGGGAGAGGAGAATCAAATGCAATTGATGACACGAAGATTTTTCCCGTGGTTCCGATAGGTGGTGCTATCGTACGTCCACGCTGATGGAGACTTCAACCCACAGAGGGTAGCGGTCGCGAGAGTCCACGGAGGGCTCCACCCGTTACGGTGCATGAAGTAGCAACCTCGTCTATTCTATCACGGCTTCCGTCCACGAAGGACTAGCCTCACTATGGGTAGATCTTCATGAAGTAGACGATCTCCTTGCCCGTACAAACTTCTTGGTTCAACTCCACAATCACGAAGAAGGAGGCTCCCAAGCAACACCTAATCAATGTAGGAGGCACCACCCTCCAAAAGTTAATAGATGTGGTAATATGATGAACTCCTTGCTCTTGTGCTTCAAAAGATAGTCTCCTCAACACTCAATCACTCTCTCACAGATTTGGCATGGGTAGAAGAGATTGATTGGATGGAAAGCAACTTGGGAAAGCTAGAAATCAAGATTCATATGGTTGGAATGGAATGTCTTGATCTCAACACATGAGTAGGTGGCTCTCTCTCAGAAAAATGGATGGGGCAAGTGTAGTGTGTTCTGAGTGCTTCCTCTACGAGTGAGAGGTGGTGGAGGGGTATATATAGGCATCTCCAAAAATCCAACCGTTACAACATTATTGCCCAACTCGGTGAAACCGAAGTGAAAACTCGGTTGCACCGACTAGTGCAAAATGTGACAACTTTGGTCTTTTCGGTGGTACTGTTATACACAACTTGGTCCTACCGATTTTGGTCTGACTGAGGGAGTTCCTCATCTCGGTGACACCGATTCACCAAACTCGGAAATTCCGAGTTTAGGAATTAGCTAACCGAGTTGCTAGGGTTATGTCTAATTTAAAACTCGGTGGATTCGAATGGGAAAGTTGGTGTCACCGAATTTTGTCTTTTGGCTTTGGACAGAGAATATTTGTGGGAGAATGGATGATTATTTTTGGTGGCTAATCTCTAAGCACTTGAGCAACCAGATCATCATAGATACCTCATCCCCTTTTAATAGTATTGGCTTTCCTATGGACTCAATTGTGATTTCTCACATAAAGTAAAATGTAGAGTCTTGTAGCTTGAAGCATGGCCAATCATATTCCTTCCTTTCCTTGGGGAGGTTCTCCACACAACCCTCTAGCCATCCCATCATTGAACTTTTTCCTGAGATACACTTAGTGGAAACATTAGTCCAATGAAATATATGTTGTTATTAATTACCAAAACCACCTAGGGAGAAGTTGTGCTTTCAATCTCCCCCTTTTTGGTAATTGATGACAACATATAGATCAAAGCTTCGATAAGAGATATAATCAATTAATAGCATCGTCGCTTTGAGAAGTATGTGATAAGCAAGAGCTCCCCCTAAATTTGTGCACTATTTAAAATTTGTGTTTGAATGCAAATGATCGATTAGGAGTGTGGGTAACTCTTCCATGTCACATACAACTTGGTGGTGCACATAAATGATATGAATGGATTACAATGCACATAACACCAAACAAGTGAATGATCATCTCATAGGTATATCACAAAGATAGGAAGTAGTTGCATCAACAAGCAAAGTATATGATCAAACACAACTGAGTTTTAAACAAACGAGCGATAAACCAAATGTTTTTAAGAAGCAGAGAGTAACCAAAAAGCAAACACACTCTCTCTCGAAGCCCTATGATCTATAACTTCTCCCCCTTTGGCAACAAGTTACCAAAAAGTTCAAAGTTATAGAGCTAATCATCTCTCTGGGCATGGTCTCCTCCATGAGATGATGAAGCAACTCCTGTAGTTTTCGAAGGAGTCGAGAGAAGAGCATCCGCAAATGCTTCGTCAGAAGTCCTTTGAGGTGGTGGAGTAGACACTGGAGGTGCTGGAGGAACTGATGGCGTTATGGCAGGTGATGATGAAGTAGGCCTCGTCTCTGGAGCTGGCACAGTAGGTGTCCTGATCTTGGTCTAGAACTGAGTGCTGGTCCTGAGATGTAGACTGTCATCATCATCAGTGGAATGAGGGCTAGGCATTGCATCCACTTCATGTTTGAGCTCAGTCACAGTCGTCGTCAGCTCATCAACCTTGTTGTTCAAAGTAGTAAACCTATCTTTCAGAATCCTCTCAAGGCTTCCTGGGTTCAGCAAGATGTTTTTTATGTCCTTCTCCACCCCTTGGATGGTGCTGATAAGGTATGCCATTTGCTCGTTCTTCGCCTTGGGAACCTAAGCACTAGTGGATCTAGCTGCTTCTGCCTCTGCCTGTGCAGTAGATGAAGTGGGATGACTGGGGTCCATCACCACAATGTTATCTTCAAAATCTGGTCGAAGTGGCATGTGAGGACGATCAAGTGCATATACATTATTCTCTAGCTTGGAGTTGATGAGCATCTGAATGTAAGGTGCATATCCACATGATCGTTTCTGATCAACAGTTGTCCTCTTGATTGTCTCTACAATCAAATCCATCACTCTAAATCTGGTGTGGGTGTCTATGTGGTGCAGCATATTGATGGAGTACCCCCTGATCATCTTATCATCTCCAGACTTGGGCATCAATGTATACCTCAAGATAGTGTTGGTGGTGGGTAGTCTTGCATGCAAATGATAGACAGAGCCAAGCTTGTGTGTGCTCACATAGGCTGGGATAGGAGTGTACATGTCAGCCATGGAGTTGTGACTCATCTTGGCTTCAGTGTAAACGTCAAGATCTCCTTCCTCTACCTGTGGGACTCCTAAGATGGTAGCCCACTCATCCACTGTAGGCTGATATCTAACTCCCTCATTCATCCATATGATACGGCCATCTAGGTAGAAATGAGTTGTGGAGTAGAACTGCATGATCATCTCGTCATTCCAAGCTGTCAACTCTCTCCCGACAAATCTCTCAATGTCAATGCATCTGAAGTTGTCATGTACACTGGGGAAGTAGTCCTCATTTTCCTTGATGCAGGCCCAGTCAACATATCTCATGTTACTGATTGCTCGGCTCATGTCCAATAGGACAGTCTCATAGAAATCCTATTGTTCCTTAGTGTGGAACCTGTCATCTACAACAGTATTTCTCCTGGAGGCATATGGATCATTTTCTCTCCAAGTCCTCAGCCCTTGATCTTTCCTCTTCTTCATATCTTCAGCCACTGGATGAGCATCATTGTGTTCGGGCAAATTGTTGGGAACGTTGCATGGGAAACAAAAAAATTCCTACGCACATGCAAGATCTATCCATGGTGATGAGGATCTACGAGAGGGAGAGTGGATCTACATACCCTTGTAGATCGCTAAGCGGGAAGCGTTAAGAAACGCGGTTGATGTAGTCGAACGTCTTCGCGATCCAAATCGCAGCCGTCCCACTATCCGTCCCGATCTAGCGCCGAACGGACGGCACCTCCGCGTTCAGCACACGTACAGCTCGATGACGATCTCCGCCTTCTTGATCCAGCAAGAGGGAGCGGAGAGGTAGATGAGTTCTCCGACAACGAGACGGTGCGGCGACGGCGGTGGTAGAACTATTCCAGCAGGGCTTTGCCTAAGCACTGCTGAAAAACTAGAGGAAACGATCTATTGGGAGAGAGGGCTGCACCGTGGCCTTTAGGTTTTGGGTGTCTATGGCCCTCTCTCCCTCTAGTATATATAGGAGGGAGGGGAGGGGCCGGCGCCCCTAGGGAACCCCCTAGGAGTCGGCCGAAAAGAGGTGGAGGTGGAGGAGTCCACCTCCAATCCTACTCCTAGTAGGACTCCTTCCCTTCCCCACTTCGGTTTTCCTTTTCCCACAAGTCCAGCCACATAGGCCCACTTGGGCTGGCCGCCCAGCCCACCAGGGGCTTGTGCGCCACCCTAAGCCCCATGTGACCCACTTGGGGTGTGGTGGCCCCACTTGGTGGACCCCCGGAACCCATTCGTCACTCCCGGTACACTGCCGGAAATGCCCAAAACCTTTCCGGAGTCCAAACACCACTTTCCTATATATCAATATTTACCTCCGGACCATTCCGGAGCTCCTCGTGACGTCCGGGATCTCATCCGGGACTCCGAACAACCTTCAATCACCAACATACATAACTCAATACTACCGAAATGTCACCGAACGTTAAGTGTGCAGACCCTGCGGGTTCGAGAACTATGTAGACATGACTGAGACACCTCTACGGTCAATAACCAATAGCGGGACCTGGATGCCCATATTGGTTCCTACATATTCTACGAAGATCTTTATCGGTTGAACCCTATGTCAAGGATTCAGATAATCCCGTACGCTGTTCCCTTTGTTCTTCGGTATGTTACTTGCCCGAGATTCGATCGTCGGTATCTCTATACCTAGTTCAATCTCGTTACCGGCAAGTCTCTTTACTCATTCTGTAATACAAGATCCCGTGGCTAACACTTAGTCACATTGCTTGCAAGGCTCATTGTGATGTTGTATTACCGAGTGGGCCCTGAGATACCTCTCCGTCATACGGAGTAACAAATCCCAGTCTCGATCCATGCCAGCTCAATAGACACCTTCGGAGATACCTGTAGAGCATCTTTATAGTCACCCGGTTACGTTGTGACGTTTGATACACACAAGGTATTCCTCCGGTGTCAGTGAGTTGCATGATCTCATGGTCATAGGAATAGATACTTGACATGCAGAAAACAATAGCAATAAACTGACATGATCATATGCTACATTCATAGTTTGGGTCTTGTCCATCACATCATTCTCCCAGTGATGTGATCCTGTTATCAAATGACATCTCATGTCTATGGCTAGGAAACCTTGACCATCTTTGATCAACAAGCTAGTCTACTAGAGGCACACTAGGGACACAGTGTTGTCTATGTATCTACACATGCAATTGAGTTTCCAATCAATACAATTATAGCATGGACAATAAACGATTATCATGAACAAGGAAATATAATAATAACCACTTTATTATTGCCTCTAGGGCATATTTCCAACAGTCTCCCACTTACACTAGAGTCAATAATCTAGCTCACATCAATATGTGATTTACATTGTAATGAATCTAACACCCATACAGTTCTGGTGTTGATCATGTTTAGCCCTTGGAAGAGGTTTAGTCATTGGATCTACAACATTCAGATCCGTGTGCACTTTGCAAATATTTATGTCGTCCTCCTTGATGTAATCGCGGATGGAATTGAAACGTCGCTTTATGTGTCTGGTCCTCTTGTGAAACCTTGGTTCCTTGGCTAGAGCAATGGCACCAGTGTTGTCACAGAACAGAGTCATTGGGTTTAGTGCACTAGGCACTACTCCAAGATCTGTCATGAACTCCTTCATCCAGACACCTTCCTTCGCCGCCTCCGAGGCAGCGATGTACTCCGCTTCGCATGTAGAATCAGCTACCACGCTCTGCTTGGAACTGCACCAGCTTACCGCACCCCCAATAAGAATAAATACGTATCCGGTTTGAGACTTGGAGTCATCCGGATCAGTGTCAAAGCTTGCATCGACGTAACCCTTTACGATGAGCTCTTGATCACCTCCATAAATGAGAAACATGTCCTTAGTCCTTTTCAGGTACTTCAGGATATTCTTGACCGCCGTCCAGTGTTCCATTCCTGGATCACTTTGAAACCTTCAGGCCATACTTATAGCAAGGCTGACATCGGCTCTTGTGCACAACATTGCATACATGATAGAGCCTATGGCTGAAGCATAGGGGACGACACTCATCTTTTCTCTATCTTCTGCAGTCACTGGGCATTGAGTCTTACTCAACTTCACACCTTGCAATACAGGCAAGAACCCCTTCTTGGACTGATCCATTTTGAACTTCTTCAAAACTTTGTCAAGGTATTGCTCTGTGAAAGTCCTATTAAGCGTCTCGATCTATCTCTACAGATCTTGATGCCTAATATGAAAGCAACTTCTCCTAGGTCCTTCATTGAAAAACTCTTGTTCAAATATTCCTTCACGCTTTCCAACATTTCTATATTGTTTCCAATCAGCAATATGTCATCCACATATAATATTAGAAACGCTATAGAGCTCCCACTCACTTTCTTGTAAATACAAGATTCTCCGTAAACTTCTATAAACTCGAACGCTTTGATCACCTCATCAAAGCGAAGATTCCAACTCCGAGATGCTTTCACCAGTCCATGAATGGATCGCTGGAGTTTGCAAACTTTCTCAGCATTCTCTGGATCGACAAAACCTTCTGGTTGCATCATATACAACTCTTCCTTAAGGAAACCATTAAGGAACGCTGTTTTGACATCCATCTACCAAATTTCATAATCGAAAAAGGCAGCTATTGCTAACATGATTCTGACGGACTTAAGCATCGCTACGGGTGAGAAGGTCTCATCGTAGTTAACTCCTTGAACTTGTGAAAAACCCTTTGCCACAAGTCGAGCTTTATAGACGGTGACATTACCGTCCGCGTCCGTCTTCCTCTTAAAGATCCATTTGTTCTGAATGGCCTTTCGCCCTTCAGGTAATACTTCCAAAGCCCATACTTTGTTTTCATACATGGATCCCATCTTGGATTTCATGGCCTCTAACCATTTCTCGGAATCCGGGCCCATCATCGCTTCTCCATAGCTCGTAGGTTCATCGTTGTCCAACAACATGACCTCTAAGACAGAGTTGCCGTACCACTCAGGAGCAGTACGCATCCTTGTCGACCTACGAGGTTCGATAGTAACTTGATCCGAAGCTTCATGATCATCATCATTAACTTCCTCTTCAACCGATGTAGGCTCTACAGAAACATCTTTCTGCGCTGCGCTACTCTCTGGTTGAAGTAAAGGTTCAACAACCTCATCAAGTTCTATCTTCCTCCCACTCAATTCTTTCGAGAGAAACTCTTTCTCAAGAAATGTTCCGTTTTTAGCGACAAACACTTTGCCTTCGGATCTGAGATAGAAGGTATACCCAACTGTCTCTTTTGGGTATCCTATGAAGATGCATTTCTCCGCTTTGGGTTCCAGCTTTTCAGGCTGAAGCTTTTTGACATAAGCATCACATCCCCAAACTTTAAGAAACGACAACTTTGGCTTCTTGCCAAACCACAGTTCATATGGCGTCATCTCAACGGATTTCGATGATGCCCTATTTAAAGGGAATGCAGCTGTCTCTAATGCATAACGCCAAAACGATACTGGCAAATCGGCAAGAGACATCATAGAACGCACCATATCCAATAAGGTTCGATTACGACGTTCGGACACACCATTTCGCTGTGGTGTTCCAAGCGATGTCAATTGTGAAACAATTCCACATTGTCTTAAGTGACTGCCAAACTCATAACTCAGATATTCTCCTCCTCGATCAGATCGTAGGAATTTAATCTTCTTGTTACGATGATTCTCAACTTCACTCTGAAATTGCTTGAACTTTTCAAACGTTTCAGACTTGTGTTTCATTAAGTAAATATACCCATATCTACTTAAGTCATCAGTGAAGGTGAGAAAATAACGATATCCACCGCGCGCCTCAATGCTCATTGGACCGCACACATCAGTATGTATGATTTCCAACAAGTCACTTGCCGTTCCATAGTTCCAGAGAACGGGGTCTTAGTCATCTTGCCCATGAGGCATGGTTCACATGTGTCAAGTGATTCAAAATCAAGTTACTCCAAAAGTCCATCAGCATGGAGCTTCTTCATGCGTTTTACACCAATATGACCTAAGCGGCAGTGCCACAAGAAAGTGGTTCTATCATTATCAACTCTACATCTTTTGGCATCAATGTTATGAACATGTGTATCATCACTATCGAGATTCAACAAGAATAAACCCCTCACATTGGGTGCATGACCATAAAAGATATTACTCATATAAATAGAACAACCATTATTCTCTGATTTAAATGAGTAACCGTCTCGCAATAAACAAGATCCAGATATAATGTTCATGCTTAACGCAGACACTAAATAACAATTATTCAGGTTCATCACTAATCTCGATGGTAATCGAAGAGCGAGCGTGCCGACGGCTATCACATCAACATTGGAACCATTTCCCACGCGCATCGTCACTTCGTCCTTTGCCAGCCTCCGTCTATTCCACAGTTCCTGTTTTGAGTTGCAAATGTGAGAAACCGCACCGGTATCAAATACCCAGGCACTACAACGAGAGTTGGTAAGGTACACATCAATAACATGTATATCATATATACCTTGTTTGTTGTTGGCCGCCTTCTTGTCAGCCAGATACTTGGGGCAGTTCCGCTTCCAGTGACCAGTTCCCTTGCAATGAAAGCACTCAGTTTCTGGCTTGGGTCCAGCCTTGGGTTTCTTCACGGGAGGGGCAACTGCTTTGCCACTCTTCTTGGAGTTACCCTTCTCACCCTTGCCATTCTTCTTGAAACTAGTGGTTTTATTGACCATCAACACTTGATGCTCCTTCTGAATCTCAGACTCAGGGACTTTCAACATCGCAAACAGCTCGGCGACTGACTTGTTCATCCCGTGCATGTTATAGTTCAACACGAAGCTCTTGTAGCTAGGTGGCAATGATTGAAGAACTCTGTCAGTGATCGCCTCTGGCGGAAGGGGCATACCCAATTCAGCCAGACGGGTGGAATACCCAGACATTCCGAGTATGTGTTCACTGACAAACCCGTTCTCCTCCATCTTGCAAGCATAGAACTTATCGGAGCTCATACCTCTCGATCCGGGCATTCTTCTGAAAGATAAACTTCAACTCTAGGAACATATCATATGCTCCATGACGTTCAAAATGTCTTTGAAGTCCCGGTTCTAAGCCATACAACATTGCACATTGAACCATTGAGTAATCATCAGAACGTGCCTGCCAGGCGTTCACAACGTCTGGAGAATCTACTGGAGCGGGTGGATCACCAAGCGGTGCGTCAAGGACATAAGCCTTTTGGGAAGACGTAAGGATAATCCTTAGATTATGGGCCCAGTCCACAAAGTTACTTCCATCATCTTTCAACTTAGCTTTCTCTAGGAACGCATTAAAATTCAGGGGTGCTACTGCGCGAGCCATTGATCTACAACATAAATATTGCAAAGACAACTTAGACTATTGTTCAAGATAATGAGTTTAGTTAATCATATTACTTAAAAAATCCCACTCAAATTGACATCCCTCTGGTCATTCGAGTGTCACATGATCCAAATTCACCAACTCAAGTCCGATCATCACGTGAGTTGAGGTGGTTTCAATGGTGAACATCTTCATGTTGATCATATCTACTATATGACTCATGTTCGAACTTTTGGTCTCTTGTGTTCTGAGGCCATGTCTGTACATGCTAGGCTCTTCAAGTTTAACCCGAGTGTTCCGCATGTGCAACACTGGCTTGCACCCGTTGTATGCGAACATAGAATCTATCACACCCGATCACGTGGTGTCTCGAAACGACGAACTTTCGCAACGGTGCACACTCGGGGAGAACACAATTTTATCTTGAAATTTAAGTGAGGGGTCACCTTATAATGCTACCGTCGTCCTAAGCAAAATAAGATGCATAAAAGGATTAACATCACATGCAAATCATAAGTGACATGATATGGCCATGAACTTGTGCTTTTGATCTCCATCTCCAAAGCACCGGCATGATCTCCATCATCACCGGCATCACACCATGATCTCCATCATCTTGATCTCCATCAACGTGTCGCCATGAGGTTGTCGCGCCAACTATTGCTTCTACGACTATTGCTAACTCATAGCGATAAAGTAAAGCAAAACGGCGAAAATAAATTAAAGACAACCCTATGGCTCCTGCCGGTTGCCGTACTCATCGACATGCAAGTCGTGATATTCTTTAAAATACATGATCATCTCATACATCACATATATCTCATCATGTAATTGGCCATATCACATCACAACATACCCTGCAAAAACAAGTTAGACGTCCTCTAATTGTTGTTGCATGTTTTACGTGGCTGCTACGGGTATCTAGCAAGAACAATTCTTACCTATGCAAAAACCACAACGGTGATACACAAATTGCTATTCAACCTTCTCAAGGACCGCCTTTGTCGAATCCGATCCAACTAAAGTAGGAGAGACAGACACCCGCCAGCCATCTTTATGCAACGAAGTTACATGTCAGTTGATGGAACCGGTCTCTCGTAAGCGTACGAGTAAGGTTGGTCCAGGCCGCTTCATCCCACAATACCGCTGAATCAAGAAAAGACCAAGGGAGGAAGCAATCTGGGCATCAACGCCCACAAACTCCTTTGTGTTCTACTTGTGATCTCATCTACACATAGACCTAGCTCATGATGCCACTGTTGGGAACGTTGCATGGGAAACAAAAAATTTCCTACGCACACGCAAGATCTATCCATGGTGATGAGCATCTACGAGAGGGAGAGTGGATCTACATACCCTTGTAGATCGCTAAGCGGGAAGCGTTAAGAAATGCGGTTGATGTAGTCGAACGTCTTCGCGATCCAAATCGCAGCCGTCCCACAATCCGTCCCGATCTAGCGCCGAACGGACGGCACCTCCGCGTTCAGCACACGTACAGCTCGATGACGATCTCCGCCTTCTTGATCCAGCAAGAGGGAGCGGAGAGTTAGATGAGTTCTCCGGCAGCGCGACGGCGCGGCGGTGGTGGTGGTAGAACTATTCCAGCAGGGCTTCGCCTAAGCACTGCTGAAAAACTAGAGGAAACGATCTATTGGGAGAGAGGGCTGCACCGTGGCCTTTAGGTTTTGGGTGTCTATGGCCTTCTCTCCCTCTAGTATATATAGGAGGGAGGGGAGGGGCCGGCGCCCCTAGGGAACCCCCTAGGAGTTGGCCAAAAAGAGGTGGAGGTGGAGGAGTCCACCTCCAATCCTACTCCTAGTAGGACTCCTTCCCTTCCCCACTTGGGTTTTCCTTTTCCCACAAGTCCAGCCACATAGGCCCTCTTGGGCTGGCCGCCCAGCCCACCAGGGGCTGGTGCGCCACCCTAAGGCCCATGTGACCCACTTGGGGTGTGGTGGCCCCACTTGGTGGACCCCCGAAACCCATTCGTCACTCCCGGTACACTGCCGGAAATGCCCGAAACCTTTCCGGAGTCCAAACACCACTTTCCTATATATCAACCTTTACCTCCGGACCATTTCGGAGCTCCTCATGACGTCCGGGATCTCATCCGGGACTCCGAACAACCTTCGGTCACCAACATACATAACTCAATACTACCGAAACGTCACCGAACGTTAAGTGTGCAGACCCTGCGGGTTCAAGAACTATGTAGACATGACCGAGACACCTCTACTGTCAATAACCAATAGCGGGACCTGGATGCCCATATTGGTTCCTACATATTCTAAGAAGATCTTTATCGGTTGAACCTCTATGTCAAGGATTCAGATAATCTCGTACGCTGTTCCCTTTGTTCTTCGGTATGTTACTTGCCCGAGATTCGATCGTCGGTATCTCTATACCTAGTTCAATCTCGTTACCGGCAAGTCTCTTTACTCGCTCTGTAATACAAGATCCCGTGGCTAACACTTAGTCACATTGCTTGCAAGGCTCATTGTGATGTTGTATTACCGAGTGGGCCCTGAGATACCTCTCCGTCATACGGAGTAACAAATCCCAGTCTCGATCCATGCCATCTCAATAGACACCTTCGGAGATACCTGTAGAGCATCTTTATAGTCACCCAGTTACGTTGTGACATTTGATACACACAAGGTATTCCTCCGGTGTCAGTGAGTTGCATGATCTCATGGTCATAGGAACAGATACTTGACATGCAGAAAACAATAGCAATAAACTGATACGATCATATGCTACGTTCATAGTTTGGGTCTTGTCCATCACATCATTCTCCCAATGATGTGATCCTGTTATCAAATGACATCTCATGTCTATGGCTAGGAAACCTTGACCATCTTTGATCAACAAGCTAGTCTACTAGAGGCACACTAGGGACAAAGTGTTGTCTATGTATCTACACATGCAATTGAGTTTCCAATCAATACAATTATAGCATGGACAATAAACGATTATCATGAACAAGGAAATATAATAATAACCACTTTATTATTGCCTCTAGGGCATATTTCCAACACAAATGTGGTCTCAGCTTCCTCAAAACTGAAATATCATCCTCTTCTTCCATGGTGGAAGATCTCTTGTTCTTTGCTGCAAGAGGAATATCCCTGGTTGTCTTCTTGGACTTAGTGGCAGCAACCTTCTTGGGTGCAGAGGGCTTCTTTGGAGCTGATTGCTTGCTCTTGGATGGAGCTTGTTTGGGCATAGCATCTGCAAGCAACTTCTTCTTCTTAGAAGGAGGAGGTTTGGCAGTTGGCTCTTCCTCCTCATCCTCTTCCTCTTCATCAAGGTACTCTGGAGTAGAGGGGTGAACAGTAGCTTTGACATATCTTGACCTTTCTTCTCTCCTGCCTTCTTAGGCACAAATTTCTTTGGAGGCTCAACAGAAATAGTCATATTTGCCTTAGCACTCTCAGGTACTCTCATAGGATCAGGATTGACATACTCTTTCCTCACTGGCCTCTTAGCAGAAGTGGCCTATGTGGCAGATTTCTTAGCAGCCTTCTCCTTTTTGTCTTGCAGTTTCTTGGCAAGAACTTCCTTAGGCACAAAATTCTGAGTCCTCTTCATTAGAATTCAATTTCCTTCTTGCCCCGGTGGCAGCCTTGGGCAAACCATGTGAGCTAGGAGTGCCTGGGTCCTCAGAAGATGAGGAACTAGCATCTGGACTAGTGCCAGCATCCATATCCACACTCTGTTCTCTAAAGTTGTTCTGGCTGTCATCTGACCCTAACATGCTGACCCTCTCAACAGAATATAGAGGAACGGAGGGGATACGCATCACAAAAATTCAGAAGGTTTTTGAAAAATTTGAACTCAAAAATTTGAAGTTTAACTTTCTACAAAAAGGATTTCGGTTCCACCGAGTCAAACATTTTGGAGCCACCGAGACACACAATCTCCTTAACAGAAACTTGGCAACCTTTCCGGTTTCACCCAAAAAGCAACTCGGTTTCACCGAGATTGTTCTTTGTAGCCCTAAAACCCAAATCGGTAAGACCGATTTTTCTGACTCGGTGACACCGAGATTCAATTGGCGGACGGTTAAACTTAAAAATCTTTGGTTCTCTAATCTAATGGAGATTTCTTCTGGTTGAGAGTATTGCAATCATGGATTGTAGATGGACTAAACCTATTTGCGCAAGAATCGGAATAGGGAGCGCAAAGAGGGGTCGAAACCTTACCCTAACTTGGTGAAGGTCTTTCTACGGCGGCGATGGCGATGGAGATTGCCGTCGGCGGCGGTGGAATCCTGCGGCGAGGGCACGCGGGAGGCAACGGCGACGTCCGGAGACACGAGCTCGACAGTGAGGGGGTGCGGGAGGCGACGTTTGAGAAGTGAAATTTCAAAAGTCGGGTCCGCGAGAATATATATCCCCTAGCTGTCAGTGTCACCGATTCAAAAATTTCGGTACCACCGAGTTTCATAACTGTCAGGTGACAGTGAAACTCGGTGAGGCCAAGTGTAAGTGCATCTAGTGCCACCCTTGTTTGGTTTTGGAGTATTGAAGACAAACGTGGTTGAGGGACTAATGTGCTTTTGAGAGTTCACAGGATAACATAGATAGAAGTCCCTGGAGATTCGGTTTAACCGCCGAAGACGACCCCTAAAAATGTCCGAAGACATTGATGATGGCCGAAGCCATTGGTGGTATGCGAAGATAATTGCCTGAAGATAATGAAACGCGAAGACGAAGTCTTTTGGTAGTTTTGTTTCCTCTATCCTAAGTCATAGGAAACACCGTACTATTAAGTGGGGTCGATGTGATCGAAGTCAGACGCTGACGTGATGCTCAATCCAAACCTATGTCTTCGAGTGAAGACAATGAGAGCAAATCTCTTCCAGAGTTGGTTGAGTCAGCTTTACTTGTAGCCCAAGTAAAGCTGCCGCGTGTGTTTGAAATCCGACCGTTGTGACACGTGTCGGTTGGCCATTGACCCAGGGTCATTTTGGTCATATCAGGTTGGGTTGCCCACTGGCTATAAATATCCCACCCCCTCCACCATGAGAAGGTGGCTGCTCAGAGTGAGATACGGTTGTTGTCATTTTTGGAGCAACCCACCTCGAAGACATTAAGAGAGAAACATCCTGCGGGGATAAACCTAAACACCTAGAGCTAGAGTGTTTGAGCATCATCGAAGTCGTTCTGTTCTGAGAGAACTGAAGACTTATTACACTTGAAGACTGTGATCTTCCATACGGTTAGGCGTCTAGGTATAGAGCAATCCAAGAGTCATTGTGGATCGCCGGGTGACCAAGTTTGTACGAGTTTCGGAAGTCTCCCCTGAAGACTTACCTGAGTGATTGGGCGCTGTTTAAGTGACTTCGGCTCAAGGGGAATAAGGTGAAGACGAGGTCTTGTGAGTTCAATCTCAGCCTCCCTAACCAGAAGTGGTCCAACAAATCATGTGTCTTCATCAAGCTGCTGGTTCTATCTCTCACTCTTTACGTTCTGTACTGAACTGTGAAGCCATTGCGTGAATACTTCTGACTAAAAACATTTCCCGAAGACATTCATATCTGCTGTTTATCTTCATACTATCTAAGTTTGTCTTCGACTCATCTTAGCATGTACGATGATAATGCTGAACTTGCTTGTATGTCTTCATTGTATTGCATGCTCTGCTTAGATCCTTGATATAGATCCCTACCTGATCCTGTTTCGCTTCCGCATACTTTGAATACATTCACTGTTTCGAAGCCTTTCATAAAAATCGCCTATTCACCCCCCTCTAGTCGATAACTAGCACTTTCAATTGGTATGAGAGCAAGGTACTCCCTTGTTCTATGTTTCGGTTTAACCACTTGGAGTTTTAGCTATGTCGACAGCAGGGATTATCAAGGTCTCCGATGCGTGCCCTGTCTTCGATGGCACTGACTACCCCTACTGGAAGAACAAGATGCGCATGCATCTCGAAGCCATTGACAACGACCTATGGTATGTCGTCATGGTAGGCATTCCCGAGGTTGGCGAAGGTGTTACTGCTGCTGATGTGAAGAGGTTCGCTCAACTGGACTCCACCGCAAGAACATTATTTGTGGTCACCTGACCAAAGGACAGTATGACCGTGTGAGTGCACTTAACACTGCAAAGCAAATCTGGGAATGGTTGTCCAAAGTGAATGAAGGTGTCTCATCTCAAAGAGACTCTCGTGTTGATGTGCTTCGCAACCTGTTCAACCGTTTCAAGAGACTCGACAAGGAAAATGTTCAGCTCACATTTGATCGACTCACCGACATCTCAAATGAGCTAAATGCTCTTGGCGCCACTCATATCACCAAACATGAAGTCGTGAAGAAGCTACTCAGATCACTTGACAGTTCCTTTGATACACTCGCACTCATGATCCAAGAGCACCCTGACTTCAAGAGTTTGGATCCCGCCGATATCCTCGAGAGGTTGAACACACATGAATTCCAACAAGCTGAGAAGAGGGATATCTACGGTCCCAGTTACAGTCGTTTGCGTGCCCTGAAGGCCAAGGCTGTGTCCTCATCTGAAGACAACTCTGAATGCAGTTCCGATGGTGATGAAGACTTTGGAAAAGAACTCGCACTGTTTGTCAGGAAGTTTAGGAAGTTTGCCAAGTCAAAACTCTATGCAAAATCTTCAAAGCGTGATTCCAAGAGGTCTGGTGAAATGTCGTCAAGAGACAGCAAGAAGCAAACCTGTCACAAGTGCAAGAAGGTTGGCCATTTCATTGCTGATTGTCCTCGATGGGAAAAGGAATCCAAGAAGAAGAGCAAGGACTATGACTCAGATGACAATAAGAAGAAGAAGAAGTATGCAAAGTCTTCATTACACAAGAAGAGTTCATCTGGCAAGGCACATGCTGTCATCGGAAAGGAGATGGATTCACAGTATGGATCTGGTTCTGAAGCTGAGGAGGCATCTGAGGAGGAATCTGACACTGAAGTAGCTGGACTGGCAATGGCTTCGGCATATCTCCCTACCTCTGTCTTTGAACCCGAAGACAATGGCACTTTCTTCAACACCAAAGTCAGTGATGATGATGCTGCTCCTGCCTACTGCTTCATGGCGAAAGCCTCCAAGGTATCCTCAAAACCCTCACGTCATGACTCTGAATCCGAAGCTGAATCTGATGATGACATGAAACCTAGCTAGGCTAAACTTGTAAAAATTGCCACCAAGCAACAAAGTGCCATGGAGAAAATGCAAACTATGCTAGAGAAAAGCGATGACCTGTTACGTGAAGAAATGAGTCTGAACGAAACTATGGCTGAAGACATGCGCAACCTTCGTTCAAGGTTTGAGGATCTCCAAAGTCGTCATGACGCCCTCTCAACTGATCATGAGAAGCTTTCTCTCGAATATCTTCAGAAAAAGATTGATCTTGAGAAGTTGAGAGAAGCTCATGATGACCTACGGAAGGAAAATGACTCACTCCTAGCAGAACAGATCAGTACCGCTCAGGACGAATTTGATGCTCCATGCTTAAAATGTATTGCTCGTGAAGCTAATGATTCAACTGCCGAATGTTCAAATGCTTCTGAAAATGCATTATCTTCAACTCTATCTGTGGTAACTAACCCCTCATCTGAGGAAACCACTGCCGTCACTGACAACAATGACAGGTTGAAGACATTGCTTGAAACTGTCATGTACAAGAGTCTTAGAGGACATCAGATTCTTTGTGATGTCCTAAAGAAGACAATCTTGAACAAAAACCCTAGGAAAGAGGGTTTGGGTTTCGAAAGAAACATCAATGTTGATGGTTCCTACTGGACTCCTGAGCAGTATCCCAAAACTACATGGGTTACTGCAAAAGGACCTTCAGTGGATCCATCCACATTATCTGGCTTTAACTATGCTAACCCTGTCATCATTGACGAGTCATTTGACTCCAATTATAAGTTGTTCAAATCTATGAATGGTGAAGTGTTTGCCAGGTATATTGGAACTAACTGCAGGAATGGTTTACCCATGAAGAAGATCTGCGTTCCCAAATGTCTTCTTGAGAACCTTCCAGTCAATGTCATGACAACACCACGAAAGAAGACAAACTCTAGACCAAAGTCTTCATATGGACCAAAATCTTCATATGGATCAAAGTCTTCATATGATCACTCTAACACCTATATTTCGCAGGGTAGAATTGAAAGGGCTCATGAATATGTGCACTATGGCATGAATCGCTATGTTCATCCCACTAAGAATTATTCTGCATATTCATTTGAGTACTCTAACCCCCTGTGAAACGAACCATTAGGGCATCTTTGCCCAAATTCTCTGATGCTGCTTTACGTCTCATTGCTTCTAAGCCACCCCTCCGCATGTGGGTGGTTAAGAAGAACTAACATCTTCATGCAGCATCGGGTCTCCAGATGGGATGAAGCCTATCTTGAAGATAATCTCTGGAGACCCAGAAATGATCTTGTTTGGACGCAAGAAAACTAATGCGAATGGTGTTATCATTCATATCATCCAATATCTTCATACAATCGTGCACTACAATATCTTCATCAATGCATGTTACAGTTGTATGCTTTGGTGAACTAGACTAATTCTCAATGCAGGAAAGCAAATCCAATGCCACTGAATGGATTATGGATAGTGGATGCACCGGTCATATGACTGGTGATCGAAGCCTATTGATGGAGCAAAATCTTCGACCTCCAACAAAGGACCACATCGTCTTTGCTGACAAGAGCAGCAGCAAAGTATTGGGGCTAGGTAGAGTTGCTATCTCAAGAGACCGACACATGGAAAATGTCATGCTTATCGAATCCCTTGGTTACAACTTGATGTCTGTCTCAATGCTCTGTGACTTAGATATGCTTGTCATCTTTGGAAAATTTTGATGTGTTGTGCTAATGGCTTCTGACAAAACCAAAGTGTCGGTGCACTAGTACAGGGGTATCCAGTGCCCCTGACTTATGCACATGCATAGAAGCAAAGAACCCCGCCAACAGTCAAGACCAAGACTCCAGCAAGCTCAACGCGGCAGCCTAAGACTGGACTACGATGCGCCAAGCACATCCCCGACACTTGTCGGGGACCAAGACGTACACAGCTCCCAGAAGACCCGGCAAGCCACTCCCCGGCAGGCGTGAGCCATCCAGCCACCGCTCCACCGCATCGCTACGCCTGTCACTTATCGATGCGGTGTCGAGCCCTCAGGCGATTAATCAGCTCTCGCTAAGCACGTGGCGACACACTGGAAGGCAAGTTACGCTCAGTTGACACCCGCCCTGCAGCGTGTCAAGATCTTAAGCAACGACCAACCAAGCGGTGGCAAGAGCTTGCCGGGGATGCACCCCCAAGCGCCACCTAGGCAGGTAATCATGGCATTTTGTCCTAAATGCCAGAGTTAGGTATGATAGCTCTGCTTAGCTATCTAATCGATAGATAATGTCTGTTTTACCATTGTGGTGACCCCTTGCACTATAAAAGGAGGCCCAAGGCAACCTAGCTCAAGGTTCGCAACTCAAACCCCCGAACACTTGTACTCGCACAGCCGCTCTTTCCCCGACAGCAGTCCCTGCTGGGGTTAGACGCCCCGCGTTCTTTGTGTTCCTCCAATCAATCCACCAAAAAGCAGGAGTAGGGTTTTACGCTTAGTAGCGGCCCGAACCTGGGTAAAATCCCTGAGCCCTGATCGTTGCGCCGTCTCATGCTCTCCGCTCTTTGTGCAACGTGACCCCCCTGCAGAACCACAAGGGACCTCTGGTCCCATAGGTTATCGTGAGCATCTGTGCCCCGACATCTTTGGCGCGCCAGGTAGGGGGCGTGCATCATTTGCGTGAACCTGAGTTCGTGAACAGCGAATCAATCTTCATTGTCATCTTCTTCAACAATGGCTCCAAAGAAGAAATCCAACGCGGCCGTGCATCCTTCCACTTCAAAGGCTCCCTTACACGCGGCCGCCGGTGCCGTAGGCACTACGGCGGCTGCTGGCAAGGCGGGCATCGTGGACGACGCGGTCGGCATAGGCGGCGCCCCCGTCCGGCCCTCCATGGCCGGGGATGGAGCCGGAGGCGCCGGAGGGGAGCAACTACAACAACCACATGGCGAGCTCGGCCCCGATGCCACGGGCGGAGGGAACATCTGTTCATCACCTCCCCGCCGCGGGGATGGCCGAGGCCGCCTCAGCAGCGCCCAGTCCGGTGCGAGCCGTGACCTTCCGACCGCACCCGTCGCCAGTGAGATCGTTGGGCGTACGCCTCGTGCGGAGTGAGACGGGGCACCCAGCTGGACCGCAGCCCCGCAGGATCGGCCCGCTGCCCACCAGAAAGCTCCAGCGAGTGGTGCACGGCATCAAGGACACGGCGATGCTTCTCTTGGTCCTACCAAGAGTCGAGCATCGTCACGGTCCGCCTCTTTCCCCATGCCGGGCACCATAGAGGGGGCCATGGCGCAGGTCCAGATGCTGCTCAGCTTCATGCCAGCGGCTGACAAGATGGATGAATGGAGAGCCACCATTCAGAGTTTGATCTCTTTCGTTGAAGCCAACAAGGCCCAGCATGCGGAGCCGTCACGACGTACGTGAACAGCAGCGGCGGCCCGGGGCGGCGAGCGCGTTGAAGGGGCCACCCCAACGGTGCAATCCCCTCTGCGACAACAGGCCCAGAGGCAGCCGCACCAAGCTTCACATGCTGATGACCGCGATGAGGCGTCCATAGTCTCGTCTGGCCCGCACGACCGCCAGGATCAACGGCGTGTCCTTGAAGACCGGCGGAAGGAAGACACATGCATCACCATCGAGCGACGCCGGGAAGCACACCATCAATCTGATAAGCGCAACGGTCCAGACATTGGCGACCCCGCGCCCAGTGTTGGCGGGTACCTTCCTTACGAGGTTGGTTGCCCTGCCTTCACTAGCGAGCTGCGACGGGTCCGCTAGCCGTCGACCCGAGCCTTCAAGCCTGAGCTACCAGAGAAATATGACGGGAAGCTGAACCCTGCGGAGTTTTTGGGCATTTACACGATAACTGTTGAAGCTGCGGGAGGAAGAGATGAAAAGGTACTTGCCAACTATTTCCCTTTGGCGCTCAAGCCAAATGTGAGATCATGGCTGATGCACCTGCTGGAAAATTCCATTTCCTCTTGGGCTGATCTGTGCAACGAGTTCGTTGGTGCCTTCACCGGTGGTCATCAAGAACCAGGCCAGCCCAGCGATCTCCAAGTCCTCCCGCAAAAGGAGGGAGAAAATTTGAGAAAGTATATCCAGAGATTCAACCGAGTGCACCGCAACATCCCAGAGATCCATCCCGCAGCGGTGATTGCCGCGTTCCACTCGAACGTACACAACAGGAGGATGCGAGCCAAGATGAATGTCAAGCTCCCCAAGACTGTCAATGAGCTTTACACCCTGGCGGATAAGTGTGCTCGAGCTAAAGAAGGGAGACGACTCCCGGAGAGGAGGTGGGCGTCGAAGTGGACTCTGATGGTGACGACGATGCCCCCGACCCGAAGGGAAGGAACATGAAGCACAACAAGAAGTGCAAGGGAAAAGCAGTATTGGCGGTCAAGAGCTCCGGAGACCTCAGTGTAGGCAAGAAGGCGAAATCCGAAACCCCCGGCAAGGGAGTTGCCGCGTGCGCTGATTGCCGGGAGGCTGCTACCGCTGAGAAGACCGAGAAGTCCAACGGGCCGTACTGCAAAATTCACCGCACAAAGGGCCATGATCTCCAAGAATGCCGACAGGTCGAGCAACTTGTTGAGAAACAGAGGGCCGAGTACGAGAAACGCGACAAGGAAAAAGGCCAGGACGGCACTGCCGGGAAAGGCCGTGGCGGCAGAGGAGGTCGTCGCGGCAAAACCCCGCAGCAAAGGGAAAAACCCGCCAGAGGCCGAGAGACGAAGGAAACAAATGATATGAGTGAAGATGAGGATGATGATGAGGATTCCAGTGACAGGGAGTTCCAGAAAGCAACCGAAGCCATGTGCGTTGACGGGGGTGCGTCTTTGCACTCCTCTCACCGCCAGCTCAAGCAGTGGGCATGCGAGGTCAATGCTGTGGAACCGACTGCAAAATCTAGGAAGCCACTCAGATGGTCCCGCACGCCTATCATCTTTGACGAAGAGGATCACCCTGACCGTACCACTACGGTTGGGTGTTTTCCATTGTTGGTTTCCCCGACAATCTGCAACCTCAAGGTGTCTAAGATGTTAGTTGACGGTGGGGCCGGATTGAACTTGATCTCTCCTAGAGTGGCTGAGAAACTGCAGATCCTTGATGAAGAGCTCGAAGCCACATGTACGTTCCAAGGAATCAACCCCGGCAGGAGCCGACCCAAGGGAAAAATCACTCTGCCTGTGACATTCGGCGGGGAGTTGAACTTCCGAACAGAGAGGATAGTGTTCGACGTCGCCGAGATCCCATTGCCTTACAATGGAATCCTTGGCCGCCCAGCGCTGGAAAAGTTCATGGCAGCATCCCACTATGCCTACAATACTTTGAAAATGCCAGGGCCCATTGGGGTCATTTCCATCCCATCCGACAAGAAGAACGTAGTTATTTGCGTAGACCAGATGTATCGCGGCGCGGTAGCAGCTGAAGCCACAGATATGCCAGCTCCTGCCAAGGGCGCAGAGAGAATGAAGAAGACTGGCAAGGACACCGGCAAGGACTCCGGGAAGCGCGCCTCTTCGGGGTACACCGCACCTGACAATGACCTGCCAGAGAGTTCTGCCAGCAAGAAGACCAAGGTCACCTATCCTGAGACGAAGAAATTCCCGGCAAGGGAGGATGGCACTGGTGGTACCTTCACCATCAGTGCCACCCTTACTGACAAATAGGAAAGCACGCTCATTGCCTTCCTGCGGGAGAATGTCGATGTGTTTGCCTGGCAACCATCTGACATCCCCGATGTTCCCAGGGAGGTAATTGAGCACCACCTTGCTGTCTGCCCTCATGCCCGACCCGTCAAGCAAAAGGTTAGGAGACATGCCTTGGAGCGGCAGCAGTTCCTTGCCAAGGAAATCAAGAAACTCAAAGCAGCTGGATTGGTCAGAGGAGTGCTGCATCCAACTTAGTTGGCAAACCCGGTGGTGGTACGAAAGGCAAATGGGAAATGGAGGCTTTGCATAGACTTCACCGACTTGAACAAAGCTTGCCTGAAGGACCCTTTCCCCTTGCCGCGCATAGATCAAATTGTTGATTCCACCTCCGGATGTGACTTGCTCTCCTTTTTGGATGCCTACTCCGGCTACCACCAGATATTTATGAGCAAGGAAGATGAGGAGAAGACCGCATTTATAACTCCCTATGGCATGTACTGCTTTGTACGAATGCCCTTTGGGTTAAAGAGTGCTGGTTCAACCTTCGCCAGGGCTGTTCAAATTGGTTTTGGACCTCAGCTGCACAGAAATGTGGAAGCCTATATGGATGACATCGTGGTCAAGACCAAGGATGAAGCCACTCTCATACAAGATCTGGAGGAAACTTTCGTAAACTTGCGCAAGATCAACCTGAAGCTCAACCCTGAAAAGTGTGTGTTCGGTGTCCCCTCCGGCAAGCTGCTTGGGTTCTTCGTATCTCAGCGAGGAATAGAAGCCAATCCCGACAAGATCAAGGTGATCGAGCAGATACAGGCACCCAAGACCATCAAAGATATCAGACGCCTAACCGGATGTGTTGCCGCGTTGAGTAGATTCATCTCCAAGTCCGCTGAGCGCGCCTTACCGTTCTTCAAAATCCTGAAGAAGGCTGGCCCGATGAAGTGGACCCCGGAGGCAGATGCAGCGCTGCAAGACCTAAAGGAATACCTATCCTCTGCTCCCACCTTGGTCGCTCCTAAACCGCAAGAGCCGTTGCTGCTATATTTAGCGGCAACGAATCAAGTGGTTAGTGCAGCACTGGTGGCGCAGCGGGGGTTGGATGAAGATTCAGCAGCCACTGCTGGTGCTGCCGGGAACGAGAAAGAAACATCAGCAGCAGGGCTCGACACAGGTCAAGGGGGATCTCAGCAAACGGTTGATAGTGAATCCAAGGAAGTGGCAAAGAAGAAAATGGTGCAGCGGCCCGTGTACTTTGTCAGTTCCCTACTGCAGGGGGCTAGGTCAAGGTACTCCGGAGTACAAAAACTGATCTTCGGCCTCATCATGGCCTCGAGTAAGCTGCGCCACTACTTCCAAGCCCATGAGATAACAGTTGTCACCTGTTTCCTGTTGCAACGCATACTGAGAAACCCCGAAGCCACTGGCAGGATAGTGGAGTGGGCACTGGAGTTGTCAAGCTTCGGATTAAAGTATGAGAGCACTTCCACCATTGAAAGCAGAGCCTTGGCGGAGTTTATTGCGGAATGGACACCCACACCAGATGATGAAGCTCCGGAGACAATCCTCCCCGGCAAAGAGGCGCCAAAGGATTGGATCATGTACTTTGACGGTGCTTTCTCACTCCAGGGCGCTGGAGCAGGCGTGCTCCTCATCGCCCCGACTGGAGGGCACCTCAAGTACGTCGTCCAGATGCACTTTCCCCGGGAGGAAGCCACCAACAATACCGCTGAGTACGAGGGGCTCCTTGCCGGACTCAGAATCGCGGCAGAGTTGGGAATAAAGAGGCTGATCGTCCAAGGAGATTCTCAACTTGTGATAAAGCAAGTCAACAAGGATTATCAAAGCCCGCTGATGGAAGCCTACGTGGAAGAAGTGAGGAAATTGGAGGAGCACTTCAATGGACTGCAAACAGAACACGTGCCACGAGCAGAAAACAGCATTGCTAACCACCTATCAAAGTGCGCTGCGCAGAAGCTTCCTGTGGAACTAGGAACCTTTGTTCTCCGCCTCACCCAACCATCAGTGTCCCCATCTGCGATGTCCAAGAAGAGAAGAAAGCTGAATTCCGGCAAGCATTTCCCGGCAAAGCTTCCCGAAGCCACTGGTAGAGAGGCTGCCGGGAAAAACCCCGTTCCGGTTGACGAGCAGCTCCCTCCCGCAGGACCTCAGGGTCTAGCGGTTGAGACAAGCGCTCCCGGAGACGTGGAGATGCCTTCAGTCCTTGTTGTCGAGCCACAGGCTCCAACCTGGGCGCAACATATAGTCCATTTCCTTCAAACAGGAGAACTCCCCGAAGAGCAAGAGGAAGCCGAAGGAGTAGCCCGTCGGTCAAGTATGTACCAGTTTGTCGATGACACCCTGTACAGAAGGCGGCCGAACGGTGTGAAATTGAGGTGTATCTGCCGGGAGGATGGACTGACGCTGTTGGCGGAGATTCACGGAGGAGTATGTGGTTCCCACGTTGGATCAAGGGCCCTTGCCGGGAAAGCTTTCCGACAGGGTTTCTATTGGCCCACTGCCCTCCAGGACGCTACTGAACTGGTAACCAAGTGTGAAGCCTACCAGTTCCACTCCAAGAACATCCATCAACCAGCGCAAGCCCTGCAAACAATCCCTCTATCCTGGCCATTCTCGGTCTGGGGGCTCGATATCCTGGGCCCTTTCCCTCGTGCTGCCGGGGGCTTTGAGTTCTTGTTCGTGGCAACCGACAAGTCTACAAAGTGGCCTGAGGTGGAACCAGTGAGAAAGGTGACCGCACAAGCAGCTATCAAGTTCATGAAAGGACTGGTGTGCCGCTTTGGAGTGCCTAACAGAGTGATCACCGACAACGGCACCCAGTTCACGAGCCGCGCCTTCATGCAATATATCTGAAACCTTGGAAGCAAGGTCTCCTTCGCCTCTGTTGCTCACCGAAGGAGCAACGGGCAAGTCGAGAGGATGAATGCTAAAGTGCTGCGAGGACTCAAGGCAAGGACTTTCGATAAGCTGCGGAAGAGCGACATGCGCTGGATAGATGAGCTGCCGGTGGTTCTTTGGTCCCTCAGAACGACACCAAATCGAGCTACCGGCCAGCCGCCCTTCTCCCTAGTGTACGGGTGATGTCTACTATGCAACTTTATTCTTGTAGACTTTGTTGGGCCTCCAAGCGCAGAGTTTTGTAGGACAGTAGCAATTTTCCCTCAAGTGGATGACCTAAGGTTTATCAATCCGTGGGAGGTGTAGGATGAAGATGCTCTCTCCCAAACAACCCTGCAATCAAATACAAGAAATCTCTTGTGTCCCCAACACACTCAATACAATGGCAAATTGTATAGGTGCACTAGTTCGGCGAAGAGATGGTGATACAAGTGCAATATGGATGGTAGATATAGGTTTTTGTAATCTGAAAATATAAAAACAGCAAGGTAGCAAGTAACAAAAGTAAGCACAAACGGTATTGCTATGCTTGAAAACAAGGCCTAGGATCTGTACTTTCGCTAGTGCAATCTCTCAACAATGCTAATATAATTGGATCACATAACCACCCCTCAACGTGCAACGAAGAATCACTCCAAAGTTCTTATCTAGCGGAGAACATAAGAAGAAATTGTTTGTAGGGTAGGAAACCACCTTAAAGTTATTCTTTCCGATCAATCTATTCAAGAGTTCGTACTAAGATAACATCAAGTTATCCTTTCCGTTCGATCTATCTAAGAGTTCATACTAGAATAACACCATATGATACACATCAACCAACTCTAATGTCACCTAGATACTCCAATGTCACCACAAGTATCCATGAGTTAATTATACGATACACATCAAACAATTTCAGATTCATAATACTCAATCCAACACGAAGAACCTAAAAGAGTACCCCAAGATTTCTATCAGAGAAAGTAGGACAAGAACGTGTATCAACCCCTATGCATAGATTACCCCAATGTCACCACGGGAATCCGCAAGTTGAGTACCAAAACATATATCAAGTGAATCAATAGAACACCCCATTGTCACCTCGGGTATCCACATGCAAGACATATATCAAGTGTTCTCAAATCCAATATTCAATCCAACATAACAATATCTCAAAGGGAAAGATTCAATTCATCACAACATGATAGCAAGGGAATAGCATCATATGATCTGACTATATTAACAAAGCCCGTGATACATCAAGATCGTGACATCTCAAGAACACGAGAGAGAGAGATTGAACACATAGCTACTGGTACATACCCTCAGCCCCGAGGGTGGACTACTCCCTCCTCGTCATGGCCTCCGCCGGTATGATGAAGATGGCCACCGGAGATGGATTCCCCTCTCCGGCAGGGTACTGGAATGTCTCCAGATTGGTTTTTCGTCGATACAGAGAGTTGCGGCAGCGGAGCGGAGAGTCTAAGGTTATTTTTGATGGTTTTTGAATATTTGGGAATTTGTAGGCATCGAAGGCGGTGGAGGGGGTGCCCGAGGTGCCCAGCACCCCCCAGGGCGCGCCAGGGGGCCTCTGGCACGCCCATGTGGGTGCTGGCCACCCTGGGCCCGCTCTTCTGGTGTTCTTTGGCCCATCTGGTCTCTTCTGGTCCGCACAAAATCCACAAAGTGTAGGAGATAAGCCCTAGAGGCAATAATAAATGTTATTGATTATCTCCCTGTTCATAATTAGGTTTATGTTCCATGCTATAACTGCTATGGTTCTCGAGTCTGCAATAACCACGAGGCTCGGAGGAAGACTCATATGCACGTGTGGAATAATAAACGGTAAAATGTATTCCTAGTCTGGCCTCTAAGACTAGCTCAAGTGTTGCATGATGGTTCTGTTTTCCTGATCATGGGCATGTCTATGCCGGCAACTTTGAGGGCACAATGTTAGTAGAACACTTGTGTTGAATCGACCCGATTGATGTTATGCTATGAGATTCATTCGTCATAAGTTAATGGTTAATAACACAGAGAAGTTAATGTTTGCATAATTCCTTAGACCATGAGAGTGTCGAGTTTCTTCATGCTTGCTTCATGAACTTTGGGGTTTGTTAAACGTCATCCGTAAATGGGTGGCTATTACGGCGGCTTACGGGTTCATGGAAAAGTATGTTAAATAACTTGATAGCTCAAGATTGGGATTTGCTCCTCCGACGATGGAGAGATATCTCTGGGCCCTCTCGGTGTTACGGTATCCATCATCGTCTGGCCAGACACAAGTGTGATTTGATCACAGGGATACCGGAACATAGAAACGAGAAAAGAGAACAAAAACCGGCAACGAGGTAACTGGCATTGTGGACAAGTGTTGATCCACGAGGATGCCGATGTTTCTCACCTCGGGTATTTGTAACATATCGCGAAGCAACTGGAATAGCACACGGCAACTGGAGGTTCACTCGAATATTCATTCGTGTGGGTATAGGGATCAATATGGGTGTCCACGGCTCCGATGTTGATCATTGATCGGAAGGGGTTCCGGGTCATGTCTATGCTTCACCGAACCTATAGGGTCACACGCTTAAGGGTCATCTATCTGCTGAATACTAGACAGGGAGTCTGAGAGAAAATCACCGAAAAAGTTTTCGGACACCGGAAAAGTTTCGGACAGCGGAAAAGTTCCGCAGAGAGAACACCGGAACAGTTTCGGTAAAACTGAAAAGTTGTTTCAGGGGATACCATAAAGTCAAATTGGTTTTGGCACATGCCTGATAATTCTTGGAGGGTGCCAGAATCATTCTGGAAACTTTCTGGAATTTTCCGGGATGAAAACCGGAAATGTTCCGGAGCTGCCGAAACCGCTTCAGATGCTTTTCGCAGATGAGAATCACTAAAACGGAATTGTTCCGGATCGCATTGAAAATTATTTTAGTGGGTACTGGAAATGTTCTAAGCCCACATAAATATTTTCAGTTCGACCGGACGCTGAAAAATGTCGTCGTGAATAGTGAAAGTGCTTTTTGGGATATTTATGGAAAAGTCACCTTTTGGGATATTTTCCCAAAAGGTTTCTAGAAGGCTTGGGGGCCAAGAAACCCTACCCCTTGGATTTCCTATAAATAGAGGTGGAGGGGCTGCCTCCACACTCACTCCTTCTCACATACAAGTGCCATGACATTTCTGGCTTCTCTCTCCCTCCCAGCGAAATAGTTTCGTAGAGCCGAAAGGCTGTCTGGGTTCCGGTGGGAACTAGTTCTGGACGGCGAAGCCCTGCCGGATAGATGACACCGTTTGTGTGCAACCCCATAGAGAGGTCGTAGGTTCGATCTTTTTTGCCCGAGGGGCTGTTCGAGGGTCCTCCCGAAGGGCTGTCCGAGTTTCTGTCCGAGTTTCGGGGGTCCTCCCGAAGGGCTGTCCGTGAGGCCTCCCGGAGGGCTGTCCGAGGATCCGTCCGGTGGGACTATCCGAAAGACTGTCCAGAGGCCTCCCGGAGGGCTGTCCGAGGATCCGTCCGGTGGGACTATCCGAGGGACTGTCCCGAGGCCTCTCGAAGGGCTGCCCGGAGATCCGTCCGGTGAGCTGACGAGGGAGTACATCCTCGCGGTTGGGAGGTTGTAAAATCCTAGCTGCGGGGATCTGCACCGCCGATCGTCATCGACTCTACTTCCGCTGCGCTACGAGTCGGTAACGAAACAGATCAAACCTTGTATGCAGTCTCCATAGTGATCCTAGGCTGGTGCGTAGGTCGAAAATTTTTGTTTTCCGCTGCGTTCCCCTACACAAAGTCCCCGCAGTGTTTCATCTCTATTTGGTACTGATTTCCTACGAAGTAAAAAACAAGCAAAAACAGCAACTGGCACTTTGGCACTATGTTAATAGGTTAGTCCCAAAAAATGATATAAAGTTGTAATAAAATGATTGTAAAACATCCAAGGATGATAATATAACATCATGGAACAAACAAAAATTATATATACGTTGGAGACGTATCAGCATCCCCAAGCTTAATTCCTACTCGTCCTCGAGTAGGTAAATGATAAAAACAGAATTTTTGATGTGGAATGCTGCCTAACATGTTCATCAAATTCTTTTCTTCTTTGTATAGCATGGACATTTGGACTTGTAAATGATTCAAAGCAATAGTCTAGTTTTAACATAATGACTTCAATACTCAAGCATGTCAACAAGCAACCATGTCTTTCAAAATATCAACACTAAAGAAAGTTATCCATAGCCCATCATGCTCAATCATTGATCCATTCATGAAACACACTCAAATATTAGCTATGCCCAATGCTCAAGTACGGTCATAGTGCCCCCTAGTTGGTGCTTATAAGAGAAGATGGAGACTCAAAGAAAAAATAAAAATTGCATAAAGTAAACAGACAGGCCCTTCGCAGAGGGAAGTAGGGATTTGTAGAGGTGCCAGAGCTCAAAGTTTTAAATTGAGAGAGAAAAAATATTTTGGGTGGCATGCTTTTCCTGTCAACGAAAATGACAAAGTAGCTCACAATACTTTCCATGCTAGATATATCATAGGCGGTTCCCAAACAAAAAATAAAGTTTATTCCTTTTTCCACCAAACTTTCACTATCCATGGCGGGCCGTATCCACGGTTGCCTTCCATACCAACACTTTCCAAGGAATTTATTATTTGACAATCATAAAGTAATTTTTTTTCTTTTTTCATTTCGGGAATGGGCATCCCTATTACCGCCGCACTCTCGTGCAATGACAAGTGAATAAACACTCATCTTGAGAATAACACATCTAGCATGGAAAAATATTGGACACTCCCCACCGTTTCATGAGCGGTACGGGCACACAAAAGAGAAAATTTATTTTGAAAATTTAGAGATGGCACATACAAATTTGCTTGGAACGGCATGGAAATACCGCATATAGGTAGGTATGGTGGACTCATAAGGCAAAACTTGGTTTAAGGATTTTGGATGCACAAGTAGTATTTCTACTTAGTACAAATGGAGGCTAGCAAATAGATTGGGAAGCAACCAAACCAAAAAACGAAAATTCACATAAGTGAGCATTGAACATAACTAACAACGAATAATGCACCACAAGTAGGATGTAATTTCATTGCATAACAATTGACTTTCGCACTTGCATAGGGAATCACAAACCTTAACACCAATATTCCTACTAAAGCATAATTACTCACTAACATGACTCACATATTACTATCATCATGTTTCAAAACTATTACAAGGATTCAAGTTTAATTTGTCCAATGATCTTCATGAAAGTTTTTATTATATCCTCCTTGGATATCTATCACTTTGGGACTAGTTTCATATATTGCCATTGCTTTTTGGCAAGCTCAAACAAATTTAAGTGAAGCACATGAGCAAATGACAAGCTACTCTCAAAAGATATAAGTGAAGATCAATGAGTAGTCAAACAATTAAGTAGCTATGTGAGGACTTTCTCTCTCAATAAATATTTTCAGATCTGAGTATTATATTCAAATAGCAAACTAGACAAAAATAGAACTCCAAGTATAGCACGCATCATGTGAACGAATAAAAATTTAGGCTCAACATAGGCTAACTGATAGTTGACGAAGAGAGGTGGGATGCGTAGCATCCCCAAGCTTAGATGCTTGAGACTTCTTGAAATATTTACTTGGGGTGCCTTCGGCATCCCCAAGCTTGAGCTTTTGTATCTCGTTCAATCCTCTCATATCCCGGTTTCACCTATTCTCAAAAACTTCATCCACACAAAACTCGAAAAGAACTCATGAGATAGGTTAGTACACATAAGAATAAATCAACACTTCATGTACTGCCAAGAAAAGTTGCACAATAATTTTCAAACATAATCTACTGTTTACTATCGTTTCCACAATTTATATCTATCAATATAGGCTATGGAAACTATAGGATAAGTAGATAACGAAACTATGACAGCAATCTGTCCAAACAGAACAGTCTGTAGTAATCTATTAAACTAGTGTACTTCTGTAACTCAAAAAAATATGAAAATTTAGGACATGCTAAGGAATTTATATGACAACACTGTGTAAAAATTTCAGAAACTTTCCGTGTTCCAGTAAAATATGAAAATTCAAACACTACAGCAAAAGTTTCTGTTTTTACACAGCACACATCAAACATGCAATTCAAGCATCCTAAAGGAAATTCTTGGAACTTTTTATTGAAAAACAAGATTATAAATAACACCTAACAGAAAATAACAAAATAAAATGACGCTCCAAGCAAAACTCATATTATGTGACGAATAAAAATATAGCTCTAAGTAAGATATACCGATAATGTTGGAGACGAAAGAGGGGATGCCTTCCGGGGCATCCCCAAGCTTAGGCGCTTGAGTCTTCCATGGATATTACCTTGGGGGTGACTTGGGCATCCCCAAGCTTAGGTTCTTGTAACTCCTTATTCTCCTCATATCGGTGTCTCACCCAAAACGTGAAAACTTCAATCACACAAAACTTAACAGAACTTCGTGAGAAGGGTTAGTGTAATAAAGATAGATCATTCACTTGGGTACTGTCAAGACAAGATTCATAATTGTTCCCACATGATACCTACTGTATTCTATCATTCCCATAATTTATACTACTAAATATAAGCTATGTAAACACTAAAACAAGCAAACTATGCATGCAAAACAGAATCTGTCAGAAACAGAACAGTCTGTGAATATCTGTAGTATAGCCATACTTTCCTGTCTCTAAAAATTCTGAACAATTAGGAAAACCTGAATAATTTGTATACGAAGACTGTGTAAAAATTTAAGATCATTATCACGCTCCAGTAAAAAATGAAAATTCCTGTACTGGAGTCAAAAGTTTTCTGTTTTGGTTCAGCATCATTTCTACTCATCTTGTGAGTCATCCCAAAGGCTTTACTTTGCACTTTATTGAAATAAAGGGCACAAAACATGATTACTACAGTAGCTTAATCATGTGAACACACAAAAATAGAAAGTAAAAGTGTTGGGTTGTCTTCCAACAAGCGCTTTTCTTTACTGCCTTTTAGCTAGGCATGATGATTTCAATGATGCTCGTATAGGAATAGTAATTGAAACATGCAAGGGAGCATCATTAAACACATGACAAGCACATTTAAGTCTAACCCACTTCCGATGCATAGGGATTTTGTGAGCAAACAATTTATGGGAGCAAGAATCAACTAGCATAGGAAGGCAAAACAAGCATAACTTTGAAACTTTCAATGCATAGAGAGGAAACTTGATATTATTGCAATTCCGACAAGCATATGTTCCTCTCTCATAATAATTTTCAGTAGCATCATGATGGACTTCCACAATATAACTATCACATAAATCATTCTTTTCATGATGCACAAGCATAGAATTTTTATTACAACCCACACAAGCAAAATTCTTCTCATTCAAAGTAGTGGGAGCAAACTCAACAAAATAACTATCATGAGATATTTGAGTGGCATAATCCAATTGAAAACTAAAATCCTGATGACAAGTTTCATGGTTATCATTATTCTTTATAGAATACATGTCATCACAATAATCATCATATATAGGAGGCATGCCATCATCATAATAAATTTGCTCATCAAAACTTGGGGGACTAAATATCATCTTCATCAAACATAGCACCCCCAAGCTTATGGCTTTGCATATCACTAGCATCATGGATATTCAGAGAATTCATACTAGCAACATTGCAATCATGCTCATCATTGAAGGAATTCTCATTAAGTATTTTCATAAATTCTTCCTCTACCAATTGAGCACAATTTTCCGAACCATCATTTTCACGAAAGACATTAAAAAGACGAAGCAATTGATGCAACCTAAAATCCATTTTTTTGTAGTTTTCTTTTATAAAACCAAACTAGTGATAAACAAGAAACTAAAAGATTTAATTGCAAGATCTAAAGATATACCTTCAAGCACTCACCTCCCCGGCAACGGCGCCAGAAAAGAGCTTGATGTCTACTATGCAACTTTATTCTTGTAGACTTTGTTGGGCCTCCAAGCGCAGAGTTTTGTAGGACAGTAGCAATTTTCCCTCAAGTGGATGACCTAAGGTTTATCAATCCGTGGGAGGTGTAGGATGAAGATGCTCTCTCTCAAACAACCCTGCAATCAAATACAAGAAATCTCTTGTGTCCCCAACACACCCAATACAATGGCAAATTGTATAGGTGCACTAGTTCGGCGAAGAGATGGTGATACAAGTGCAATATGGATGGTAGATATAGGTTTTTGTAATCTGAAAATATAAAAACAGCAAGGTAGCAAGTAACAAAAGTGAGCACAAACTGTATTGCTATGCTTGAAAACAAGACCTACGGTCCATACTTTCGCTAGTGCAATCTCTCAACAATGCTAATATAATTGGATCACATAACCATCCCTCAACGTGCAATGAAGAATCACTCCAAAGTTCTTATCTAGCGGAGAACATAAGAAGAAATTGCTTGTAGGGTACGAAACCACCTTAAAGTTATTCTTTCTGATCGATCTATTCAAGAGTTCGTACTACGATAACATCAAGTTATCCTTTCCGTTCGATCTATCTAAGAGTTCGTACTAGAATAACACCATATGATACGCATCAACCAACTCTAATGTCACCTAGATACTCCAATGTCACCACAAGTATCCATGAGTTAATTATACGATACGCATCAAACAATTTCAGATTCATAATACTCAATCCAACACGAAGAACCTCAAAGAGTACCCCAAGATTTCTACCAGAGAAAGTAGGACAAGAACGTGTATCAACCCCTATGCATAGATTACCCCAATGTCACCGCGGGAATCCGCAAGTTGAGTACCAAAACATATATCAAGTGAATCAATAGAACACCCCATTGTCACCTCGGGTATCCACATGCAAGACATATATCAAGTGTTCTCAAATCCAATATTCAGTCCAACATAATGATATCTCAAAGGGAAAGATTCAATTCATCACAACATGATAGCAAGGGAATAACATCATATGATCCGACTATATTAACAAAGCCCGTGATACATCAAGATCGTGACATCTCAAGAACACGAGAGAGAGAGATTGAACACATAGCTTCTGGTACATACCCTCAGCCCTGAGGGTGGACTACTCCCTCCTCGTCATGGCCTCCTCCGGGAAGATGAAGATGGCCACCGGAGATGGATTCCCCTCTACGGCAGGGTACTGAAACATCTCCAGATTGGTTTTTCATCGACATAGAGAGTTGCAGCGACGGAGCGGAGAGTCTAGGGTTATTTTTTATGGTTTCCAAATATTTCGGAATTTATAAGCATCGGAGGCGGTGGAGGGGGTGCCCGAGGTGCCTAGCACCCCCAGGGCGCGCCAGGGGGCCTCTGGCGCGCCCATGTGGGTGCTGGCCACCCTGGGGGCCCTCTTCTGGTGTTCTTTGGCCCATCTGGTCTCTTCTGGTCCGCAAAAAATCCACAAAAATCCCCGCAGCGTTTCATCTCTGTTTGGTACTGATTTCCTGCGAAGTAAAAAACAAGCAAAAACAGCAACTGGCACTTTGGCACTATGTTAATAGGTTAGTCCCAAAAATGATATAAAGTTGTAATAAAATGATTGTAAAACATCCATGGATGATAATATAACAGCATGGAACAAGCAAAAATTATAGATATGTTGGAGACGTATCAACGGGGCGGAAGCAGTGCTCCCCACGGAACTCATATATGGGTCACCTCGAGTGCTTGCCTACGATGAAGTAGAGCAACAACAGCTGCGGCATGACGATGCCACGCTCCTCGAGGAAGACCGTCTCCGGGCTGCTGTGTGTGCCGCACGCTACCAGCAGGCTCTGCGCCGCTACCATAGCCGCAGAGTTCATGCCCGGAGCCTTGAGGAAGGCGACCTTGTCCTTCTGCGTGTTCAGTCCGCCAAGGGTACTAACAAGTTGACGCCGAAGTGGGAAGGCCCTTACCGGGTAGTACGAGTCACCAGACCTAGCGCAGTCCGTCTGGAGACCGAAGATGGCACCAAGGTGCAGAACTCATGGAACATTGAGCATCTTCGTAAGTTCTACCCGTAAGGCGCGGCTGCCGGGCTCAGTCCCTGGCAGCCACCTTTTGTACAAGCCTTGCCGATGTTGCATGTAACCCTTTGTACAAAGCCAGGCGCAGACCCTGTGCAACAATAATAAAGCTAGGCATTGCATCATATCATCATCCTTACATGCTCATTACGCATTTTTATGACTGCAATGTTAGCGCTTTTAAGTTATTAAGATTTGCTAGAATGCTTGATGAAACCGTAATCTTTGTTACTGTCCTCACCCTACATGTTTTACCATCGAGAAAACAGGGAAGGGAAACAAGGGAACAAAGATGGCGGCCCATCACGCTCGAAAAGAAGATACTACCTGGAAAGATAAGTATATCACGTATTTCCAGTTCAGTACTTCCCATTTTCTCAAGGAAACCCTTAGTATCTTCCTTACTGCGGGATGTGGAGTCATCCACGTGGTGAAAACCCTTGTCGGGACGAGCCGTCCCCCTGTCCTTGCTCATGGGGGTGACAGCGCCGATACCGACAAGGAGCTCTGCCGGGGAACAACGCCAACCTGTTGCCGGGGGCTCGTTCCCCCACTTTGGCACTCATGGTTTGAATGACGACCCTGCAAGTAGCTCTGTGCGGCAGAGATGAAACATACTAATGCAGTACAAATAAGTAAAGAAAAGGGATAGTACTTGTGGGAGAAAAATAGCATTCTATTCTCATTCATTTTCGATACAAAATGGGTAGAGATTACATTATGATTCGTTAAAACTTGGCAAGCGCCTACATCTTTTGACATAAAAAAGATAAGTGCCCCGTAATGCCTTTCTTGTTCCTCTCCTCTCAGGGATTAGGTAGAAAAGGAGCAGAGGGCAAAAGGAGCGCCTAGCCGGGATTCGATGCTTCCCAGCCAGGACCAGAGGGACGCGACCGGCGGAAGGCCCCTGCCCCCAGGCAGGGCGGACGAAGCCAACGGAGCGGACAAGACCGACAAGGGGAAAGAAGGCGGTGGGCAGGTGCAGATGGTGGCGCTGCCGGGACCCAGCTGGTGATGATGGTGCTGCCGGGGAACGCGACGCGTCGGAGACCTCATCCGTGCTCCTGATGCGTCGTAGATCCCCGACCACCATCGTCTTCCTCATCGCCACCGCCCAAGGAGACGCCCCCGCCATCGCCCAAGCTCCAGGCGTGGCAACCCGGGGACCTCACAGAAAGCATGGTCGTCCACGGTGGCCAAAGGCGGGGAATTCCGTCCCCCGCCTTAGAAGAACACGCGAAGATGAAGAGCTCTCTCCCGTACGCTCCATCCAGAATGCTACGAGAGGAGAGCTTCACCGCGGTAAATGATGACGCGCGGCGGCAACCGCGCGCACGCCCATGGTGACCGTGTGGGCGTTTTTCCTCCATCACCTTGAAGAAAGAATGTGGGGACCATGGACAGCCACGACGCTACGCCTCCAACATAGATCTCGATGCGACGTCAACCGCGTGGAGCTCGTCAAAACTAAAGAAGCGGGCAGCACGGCGACAGGTGTACCGCCGCAGCCGTCCCCGATACGGCCACCAAGCTGCCCGCTCCCCCATCCGAAGCTTCCCCGACCGACCTTCAGTTCAGAACCGCACACCCATGACGGGAGCTGAACAGAGTTTCGGAGGGAAGTTTCTACAAGCACGCTCGCTCGGCTCCTCCCCCTGAGCATCGGGAGGGCGGACGCAGCTCAAGACAAAGAAGCAGAAGGGCGAGCTCTGTGGGTTTGCACTCAAGGAGGAAGAAAGGATGGATGAGCATCGCCCCTCACGACCCCCAATTTATAGGGGAAGGCGCAAGGGCTGTCTCTCCTCCACTCCAAGGGTCGCTGCCCATCTCCACCAATTCCATCGCCGACGATCACAGGCGAACAGGTAACCGCCCCATTGCTCCAATCCATGGCGCTGCGTTTTCTGCCATGATCAGGACTTTAAGTCACGCGCGCTCGTCGCTAACTCCCCGCTATGCATGCAGCGCGCGTGGCGGAAACGACCTAAGGTGGTGGGTCAGTGCTGACCAATAAATTGGCAGTTACCCCCTCACATTACGCGCCTGTGCATGAAACTTGGGCCTGACCCAATGACACTTGGCGAGCACGTGTGGGCCAGTCTCGGGGGCTCCTGTCGGTGCACTAGTACAGGGGTACCCAGTGCCCCTAACTTATGCGCAGGCGTAGAAGCAAAGAACCCCGCCAACAGTCAAGACCAAGACTCCAGCAAGCTCAACGCGGCAGCCAAAGACTGGACTGCGACGCGCCAAGCACATTCCCGACGCTTGCCGGGGACCAAGACATACACACCTCCCAGAAGACTAATACGTCTCCAACGTATCTATAATTTTTGATTGTTCCATGCTATTATATTATCTGTTTTGGATGTTTTATATGCATTAATATGCTATTTTATATTATTTTTGGGACTAACCTATTAATCTAGTGCCCAGTGCCAGTTTCTGTTTTTTCCTTGTTTTTGAGTATTGCAGATAAGGAATATTAAACGGAGTCCAAACGGAATAAAATCTTCAGAATGATTTTTCTTAGACCAGAAGAAACCTACCAAGCTTGGAGACCAAGTCAGGAGAGCCACCGTGTGGCCACAAGCCACAGGGGCGCGCCCAGGGGGGTAGGGCGTGCCCCCTGGCTTGTGGGCCCACGGCAGCCCTCCTAACCCTACTCTTCGGCCTATAAATTCCCAAATATTCCCTGGATACCAAAGGGAGCCACGAAAATACTTTTCCGCCGCCAGGAGCCTCTGTTCCCGTGAGATCCCATCTGGGGACCTTTTCCGGTAATCTGCCGGAGGGGGATTCGATCACGGAGGGCATCTACATCAACTCCATTGCCCCTCCGATGATGCGTGAGTAGTCCACCACAGACCTTCGGGTCCATAGCTAGTAGCTAGATGGCTTCTTCTCTCTCTTTGCTCTTCAATACCATGTTCTTCATGATCTTCATGGAGATCTATCCGATGTAATACTCTTTTGCAGTGTGTTTGTCGAGATCCGATGGATTATGGGTTTATGATCAGATTATCTATGAATATTATTTGAGTCTTTTCTGAATTCTTATATTTATGATTTCATATCTTTGCAAGTCTCTTCGAGTTATTGGTTTGGTTTGGCCAACTAGATTGGTAATTCTTGCAATGGGAGAAGTGCTTAGTTTTGGGTTCAATCTTGCGGTGTCCTCACCCAGTGACATAGTAGGGGTAGCGAGGCACGTATTGTATTGTTGCCATCGAGGATAAAAAGATGGGGTTTTCATCATATTGCTTGAGTTTATCCCTCTACATCATGTCATCTTACCTAATGCGTTACTCTGTTCTTCATGAACTTAATACTCTAGATGCAGACAGGAGTCGGTCGATGTGTGGAGTAATAGTAGTAGATGCAGAATCGTTTCGGTCTACTTGACACGGACGTGATGCCTATATGCATAATCATTGCCTTGGATATCGTCATAACTATGCGCTTTTCTATCAATTGCTCGACAGTAATTTGTTCACCCACCGTAATATTTGCCTTCATGAGAGAAGCCTCTAGTGAAACCTATGGCCCCCGGGTCTATTTTCCATCTTATATTTTCAGATCTATCTACTTGTGTTTTTACTTTCCGCAATCTTTTCCATCTATCTCTATCAGATCTCATCCTTGCAAGTAACCATGAAGGGATTGACAACCCCTTTATAGCGTTGGGTGCAAGTGTTTGATTCTTTGTGTAGGTACATCTATTGGGAACTTGCTTGTATCTCCTACTGGATTGATACCTTGGTTCTCAACAACTGAGGGAAATACTTATCTACTTTGCTGCATCACCCTTTCCTCTTCAAGGGAAAACCAACGCATGCTCAAGAAGTAGCAAGAAGGATTTCTGGCGCCGTTGCCGGGGAGATCTACATCAAGCCTACCAAGTATCCATCACAAACTCATCTCTTGCATTTACATTATTTGCCTTTTGCCTCTCGTTTTCCTCTCCCCCACTTCTAAAACGATTTTCAAAAAGATTTTCCTTTTTATTCGCCCTTCTTCCGTTCGTCTTTTCGTTTGCTTTTTTTTTCCTTTGCTTGTATGCTAGATCTCTTTGTTGCCACCATGTCTGAATCTAGAAAGGTTTTCATTGAAATGGATAGTAATAATCTTGAGGGGAATCTTGATGACGTCGCTAAAAATAAACCCCATAAGGAACCTACTATCATGCATACAAAAAGATTCCGCATAGGTAGCGGTAACATTATTGGAAAAGGGGTTCTTCATGATTTCTTTACTTGTGCTGGTACGCTACCTACTTTAGGAGGATCTATTCTCAATAAAACTAATAGTCTTGCGGATGCCATAACACTTTTAATAATTGAACTTGAGAGGCAATTTGTTCATATGCATCCTTGCATACAAAGGATTTTTCTTGAGTTCTCTAATATTCAGTATTCTTCTGTTAAGCGTGCCGCCACTATATTTCTAGCCCACGAGTTTAGATTTATCATGAAAGAGGCTAGTGAAATCTTTGCTCATTATAAAATTAATGGTGGATGTCCCCCTATAGAGGAGATCCTTTTTAATCAAGAAGAAATAATGAGATTGCAATCCCCGGATTACGTTGCTTATAAGGAAAATTTGAGAAAAAGGGTTCCTATCGAGGTTTTGATTGATAAGATTTCTGAACTCAATGATAATTTTGCTATACAAAATAATGGATTAGAGTTCATATTAAGAGATAGGCTTATGACTTTCCACCAAAGGAAAGCTTATAATGATGAATTGATTATACAATATATGGGGCCAAAGGAGGAACCTATCCCTCCCGCACTTGATCTCAAGGATCCTTATCCTATTAAATTTAGCCCTTTTGATTACTTTTGCTTGCATCAAAGGAAACTTGCTGCTGAAAGAAGGGAGTATGAGATGAGCATGGATTATCTCCCTTACTACTATGACAATACCTAGATATATTGCGTTTTGCCTAGCTAGGGGCGTTAAACAATAGCGCTTGTTGGGAGGCAACCCAATTTTATTTTATGCTTTCTGTTTTTTTGTTTCTGTTTTGGTGTGTTTTGCACATTATTACTTCTGTAGTCATTGTGTTTTTATGTTTTTATTAGTGTTTGAGCCAAGTAAGACCTTTGGGATGGTCTACGGTGTTTGTTGATTTGATTTTGCTGAAAAACAGAAACTTTTGCGCTCAGTCCAAATTTTTTATAAATTCACTGGAACGTTATTTTGATCTGAAATTTTTACACAAGATTTATGTACAAATTTCCCTGGTTTTCCTATTTTTTAAGAATTTTTATAGTTACAGAATTATTCTAAGTTTACAGATTGCTACAGACTGTTCTGTTTTTGACAGATTCTGTTTTCTTTGTGTTGTTTGCTTATTTTGATGAATCTATGGGTTGTATCGGGGGGTATGAACCATGGAGAAGTTAGAATACAGTAGGTATTACACAAATATAAATAAAGAATGAGTTTACAACAGTACCTAAAGTGGTGATTTATTTTTCATATACTAACGGATCTCACGAGTTTTCTGTTGTGAAGTTTTCAAGTTTTGGGTAAAGATTTGATGGACTATGGAATAAGGAGTGGCAAGAGCCTAAGCTTGGGGATGCCCAAGGCACCCCAAGCCATATTCAAGGATACCAAAAAGCCTAAGCTTGGGGATGCCCCCGGAAGGCATCCCCTCTTTCATCTTCAATCCATCGGTAAATTTACTTGAGGCTATATTTTTATTCACCACATGATATGTGTTTTGCTTGGAGCGTCTTGTATGATATGAGTCTTTGCTTTTTAGTTTGCCACAATCATCCTTGATGCACACGTCTTTTTGAGAAGGACACGCTGAATCATGAATTTATTAGAATACTCTATGTGCTTCACTTATATCTTTTGAGCTAGGCAATTTTGCTCTAGTGCTTCACTTATATCTTTTTAGAGCATGGTGGTGTTATGTTTTATAGAAATAATTGAACTCTCATACCTCACTTATATTATTTTGAGAGTCCCTAAACAGCATGGTAATTGGATTAGGTTATGAATTTCGTCCTAATATAATAGGCATCCAAGAGGGATATAATAAAAACTTTCATATTAAGTGCATTGAATATGTTGAGAAGTTTGATTTCGTGCATATAGTTTTGAGATGTAGAGATGGTAATATTAAGAGTTATGTTAGTAAGTAATTGTGGATTAGTAGAGATACTTGTGTTAAGGTTTGTGATTCCCGTAGCATGCACGTATGGTGAACCGTTATGTAATGAAGTCGGAGCATGATCTGTTTAATGATTGTCGTCCTTTGTCTGATGGGTCGGGAGCGCGCGATGGTTTACTCCTACCAACCTCTCCCCTAGGGGCATGCGTCTAACACTTTGCTTCGATGACTAATAGACTTTTGCAATAAGTATGTGAGTTCTTTATGACTATTGTGAGTCCATGGATTATACGCACTCTCACCCTTCCACCTTTGCTAGCCTCTCTAGCACCGCGCAACTTTCGCCGGTGCAATAAACCCACCTTCCTCAAAACAGCCACCGTATATTTTCCTCAAAACAGCCACCATACCTACCTATTATGACATTTCCATAGCCATTCCGAGATATATTGCCATGCAACTTCCACCGTTCCGTTTATTATGACACGCACCATCATTGTCATATTGCTTTGCATGATCGTAAGACAGCTAGCATGATGTTTTTATGGCTTGTCCATTTTTTGATGTCATTTGCTATGCTAGATCATTGCACATCCCGGTACACCGCCGGAGGCATTCATATAGAGTCATATGTTGTTCTAAGTTTCGAGTTGTAAGTAAATAAAAGTGTGATGATCATCATTATTAGAGCATTGTCCCATGAGAGGAAAGGATGATGATAGCTATGATTCCCTCACTAGATGGGATGAGTCTCCGGACTTTACAAAAAAATAAAAGAGGTCAACGAAGCCCAAATAAATAAATAAAAGAGGCCAAAGATGCCCACCAAAAAAAGGGGAAAAAGGAAAGAAAAAAAAAGAAAAAAATTAATGAATGAGAGAAAAGAGAGAAGGGACAATGCTACTATCCTTTTCCACACTTGTGCTTCGAGTAGCACCATGTTCTTCATGGTAGAGAGTCTCCTATTTTGTCACTTTCATATACTAGTGGGAATTTTTCATTATATAACTTGGCTTGTATATTCCAATGATGGGCTTCCTCAAAGTGCCCTAGGTCTTCGTTAGCAAGCGAGTTGGATGCACACCCACTTAGTTTCCTTTTGAGCTTTCATACACTTATAGCTCTAGTGCATCCGTTGCATGGCAATCCCTACTCACTCACATTGATATCTATTGATGGGCATCTCCATAGCTCGTTGATACGCCTAGTTGATGTGAGACCATCTTCTCCTTTTCCCTTGCACCTCCACTACATTCTATTCCACCCATAGTGCTATATCCATGGCTCACGCTCATGTATTGCGTGAGAGTTGAAAAAGTTTGAGAACATAAAAGGGGTGAAACAATTGCTTGACTTGTCATCGGGGATGTGCATGATTTAGATACTTTGTGTGGGGAAGATGGAGCATAGCCAGACTATATGATATTGTAGGGATAACTTTCTTTAGCCATGGTATTTCGAAAGCTATGATTGCTTGTTAGTATGCTTTAAGTATTATTGTCTTTATGTCAATGTTAAGCTATGATATTGAATTTTACGGATCTGAATATTCATGCCACAATAAAGAATATTACATGGATAAATATGTTAGGTAGCATTCCACATCAAAAATTCTGTTTTTATCATTTACCTACTCGAGGACGAGCAGGAATTAAGCTTGGGGATGCTTGATACGTCTCCAACGTATCTATAATTTTTGATTTTTCCATGCTATTATATTATCTGTTTTGGATGTTTTATATGCATGAATATGCTATTTTATATTATTTTTGGGACTAACCTATTAATCTAGTGCCTAGTGCCAGTTTCTATTTTTTCCTTGTTTTTGAGTATTGCAGATAAGGAATATTAAACGGAGTCCAAATGGAATAAAATCTTCAGAATGATTTTTCTTGGACCAGAAGAAACCTACCAAGCTTGGAGACCAAGGCAGGGGAGCCGCCGTGTGGCCACAAGCCACAGGGGCGCGCCCCCCTGGCTTGTGGGCCCACGGCAGCCCTCCAAACCCTACTCTTCGGCCTATAAATTCCCAAATATTCCCTGGATACCAAAGGGAGCCACGAAAATACTTTTCCGCCGCCAGGAGCCTCTGTTCCCGTGAGATCCCATCTGGGGACCTTTTCCGGTAATCTGCCGGAGGGGGATTCGATCACGGAGGGCATCTACATCAACTCCATTGCCCCTCCGATGATGCGTGAGTAGTCCACCACAGACCTTCGGGTCCATAGCTAGTAGCTAGATGGCTTCTTCTCTCTCTTTGCTCTTCAATACCATGTTCTTCATGATCTTCATGGAGATCTATCCTATGTAATACTCTTTTGCGGTGTGTTTGTCGAGATCCGATGAATTGTGGGTTTATGATCAGATTATCTATGAATATTATTTGAGTCTTTTCTGAATTCTTATATGCATGATTTCATATCTTTGCAAGTCTCTTCGAGTTATTGGTTTGGTTTGGCCAACTAGATTGGTAATTCTTGCAATGGGAGAAGTGCTTAGTTTTGGGTTCAATCTTGCGGTGTCCTCACCCAGTGACATAGTAGGGGTAGCGAGGCACGTATTGTATTGTTGCCATCGAGGATAAAAAGATGGGGTTTTCATCATATTGCTTGAGTTTATCCCTCTACATCATGTCATCTTACCTAATGCGTTACTCTGTTCTTCATGAACTTAATACTCTAGATGCAGGCAGGAGTCGGTCGATGTGTGGAGTAATAGTAGTAGATGCAGAATCGTTTCGGTCTACTTGACACGGACGTGATGCCTATATGCATAATCATTGCCTTGGATATCGTCATAACTATGCGCTTTTCTATCAATTGCTCGACAGTAATTTGTTCACCCACCGTAATATTTGCCTTCATGAGAGAAGCCTCTAGTGAAACCTATGGCCCCCGGGTCTATTTTCCATCTTATATTTTCAGATCTATCTACTTGTGTTTTTACTTTCCGCAATCTTTTCCATCTATCTCTATCAGATCTCATCCTTGCAAGTAACCGTGAAGGGATTGACAACCCCATTATAGCGTTGGGTGCAAGTGTTTGATTCTTTGTGTAGGTACATCTATTGGGGACTTGCTTGTATCTCCTACTGGATTGATACCTTGGTTCTCAACAACTGAGGGAAATACTTATCTACTTTGCTGTATCACCCTTTCCTCTTCAAGGGAAAACCAATGCATGCTCAAGAAGTAGCAAAGACCCGGCAAGCCACTCCCTGGCAGGCGTGAGCCATCCAGCCACCGCTCCACCTCATCGCTACGCCTGTCACTTATCGATGTGGTGTCGAGCCCTCGGGCGATTAATCAGCTCTCGCTAAGCACGTGGCGACACATTGGAAGGCAAGTTACACTCGGTTGACACCCACCCTACAGCGTGTCAAGATCTTAAGCAACGACCAGCCAAGCGGTGGCAAGAGCTTGCCGGGGATGCACCCCCAAGCGCCACCTAGGCAGGTAATCATGGCATTTTGTCCTAAATGCCAAAGTTAGGTATGATAGCTCTACTTAGCTATCTAATCGATAGATAATGTCTGTTTTGCCATTGTGGTGACCCCTTGCACTATAAAAGGAGGCCCAAGGCAACCTAGCTCAAGGTTGGCAACCCGAACCCCCGAACGCTTGTACTCGCGCAGCCGCTCTTTCCCCGACAGCAGTCCCTGCCGTGGTTAGATGCCCTGCGTTCTTCGTGTTCCTCCAACCAATCCACCAAAAAGCAGGAGTAGGGTTTTACGCTTAGCAGCGGCCCAAACCTGGGTAAAATCCCAGAGCCCTGATCATTGCGCCGTCTCATGCTCTCCGCTCTTCATGCAACGTGACCCCCCTGCCGAACCACAAGGGACCTCTGGTCCCATAGGTGATCGTGAGCATCCGTGCCCCGACACAAAGTCTTCAATGTTTTTCGAAGAGGTGATTTGTACATGGCAGACTTCTCTACAAGACCACAGGTTGCCTCATGTCTTCTAGCAAAGGCTTCGGAATGCTGGTTATGGCACAAAAGGCTAGGACATGCTGGGATGAGGAACTTACACACACTCGCCAAGAAGAAGCTTATCATTGGCGTCGAAGGTGTCAAGTTCAAGAAGGACCACCTCTGTGGCGCATGTGAAGCTCGGAAGATGACTAGGGCCAGACATCCCTCGAAGACAATCATGATGACCACTCGTCCCTTCGAGCTGCTACACATGGACTTATTCGGCCCTACTCACTACCCCACTTTATCTACCACTGCAAACCTATATGGCTTCGTAATTGTTGATGTCTATTCTCGATTCACTTGGGTGCATATCATACTCTATAAAACAGAAGTGCTGGATGTCTTCTGGCGCTTCGCTAATAGGTGTATGAACAACTACAACATCAAGATCAAGCACATCAGGAGTGACAACGACACTGAATTCATGAACACAGGATTGGATACCAATCTTGATACTCTTGGCATCACTCATGGCTTCTCTGCTCGATATACTCCTCAGCAGAATGGCATCGTGGAGCGCAAGAGCAGGACTCTTATTGAGATGGCTCGCACCATGCTTGATGAATACAAGACACCGTGGAAGCTATGGCCTGAAGCCATTGATACTGCATGCCACATCATCAACAGAGTATATCTTCACAAGTTCTTCAATAAAACTTCATATGAGCTTCTCACTGGTAAGAAACCCAATGTAGGTTATTTCAAAGTCTTCGGTGCAAGATGCTGGATAAGGGATCCACACCACACTTCAAAATTTGCACCGAAAGCACACGAGGGTTTCATGCTTGGTTATGGAAAGGATTCGCACACCTACAAAGTCTTCAACACTTTCCACAACAAAGTTGTTGAAATTGTAGATGTGCAATTCGATGAAACTAATGGCTCGCAAAGAGAGCACCTACCTCATGTGCTAGATGAACCACCTCCTGACGAAGCTATCAGATTGATGGGAACTGGGGAAATCATGCCTGAAGAGCCAGAAGTTGAAGAAGTCATCATTCCTCCATCCACCCAGCGCGAAGACAATGCTGAAACTGAAGATATTGCTGCCGACGAAGACAATGCTCAGCAGCAAGAACAAAGTCTTCGCCCTGCTCATCCGCGCGTGGCTAATGAAGTCCAAATTGAGAGAATGCTAGACATCATAAATGCACCAGGTCCACTCACTCGCTCAAGAGCAACTCAAGTGGCTAACTTTTGTGGGCATTTTGCTTTTCTATCTATCACAGAGCCCACCAAAGTAGATGAAGCCTTCAAGGAATCAGAATGGATTCAAGCCATGTAAGAAGAGCTTCACCAATTCAAGCTCAACAATGTGTGGGAGCTCGTGAAGTGCCCTGACCCAAGGAAGCACAACATCATTGGCACGAAGTGGATCTTCCACAAGAAGCAAGATGACTCTGGCCAAGTCGTCCAAAACAAGGCTCGACTTGTGGCCTAGGGTAACACACAAGTCGAGGGTATTGATTTCGGTGAAACATTTGCTCCTGTTGCTAGACTCGAAGCTATTCGCATATTACTTGCTTATGCTAACCATCATGACATATGCTTATATCAAATGGATGTCAAAAGTGCATTCCTCAAAGGTAAGATTGAGGAAGAAGTATATGTTGCTCAACCGCCAGGGTTTGTAGACCCAAAGCATCCTGACAAAGTCTACAAACTCAACAAGGCACTGTATGGCCTCAAGCAAGCACCAAAAGCTTGGCATGACACACTCAAGGAATTCCTCAAGAAGAAAGGATTCAAACCCGGTTCACTCGATCCCACTCTCTTTACTAAATCCTATGATGGTGAACTATTTGTGTGTCAAATCTATGTGGATGACATTATCTTCTGCTGTACTAACAATCGATACAGTGATGAGTTTGCCTTTATGATGCAAGAGAAATACCAAATGTCGATGATAGGAGAACTGAAGTTCTTCCTAGGGCTTCAGATTCGACAACAACCCAATGACATCTTTATATCTTAGGAGAAGTACCTTAAGGACTGCCTCAAGAAATTTGGCATGAATGAAGCCAAAGGTTACAAGACGCCTATGTCAACCAATGGTCACCTCTGCACTGACGAAAATGGTAAATATTTCGATCAGAAGGTATATCGCTCCATGATTGGCTCTTTGTTGTACCTGTGTGCATCTGGGCCAGATATTATGCTTAGCATTGGCACGTGCGCCTGATTTCAAGCGGCACCAAAGGAGTCGCATCACCTAGCGGTGAAGCGAATACTTAGATATCTGGCTCACACCCCAACACTAGGATTATGGTATCCAAAGGGTTCGAAGTTTGAGCTCATTGGCTATTCAGATTCTGATTTCGCTGGTGACAGAGTTGACCGCAAGTCTACATCAGGCACTTGTCACTTTCTGGGACGATCTCTTGTGTGTTGGTCTTCGAAGAAGCAGAACTGTGTATCACTCTCTACTGCCGAAGCCGAATACATTACTGCTGGTGCTTGTTGCACTCAGCTTCTCTGGATGAAGCAGACTCTCAAGGACTACGACATCAACCTGAAGCATGTACCTCTCTACTGCGACAATGAGAGTGCTATCAAGATCTCCTACAACCCAGTACAACACTCGAAGACGAAGCATATATAGATTCGACATCATTTTCTTAGGGATCACGTGATGAAGGGCGACATCAACATCAAGCATGCTGACACTGAAGATCAGTTGGCGGATATCTTCATGAAGCCTTTGGATGAGAAGAGATTTTGCAAATTGCGGTGTGAGCTAAATATCTTAGAATCCTCAAATGTCCTTTGAATGGGATTACATCCTAACGCTTATGCATGGTTGATGACTCTTGATGCACAACACACGAAGTAATGTATGTCTTCAATCTCATGAAGACCTACACTCTAAGTGTGAATACATTAACGAAGAATATGACCTCAGAGCGCCACGATAATTGTGCGCCGTGTCTGAGTCAAACATTCTTATACGGTGGGTAACGCCACCACCAAACTCGAAGACATTGCTTTTACCTTCGTATTTCTTCATGTCTTCGAAAATTGTGTTTGTCTTCGAACTGATTTGAATTTGCATATCTCGCAATGATGAATATATCTAATATATTACTTGGAGTTTGTCCTCTACAGCATTGTGCCTATAGCTATATCTTCGAGCTTTCCTAGGCCAATGTGATCGGACCCACTTTTCCTATCTATTCAAATCTCGTCTTACTCTATTCAACTCCAGTCATATGCATTCTACTTGACACGTGTTGATTGTCTTCTCTGTGTTCTTTTCAGTGAAGACTAATCCAACCAACCGCTTAAAATTCCAATTTTTTGTTGTTACCGCACTTATCGCAACAAACTTCCCGCGCCGTCGCTTTCGGTCGTGTAGTGGGCTGTCAGTCGTGTTGCATGCATGCCACGTGTCCCACTAGAGCTGAAGAGTCCGGGGCATAAACGTCCAAACTGTTCGGATTTTCCCACCCTTATAAATACATGTGCCCCTGCTCAATAATTACTCTCCTCTTCCTCCCCCACCTCCAAGCTCCAAACCCTAGCGCCGTCGCTGGATCTCATCGTCGCCGAAGAAGGAGCGCTTAGCTGCCGTGACTCCTCCATCGACGTACTCACGCCGGCCGTGACCATCTCTGTCCGCTGCCGCCGTAGGTGTCTGCCACCACCAAGCTAGGGTGTGGCAGATTGAACTGTCGGCCTCTCCGCCTTCGTCGACTAGTTCTTCGTGTTCTTCATCGTGGTAAATAAAAACTGATTTTTTTCCACGCTTTTGATCTTTGCAAATTACCATACATCTTCGAGATATGTTTTTCCACCTTCACTTCAATGGATCTCACACTTGTACCTCTATTTGCTCAATTCTTTTGCTTATGTTGCAAATCTGGGTTGATTTCTCACTTGTGCGAATTCTCGAACTTGCACAAATCTGAAACCGCCCTATCTATGTGCAAAAGTGAAAGTCTTCGGTGAAAGAGGTCAATGTCTTCATACCACGATGTCTAGTTTTAAAAATCTTCTGAGAATGGATATGACCTCTTCCACTCCCTCGCATCTCTAACTCTTTCACACGTACATGTCCGCAGCAGAATCGCTTGGATCTCATAGTCTCAATTCGTTTGCAGACTACTTGCAGATTCATTTGCACTCACCAGGAGCAAGCTCACACTTGAATCAGTCTTCGAAACCTTTGCCCAACTCGAAGCCTTTGAAGACTATGGCCAGAGATGATGCTCCAAAGAAAGGTGGTAGACAGAGACGTCTAAACACTGCCAAGGATCTTCCCCCAGAGCTGTATGAGTGCTACAAGTCTGATGAAGATGAAACCTATGCACAACGCAAGACTCGAATCCAATGGATTCGAAGATATTGGGTAGGGAAGTGGTTCAACTATCAGTTTGTTACAGATGAATATGCGGAGAAGAATGCTGAGAAGGCACCTTGGACTGATATCATTTACAAGAATCTTCATCCGAAGACTGAGGCTGAAGCTAGAAGGATTGGCTTTTTTCCATGCATGGTCAGGCCACCAATGCCCAGAAACCCACATCCCTCCAGCATCCGTGGCTGTCCTGAACCTACTAAGTCTGAGGATGGACATGAAGAGAATCCTCCAGCTCCTGATCTGAAGCCTAAGAAGAAGTCAAAGGCTTCGAAGCCCAAAGCTTCAAAGGTCTCCAAGGCTGTTGGAACAACATCACAAGCCTCAAGGTCCCCATCTGTTGATTCTGAACATACAGAAGATGAGTCTCGCCTTGTTAGGCGGATGAAAAGGAAGGCTGCCGCTTCCAGAGGACCGAAGCCATCTGTCTCCCTGATGGATGCTATGAATATGATCGAGCTCTCCGATGATGAGTTTGATGATGAAGCGCTGGCAAGACTGATCCAGCAAAAGGAAGAGGAAGCTAAACATCTTGAAGACTTACCTCTCTTCGACCCAGCAATACTCGAGCACTTCATTGATGAGTGGTTTGCTGATCCTTCTCTCACCATCGATGCCCTACAGCTGCCCATTGGCCTCAGCATCACTTTCCAAGGGCTCATAAATGAGGAGCTGACTGTGGCTCAAAAAGCTGTCCAACTCAAGGCGAAGATCAGCCATGAAAAGGCACTCTTCAAGGCCAACGTCCACAAGCTCCAAGCTGAACAGATTCAAGGTTATCAACTGATGATGAAAGACCTCAAGGCTGTATTTGATAAGAGATGTGAAGCTATCGAAGGCGCCCTTGTGCGTCTAAAGAAAAAGTCCAATACCATGATTCAAGCTCACAATGAGATGCTGAAGCGCAAGGCTCTTGGCCAACCTGCTCTTGATCCACGGATCATTGAGAGATCCCGACAGGCTTCAATGTCTTCGGACCAAACTGCCCCATCAAGGTCTGAACCACGAGGAATTGAGTTTCCAGCTGGCTTCTCTGGCTCTCGCACCCCTCCGCCTTCCCCGGCTGTCTCTAGTAAGAAGACAAAGAAAGCTGAAGCTCTAGCCAAGAAGCGCAAGGCCGCTGCTTCTGAAGCCCAAGCTCCGAAGCGGCAGAAGACAAAGAAGCTACTGCCCCCTGTGACCGCTCAAGTTCCTCCACCTCCACCTGTTACATCAACCACCCATGCTACTCCACAGGAGCCACTGCAAGTGACGCTTATCTCCATGGCTCCTCCTGCCTCTGAGAATCAAGAGAGGCAAGCAATACTTCACGAGTCTGCTACTACAGAGACTCCTGCTGCTGATGACATCCCAGCTGAAGACATTGCTCCCGAAGCTCATGCTGACGAAGCCAATGTAGAAGGAGAAAACCCCATGCTGAACATTGATGCTCCTGATGACAGTGAGTATGTTGATATCGGTACTCCTCTGAGGCCCTCATTGCCAGAGAACATCCCAAGTACTCCACCATCTGCATTTTCCACTCCTGTGCCCAGAACACCCGAGTCTCCATTTGTGGCCACAGAAGTTGAACCCGCGGAGCATGCGTCGCCTCTCAAAAGGCTTCGCCGTGGACCCAGATTGGATTTATCTTCGATGCAGAGCATCCCTGAAGACGAGGTCCGCGTGTCTCCCACTGCACCTGTTGGTGGTGTCCTCAATCAGAGACATTGCTCATAATGTACCAGAGGTTGAAGCCCCTGCCACTGAAGACAATGCTGACGAAAACATTGTGGGCAAAGCCAATGCCCCATCCCCCGATGGTCCTCCGGTTCTTGCGATGCCTTCCTCCTCCGACAATGCTGACAACATTGTGCTGGCTCGTAACAGAGAAGGGCAAATGGTTCCTACCAAATGGCCCAAACTGGTAGCTCCACCAAGGATGGGTCCACAATACGAATATCATCTTCAAAGGCACCCCAATGTTCTGAATCATATGCCAAGGCTACCTATGCTTCACCAACAAGGACGTGCTCGTCCTCATATCTTCAGCGTTAAGTAATTCAAGCTCAACAACACCTTCTTCGACTCCGACCGCAATCCGTATGCCCGTTCGAAGATTCAGCCTGACAGGTTCTGGAGCATCCCTCAAAGGGAATACTACACATGCATGCTTTATGGCCAGAACCGAATCTTCCCACACAACAGGCTCAGTCTTGAAGCCATGAAGGGATTGGCATGTTTTGATCAAGCCATTGATTGTCTTCGCGATGTCGGACTCCTGGCTTTTGTTACTGATCATGAGATTGGAATGAGGAGCTCATTCTTCGGTTTTACGCCACCCTCCACATCTCTGGCTTCGGGCGAGACCTGAAGACATGGAAGTTGCACTTCATGATTCGGGATGAGTATGTCATAATTGATGCTGCAGAATTCTTCCCAGCAACACCTCTTGCATCCTCTGATGAAGACATGCACAGCATCTTCCAACTACCTGAGCCAAATATGACTGATATGCTTACTATGATGGAACCGTTGACACCTGAAGCAGATGTGCCACACTCATTCTTCATCAATGATCTTCAGTATCTGCCCAAGACTATCTGCCACATTCTTCGCCACACCATTTGGCCGATCAAAGGGCATACATCTTCAAGCAAGATTGAAGGAGCTCTGAAGACATTGATCTACAGCATCGTCTATGGCATCAGGTTTGATCTTCAAGATCTCTTCTTGTGCAATCTGGCTGCAAATGGCATCACCTTGTTTGAACTCAAGATCTATGCACCATGGATTATGCGTTTCATCAAGCACAGATCCAACACAAGGTTCTTGCCATCAGCTCGTAATCATGGGATATATCTTCCTGATGTCGAAGTCATTCACACTGACATCTACCCTCCAAAGAGCAAGAATTCCCTCATGCAAGGAACCAGTGGCACAGCTGATGAGGAAGGTCTTCACATCCCATCTGATGCATCCCGTGCAAGGCTCATTGGCTCTATTCGACAACCTCAACCAAGTGCAACAGCCACTGAAGCCACTGCCAGCACTTTGCCTCGCCAAGCACGAAACAGGACTGAACGTGCCATGACAGATAGAGAACTTCTTGTCTCTCTCATTCATAAGCAAGATCGTCATCATGAGTGGACTCGAAGACAAATGGCTTCTATGGTTCACGACATCAATATAATTCGCAATCTCACAACCAAGAATGCTTTTGTTGCTCATGAGACAAACCGCCGTGCCTGGAGGACATTGACCATGCTAGCTCCTGAGGATGATCTTCGTGAAGATGGCTACATGCAACACTTTCACTTCAGTGCTCCGCCACCTCGCACCGAGAAATGGCGTCAGACGCCTTCTCTCGAAGACAGTGGCTTCTCCTCTGAAGCTCCATCCGTCAACGCGCGTCTTGCCAATGATGAATCTGATGACGTCTCTTCTCCGTCAACTGCACATCGTGACACTGCACCAAGCTCTCCTGCACCAACGAACGTCGACCCTACCGCACCATCGTCTTCAACTCCTACTGGGGACGCGTAGTGCCCAATATCTTCGTACTTTTTGGTCATTCGATGACAAAGGGGGAGAAGCATTGGTTTGATAGTCTTCAAACGGGTCTACCTATATGGGCTGGGTGCTGTCTTTTGTTAATTTTATAACTCTCATTTTGGAACATTTTCTATTTGGGTTGTAAAACTTAAGTCCTGATGGACGTCTGCACATTTTATGTTTACCGTACCGTTGGCTCTACTTTAAGCGTTATCATATGCGCTCGAAGCCATACTGCAGATGCCCATTTTTCATTATGCATTTCATTATCTTCGAAATATTCTTTAAATGCATAGTGATTGGATTACAAGATATAGGGGGAGATCTCCACAAACAATAACCTGCCATGTGCTTTTGCATTTCAAGCAAAATCTTCATAAGCACATCTTCAGGGGGAGCTCTCTATATCTTGCAATCATCATCTCCAAGTCCTTATCTTCACATATATTATTCCCGTTGAAAACTTCAACCAGTTTGTCATCAATCACCAAAAAGGGGGAGATTGTAAGTGCATCTAGTGCCACCCTTGTTTGGTTTTGGAGTATTGAAGACAAACGTGGTTGAGGGACTAATGTGTTTGTGAGAGCTCACAGGATAACACAGAAAGAAGTCCTTGTAGATTCAGTTTAACCACCGAAGACGACCCCTAAAAATGTCTGAAGACATTGATGATGGCCGAAGCCATTGGTGGTATGTGAAGATAATTGCCTGAAGATAATCAAACGCGAAGACGAAGTCTTTTGGTAGTTTTGTTTCCTCTTTCCTGGGTCATAGGAACCACCGTACTATTAAGTGGGGTCGATGTGATCGAAGTCAGACGCTGACGTGATGCTCAACCCAAACCTATGTCTTCGAGTGAAGACAATGAGAGCAAATCTCTTCCAGAGTTGGTTGAGTCAGCTTTACTTGTAGCCCAAGTAAAGCTGCCGCGTGTGTTTGAAATCCGACCGTTGTGACACGTGTCGGTTGGCCATTGACCCAGGGTCATTTTGGTCATATCAGGTCGGGTTGCCCGCTGGCTATAAATAGCCCACCCCCTCCACCATGAGAAGGTGGCTGCTCAAAGTGAGATACGGCTGTTGTCGTTTTTGGAGCAACCCACCTCGAAGACATTGAGAGAGAGAAACATCCTGCGAGGATAAACCTAAACACCCAGAGCTAGAGTGTTTGAGCATCACCGAAGTCGTTCTATTCTGAGAGAACTGAAGACTTATTACACTTGAAGACTGTGATCTTCCAGACGGTTAGGCGTCTGGGTCTAGAGCAACCCAAGAGTCATTGTGGATCGCCGGGTGACCAAGTTTGTACGGGTTTCGGAAGTCGCCCCTGAAGACTTACCTGAGTGATTGGGAGGTGTCTAAGTGACTTCGGCTCAAGGGGAATAAGGTGAAGATGAGGTCTTCTGAGTTCAATCTCAGCCTCCCTAACCAGACGTACAGTTGTCACAGCAACTGGAACTAGTCCAACAAATCCTATGTCTTCATCAACCTGCTGGTTCTATCTCTCACTCTTTACGTTCTGTACTAAACTGTGAAGCCATTGCATGAATACTTCTGACAGAAGACATTTCCCGAAGACATTCATATCTGCCGTTTATCTTCATACTATCTAAGTTTGTCTGCGACTCATCTTAGCGTGTACGATGATAATGCTGAACTTGCTTGTATGTCTTCATTGTATTGCACGCTCTGCTTAGATCCTTGATATAGATCCCTCCTGTTTCGCTTCCGCATACTTCGAATACATTCACTGTTTTGAAGCCTTTCATAAAAATCGCCTATTCACCCCCTCTAGTCGATAACTAGCACTTTCACCAAGATTTAGGGATCGGTTGCATAGAGGTGATAAAACCAGATCAACCCTAGGCTTCGGTGGAGCGGGGTTTTTCAGGTTGGTTACACCGAGTTGCACATGGGAGATTTTGGAAATCATCTCTTGTCAAGACGGAACTCCGAGTGCTCCCCACACAGAGGATTCGAAAAGTGCTTGCTCAAATTTTGTGATGAAGCCTGAATAGAATTTGAGACGAGAAATCATAGATAGCTAGAGGAGGGTACTTAGGCATTCTTGTATATCCAATTGGCCAAAGAAAAATGAAAGCCAAATAACAACAATTGGATATCCTTGAATGAGAAAAGATATGCATACCAACATGCTCACACAAGAAAATGTTAAACGAAATATGGCAAACATGCAAAACCACTCTAGTATCCACCAAGCACTTTGGCGATAACAGAGTCATCTATATATGAGTATATTGACTTAGGAGCCAAGTAAGAATACTGGATCATAGGTCATACTCATCGTTTAAGCACAAGTAGGGTTACCACTTTTACATAAAGCATTTAATGTGTTCACATCTTTAAGAGATGCTTTAACTCAAGTCTTAGAGTAAAGCTCCCCCTTGATGTGACATCCCCCCTAAGAGGGATAAACTAACCTTGGGTTTTGTCGTAGAAGACTTCATGTGGGTGAGGTAGTAGTGGATGCTCGTTGTTGATGAAGATCATCTTGAGTTGGGAGCAATCCTCGTTGTTTCTTACTCTTCTCACCTACATGCACTAGTGCAAAAAAGCCTAGCTATGGCGTGGCGATAATGGCCTTGCTGGCGTAGACACCCGACGCCACCAATATGGCGCCATAGTTAAAAAATAGTGGTGGCGTTGGATCCTACGCTAGCAGTATATTACATGATGCTGGCATCCAAATTGGCCAACTCCAGCTATACATCTACACTAACTTTGTCGTGCGTTGTTGTCCAACGCCAGCAATTTGTTTTTTTGGATAATAAAAAAAACTCCTTCAGAAACTAAGAGCTTAAACTTCACAAAAGGTACAGATCAAAACATACTCATACACTTAATAAGAGTTTAAAACTTAGTACTAATGAACTAAACATACTCATAAACTTCAGACTTTAAAACTTAGTTAGTACTGAACAACTAAACATACTCATAAACTTCACAGTTTAAAACTACTCAACATCATCAATGATTAAGTCCAGCCGGCGAAGCTTTTTCCGATTGTTCTCTCCATCTTTCTTGAAGTGATCAACGTCGGTTATGCTTCTCTAGCCTGTATTTCTTTTTCTCCATCTTCAAGTTGTCCCTCTTCTCCGTCAACTCATCCCTCAGATCCCTCAGTTTGTTTAACTTAGTTTGGGCATTAGCACCCTCTGCGAGCAGACTATCCCTTTCATTCTTCAGTGAGGCATTGCCTTCTTTGACTTTTTTGATGCGCCAGTCTAAAGACTCTAATCGCCACTGATTCCAGTTCTGCACGTCGCGCACCGATTTGTTGTTGGCTGATGAATTGTCCATATGTGCTGTAATGAAAGCTCACCATCTTATAGAATGAAGAATTTAAAAATAACATGTAGAATTTAAAAAGAACTACAACATAATTAAGCACCGTAAAATTATGACAATTTATCTATCATAACATTTTATCTACATGTTATACTACAACTATTCTATCATGACAATTTATCTATCATGGCGAATTCATGTACATTTCAATATAGACTACATAAAGAACAAAATTAGTGAATGTACTCCATATTGAGATCTCTAGAAATACTACATAAGGAACAAAATTATATATCATGACTTATCTTCTATATCTAAATAGCTAGACCCCACTATTAGGAATTCTCTCGCTTCTCCTTAAGCCACATCACCCATGAGTGTTTTAATCAAGAAAAAAATTGGCACATGCATGCAGCTCATAGACTTATACTCGAGTGCTCTATGAATGAAAAGTGAGACATGCATGCATATTCTAATTTATAACTTATACCTAGAGATTTGGTAAAATACTGATATTTTTTTTATCTCACTACAAGAGAAAATTTTATTTCATACAAAATCCCGCCGCAACGTGTGGGGCATCGTCTAGTATTTAGAAACGGAGGGAGTAGAACATAATTACATGTGCTTGAGTCCAGCGGGGCGGGTCGGCGTCGGGCGGGGTGGCCTCACGCTCCTCCTCCGACGAAGACGGGCCGGGTCGGGCGGGGCGGCGTCGGGCGGAGACGGGCAGCTTCGGGCGGCGGCGGGGATCTAGAGGAGGAAGGGTGGAGTTAGGGATCGAGAGAGAGTGAGGACGAAGGATAGGGTTTTACCTGTTAAAACCGACTAGTGCTGGCGTGGGCCTAATGGACCTGAATGCGCAACGCCGGGCCTAATGTGCAACTCCAGTACTACGAAAATACCTATGGCATAGGAACTTTAGCCACGCCAACAATAATAGGTGAAAGGAAAGAGCGCTGGGGTCCTCATCCAAGTGACGTTCGGCAGAATTTGAACGCCACCACTAAGTGTGTACCAATAACGTACAAATTTAGGCAACGCCAGCACTATTTGAAAATATTAGTGCTGGCGTTGGAGGAAAATGGCGCGCCACCAACAAGAGTTGTGGCTAGCCATTTCTCTACTAGTGATGGGTTAGTCCCACACAAGAGACAAATACAAGGATATCTATGGACATGGAGTGAAATGCATACATGATGATGTCCATGGATTCTTTTATTACCTTGTCCCTTGCTTACCTTTGAGGGAATGTGTGACTCCTTGAACTTTTGCATAAGGTTGGAGTTGATTGCAAATTTTCCTTGCCAATAATGAATGTGAGTGAATTTCATTGGAGGAGTCACCACTCAAGAACTTCTCTAGTTCTTCTTCTTGGGGACCCACATCAAGTTGATGGGAATCCTTGGAGTTGAAGTAGCACTAGTTGAAGTAGAACTTGGAGTAGCCTTGGGAACCCACTTGACCATGGCTTGTGACTCATCTTCACATGTTTCAATCTCCTCTTGAAGCTTGTCCTTGCCCTTGAGCTTGTGGTCTTGTGGTGGAAGGTCATCTTGAGCTTTTGTTCCCTTCGGGAGAGTATGTTCATACTTCTCCTTTTGAGGAACAAACTTCGACTTGGGGTATTGACCTTCTTCCCATTCAACTCCATTGGTGTTGAAATAGCCAACACCTTGGTTCTTCCGGTATCCTCCATGCTTGCGTACAATCTCCCCGGATTGCTTACATCCGAAAAGACTTTTGTAGATACCTTTTTCTATAATCCCTTTCAAAAGATCATTTTCTTGCTCAAGTGTAACTTGGCTAAGAGAATCATTAGTAGAATCAATAGAGCTACTAGAAGCAACATCATTAGATTTAGCATTTTTATTGTTTCTATGAGATGAAGAACCTTTCTTGCCTTTGTTACTAGTTTGCTTAGTTTTAACTTGTGGCATGAATGTAGACAAGAGTAGTCGTTTGGCTAGATAAGAAGAACTCTTCTTTCGAAGATCATCGTTGATAGCTTTAAGAAATTCATGTTCTTGCTCCAAATTGAGCTTCTCGAAGCGTAGCTTCTCATGAGTTCTTACAAGCTCTCTATGATCTTATAGAGTAGATTCATGAGCTAACTTAAGAGTGTTTAGTTCCTTAGTTAGACGCTCAATCTCCTTCTATCATCATCATACGACTTATCTTGATTAGCATGATTATCATCAAGTTCATTTTGACTAATATCACTAGTTTTGTCAAATAGCAAATCATCATCTCCAAGTAAGTCATCCTCATCACTATTAAAGTCAATGTATTTGGGGTGTGATACCTTGGGGCCTTTAGCCATGAAGCAACTTCCACTCCCTTCATTTGGTGAATCAAATATGTCATAGGAGTTGGAGGAAATGAGTGCAACTCCAGCAACACCTTCATCTTGACTATAGTCGGAGTCGGAGTGATAACTTCTCTCGGAGTGGTTATCGGATTCGGAGCCGGAAACTGATTCACCAACATGAGCTTGATGTCTTCTTCTTGTGTAGCTCTTAGCATACTTGTCCTTCTTCTCCGAGTCTTTACTTCTCCGGGAGGGTCTTCGTTCATAACGATCATCTCTACTCCTTCTCTCTCTTCGAGGTGACTCATCTGTTGAGCTCTTTCTTCTAGGTGACTCTTCTCTTCTTTTTTTTTGGGGGGGGGGGACGTGCACTCATTGGAGTAGTGTCCGGGCCTTCCACAATTATAACAACTAGAGGATAACCCGCGCGTTGCGGCGGAACTCAACAATGATTTAGAGAGATATGAGAAAATGAAAACATATAGGTGTGAAATTTATCAGAGTGGCACATATTAGCACAGAAAGGTTGACATTGGTGTCTTAGAAGATTCATATTAAAAGAACACACAATTGATAAACAAAATACTGATGTGAATCACTCAAAATAATATGAATGCAAGTTTTCATAAATTAGGGCATACAAAATATAGCTCTGATGATAAAGGGCATAGTAAAATCTTAATGTACACAACATTTGACCAACACTTCCGAGAGAATAATTGCACCAAAAAGGAGCTAAAATCTTATATCCATCAGCACAAAACATGTGGATTTTGACACTCTTGTGTCTTAATATCATACTTGCCTGAACTATGTTAGGCAGGGAAAGGTCATAGGAAATAACAGAATTATGAGCCAGTTGAATACCGTTAAAACTGAGTTTCTATAAGACCAAGTGAATGTTTACTTAGAGAGATATCTTGGTCTACCGAGTTGCTTTGTGCGACCATGATAGCAAGACCCTAGAATCAGGAAATGGGGAAATAAACATGGGTTAAAAATAGGGCTGAAAAATACGCACAGAATAAATATAACAGTTGCAAGATAAGAATAACACAACAATATAAGACTGGTCTAAACATAATCGCTCAAAAATCTAAAGAACAAAACCAAAAAACCAGAATATAATTAAGAAAGGAACTGACATCCATCTTTTTAAGGAAAACATTGGTGTCAATTAATTAGGAAATATGGTAGTAACCTAAAGAAAATTTCTAAAGTTTTTGTTGAGAATAATCTTTCCGTAGTTTGCATGTTTTGCTTTACCAAGGTCTAGTGTTACCGGCAAATGCTTCTGAATTTCTTAGAGTTGGAACTCTGAAGATCAGAGTACTACTTTTATAGCACAAATAAACAACCAGTAAATTAGGCCCCTGAGTGATTCCGACAGTGTATGATATGTCAGAATCAAATTCATTAAACACACAGCAAAAAGGCCCATGTTTGGTGTTGATAGTGTACTTAGGATAGGTTAGAATCAAATTAAATAATGTGTTGTTATCTGAATTTTGATGTTTTAATTTCTTCAAAGATCCTCACTATTTTACATTTACAAAAGATAAACTCAATGTATTTTGTCCCTCAATATTGAATCGTGCAAATAAGTTGAAGTTATTTTTGAGTCTCACCTCTTCCGATTGGTGCCCGGTGGCCAGTGGTGACGTCAGGTTCACCGGTGTTGGAGCTGCACCCATGGATGGATGGTGGCGGACAAATGAAAATAATAACATCAAAATCACATAGTATAATCTAAAATGATATCCATTAGAAAGAGACTCTTTGTGAAATCCATCTATAGCCTGGACTGAGAGTGTTTGAGGTGTGCGGGGCAGAGACACAAATGGTAAAATAAAATCCAAATCAAATGATATGTCTTTGTCCCACACCATGCAAAGAAATCAATGGACAACATATTTGAATCGTATTACAAAAACCAGACACAAATATGCCGTATGTATATCATCACTCAATCCCAAATACGGACCATATACAGAATCATGTAAACACCAATTCTCGTGATGTCGACCAACTGTTCCACGCAATGAAAAGAAGCACTACTATGTTAGTGACGTATGCTAATACCACATCTGGACCAACAACAGGCACACGTCACTGAAAGAACAAACTTCAAAGACCAGCAAGTACCTGAATGCAGAGGGATTGATGTCCTAAAATGCGACGACCTTGTCATCCTGCGCACAACAATAGAAGGCCCCACGTTTAAGAAGCAAATCGAAAATAGCAGGTTGTATATCGGGGACGGTGTAAGAACCAGAGTGGAGGAGAGCGTTGGTGTAAGCGGGGGCGAACCGGGCGATGTTGGAAAACACAGAGTCCATCATCTGCCTTAGCCCTTCCCCCTTCGCAGCAGAGGCATGGATGCAGAAAGACATATTCATGGCCGCCCTTCTGGGAATTGATAGATGGGATGAAGAAGTGGCGACGTGGAATTGGCCGAAATCGGTGCCGCGTCGGGACGCAGTGGCCGTGGTCGCGGATGCTTGTCGCTGTCATTGAATTCAGCGGAAGCATAAGCGTCATTTCACGGCACAGCCACACAGCTGGATCTATGTGAGGCCCTCGCTGCTTTGCAGAGGAACGATGTGTAGATTCCTCAATGGTTGTGGTGCCTTCACCGAGGATATGTGATTCTGAGGGTCGGCAATGGAACAACGGCCCGACCGGGACATGGTGTCTCCCGGCTGCGAGAGCCCCGCTTCTGCAGCGAAAATTCAGGCCGTCAAAGATCCAGTTGTGTGGCTGCCTGATCTAGGAGAGGGTGTTGGGGCTGAGTCATCTTCCATCGAGTGGGGCAGCGTGAGCTCGTAGCTGTTGCCCATCTTTCATGGAGGCTTCAAGATTTCTCAACAAATAGAAGATGAGACGTGCAGACCATAGAGAGGCAGATGCCATGGGGAGCTGGGAATAAAACAATGCGTCTTTTGTCTCTTAAAGGGTAGACTATCTCGTCAGTTTCTGAAGACGGAGAGGAACAAATGTGTGATTAAATGACACAATTTTTTCGTGGAATTCATTTGCTAAAGTGGCAGATTCACTGAGTTGGATGGTACATGTGATTGCTGATGTGGGTAGCTTGCATGTTAAGAGAAATCAAGTAGTGGGGATGAACTATTTAAGTATTATAGATTCCGGTCACGACTAGATGAACGCTTCTCTTCATATCTTCAATTGGAGCTTCTCTCTTTGCCTCTACTCTTGTAGAACTTGTTGAATTTCTTGACCATGGGGCTTATCTCTTCATTGGTTACAAGGTTGTCATTTGATGTAGCGGGAGTGTCACTTGAAGCTTTGTAAGCACCGCTTGACTTGTTATGAAGCTCTTCTTTGTCTTTGAGTGACATCTCAAGCAACAATCCTTCCAATGACTTCCATAGGCTTGAGATCTTTGTAGTTTGGCATCATTTGGATCAATGTGCACACGGTGTCGTACTTCCCATCCAAGGCGCTAAGGATTTCTTGATGATGAATTTGTCGGTCATCTCTTCGCTTCCTAAGCCGACAATCTCATTGGTGATGAGAGCAAGCCTAGAGTACATTTCCGCGACTCCTTCACCATCCTTCATCTTGAACTTGTCAAGTTGACTTTGTAGCACATCCAACTTAGATTCCCTGATGGATTCGGTACCTTCGTGCATATCAACCAAAGTATCCCAAATTTCCTTTGCATTCTCAAGACGACTAATCTTGTTGAATTCTTCGGGGCATAGACAGTTGAATAGAATGTCACATGCTTGAGCGTTGTATTGCAACATCTTCAATTCTTCCGCGGTCGTGTCATGATCCGGTTCCTTTTCATCACCAAAGAATTCACCTTGCAAACCAACACGAACAACAGCCCATATGGCGGGGTTATGACTAAGAATATGCATTTTCATCTTATGCTTCCAACTAGGAAAGTTTGTACCATCGAAATATGGACCTCTACGGTGATAATCTCCCTCACTAGACGCCATACTCTCCTAGGTTGTGAAACCAATGCAATGGAGACCAAAGCTCTGATACCACTTGTAGGATCCAAAGTATGTCTAGAGGGGGGGTGATTAGACTACTTGATCAAAATAAAAATCTAGCCTTTTCCCAATTTTAGTTGTTGGCCAATTTTAACAATTGTAGCAAGTCAAGTACACCCTACACATGCAAGTCTAAGAGTATAGCAGCAGAAAGTAAAGACATGCACATGGAAGTAAAGGTGGGGAGAGGAGAATCAAACGCAATTGATGACACAAAGATTTTTCCCATGGTTCTGATAAGTGGTGCTATCATATGTCCACGTTGATGGAGACTTCAACCCACGGAGGGTAGCGGTCGCGAGAGTCCACGGAGGGCTCCACACGTTAGGGTGCACGAAGTAGCAACCTCGTCTATTCCATCATGGCTTCCGTCCATGAAGGACTAGCCTCACTATGGGTAGATCTTCATGAAGTAGGCGATCTCCTTGCCCGTCGAAACTTCTTTGTTCAACTCCACAATCAAGAAGAAGGAGGCTCCCAAGCGACACCTAACCAATCTAGGAGGCACCACCCTCCAAAAGGTAATAGATGTGGTAGTATGATGAATTCCTTGCTCTTGTGCTTCAAAAGATAGTCTCCTCAACACTCAATCACTCTCTCACAGATTTGGCATGGGTATAAGAGATTGATTGGATGGAAAGCAACTTGGGGAGGCTAGAAATAAGGATTCATATGGTTGGAATGGAATGTCGTGATCTGAACACATGAGTAGGTGGCTCTCTCTCAAAAAAATGGATGGGGCAAGTGTAAGTGTGTTGTGAGTGCTTCCTCTACGAGTAAGAGGTGGTGGAGGGTTATATATAGGCATCTCCAAAAATCCAACCGTTACAACATTATTGCCCAACTCGGTGAAACCGAAGTGAAAACTCAGTTGCACCGAATAGTGCAAAATGTGGCAACTTTGGGCTTTTCGGTGGTACCGATATACACAACTCGGTCCTACCAATTTTGGTCTGACTGATGCAGTTCCTCATCTCGGTGACACCGATTCACCAAACTCGGAAATTCCGAGTTTAGGAATTAGCTAACCAGAGAGTTGGTCACTGATGTCTACTACACAACTTGTTCTTCTATACTCGTGTTGGGCATCCAAGCACAGAGTTTTGTAGGACAGTAGCAAATTTCCCTCAAGTAGATGATCTAAGGTTTATCAATCCGTGGGAGGCGTAGGATGAAGATGGTCTCTCTCAAACAACCCTGCAACCAAATAATAAAAAGTCTCTTGTGTACCCAACACACCAAATACAATGGTAAATTGTATAGGTGCACTAGTTCGGCGAAGAGATGGTGATACAAGTGTAGTAATGATAGTAGATGTTGATTTTTGTAATAGTAACAATAAAAAACTGCAAGGTAGCAAGTAACAAAAGTGAGCACAAACGGTATTGCAATGCTTGAAAACAAGGCCTAGGGTCCTTACTTTCGCTAGTGCAATCTCTCAACAATGCTTATATAATTGGATCACGTAACCATCCCTCAACGTGCAACGAAGAATCACTCCAAAGTTCTTATCTAGCAGAGAACATAAGAAGAAGTTGTTTGTAGGGTACGAAACCACCTTAAAGTTATCCTTTCCGGTCGATCTATCCAAGAGTTTCGTACTAAAATAACACCATATGATACGCATCAACCAACTCTAATGTCACATACATACTCCAATGTCACCACAAGTATCCATGAGTTAATTATACGATACGCATCAAACAATTTCAGATTCATAATATTCAATCCAAAGAACCTCAAAGAGTGCCCCAAGATTTCTACCGGAGAAAGTAGGACGAAAACGTGCATCAACCCCTATGCATAGATTACCCCAATGTCACCTCGGGAATCCATGAGTTGAGTGCCAATACATAGATCAAGTGCTCTCAAATCCATAGAAGTATTCAATCCGGTAATAATGAAATCTCAAAAGGAAAACTCAATTCATCACAACAAGATAGAGAGGGGAAAACACCATATGATCCAACTATATTAACAAAGCTCGCGATACATCAAGATCGTGCCAAATAAAGAACACGAGAGAGGGAGATTAAACACATAGCTACTGGTACAAACCCTCAGTCCCGAGGGTGGACTACTCCCTCCTCATCATGGAGACCATAGGGATGATGTAGATGGCTTCCGGTGATGATTTTGCTCTCCGGCAGGGTGCCGGAACGGGGTCTAGATTGGTTTTTCGTGGCTACAGAGGCTTGCGGCGGCAGAACTTCTGATCTAGGGTTATTTCTGGGGGTTTCTGAATATATAGGATTTTTGGGCGTCGGTTTCACGCGAAGATGGGCCATGAGGGGCCCACAAGACAGGGCGTGCCAGAGGGGGCTGGCACGCCCTGGTGGATTGTGGCCACCTCGTGGCTCTTCTGGCCCTCCCACGAAGCTTCTAGTGCCTCTTTTGTTCCAAAAAAATTGTCAAAAAGTTTCATTGCATTTGGAGAACATTTATTTCTGCACAAAAAACACCACCACGGTAGTTCTGCTGAAAACAGCGTCATTCTGGGTTAGTTCCATGCAAATCATAGCAAAACCATATAAAATTGTTGTAAATATGGCATGAATACTTCATAAATTATAGATACGTTGGATATGTATTAGCATCCCCAAGCTTAATTCCTACTCGTCCTCGAGTAGGTAAATGATAAAAGAAAATAATTTATGAAGTGTGAATGCTAGCATAGTGCATACGTTTGATCAATGAGAATTTCAACCACTTTTCCTAGCACCATAACATCAACTCTTTCTCATAAAACTCATCATGATAAAGTAGCAACCAATTCACATGTTATGGTTCAAACAATGAATTCTCTTGAAACTTAACAACCTATGTTCATAGTCACCAAACAATTGCAATTCAACTTATTCCCAACAAAGTCTAAGTAAGAGCTCCACATACTCAATCATCATATAGTCTTCTATTATTGCTAGTACTCAAAACATATTCTTAGAACAAATGGCATCCATCGAACACAGAGAAAGATAGGGGCTTAATGTTTCGCCTCCCAACTCATTTATCATAGAGATAATTGTCAACAATAATAAGTCATGATCAAATATATTTGACTGGTCATATGTGCCTAGATCTTTCCCCACCACATGATGCTTTCCAACTAGAGAATAATTGAGGTTGAAATGAGAATGCATACTATTGACTCTTGCATAAAAGTAAATACTAAAAGGTAAAAGATAGGCCCTTCGCAGAGGGAAGCAGAGGTTGTCATGTGCTTTTTGGTTTTGTATGCACAATCCCTTAATGCAGAAGAACGTCATGTTATATTGCCCCTTATGATAGCAACCTTTATTACGCAGTCCATCGCTTTTATTATTTTGCCATCACAAGTTCGTACAATGCTCAATTTTCTCTTACACTAAATGATCAAACACATTTAGAAGCAATTTTTATTGCCTTTTTTGCACCGATGACAACTTACTTGAAGGATCTTACTCAATCCATAGGTAGGTATGGTGGACACTCATGGCAAGAAACTGGGTTTAAAGGTTTTTGGATGCACAAGTAGTATCTCTACTTAGTACGAATTTTTAGCTAGCAAAAGATCCTAAGCAAACACCACATGTTGGAGGATCCATAACAATATAACTTCTATGCAAATATACACAACCATAACTCATTACGTTGTCTTCCTTGTCCAACTTCAACTAATTTGCTCAAGTTTGAAAATAATTAATGGGTATTCACAATCATAGAAGATGTCCAAGATAATATATTTGTATGTGAAAGTTCTCTTCCTTATACTAATCATTCACGAATTGCTTGTATGACCAATATTGTGATTGTCAAGCTTCAAAAGATTTCACTTTCTAAACCCAATGTGAAGCTACTACTAGGCATGATATGAACATATAATTTCAACTTCATGGTATTCAATTCATTCAAGAATTTATTCATAGGATATAAGTGAAGCCCAAGAGTAAATGACAAGCTACGTACTCCAAAAAGATATAAGTGAAGATCAAGCGAGTAATTAAGTAAATGGGTAGCCATTTGAGAATTCTCTCTCATCTAAAAACTTTCATATCTAAGTATTTTATTAAAACATAAAGCAAAAATAAATAAAATGACATTCCAAGAATAGCACACATCATGTGAAGAAGCAAAAACTCAGGCTCAACCGCTACTAACCGATAATTGTTGATGAAGAAAGGTGGGATGCCTACTGGGGCATCCCCAAGCTTAGATGCTTGAGAATTCTTGAAATATTATCTTGGGATGCCTTGGGCATCCCCAATCTTGAGCTTTTGTGTCTCCTTAATTCCTTTTATATCACGGTTTCCCTAAATCTTAAAAAACTTCATCCACAAAAACTCGAAAAGAACTCGTGAGATAGGTTAGTACACATAATAATAAGTCCACACTTCTTGTACTGCCAAGACAAGTTGCACAATAATTTCCAAACATCATCTACTGTTTACTATCGTTTCCACAATTTATATCTACCAATACAGGCTATGGAAACTATAGGATAAGTAGATAACAAAACTATGACAGCAATCTGTCCAAACAGAACAGTCTGTAGCAATTTATGAAAACAGTGTACTTGTGTCACTCAAAAAATTATGAAAATTTCAGACGTGATAAGAATTTATATGAAAACACTGTGTAAAAATTTCAGAAATTTTCCATGTTCCAGTAAAATATGAAAATTCAAACACTACAGAGAAAGTTTCTGTTTTTACACAGCACACATCAAACATGCAATGCAAGCATCCTAAGGAAATTCTTGGAACTTTTTATTTAAAAACAAGATTATAAATAACAGCAATCAAATACTAACAAAATAAAATGACGCTCCAAGGAAAACACATATTATGTGATGAATAAAAATATAGCTCCAAGTAAGATATACCGATAGTGTTGAAGACGAAAGAGGGGATGCCTTCCGGGGCATCCCCAAGCTTAGGCGCTTGAGTCTTCCTTGGATATTACCTTGGGGGTGCCTTGTTAATACCCAAGATTAGGGTATTACCACTCCTTATTCTTCTTATATTGGCGTCTCAACCAAAACTTGAAAACTTCAATCACACAAAACTTAACGGAACTTTGTGAGAAGGGTTAGTGAAATAAGTAAAGATCATTCACTTAGGTACTGTCAATACAAGATTCATAATTGTTCTCAAATAATAACTACTGTATTCTACCATTCACATAATTTATATCACTGAATATAAGCTATGGGAACACTAAAACAAGCAAACTATGCATGCAAAACATAATCTGTCAAAAACAGAATAGTCTGTGAAGATCTGTAGTATAACCACACTTCTCTGTCTCTAAGAATTCTGAAAAATTAGGACAACCTGAATAATTTGTATATCAACACTTTTTTAAAATTTCATATCATTATCACTCTTTTGTAAAAAATTAAAATTCCTGTACTGGAGTCAAAAGTTTCTGTTTTGGTTCAGCATCAATTCTACTCATCTTGTGAGTCATCCCAAAGGCTTTACTTGGCACTTTATTGAAAAAAAAAGAAACAAAACATGATTAATACAGTATCTTAATCATGTGAACACTCAAAAACAGAAAGTAAAAGTGTTGGGTTGTCTCCCAACAAGCGCTTTTCTTTAATGCCTTTTAGCTAGGCATGATGATTTCAATGATGCTCACGTAAGAATAAAAATTGAAACATGAAAAAGAGCATCATGGATCACATGGCAAGCACATTTATGTCTAACCCACTTCATATGCATTGGGATTTTGTGAGCAAACAATTTATGGGAGCAAGAATCAACTTGCTTAGGAAGGCAAAACAAGCATATCTTCAAGACTTTCAACACATAGAGAGGAAACTTGATATTATTGCAATTCCTACAAGCATATGTTCCTCCCTCATAATAAATTTCAGTAGCATCATGAAGGAATTCAACAATATAACTATCACATAAAGCATTCTTTTCATGATGCACAAGCATAGAATTTTCATTACTCTCCACATAAGCAAATTCCTTCTCATTCATTGTAGTGGGAGCAAACTCAACAAAATAACTATCATGAGACACTTGATTGACATAACCACATTCAATATTAAAACCATGATGACAAGTTTCATGGTTACTATCACTCTTTATATATAGCATACATGTCATCATCATAATCATCATAGATAGGAGGCATGCCATCATCATAATAAATTTGCATATCAAAACTTGGGGGACCAAAAATATCATCTTCATCAAACATAGCATCCCCAAGTTTGTGGCTTTGCATATCATTAGCATCATGGATATTCAGAGAATTCATACTAAAAATATTGCTATCATGCTCATCATTCAAGTATTTCTCATCAAGTATTTTCATAATTTCTTCCTCTACCAATTGAGCACGATTTTCTGAATCCTTATTTTCACGAAAGACATTATAAAGACGATACAAATGATGCAACCTAAACTCCATTTTTTGTAGTTTTCTTTTATAAAAAAACTAGTGAAAAACATGAAACTAAAATATTTAATTGCAAGATCTAAAGATATACCTTCAAGCACTCACCTCCCCGACAACGGCGCCAGAAAAGAGCTTGATGTCTACTACACAACTTGTTATTGTAGACTCGTGTTGGGCCTCCAAGCGCAGAGTTTTGTAGGACAGTAGCAAATTTCCCTCAAGCAGTTGACCTAAGGTTTATCAATCCGTGGGAGGCATAGGATGAAGATGGTCTCTCTCAAACAACCCTGCAACCAAATAATAAAAGGTCTCTTGTGTCCCCAACACACCAAGTACAATGGTAAATTGTATAGGTGCACTAGTTCGGCGAAGAGATGGTGATACAAGTGTAGTAATGATAGTAGATATTGATTTTTGTAATAGTAACAATAAAAAACAGCAAGGTAGCAAGTAGCAAAAGTGAGCACAAACGGTATTGCAATGCTTGAAAACAAGGCCTAGGGTCCGTACTTTCGCTAGTGCAATCTCTCAACAATGCTAATATAATTGGATCACATAACCATCCCTCAACGTGCAACAAATAATCACTCCAAAGTTCTTATCAAGCGGAGAACATAAGAAGAAATTGTTTGTAGGGTACGAAACCACCTTAAAGTTATCCTTTCCGATCGATCTATCCAAGAGTTCGTACTAAAATAACACCATATGATAGGCATCAACTAACTCTAATGTCACCTAGATACTCCAATGTCACCACAAGTATCCATGAGTTAATTATACGATACGCATCAAACAATTTCAGATACATAATACTCAATCCAACACAAAGAACCTCAAAGAGTGCCCCATGATTTCTGACGTGGCATGAGACTGCGTCGGTATTTCCCCAAACACGAAGGGATGATGCAGCACAGCGACGGTAAGTATTTCCCTCAGTTATGAAACCAAGGTATCGAACCAGTAGGAGGATCACCACCACCTAATAAGCAGCCCCTGCACACAAATAACAAATACTTGCAACCCGACGCGAAAGAGAGGTTGTCAATCTCTCTACGGTAAAAAGATACATTAGGATATGATAGATAGGAGAGATAAATCTTTGAAGAACCGAAAATAAAAAGGGCAAATAAAAAGTGCAGCAATATATTTTTTTGGTTTTTGGTATAGTAGATCTGAAAACAAAGAGGCAAAAAGATAGATCGGAAAGAAATATGTTGGAAAAGTAGACCCGGAGGCCATAGGTTTCACTAGTGGCTTCTCTCATGAGTATAGCACACGGTGGGTGAACAAATTACTGTTGGGCAATTGATAGAAGATCAACTAATCATGACGATATCCAAGGCGATGATCATTATATAGGCATCACGTCCAAGATAAGTAGACCGACTCCTGCCTGCATCTACCACTATTACTCCACACATCGACCGCTATCCAACATGCATCTAGTGTATTAAGTTCATGGAAAAACGGAGTAATGCAATAAGAACGATGACATGATGTAGACACGATCTATTCATGTAGGAATAGACCCCATCTTGTTATCCTTAATGGCAACGATACATGCGTGCCTTGCTGTCCCTTCTGTCACTGGGAAAGGACACCGCAAGATCGAACCCATCACAAAACACCTCTTCCCATGGCAAGAAAAATCGGATCCCAACAAACACACCGCAAAAGTTTACATCAAATACTTCTCCAAGAGACCATTGTATTGAGAATCAAAAGAGAGAGAGGAAGCCATCTAGCTACTGCCTACGGACCCGTAGGTCTATGGTGGACTACTCACGCATCATGGGAGAGGCACCTATGAAGAAGATGAACCCCTCCGTGATGGTGTTAGATTGGATCTTGAGTCTTCTGGACCTTGCGGCGGCTGGATGTGTTTTTCATTGACTCCCCTAGGGTTTTCTAAATATTTGGGTATTTATAGGCATCAGAGGCGGTGGAGGGGGCCCCGTGGAGGGCGCAACCCAACAGGGCGCGCCGGGGGCCCTTTGGTGCGCCCTGGTGGGTTGTGGCCTCCACAACCCACCTATCTGGCACTTCTTTGGCCCACTGGGTGTCTTCTGGTCCAGAAAAAATCTCCAAAAAGTTTCGTCGCGATTGGACTCCGTTTGGTACTGATATTCCGTGAAGTAAAAAACAAGCAAACACAGCAACTGGCATTTTGGCACTATGTCAATAGGTTAGTCCCAAAAAATGATATAAAATTGCTATAAAGTGATTGTAAAACATCCAAGAATGATAATATAATAGCATGGACCAAGCAAAAATTATAGATAAGTTGGAGACGTATCAGCATCCCCAAGCTTAATTCCTACTCGTCCTCGAGTAGGTAAATGATAAAAACAGAATTTTTGATGTGGAATGCTGCCTAACATGTTCATCTCATTTTTTTTGTAGAATGGATATTTGGACTTTTAGATGATTCAAAGCAATACTCTAGTTTTAACATAATGCCTTCAATACTCAAGCATGCCAACAAGCAACCATGTCTTTCAAAATATCAACACTAAAGAAAGTTATCCCTAGCCCATCATGCTCAATCATTGATCCATTCATGAAACACACTCAAATATTAGCTACACCCAATGCTCAAGTATGATCATAGTGCCCCCTAGTTGGTGCTTTATAAGAGAAGATGGAGACTCAAAGTAAAAATAAAAATTGCATAAAGTAAATAGATAGGCCCTTCGCAGAGAGAAGTAGGGATTTGTAGAGGTGCCAGAGCTCAAAGTTTTAAATTGAGAGAGAAAAATATTTTTGGGTGGCACGCCTTTCCTGTCAACGAAAATGACAAAGTAGCTCACAATACTTTCCATGCTAGATACATCATAGGCGGTTCCCAAACAGAAAATAAAGTTTATTCCTTTTTCCACCATTCTTTCACATTCCATGGCGGGCCGTATCCACGGTTGCCTTCCATACCAAAACTTTCCAAGGAATTTATTATTTGACAAAATAAAGTTAATATTTTTCCTTTTTCATTTCGAGAATGGGCATCCCTATTACCGCCGCACTCTTGTGCAATGACAAGTGAATAAACACTCATCTTGAGAATAACACATCTATCATGGAAAAATATTGGACACTCCCCACCGTTTCATGAGCGGTATGAGCACACAAAATAGAAGTTTATTTTGAAAATTAGAGATGGCACATACAAATTTGCTTGGAACGGCATGGAAATACCGCATATAGGTAGGTATGGTGGACTCATAAGGCAAAACTTGGTTTAAGGATTTTGGATGCACAAGTAGTATTTGTACTTAGTACAAATGGAGGCTAGCAAATAGATTGAGAAGCAACCAAACCAAGAAACGAAAATTCACATAAGCGAGCATTGAGCATAACTAACACCGAATAATGCACCATAAGTAGGATGTAATTTCATTGCATAACTATTGACTTTCGTACTTGCATAGGGAATCACAAACCTTAACACCAATATTCCTACTAAAGCATAATTACTCACTAACATGACTCACATATTACTATCATCATGTTTCAAAACTATTACAAGGAATCAAGTTTAATTTGTCCAATGATCTTCATGAAAGTTTTTATTATATCCTCCATGGATATCTATCACTTTGGGACTAGTTTCATATATTGCCATTGCCTTTGACAAGCTCAAACAAATTTAAGTGAGGCACATGAGCATAGAGTTTTCATCTCTCAAAAAGGTATAAGTGAAGCATGATAGGATTTCTTCAAAATTTACTAACTCTCAAATTAATCTAAGTGAAGCATGAGAGTATTTCTAGAAAAATTTCCAAGCACACCGTGCTCAAAAAGATATAAGTGAAGCACTAGAGCAATTCTATAGCTCAAAAAGTTTAAGTGAAGCATATAGAGAAATTCTAACAAATCATAGCATAATTTTGGCTCTCCAAAATAGGTGTGTCCAGCAAGGATACAAGTGACAAACTAAGAATCAAAGCAAGCAAAGACTCAAATGATACAAGACGCTCCAAGCAAAACTCATGGTATGTGACGAATAAAAATATAGCTCCAAGTAAAATACCGATGGTCGTTAGAAGAAAGAGGGGATGCCACTCGGGGGCATCCCCAAGCTTAGTTGCTTGTTTGTCTTTGGATATATCTTGGGGGTTCTGTAGCATCCCCAAGCTTAGGATATTTTCACTCCTTATTCCTTCATCCATCGTGATCTCACCCAAAACTTGAAAACTTCAATCACACAAAACTCAACAAAATCTTCGTGAGGTACGTTAGTATAATAAAGCAAATCACTACTTTAGGTACTGTTGCAAACCCATTCATATTTTCTTATTGCATTATAACTACTGTATTTTAACTTTACCATGGCTCATACCCTTCAATATAACCCATAGATTCATCAAAACAAGCACACAATGCAACGAAAACAGAATCTGTCTTAAACAGAACAATATGTAGTTATCTGTAACTCTAAAAATTCTGAAAAATTAGGACAATGTAAAGAATTTGTTTAGAAACACTATGTTAAAATTTCAGCTCATGATCACGTTCCAGTAAAAAAATGAAAATTCGAACACTGGACACAAAGTTTCTGTTTCAGATTCAGCATCGCTTCTTCTCATCTTATGAATCATCCTAAAGGCTCTACTTGGCACAAACACTAAATAAAACAGAAAACACAATCATAATAGAGGCATAATTGTGTCAACACTCAAAAACAGAAAGTAAAAAGCAAAAATAAATTTATTTATTGGGTTGCCTCCCAACAAGCGCTATCATTTTACACCCTAGCTAGGCATAACACATAGTTTCAAGTATTGTCATCTTTGGTTTTGGTACATGTGTTTTTGTCAAGAGGTTTTGCAAATAAAACTTGGAACACATCATCCATAATGACCTTAGCATTATCAACTTGTCCCTTTACGTACCCCCTTTGATTCCCGGCCACAATCCAAGAATATTGTTGGTTTACATCATTGAAAACTTGTTGGATCATGTCTAAAACGGGGACTTCCTTTTTGAGATTCTCATCGAAAATTTGATTATTTCCAAGCAAATATCTCATCATGTAATCACTATTGTAGAGGATCTCCCCTATTACTAGTTTTTCACGGCTCATACCATAGAAACCAAAAATCTCCCTAGCTTCCCGTACTATGTGATCAAATTCATGCATGAAAACAAGGGTAGCTAACTTCTTAGCCTTGGGATTCTTAATGATGGGTTGCTCATAAAACAATCTTTGCAAGGTAGGATGGGTACGGATAAACCTATTTTCAAGTTTCAGAACTAGCGCTGAAATAGCTTCCACATAAGTTTTAGTTCTTTTCAGTATATGAGTGTCGGTGTACTAAAGTTTGGGTCTTTAGTACCCCATACTTGTGCACGGGCAGTCGAAGCCATGCCAGCGGCAAGGTCTGCCAGGAGATAACTAAGTACAAGCCCACGATTATCAAGGAGTATTTGAGACAATACTCAGAAGACAGAAGACCGAAGGCTGGAGCCCCGGCAAGATCTTGCTGGGATGGCTCGCAGCCCCGGCAAGGCTCGCACCCGGCAAGACCTCGCCACCCTGTCATCGCTCCAGCGCAGCGACCAGCTTGTCTTTTAGCTGTTGTCCTCCTGGTAACGTGTCAGGACGCTAACGGTGTTGGGCTTAAGCGGTGCTGATGGGACGACCCCTTTTCCCGTCCCCAAGAAGCTAAGGGACACCTCAACGGAGCATTAAATGCACTTGTCCTAAACCGTCAGTGTTAGGTATGATAACACTGTAGCTACTTTTACACCTCATGTATGCACGGTACGCCACTGTTGGTGACCCCTTCGAACGTATAAAAGGAGGCCCAAGGCGTAGTTACATGGGGGATCTTCTTCTGGCCCGTTCTGCATGTGTAGCTGCTGTGTACTGTTCACCACAAGCGCTCCTAGAACCAGGGCTTAAACACATCCAATATACTAAAGCAGGAGTAGGGTTTTACGCTTCTCAGTGGCCCGAACCTGGGTAAAAATCCCCTGTGTTGATCGTTGGATCTGCTCTTTGCGCGAGCCTTTCTCCCTGCCGAACCGTAAAGGGATCCACGCGATCCCATAGGTGTCGTTTCCCACATCTTTGGCGCGCCAGGTAGGGGGAGGGATTGCGTGAACCTGATCTGGTGATCAGCGCGCCAGTTTCTTCATCAGCTTCATCGCCATGGCCCCCAAGAAGAAGGGTTTCACGGCGGTTGGTCCATCCGCGTCCGCTGCACCTGTAGCCACACAAACGGGTGATGGTGTGGACGCGGGCGGAGGAGGCGGAGGCCTTGAGCCTCCACGACGTTCTGGTGGTCAAAGCCAAGCGAGCGGCGTCGTTCGCAGCGGCGACGGCCACCCGCGCGCCCCTAGATCTAGGGACGGAGCTGTGCTGCCCGCGGGCGGCGTAGCTAATTCCAAGGATGGAAGGGCGCCTTCTAAGACACCCACGCCGGCGCAAGCGCCGCGGCCTTCTCAGATCGCGCACGATGAACAGCGCCGCGACGTTGGTGGTACTAGGCGTCCCCACGAAAAGTCTCCTGAGCATCACCCTCGAGATGCACGGGACCAGCATGCATGCCAACATGTTGGTGGAAGCGGCGCGCGGTTGCGGGACCATGATGGAGCTCCTTCTAACACGGTTAGGAGTCAGAGCACCTCACGTTCCTCGCACCTGTCGCCGCCGCCTACACCAGCAGAAGCACTGGCGCGAGCACAGCTGCTCCTGAATTTTCCACCTACTGTGGACAAGCTCGACGAGTGGAGAACTGCTATTCAGAGCCTCGTCGGCCTCGCCAACGATGATAGGCCGCAGCAGGCGGAGCCTTCGCGGCGGCAATCCATCGAGCCGACGCGTGTCGCTGGCGAAAAGACGAGAGGCGCTACGACCACGGTGCACTCTCCTCCACGGCGGCAACAGCAGTCGCTGACTCGACGGATCGACGCCCGCGAGGACGATTCAACAGCGTCGTCTGGTCCGCGAACTCGTCGCGATCAACATCAAGTTCTTTGGGAACGAGGCAAAGAAGACGCTCGGACTACCATCGAGCGGCGGCGGGAAGCGCGCTATCAATTTGATAAGCGCGCAGGGCCTACTGTGGACAAGCCTACGCCAGGGTATCCTGTCGATCTACCCTATGAGGTGGGTTGTCCAGCGTTTACCCATGAGCTGCGGCGAGTCCAGTGGCCCAATTCCCGTACGTTCAAGCCAGAGGTCCCGGAGAAATATGACGGCAAGACCCATCCGTCGGAGTTCCTGAGCATCTACACCATTGCGGTGCAGGCTGCCGGGGCTCGCGACGACAAGATACTCGCCAACTACTTCCCGTTGGTGCTTAAGCCCAACGTCAGGTCGTGGTTGATGCATCTGCCGGAGAATTCTATTTCTTCCTGGGCAGACCTGTGTCATGAGTTTGTTGGCGCCTTTACCGGAGGCCACCAAGCTCCTGGCCAGGAAAGTGATTTACATCTCATCCCCCAGAAAGAGGGCGAGACCCTGCGCAAGTATATCCAGAGATTCAGCCGCGTACATCACAACATTCCAGACGTTCATCCTGCCGCTATTGTCAGCGCGTTTCATCAGAACGTGCACAACCGCAGAATGCGCGAAGAGCTGGCGATGAACAAAGTCAGGGATGTAGCCAAGCTCTATGCTCTGGCTGATAAGTGTGCTCGGGCTGAAGAAGGGAGGAGACTCCCCGGCGAAGATGTCGGCGCAGGAGTCGACTCCGACGACGAAGACGCCGCCGCCCAGGCAAAGAAAGGCCGGCGGAGTAACATGAAGTGCAAGAGCAAGGCCGTGCTTGCTGTCGAGGGATCCGGCAACCCCGACACCGCCAAGAAGGCAAAGGTTGACGACCCCGGCAAAGAGGTTGCCGGGTGCGCCTCCTGTCAGACCTTGGCGGCTGCCGACAAGCCAGAAGGCTCTGGCAAGCAGTACTGCAAGATCCATCGCACCAAGGGCCATGATCTCCAAGACTGCCGGCAAGTTGAGCAGCTTGTCGAGAAGCAGAAAGCTGAGTATGAGAGGCGAGACAAGGAGAAGGCCCAGGACGGTGCGAAGGGGTCCGGCAAGAAACGCGGTGGCCGAGGAGGTCGCCGCGGCAAGGCCAAACAACAGAAGGAGAGGCCCGCTCGAGGCCGTGACAAGGCAGAGGGGGGTGACGATGACAACGAAGAGGACAATGAGTCCAGCGAGCAAGAATTCCAGAAAGCTACAGACATGATGTGCATTGACGGGGGCGCCTCGTTGCATTCTTCCCGCCACCAACTTAAACAGTGGGCGCGCGAGGTTAATGCGACTGAGCCATCTGTCGGTGCCCAGAAGCCACTTAAATGGTCCAACACGCCTATCATTTTTGACACCGAGGATCACCCTGATCGCATAACTGCGGTCGGGTGTCTGCCATTGTTGGTTTCACCAACGATTTGCAACCTCAAGGTGACGAAAATGTTAGTTGACGGTGGGGCCGGCTTGAATTTGATCTCGCCCGAGGTGATCAAAAGGTTGTAAATCCCTGATGAAGATCTCGAGGAAACGGGCACGTTTCAAGGGGTCAATCCAGGGAGGAGCCAGCTGAAAGGTTAGATCACACTGCCAGTAACATTTGGTAGTGATCTGAACTTCAGAACAGTGAAGATTGTTTTCGACGTCGCCAAGATACCGTTGCCATATAATGGGATCCTTGGCCGCCTAGCGTTAGCCAAGTTCATGGCGGCATCGCACTACGCTTACAATGTATTGAAGATGCCCGGGCCGATAAGCGTCATCACTGTCAACTCCGACAAGAAAGACGCGCTTATCTCCACCGACCGGCTTTACCGGGAGGCAGTTGCAGCATCTGCCTCCAAGGCACTTGCTCCTGCCGCTGAAGCTCCCGGGGGGAAGAAGACCGGCAAGACCTCTCGCACTCACTCCGGCAAGCGCGCCTCCTCGGAGTGCTGCGCTCCCGTTGAGGATGTGCCAGAGAGCTCCACCGGCAAGAGCAAGAAGTCCAAGGCAGCTCCACTAGAGACCAAGAAGGTGCCCGCCAAGGAGGATGGTACCGGAGGAACTTTCACCATAAGTTCCACCCTCGATAACAAATAGGAAAGCTCGCTCGTTGCTTTCCTGCGGGCGAATATCGATGTGTTTGCATGGCAACCATCTGATATCCCCGGTGTTCCCAGGGAAGTAATTGAGCACCACCTTGTTGTCTGTCCTCATGCGCGGCCCGTCAAGCAGAAGGTCAGGAAGCAGGCTTTGGAGCAGCAATAGTTTATTGCTGAGGAAATCAAGAAATTGGAAGCGACAGGTTTGGTTAGAGGAGTGCTCCACCCAACATGGTTAGCCAATCCAGTTGTAGTGCGCAAGGCGAATGGAAAATGGAGGTTGTGTATTGATTATACAGACATCAATAAAGCCTGTCCAAAAGATCCTTTTCCCTTGCCGCGCGTCGACCAGATTGTGGACTCCACTGCCGGCTGTGATTTGCTTTCATTTCTTGATGCATATTCAGGGTATCATCAGATCTTCATGTCAAAGGAAGACGAAGAGAAGACCGCATTTATCACCCCATGTGGTATGTATTGCTTTTTACGTATGCCTTTCGGGTTGAAAAGTGCTGGTTCAACATTTGCAAGAGCGGTCCAGATTGGTTTTGAGCCCCAGCTACATAGAAATATGGAAGCTTATATGGATGATATAGTGGTCAAGATCAAGGACAAAGCAACACTCATACAAGACTTAGAAGAGACATTTGCAAATCTGCGCAAGATCAATTTGAAGCTCAATCCTGAGAAGTGCGTGTTTGGCGTTCCATCCGGCAAGCTTCTCGGGTTCTTTGTATCTCAACGAGGAATCGAAGCAAATCCCGACAAGATCAAGGCAATTGAGCAGATTGAGGCGCCAAGACGTGTCAAGGATGTGTATCGTCTTGCCGGCTGCGTTGCTGCTCTGAGTAGGTTCATCCCCAAATCTGCTGAGCGCGCCCTGCCCTTTTTCAAAATTTTGATAAAGGCAGGTCCAATGAAATGGACTCCGGAAGCGGAGGCAGCGCTGTAGGATTTGAAGAGGTACCTCTCCTCTCCGCCAGTACTAGTCGTGCCAAAACCACAAGAGCCGTTGCTACTGTATCTAGCGGCAACGAATCAAGTGGTGAGTGCTGCGTTAGTGGCAGAGAGAGAAGTTGATGAAGAAGCAGCAGCAGCGGCAAGACCGCCAAGCGACGAGCTGGGATTTCCCCCGGCAGAATCTGGTGCCGATAAGGCAGGATCTGCGCAGTCAAATGAAGCAACACAGAAGAAGAAGATGGTGCAGCGCCCAGTTTATTTTGTCAGCTCCCTTTTACAGGGGGCTAGGTCAAGATATTCTGGTGTGCAGAAGCTGCTCTTCGGCCTCCTTATGGCCTCGAGGAAGCTACGCCATTACTTTCAGGCACATGAGATCACCGTCGTCACTCGCTTTCCGTTGCAGCGGATTTTGCGAAATCCAGATCCGACCGGCAGGATTGTGGAGTGGGCTTTGGAACTGTCAAGTTTTGGTCTCAAGTTTGAAAGTACTTCAACCATTCAGAGCAGAGCTTTGGTGGAGTTCATTGCAGAATGGACCCCAGCACCGGACGAAGAGATTCCAGAGACAACTCTCCCCGGCAAGGAAACCAATCAAGAGTGGATCATGTATTTTGATGGGGCTTTCTCGCTGCAAGGCGCCGGTGCTGGCGTGCTGCTTGTCGCACCCACCAGAGAGCACCTCAAATACGTGATTCAAATGCATTTTCCCCGGGAGAGATCAACAAATAACACTGTAGAGTATGAAGGGCTGCTTGCCGGTCTCAGGATCGCGGTAGACCTTGGAATTAGAAAACTCATCGTCAGAGGTGATTCGCAGCTTGTCGTCAAGCAGGTGAACAAAGATTATCAAAGTCCATTAATGGAAGCTTATGTCGATGAAGTGAGGAAATTGGAAGAGCGTTTTGACGGTCTGCAAATGGAGCACGTTCCTCGTGTGGAAAACAGCATTGCTGATGACTTGTCAAAGCGCGCTGCCCTTAAGTTACCTGTGGAACCAGGAACTTTTGTGCTCCGATTGACTCAACCATCCGTAGCACCATCGATGGGACAAGAGAAAAGAAGGAAGTCGAGTTCCGGCAAGTATTTCCCGGCAGATCTCCCAGAGGCTGCCGGCAAAGAAGTTGCCGGGAATGACCCCAAGCTTGCCGGTGAGCGACAGCCTCCGGCAGGGCCTCAGGCTCTTGCCGTAGAGACAAACGCTCCCGCCGAGCTTGCTGGGGAGCGACAGGCTCCGGTAGGGCCTCGAGCCTTTGCTGTAGATACAAACGCTCCAACGGTAGAAGATATGCCTTTAGTCCTTGTTGTCGAGCCCCAGGCTCCAACATGGGCACAACACATCGTCCTTTTCCTTCAGACAGGAGAACTTCCCAAAGAGCAGGAAGAAGCGGAAAAAGTAGCCTGTCAGTCTAGTATGTACCAGTTTGTGGACAACGTTCTGTACAGAAAGAGACCGAACGGTGTGAAATTGAAGTGCATTCCTCGGGAGGATAGACTGGAGCTGTTGGCAGAGATTCATGGAGGCATATGTGGCTCCCACATAGGCTCAAGAGCTCTTGTTGGTAAGGCATTCCGGCAAGGTTTCTTTAGGCCCACTGCTCTCCAGGATGCAACTGCACTAGTAACCAAGTGTGAAGCGTGCCAGTTCCATTCGAAGAAATTGCATCAACTAGCTCAAGCTCTCCAGACAATCCCTCTTTCCTGGCCATTTTCGGTCTGGGGGCTCGACATATTGGGCCCTTTTCCCCATGCTACTGGGGGCCTTGAGTACTTGTACGTCGCAATCGACAAGTTCACAAAGTGGCCGGAAGTGGAAGCAGTGAGAAAGGTGACAGCACAGTCAGCCGTCAAGTTCTTCAAAGGAATAGTTTGCCGTTTTGGTGTGCCTAACAGGATCATCACTGACAACGGCACACAGTTCACGAGCCACACCTTCATGCAGTATGTCCAAGACCTTGGCGGCAAGATCTGTTTTGCTTCTGTTGCTCATCCAAGGAGCAACGGCCAGGCGGAAAGGGCAAATGCTGAAGTGTTGCGAGGTCTCAGGACAAGAACTTTCGACAAGTTGCGCAAGTGCGGAAGACGCTGGATTGATGAGTTGCCGGCGGTTCTTTGGTCAATCAGAACGACACCAAATCGAGCCACCGGCCAGACACCCTTCTCCCTAGTATATGGGGCGGAAGCAGTTCTCCCCACGGAACTCATATATGGGTCACCTCGAGTGCTCGCCTATGATGAGCTCGAGCAAGAGCAGCTGCGGCAAGATGATGCGTTGCTCCTTGAGGAAGATCGTCTTCAGGCTGCTGTGCAAGCTGCACGCTACCAGCAAGCCTTGCGCCGCTACCATACCCGCAAGGTTCATGCCCGAAGTCTTGAGGAAGGCGACCTTGTTCTACGGCGCATTCAGTCAGCCAAGAATTCCAACAAGTTGACGCCGAAGTGGGAAGGCCCTTATCGGGTAGTGCGAGTCACCAGGCCTGGCGCAGTCCGCCTGGAGACCGAAGATGGCGTTCCAATGAGCAACTCCTGGAATATCGAACATCTTCATAAGTTCTATCCATGAGGCGCGGTTGCCGGGTCCCCCGACAACCACCTTTTGTACGAGTCTTGCCGCCAAGGCATGTAATCCTTTGTACAAAGCCAGGCGCAGACCCTGTGCATAGTTGAATAAAGCCTAAGTGTTTTACAATTCTTGTCGATTTTCATGTTTACTTATGTGCATGTTTATCTGAGATATTGTATTACACTTGCTTCCCGTAAGCATTAACGAACCGCCAAGGTTCCATATCTCTATTTTCTCTTCTTTCTTTTTCTCAAAGGACAGAAGGTTCCCTCGCATGCAAGTTTGCCGGGGAGGAATGGTGGTATGGATACCGACAGGCGACGCTCAAGGTTGACATCTTGCCGGAAGAAATATAGCAACGAAAAGCTAAGTTGCAGAAACTTTAAACAAATTTTTGTTTTGTAAGGTTATTCTCCTTGAACGATTTCGATTTTTGTATGGAAAACCTGCACGCGAAGGAACCTTGGCACGATTGGATGCGCCCTTACTTTGTTTCGAGTCCGCTCAACAATTTAAGTGGCTGCACTGATAACGCCAAGGGATCTTGCCGGTAGCGGCACCACCAGCAGGCTGCTAAAGTCCCGCACCTAGCGCTCGCGGCAAGGTTGCGCGCGCCGGCAAGTTTCCAACAAAGCGTAGGGCATGTACCATACAAAAAGAAATCAGGCGAAAGGAAATAACATATATTCATCCAGAGCATATCAAGTTATATTACATAAATAAATGTCGCGATTCTAACATAAGGCAAAATTGTCTTTTACATGGAATGGTGGCGGCAACGAGAAGTAAAGCAGCTAATCCCGGCGATCGCCTTCAACCCTCTTGACTTGGCTTACCCTGTCAACGATGGGCGCGACAAGCTCCTCAAGTGCCTTGACGTCCACATCCTTCAGCAAGCGGTCGAAGACGTTGGAGAGGTTGATGCCGGGGTTCTTGTGCACCACTTGACGAGCACCTTGCGGAGGACAGCCTGGCAGAGCTTGCGTGATTCGCTGGCCAGATGGGTTGTTCGGTCAGAGTGAAGCTGCTCCAGGGCTTCAAGCATACGGTCAAAGAACATGGTTAGCTTGGCGCTAGTGGACACCCTGTCGTCAGAAGAATACCTGAAGCCTTGCAGGCCCATGGTGGACAGTTGTGCGGCAAGCTTCTCCGCAACGTCGACGAGCTTTTCAGTCCAGACCTGCACACCTACCACATAGTCATTATGTGAGGCGGCGGCGCTCTTGAGCAGGTCCCTCTCATCCTGGAGGTCTTTGATCAGGGTCTTCTCATGAGCCTTGGCGGTTTCAAGAGTTTCCTTCAGCGTGGTCAGTTTTAGCTCCAGATCGGCGATGGATTCCTTGGCTGAGGTGAGCTGCTGGGTCTTTTCGGACATGGTGATCTATATCTCCATCAAGCTATGGAGAGCCTTATCTCTTTCAGTTTTGAGTGTCGAGATCTTTTTGCCGTGATCCTCAAGATCCGCCTCTAGCCTCTTCGCCTTCTCCTCCAGCGAGTTCTTGGTGGTCTCTGCAGCTCTGGCAGCATTGACGGCCTCCTTTAGCTTGCCGGCGTGGTCTGTGACCAGAGCTTCGAGTGTCTCCTTGTGCTTCTGCTCCAGCTCTTGGGTCCGCTGCGCGACAAGCTTTCCGATCTCTTCGTCCTTGGCGCGGAGCTTGTCGGCAAGTGCTTTCTCGCGAGCGGTGAGGTCATCGTCATGAGCCTCAAGCCCAACACAGAGCTCTCTCAAGCGTGCCTCCTCTGCAGCGGCCTATTGTTTGGCCTCTTCCTGTGCCTTCTCAACGTCAGACTGCTACAAGAGGAGTTCGTTCCAGCTTTGGCTCAGCTGCTCTTGGCCCGTCCTCAACTCCTGAAAGGCCTCGGTGAACCAGGCTTGCGTTTCCTCAACGCGCTTCTGGAAATCTACCTCCGTTGCTTCAACAACCGCTGCCCTGGAGTCCAGTTTTTCTTTTCGGGTGCGGTGGAGTGCTTGAAGTTTCTGTAAGTTGCTGCTCATGGCCTGAAGGAGCTTCTCTTCTTCAGATTTGCTGCTGCTGGCGCGTGGCTCGTCAACGATCTCGAGCCCGGCAGCGGCGATGACGTCTTCGTCAAAGACTTCCCCTTCAGTTGGCACCCTGATGCTTGTCGTGCCTGGAATGCTGACAAACAGGTTGTCGCCAACCTTGAGGTACTTGCTCGACGAGGGGGCTTCGGATGTTGACGGCTGATCCTCAACAGCCGCCTCACTAGCAGCTGGGAGCTCCGTGGCTGGCGTAGCGCCTGGCGCTCCCGCGGCAGGAATGCCGTCAGTACGGTCACTGGTCTCCTCGTCGGCCCTCTCAGCAGACTTCTTGGCGGTTTCTTCCTGTGCGGCCTTGGCAGCTTCAGCGGCAACACTCTTGGCGGCCTCGGCGGCAGCATTCTTGGCGGCCTCTTCAACGGCAATCCTGTCGGCCTCGGCGGCAGCATCCTTGGCTGTTTCCTCGATAACAGCATCAACATCCATGTGCTCAGTCGAGGGAAGATCTGGAGACCAAGGAAACAAACAAGATAAGGCTGAGGAGGAAGTTCAAGAAGACAAAAAGAAAGACAAAGTGACAAGTACTCTGAGGCGAGCGGATTACTTGTGTCGAGCTGCTTAGGAGGGTTGCCGGTGCCTGTGCTTGCCGGCTCCTCTTCATCACGGTAAAGCTCGCTTGCCGAAGATTCATCTCTGGGCGGCGTAGTTGACGGAGGCGGTGCATCAGGGACGGCCCCCGTTGGTACCCCTTGTTGCCGCTCCACTCCTACACGCCCGGTGATGTTAGCAGTGAAGATGCATACCCCGGCACTTGCCAGCGGGAAGTGAGTAATGGGCTCAGTCTAGGGGCTGAGTCGGGGGCTGCGTCGTGGGCTGAGCTCCGGGCTGATGTTAATCAGCTCTGGCGCACCTGAGGTGCTTGCCGGTGGTTCATCACCCGTCGAGGTCTTCGCCCTCTTCGCTATCCTTTGCGCCAAAGTTTCTGTGTCATCTCTACAGAAACAAGGCAAAACAAATTAGTTAAGCAGAACCGAAATTCAGGGATTAAGAGATGTGATAGAGCTCTTACTCTTCTTCTTCGGAGCTAAAGGCAGAGAGGTCGAAGTCGACTTCCGCCGCGGCGTCTGGGGGAGGAGGGGAAGGAGCGGTCCTGGGTCGTTGGCTGCGGCGGGTTGCTGCGCAGCCTTGCTGGCAGCCCCTTTTCCGGAGGCTTCACCGCTCGAGGAAGGCTGGTGGGCAGAGGCATCAGAGGTGACTTTTCGAAGAGCACGCCTCTTCCTCGGCTCAAGAGCTGGGGGCTCCTCGTGCAATTCTTCCTCAGCTATGTCTTCAGAAGATGTGCCCCCGGCAGCAGTGCCACTCCGCTTCCCGGCAACCTCGCCCTGCCCGGCAAGATTTTCCTCCGACAGCACTTCGCCTTCGCTGGTTTCCCCTTCCACGAAACCAGCGCTGCCGGCCTCCGTGGCCAGATTTGCCTCCTCCGCCCTGCTGGCGATGTACGCCACCTCTTCATCAGTGGTGGGGCGGACAAGGTTTTCTTCTGCATGGATGGCCCTCTCCGACAGGTTATCAAAGAATTGATGTGCTTGCTCTGCGGATGGCTCGATCCAGGTCCCGTCAAGGCTGTGAGCGTCAAACACCGGCATCATAGCGATGATTGAGGCCAGAGCGGAGTTATTGCACAAAGGGACTATGCTTGCCGGCAGCCTGCCTACCGTATCAGTCCTAAAGAGTTTCTGGCAGAGAGCTGCATGCTGCAAGAACGTCAAATTATTATTCAGCCCAGGGCGCAGCCTCATGATGTCTGCCGCGTTCCGGAATCCCCAAGATGGCCTCCCTTTGTTCTGTAGAGAAGCGATGCATCGGCAAAGGAAATTGGCGCCTATCATCTCTATTGTGAGCCCGGCAGCTCTGAGGCGGTGAATCCTGGTAGTTGCGATTGTGAGCTTCTCATCGTTAGGATTGAGGGCGCTCCAGTCGTTGCCGCGCACCATCTTCGTTTGTTGCGGCAAGCAGGAGGACTGGACCTTTGTCTCTTGAATCCAGCACCACTTGGCCTGCCATTCATCCCACTTCTCGCGGTAGGCCCCGTCTGGGTATACTTCCTTGCTTCCTGGCCGTGGGATCCAAGCGATGGAACCAGAAAGGGCCTCACCCTTTTGGATGCGGGGAATGAAGTAATGGCGGAAAAGGGTTGTGCTAGGGACTACTCCGGCGAAATTTTCTCAAAGATGAGCGAAAACTGACATACACGTCACGGCATTCGGCGTAAAATCCAAAAGTTGGAAGCCGTATGTGAGCATGATGTCGTTGAAGAAATCAGAGAATGAGGGGCAGAGCCCGCAGTAAAAGTAATCGGCAAAGAAGTGATATTTGTCTGGGCCACCCCTGGAAGAACCTGGGCTCACAAGAGTTGCAGGATGCGCCTTCGTCTCCTTTGCCCACATACACTGGTACTGCTCCTTCAGTGTGCTCGCGTCGTGCGCCGGGGGGAAGACGGCGTGCTCCTTCCGCATCTTCGCCAGCTTGCTCTCCGGGACGGCTGCTTCCACCTCCTTGCCCTTGCTCGTCTTGGGCGGCATGGTGGTTATGGGGGCGGAGGCCGGGGACGGTGAGGGCGTGGAGGCGGCGGATGAATGGAGGGGCTCTGTTTCGGGCTCAAGGAAGAAGACAGCGGTGGTTCCCAGATTGGAAAAGACAGGAGGTAAATGAGCAGCGCCTCTGCGGATTCCTTTTTATGGGGAAGGCGCGGGGCAGCCTCTTTACTAATCAATATAATAGCGCTTTTGCGAGCGGCGGCTGTAACGGCCGCTCCGCCCACGTCTCCCACGTCGCGCATTCAACGCGCGTATTGGGGGGCGCAGTAAACGGAATGATTACAACAGTGAATTCCTGCCACGCATGCCCATGCACTGTTTGGGCCTAGCCCAACAACGCCTCGCACCATGTATGGCCCAGGCCCGGGGGCTCCTGTCGGTGTACTAAAGTTTGGGTCTTTAGTACCCCATACTTGTGCATGGGCAGTCGAAGCCATGCCAGCGGCAAGGTCTGCCAGGAGATAACTAAGTACAAGCTCAAGATTATCAAGGAGTATTTGAGACAATACTCAGAAGACAGAAGACCGAAGGCTGGAGCCCCGGCAAGATCTTGCCGGGATGGCTCGCAGCCCCGGCAAGGCTCGCACCCGGCAAGACCTCGCCACCCTGTCATCGCTCCAGCGCAGCGACCAGCTTGTCTTTTAGTTGTTTTCCTCCTGGTAACGTGTCAGGACGCTAACGGTGTTGGGCTTAAGCGGTGCTGATGGGACGGCCCCTTTTCCCGTCCCCAAGAAGCTAAGGGACACCTCAACGGAGAATTAAATGCACTTGTCCTAAACCGTCAGTTTAGGTATGATAACACTGTAGCTACTTTTACACCTCATGTATGCACTGTACACCACTGTTGGTGACCCCTTCGAATGAATAAAAGGAGGCCCAAGGCGTAGCTACAGGGGGGATCTTCTTCTGGCCCGTTCTGCATGTGTAGTTGCTGTGTACTGTTCACCACAAGCGCTCCTAGAACCAGGGCTTAAACACATCCAATATACTAAATCAGGAGTAGGGTTTTACGCTTCTCAGCGGCCCAAACCTGGGTAAAAATCCCCTGTGTTGATCGTTGGATCTGCTCTTTGCGCGAGCCTTTCTCCCTGCCGAACCGTAAAGGGATCCACGCGATCCCATAGGTGTCGTTTCCGACAAGGAGTATCATCAAGAGGCAAATTTCCAATGCAATTGAAAAATTCTTGGATAGTTTCTTTTCCTACAATGTTCCCTTGCCCCAAAACAAAAGTTTTAGCATCCAGATTACCAGAACGTCCAATTTTGGGAGTCCTACCATCATCTGTTTCTGCCATACCAAAATCACTCATTGTGACAAGCAAACAAGAGATCCGACGAGAAAAAGGCAAACTAAAAAGAGGGAGAATAAAACGGCAAATTGGTGAAGTGGGGGAGAGGAAAACGAGAGGCAAATGGAAAATAATGTAATTGCAAGGACATGAGATTTGTGATTAGGAACCTGGTAGAAGATGATGGTGTCTCCTCGGCGCCAGAGATTGGCACGTAGAAGAGACCGCTTCCTCCCCAGCAATGGCGCCAGAAACTCCTTTGACGTGGCTTGACACTGCGTTGGTATTTTCCCAAAGAGGAAGGGATGATGCAGCACAGCGACGGTAAGTATTTCCCTCAGTTATGAAACCAAGGTATCGAACCCGTAGGAGGATCACCACCACCTAATAAGCAACCCCTGCACACAAATAACAAATACTTGCAACACGACGCGAAAGAGAGGTTGTCAATCTCTCTATGGTAAAAAGATAGATTAGAATATGATAGATAGGAGAGATAGATCTCTCAAGAACACAAAATAAAAAGGGCAAATAAAAAGTGCAGCAATATATTTTTGTGTTTTTGGTATAGTAGATCTAGAAACAAAGAGGCAAAAAGATAGATCGGAAAGCAATATGTTGGAAAAGTAGACCCGGGGGGCGTAGGTTTCACTAGTGGCTTCTCTCATGAGTATAGCACACGGTGGGTGAACAAATTACTGTTGGGCAATTGATAGAAGATCAAATAATCATGACGATATCCAAGGCGATGATCATTATATAGGCATCACATCCAAGATAAGTAGACCGACTCCTGCCTGCATCTACCACTATGACTCCACACATCGACCGCTATCCAGCAAGCATCTAGTGTATTAAGTTCATGGAAAAACGGAGTAATGCAATAAGAACAATGACATGATGTAGACAAGATCTAGTCATGTAGGAATAGACCCCATCTTGTTATCCTTAATGGCAACGATACATGCGTGCCTTGATGTCCCTTCTGTCACTGGGAAAGGACACCGGAAGATCGAACCCATCACAAAACACCTCTTCCCATGGCAAGAAAAATCGATCTAGTTGGCCTAACTAAACCAAAGATTCAAAGAAGAAATACGAGGCTATAAGTAATCATGCATATAAGAGATCAAAGAAGACTCAAATAATATTCATGGATAGAAACTGATCATGAACTCAAAATCCATCGGATCACAACAAACACACCGCAAAAGTTTACATCAAATAGATCTCCAAGAGACCATTGTATTAAGAATCAAAAGAGAGAGAGGAAGCCATCTAGCTACTGCCTACGGGCTCGTAGGTCTATGGTGGACTATTCACACATCATCGGAGAGGCACCTATGAAGAAGATGAACCCCTCCGTGATGGTGTTAGATTGGATCTTGAGGTGTCTGGAACTTGCGGCGGCTGGATGTGTTTTTCGTTGACTCCCCTAGGGTTTTCTGAATATTTGGGTATTTATAGGCATCAGAGGCGGTGGAGGGGTGCCCGTGGAGGGCACAACCCATCAGGGTGCGTCGGGGGCCCCCTGGCGTGCCCTGGTTGGTTGTGGCCTCCACAGCCCACCTCTCTGGCACTTCTTTGGCCCACTGGGTGTCTTCTGGTCCAGAAAAAATCTCCAAAAAGTTTCGTCACGATTGGACTCCGTTTGGTACTGATATTCTGCGAAGTAAAAAATAAGCAAAAACAGCAACTGGCACTTTGACACTATGTCAATAGGTTAGTCCCAAAAAATGATATAAAATTGCTATAAAGTGATTGTAAAACATCCAAGAATGATAATATAACAGCATGGAACAAGCAAAAATTATAGATACATTGGAGACATATCAATTTCTACCGGAAAAGTAGGACGAAAACGTGCATCAACCCCTATGCATAGATTACCCCAATGTAACCTCGGGAATCTGCGAGTTGAGTGCCAAGACATAGATCAAGTGCTCTCAAATCCATAAAAGCATTTAATCCGGTAATAACAAAATCTCAAAAGGAAAACTCAATTCATCACAACAAGATAGAGAGGGGAAAACACCATATGATCCAACTATATTAACAAAGCCCGCGATACATCAAGATCGTGCCAAATCAAGAACACGAGAGAGAGAGACAAAAAAATTAAACACATAGCTACTGGTACAAACCCTCAGCCCCGAGGGTGGACTATTCCCTCCTCATCATGGAGACCATAGGGATCATGAAGATGGCCTCCGGCGATGATTTCCCCCTCCGGCAGGGTGCCAGAACGGGGTCTAGATTGGTTTTTCGCGGCTACAGAGGCTTGCGGCGGTGGAACTTCTGATCTAGGGTTATTTCTGGGGGTTTCTGAATATATAGGATTTTTGGGCGTCGGTTGGAGATGGGCCACGAGGGCCCACAAGACACCGGGGCGCGCCAGAGGGGGCTGGCACGCCCTGGTGGGTTGTGCCCACCTCGTGGCTCTTCTGGCCCTCCCATGAAGTTTCTAGTGCCTCTTTTGTTCCAAAAAAATCGTCAAAAAGTTTCGTTGCATTTGGAGAACTTTTATTTCTGCACAAAAAACAACACCACGGTAGTTCTGCTGAAAACAGCGTCAGTCCGGGTTAGTTCCATGCAAATCATACCAAAACCATATAAAATTGTTGTAAATATGGCATGAATACTTCATAAATTATAGATACGTTAGAGACGTATCAGTCACTGATTCTTGGTCGTACCGAAACCAGTATTGGTTCTACCGAGTTGCTAGGGTTTGGCTAGGGTTCTGTCTAGGTTAAAACTCGGTGGATCCGAATGGGAAAGTTGGTGTCACCGACTTTTGTCTTTTGGCTTTGGACAGAAAATATTTGTGGGAGAATGGATGAGTATTTTTGGTGACTAATATCTAAGCACTTGAGCAACCAGATCATCATAGATACCTCATCCCCTTTTAATAGTATTGGCTTTCCTATGGACTCAACTGTGATTTCTCACATAAAGTAAAATGTAGAGTCTTGTAGCTTGAAGCATGGCCAATCCTATTCCTTCCTTTCCTAGGGGAGGTTCTCCACTCAATCCTTTAGCCATCCCATCATTGAACTTTTTCCTGAGATACACTTGGTGGAAACATTAGTCCAATGGAATATATGTTGTTATTAATTACCAAAACCACCTAGGGAGAAGTTGTGCTTTCAATCTCCCCCTTTTTGGTAATTGATGACAATATATAGATCAAAGCTTTGATAAGAGATGTAATCAATGAATAGCATCATCGCTTTGAGAAGTATGTGATAAGCAAGAGCTCCCCCTAAATTTGTGCACTATTTAAAATTTGCGTTTGAATGCAAATGCACAATCGATTAGGAGTGTGGGTAACTCTTCCATATCACATACAACTTGGTGGTGCGCATAAATGATATGAATGGATTACAATGCACATAACACCAAACAAGTGAATGATCATCGTATAGGTATATCACAAAGATAGGAAATAGTTGCATCAACAAGCAAATTATATGATCAAACACAACTTAGTTTTAAACAAACGAGCGATAAACCAAATGTTTTTAAGAAGCAGAGAGTAACCAAAAGCAAACACACTCTCTCTCAAAGCCCTATGATCTATAACTTCTCCCCCTTTGGCAACAAGTTACCAAAAGTTCAAAGCTATAGAGCTAATCGTCTCTCTGGGCATGGTCTCCTCCATGAGATGATGAAGCAACTCCTGTAGTTTTCGAAGGAGTCGAGAGAAGAGCATCCGCAAATGCTTCGTCAGAAGTCCTCTGATGTGGTGGAGTAGACACTGGAGGTACTGGAGGAACTGATGCAGTTGTGGCAGGTGCTGATGAAGTAGGCCTCGTCCCTGGAGCTGGCACAGTAGGTGTCCTGGTCTTGGTTTAGAACTGAGTGCTGGTCCTGAGATGTGGACTGTCATCATCATCAGTGGAATGAGGGCTAGGCACTGCATCCACTTCCTGTTTGAGCTCAGTCATAGTCGTCGTGAGCTCATTAACCTTGTTGTTCAAAGTAGTAAACCTATCTTCCACAATCCTCTCAAGGCTTCCTTGGTTCAGCAAGATGTTTTTGATGTCCTTCTCCACCCCTTGGATGGTGCTGATAAGGTATGCCATTTGCTCGTTCTTCGTCTTGGGAACCTGAGCGCTAGTTGCTCTAGCTGCTTCTGCCTTTGCCTATGCAGTAGATGAAGTGGGATGACTGGGGTCCATCACCACAACATTATCTTCAAAATCTGGTCGAAGTGGCATGTGAGGACGATCAAGTGCATATACATTCTTCTCCGGCTTGGAGTTGATGAGCATCTGAATGTAAGGTGCATATCCACATGATCATTTCTGATCAGCAGCTGTCCTGTTGAATGTCTCTACAATCAAATCCATCACTCTACATCTGGTGTGGGTGTCTGTGGTGCAGTGATACGTCTCCAACGTATCCATAATTTTTGATTGTTCCATGCTGATATATAATCATTCTAGGTTACTTTTTGGGTCATTATTTACCAATTTATAATATTTTTGAGCACTAACCTATTGACCTAGTACCCAGTGCCAGTTGTTGTTTTCTGCATGTTTTTTTTACTTTTAAGGTTTATAGTACCAAACGTAGTCCAATTGGCATGAAACTTTTTGATGATTTTTTCTGGACCATAAAAAGACCTGAAAGCTTCGGAAGGAGGCCGGGAGGTGCACGAAGGCCCCACAACACATCAGGGCGCGCCGTGGGGGGCGCCCTGATATGTGGTGGCCCCCGCGTGGCTCTTCCGACGCCCCTCTCTGGCCTATAAATTCTCTAATATTGCAAAAAAAACCAGAAGCAGTCCCGAAACCCTTTTTCCGCCGCCGCAAGTATCTGTTCCGTCGCGAGGCCATCTGGAGCTCCGTTCCGGCACCCTGTCGGAGGGGGGATCGATCACGGAGGGCCTTTACATCAACCTTGCTGCCCTCATGATGATGCGTGAGTAGTTCCCACAGACCTACGGGTCGATAGCTAGTACCTAGATGGCAATCTCTCTATCTCTTGATCTTCAATACAATGGTCATCACATCTTTGCTTTGATCTATCCGATGTAATCCTATCGTGCGGTGTGTTTGTTGGGATCCGATGAATTGTGGGTTTATGTTCAGATTATTCATGAAAAGTATTTGAGATGCCTCTGATATATATTGTCTCTTAATTGCATGGTCATTATAGCTTCGTAATGCTCTCCGATTTATTGATGTGCTTTGGCCAAGTAGATTGATATTTCATCTGTGGGAGTGGTGCGTTGTGGTAGGTCAACCTGACGAGTTTCTATATCCTAGTGACAAAGTAGGGGATAAGATACTTCTTTGTGTTGTTGCTACTAAGGATAACACGATGGGGTTCATTCATATTGCTTGAGTTTACTTTGTCTACATCATGTCATCGTTCTCCATGCATTACTCTGTTTTATTTAATACTCTAGACGCATGCTGGATAGCAGTCGATGAGTGGAGTAATAGTAATAGGTGCAGGCAGGGGTCGGCCTATTTGTTTATGGACGCGAGGCCTATTTATACACATGATCATTGCCATGAAAATCGCATAACTATCTGCTTTTCTATCAATTGCCCAACAGTAATTTATTACCCACCGTATGCTGCCTACATGAGAGATGCCGCTAGGGAAAACTATGGCCCCCGGATCTATTCACTTATATATTTACAAACACTATTATTACCTCATTGCCTTTATTTAATTTTTATTTATTTTGCAATTTATATTTATCAACAATTATCTACACAACTCATTTGCTTGCAAATAACGAGATCAAGGGGATTGACAACCCTCTTGCCCGCGTTGGGTGCAAGTTGTTTGTTCAGTTGTGTGCAGCTGCTGAAGACGGTTGAGGATCAATATTCCTATTGGTTCGATAAACCTTGGTTTCATAACTGAAGGAAACACTTACCCACTTTGCGCTGCAATTACCCGTTCCTCTTCACGGAAAACCCAACGCAGATCACAAGTATCATGCAACATATTGATGAAGTACCCCCTGATCATCTTATCATCTCCAGACTTGGGCATTAAAGTATACCTCAAGATAGTGTTGGTGGTGGGTAGTCCTGCATGCAAATGATAGACAGAGCCAAGCTTGTGTGTGCTCACATAGGCTGGGATAGGAGTGTACATGTCAGTCATGGAGTTGTGACTCATCTTGGCTTCAGCGTAAACGTCAAGATCTCCTTCCTCTACCCGTGGGAATCCTAAGATGGTAGCCCACTCATCCACTATAGACTGATATCTGACTCCCTCAGTCATCCATATGATACGACCATCTGGGTAGAAATGAGCTGTGGTGTAGAACGACATGATAATCTCGTCATTCCAAGCTTGTATAGTATTGGCTTTCCTATAGACTCAATTGTGATTTCTCACATAAAGTAAAATGTAGAGTCTTGTAGCTTGAAGCATGGCCAATCCCATTCCTTCCTTTCCTTGGGGAGGTTCTCCACACAATCGTTTAGCCATCCCATCATTGAACTTTTTCCTGAGATACACTTGGTGGAAACATTAGTCCAATGAAATATATGTTGTTATTAATTACCAAAACCACCTAGGGAGAAGCTATGCTTTCACTTGTTTGTGAGACTATGCATTGTATGATGACTGTCCTAAATGGTCCCTAGTCGAAAGGGCTATGTGGACGCGCAACCGGTTAGACTAGCATATGACACGATGGATGGTCTGGTCTCACTAACCATGTAGCATTGGATGCTAGCCGGATAATATGGACTCAGAAAGATCTGGTCGGATTCGACGTAGTCGGATCCGAGTCAAGATAAGGTCTGAGTTGGACAAACCTGACTATGATACGCAGCGATAGGTAATCTTTGAGTCTCTAGTAGAACATACGTTCTATGTCCTAAGACCTGAGCTGACGCATGTACTCGGGATGGTGATAGACCTGCTTTGGGCCGACCAAACGCTACTCCGTAACTGAGTAGTTATAAAGGTAGGTTTCGGGCTTGTCCGGACCGATGCTGCGAGGCATGGTTGAGCAAGATGGGATTTTCCCCTTCGATCTAGAGAGATATGCTCTGGGCTCCTCGGGTGATCTGACCTGGATAAGCATGGCCATGTGATGAGGATTATGAGATAATCCGAAGTGTTGGTCGGTTTCACCGGAACGAGAAAGATGCCGTGCTGCAACAATGATGGCCATGTCGCCTTGTGCACGACAACATATATCGTGTGGCAAAGGGAACATAAGTGATGTACAGGTTCACCTAACCAGCTTCATCGGACACTTGGAGTCGGCATGCTTTGCTAGAGGCCGCTACCGACTAGCCGAGCCAGATGTGATCAGACTCGCAACCAAGTGAACGAGAACCTAAGGGGTCACGCTCTTAAGGGAAGGAACTATGATACGTCCATTTTGCATCATGATTTCCTACTGTTATTTTTAATATTTTCTGCATAATAATGCTTTATGGAGTAATTCTAATGCCTTTTCTCTCATAATATGCAAGGTTTACACAAAGAGGGAGAATGCCGGCAGCTAGAATTCTGGACCTGAAAAAGCATGGAGAATTATTTCACGGAGAATTCTAATGCCTTCATCATTTCACGGAGACACCTATTATGCACATCTCCAAATAAGCTGAACTTCACGGAGAATTATTTTGAAATATATAAATAAACACTGGAGCAAATAACTACCGGTGGGGGGCCACCTGGTGACCACAAGACACCAGGGCGCGCCAGGCCCCCCCAGGCGCGCCCTGGTGGGTTGTGGCCAGCCCGGCCCACCTCCGGTGCCCATCTTCTGGTATTTAAGGTCTTTTGACCTAGAAAAAAATCAAGAGGGGACTTTCGGGACGGAACGCCGCCGTTTTGAGACAGAACTTGGGCAGGAGCACTTTTGCCCTCTGGCGGAGCGATTTCGCCGGGGGAACTTCCCTCCCGGAGGGGGAAATCGAAGCCATCGTCATCACCAACACCCCTCTCATCTTTGGGAGGCCAATCTTCATCAACATCTTCAACAACACCATCTCCTCTCAGACCCTAGTTCATCTCTCGTGTTCAATCTTTGTACCGGAAACTCAGATTGGTACCTGTGGGTGACTAGTAGTGTTGATTACATCTCCTAGTTGATTACTATATGGTTTATTTGGTGGAAGATTATATGTTCAAATCCATTATGCTATTAAATACCCCTCTGATCTTGAGCATGAATATCATTTTTGAGTAGTTACATTAGTTCTTGAGTTCATGGGAGAAGTCATGTTGCAAGTAATCATGTGAATTTGATATGTGTTCGATATTTTGATGATATGAATGTTGTGATTCCCTTAGTGGTGTCATGTGAACGTCAACTACATGGCACTTCACCATCTTTGGGCCTAAGGGAATGAATTGTGGAGTAGTTATTAGATGATGGGTTGCTAGAGTGACAGAAGCTTAATCCCTAGTTTATGCGCTATTTCGTAAGGGGCTGATTTGGATCCAAATGTTTAATGCTATGGTTAGATTTTATCTTAATACTTTTCTCGTAGTTGTGGATGCTTGCGAGGGGGTTAATCATAAGTGGAAGGTTTGTTCAAGTAAGAATAGCACCCAAGCACCGGTCCACCCACATATCAAATTTTCAAAGAAGCGAACACAGATCAAGCCAACATGATGAAAGTGGCTAGACGAAATTTCCGTGTACCCTCAAGAACGCTTGCTTATTATAAGAGACCGTTTTGGCCTGTCCTTTGCCACAAAAGGATTGGGCTATCTTGCTGCACTTTATTCACCGTTACCGTTACTTGCTCGTTACCAATTATCTTGCTATCAAACTACCTGTTACCTACAATTTCAGTGCTTGCAGAAATTACCTTGCTAAAAACCGCTTGTCATTTCCTTCTGCTCCTCGTTGGATTCAACACTCTTACTTACTGAAAGGACTATGATTGACCCCCTATACTTGTGGTTCATCAAGGTTCTTTTCTGGCACCGTTGCCGGGGAGTGAAGCGCTCTTGGTAAGTGGAAATCGGTAAGGAAAAATTTATACTACGTGCTGAAATTTATTGTCACTTGCTATTATGGGAAACAATCCTTTGAGGGGTTTGTTCGGGGTATCTTCACCTCGACCGAAACCACAATTAGTTGCCCCTCAACGTACTACACCTAGTGAAAATATTGGTTATGAAATTCCTTCGGGTATGATAGAACAACTGCTAGCTAATCCTTATGCAGGAGACGGAACAGAACATCCTGATATGCATCTAATACATGTGGATGAAATTTGTGGATTATTTAAGCTTGCAGGTTTACCCGGATATGAAGTTAAGAAGAAGGTTTTCCCTTTATCTTTGAAGGGAAAAGCATTGACATGGTATAGTCTATGTGATGATATTGGATCATGGAACTGGAATCGATTGAAATTAGAATTCCACCAAAAGTTTTATCCTATGCATCTAGTTCATCATGATCGGAATTATATATATAATTTTTGGACTCATGAAGGAGAAAGCATCGCTCTAGCTTGGGGGAGGCTTAATTCAATGTTATATTCATGCCCCAATCATGAGCTCTTGAGAGAAATTATTATTCATAATTTTTATGCTCTGCTTTCTCATAATGACCGATCCATGCTCGATACTTCTTGTACTGGTTCTTTTATGAAGAAGACTATTGAATTCAAGTGGGATCTCTTAGAAAGAATTAAACGCAACTCTGAAGATTGGGAAATCGACAAAGGTAATGAGTTAGGTATTAAGCTAAAGTTTGATTGTGTTAAATCTTTTATGAATACCGATGCTTTTCACAAGTTTAGCACTAAATATGGACTTGACTCTGAGATAGTAGCCTCTTTCTGTGAATCATTTGCTACTCATGTTGACATCCCTAAGGAGAAGTTGTTTAAATATCATCCCCCTATTAAAGAAGAAATTAAAGAACCGGTCATAGCTAAAGATGAAACTATCATTTACAATGTTGATCCAGTTGTGCCTACTGCTTATATTGAAAAACCACCTTTCCCTGTTAGGATAAAGGAACATGCTAAGGTATCAACTGTGGCTTGAGACTGCGTCGGTATTTCACCAAAGAGGAAGGGATGATGCAGCACAACTACGGTAAGTATTTCCCTCAGTTATGAAACCAAGGTTATCGAACCAGTAGGAGAACCACGCAACACTATGTAAACGGTACCTGCACACAAAGAACAAATACTTGCAAACCGACGCATAAGAGAGGTTGTCAATCTTTCCACGGTAAAAACATAGATTAGATTGTAGTAGATTGGATAAATAGATCGCACAAGAACACAAAATAAAAGAAGCAAATAAAAAGTGCAGCAAGGTATTTTTGGGTTTTTGGAATAATAGATCTGAAAACAAAAGCAGCAAAAGATAGATCGGAAAGCAATATGTTGAAAGAGTAGACCCGGGGGCCGTAGATTTCACTAGTGGCTTCTCTCATGAGTATAGCACACGGTGGGTAAACAAATTACTGTTGGACAATTGATAAAAGATCAAATAATCATGACGATATCCAAGGCAATGATCATTATATAGGCATCACGTCCAAGATTAGTAGACCGAAACGATTCTGCATCTACTACTATTACTCCACACATCGACCGCTATCCAGCATGCATCTAGTGTATTAATTTCATGGAGAAACGGAGTAATGCAATAAGAACGATGACATGATGTAGACAAGATCTATTCATGTAGGAATAGACCCCATCTTGTTATCCTTAATAGCAACGATACCCCTTCTATCACTGGGAGAGGACACCGCAAGATCGAACCCATCACAAAGCACCTCTTCCAATGGCAAGAAAATCAATCTAGTTGGCCTAACTAAACCAAATATTCGAAGAAGAAATACGAGGCTATAAGTAATCATGCATATAAGAGATCAAAAGAAGACTCAAATAATATTCATGGATAGAAACTGATCATGAACTCAAAATTCATCGGATCCCAACAAACACACCGCAAAAACTCGTTACATCAAATAGATCTCCAAGAGACCAATGTATTGAGAATCAAAAGAGAGAGAGAAAGCCATCTAGCTACTGCCTACGGACCCGTAGGTCTATGTTGTACTACTCACACATCATCGGAGAGGCACCAATGAGGATGATGAACCCCTCCGTGATGGTGTTATATTGGATCTCACGGTTCTGGAACTTGCGGCGACTGGAAGTATTTTTCGTCGACTCCTCTATGGTTTCTGGAATATTTGGACATTTATAGAGCTCAGAGGCGGTGGAGGGGACTCTCGAGGCCACCACAACCCACCAGGGCGCGCCGGGGGCCTCTGGTGCTCCCTGGTGTCTTCTGGGCCCCACGGGCCTCCTCCCTGGTACTTCTTGGGCTCACTGGTTGTCTTCTGGTCCAAAAAATTCTCCAAAAAGTTTCGTCGTGATTGGACTCCGTTTGGTACTGATATTCTGTGAAGTAAAAACAAGCAAAAAACAGCAACTGGCACTTGGCACTATGTCAATAGGTTAGTCCCAAAAAATGATATAAAGTTGCTATAAAATGATTGTAAAACATCCAAGAATGATAATATAACAGCATGGAACAATCAAAAATTATAGATACGTTGGAGACGTATCAGCATCCCCAAGCTTAATTCCTACTCGTCCTCGAGTAGGTAAATGATAAAAACAGAATTTTTGATGTGGAATGCTGCCTAACATTCATCACATATTATTTTCTTTTGTAGCATGGACATTTGGACTTTTAGATGGTTCAAAGCAATAGTCTAATTTTGACATGAAGACTTTAATACTCAAGCATACCAACAAGCAACCATGTGTTTCAAAATATCAACACTAAAGAAAGTTATCCCTAGCCCATCATGCTCAATCATTGATCCATTCATGAAACACACTCAAATATTAGCTACACCCAATGCACAAGTATGATCATAGTGCCCCGTAGTTGGTGCTTTCTAAGAGAAGATGAAGACTCAAATTGAAAAAATAAAAATTGCATAAAGTAAATAGATAGTCCCTTCGCAGAGGGAAGTAGGGATTTGTAGAGGTGCCAGAGCTCAAAGCTTAAATTAAGAGAGAAAAATATTTTGGGTGGCATGCCTTTCCAGTCAACGAAAACGACTGAGTAGTTCTCAATACTTTCCATGCTAGATACATCATAGGCGGTTCCCAAACAGAAAATAAAGTGTATTCCTTTTTCCACCATTCTTTCACAATCCATGGCTAGCCGTATCCACGGTTGCCTTGCATACCAACACTTTCCAAGGAATTTATTATTTGGCAACATAAAGTAAATTTCTTTTTCATTTCGGGACTGGGCATCCCTATTACTATCATACTCTCGTGTAATGACAAGTGAATAAACACTCATCGTGAGAATAACACATCTAGCATGGAAAAAATATTGGACACCCCCTACCGTTTCATGAGCGGTACGAGCACACAAAAAGGAAATTCATTTTGAAAATTAGAGATGGCACATACAAATTTGCTTAGAACGGCATGGAAATACCGCATATAGGTAGGTATGGTGGACTCATATGGCAAAACTGGTTTTAAGGATTTTGGATGCACAAGTAGTATTTCTACTTAGTACAAGTGGAGGCTAGCAAATAGATTGAGAAGCAACCAACCAAGAAACGAAAATTCACATAAACGGGCATTAAGCATAACTAACACCGAATAATGCACCATAAGTAGGATGTAATTTCTTTGCACAACTATTGACTTTCGTGCTTGCATAGGGAATCACAAACCTTAACACCAATATTCTTACTAAAGGATAATTACTCGCCAACATGACTCACATATTATTATCATCATGTCTCAAAACTATTACAAGGAATCAAGTTTAATTTGTCCAATGATCTTCATGAAATTTTTTATTATATCCTTCTTGAATATCTATCACTTTGTGACTAGTTTCATATATTGCCATTGCTTTTAACAAGCTCAAACAAATTTAAGTGAAGAACATGAACATAAAAATTTCATCTCTCAAAATAATATAAGTAAAGCATGAGAGGATTTATTCAAAGTTTACTATCTCTCAAATTAATCTAAGTGAAGCATGAGAGTGTTTCTTCAAAAATTTAAAGCACACCGTGCTCAAAAAGATATAAGTGAAGCACTGGAGCAATTCCATAGCTCAAAAAATTTAAGTGAAGCATATAGAGCAATTCTAACAAATCATAGCATAATTTTGCCTCTCTCAAATAGGTGTGTCCAGCAAGGATACTTGTGAAAAACTAAATAGCAAATCAAGCAAAGACTCAAATAATACGAGATGCTCCAAGCAAAACTCATGATATGTGACGAATAAAAATATAGCTCCAACTAAAATACCGATGGTCGTTAGAAGAAAGAGGGGATGCCACTCGGGGCATCCCCAAGCTTAGTTGCTTGTTTCTCCTTGGATATTATCTTGGGGGTGCTGTAGCATCCCCAAGCTTAGGCTCTTTTCACTCCTTATTCCTTCATCCATCGTGATCTCACCCAAAACTTGAAAATTTCAATCACACAAAACTCAACAAAACCTTCGTGAGATCCGTTATATAATAAAGTAAATCACCACTCTAAGTACTGTTGAAAACCCATTAATATTTTCTTATTGCATTATATCTACTGTATTCTAACTTTACCATGGCTTATACCCTTCAATACAAAACCTAGATTCATCAAAGCAAGAACACAATGCAGCGAAAACAGAATCTGTCAAAAACAGAACAGTCTGTAGTAATCTGTACTCTAACAATACTTTTGTAACTCTAAAAATTCTGAAAATTAGGACACCGTAAAGAATTTGTATAGCAATACTGTGTTAAAATTTAAGATCATCATGCTCCAGTAAAAAATGAAATTTTTTGCACTGAAGTCAAAGTTTCAGTTGCATATTCAGCATTGTTTCTACTCATCTTGTGAGCCATCCTAAAGGCTTTACTTGACACAAATACTAATTAAAACATAAAAACACAATCATAACAGTAGCATAATTGTGTAAACACTCAAGAACATAAATAAAAAATGTGAAAATAAATTTATTCATTGGGTTGCCTCCCAACAAGCGCTATCATTTTACGCCCCTGGCTAGGCATAATGCATAGATTCAAGTGTTGTCATCTTTAGTTTTTGCTCCATAGGATGCTCTCATGATTGATTCATATGGTGGCTTGATTCTTGTTCTAGGTAAGTGTTCCATACCGTTTCTTAGTGGAAATTGAAATTTAATATTGCCTTCTTTTGTATCAATCACGGCACCTATAGTGCGTAAAAACGGTCTACCAAGTATAATGGGACAAGACGGATTGCAATCAATATCAAGAACAATAAAATCTATGGACACATTGTTCCTACTTGAAAGAATAAGAACATCATTAATTCTTACCAAAGGCTTTTTAATAGTTGAATCCGTCAAGTGCAAATTAAGAGAACATTCTTTAATATTGGTAAGACCAAGCACATCACATAGAAATTTCAGAATTGTGGAAACACTAGCACCCAAATCACATAAAGCAAAGCACTCATAATGTTTAATCTTGACTTTAATGGTAGGTTCCCACTCATCATGTAATTTTCTAGGAATTGAAATCTCTAACTCCAACTTTTCTTCAAAAGATTTCATCATGGCATCAACAATATGTTTAGTAAAAGGTTTATTTTGTTCATAAGCATGGGGTGAATTTATCATGGATTGCAGCAAAGATACATTCAATCAAAGAGAAACTATCATAATTAAAATCTTTGCAATCCAAAATAGTGGGCACATCACTAGTTAAAGTTTTGACCTCTTCAAACCCACTTTCGTCATTTTTTTTCATCAAGATTTTCACCCTTCAAAGCATTGGGACGCCTTCTAGCTAAAGTTGACTCTACTTCAGTCCCTTTATCATCAATTTTAATATTACTAAACAATGAATCAATAGAAGAACAACCCATCACTTTAAGATCTTCATCATTTTTATGAAAGCAATCACTAGAAAACGCTTTTTCTAAAAATTCTCTTTTAGCTCTAAGCATGGCGGTTCTTTTCTTACTTTCATCCATAGAAACATATAAAGCTTTAATTTATTCATCAATCTTAGGTGCAAAAGCTTTCAACTTGAGATTTTCTACATCATGGGAAATTCAATCAATGCTTCTAGACATATCATCAATCTTATTCAACTTTTCTTGTATCGTAGTATTGAAAACTTTTTCAGCATTGATAAATTCTTTAATATTACTCTCAAGATCAGAGGGGTTCCTATTATTATTGTAAGAAGAATTACCATAGGAATTACCATAATTATTAGAAGAATTTCCAGGAAAAAGCCTAGGATTAAAATTACCTCTATAAGCATTGTTATTAAAATTGTTTCGCGAGACGAAGTTCACATCTACGGAATCACTATTTTGCTCAATCAAAGTAGACAAAGGCACATCATTAAGATCAATAGGAGCATGTTTAGTAGCAACCAACTTCATAAGAGCATCAACTTTTTCACTCAAAGTACTAATTTCTTCAACCGAATTAACTTTTTTACTAGTAGGTGCTCTTTCACTATGCAATTGTGAATAATTTGCCATAATATTATCTAGCAATTTAGTAGCTTCACCCAAATTAATTTCCATAAAAGTACCACCCGCGGAGGAATCTAAAAGATTTCTAGAGACAAAATTCAATCACGCACAATTTTTTTTATGATCATCCAAAGATTTAAACCATGAGTAGGACAATTTCTTAGCATCAATTTCATTCTTTTCCAAGATTGTGCAGCATGTTCGTGCTCAAGTTTATTAAAATTCATTATTTGAGTTCTAAGGGAAATAATATTCGCGGGCGGAAAATACTTAGTAATAAAAGTATCCTTGCACTTATCCCAAGAATCGATACTATTGCGAGGCAAAGAAGAAAACCAAATTTTTGCACGATCCCGCAAGGAGAAAGGAAATTATTTCAACTTCACTATATCATTGTCCACATCTTTTTCTTTTGCATATCACACAATTCTACAAATGTGTTTAGATGGGACGCGACATCCTCATTAGGAGTACCGAAAAATTGATCCTTCATGACAAGATTCAACAAAGCGGCATTAATATCACAAGACTCCGCACTAGTGGCAGGAGGAGCAATCGGAGTACTAATAAAATCATTATTATTGGTATTGGAAAAATCACACAATTTGGTATTTTCTTGAGTCATCGTGACTACGCAAACAAGATTGCAAGCAAACAAGAGATCTGGCAAGAAAAGGGCAAATGAAAAAGAGGGCGAATAAAACGGTAATTTTTTGTGAAGTGGGGGAGAGGAAAATGAGAGGCAAATGGCAAATAATGTAAATTGCAAGGAGATGAGATTTGTGATTAGGAACCTGATAGATGTTGATGATGTCTCCCCGGCAACGGCACCGGAAATTCGCAAGTTGACGGGAGACTACTTTCGTACCTCCTCCCCGGCAACGACGCCAGAAATTCCTTTGACGTGGCTTGAGACTGCGTCGGTATTTCCCCAAAGAAGAAGAGATGATGCAACGCAGCTACGGTAAGTATTTCCCTCAGTTATGAAACCAAGGTTATCGAACCAGTAGGAGAACCACGCAGCACTATGTAAACGGTACCTGCACACAAAGAACAAATACTTGCAACTCGACGCGTAAGAGAGGTTGTCAATCTCTCCACGGTAAAAAGATAGATTATATTGTAGTAGATTGGAGAAATAGATCGTACAAGAACACAAAATAATAGAAGCGAATAAAAAGTGCAGCAAGGTATTTTTGGGTTTTTGGAATAATAGATCTGAAAACAAAAGCGGCAAAAGATAGATCGGAAATCAATATGTTGAAAGAGTAGACCCGGGGGCCGTAGATTTCACTAGTGGCTTCTCTCATGAGTATAGCACACGGTGGGTAAACAAATTACTGTTGGGCAATTGATAGAAGATCAAATAATCATGACGATATCCAAGGCGATGATCATTATATAGGCATCACATCCAAGATTAGTAGACTGAAACGATTCTGCATCTACTACTATTACTCCACACATCGACCGCTATCCAGCATGCATCTAGTGTATTAAGTTCATGGAGAAACGGAGTAATGCAATAAGAATGATGGCATGATGTAGACAAGATCTATTCATGTAGGAATAGACCCCATCTTGTTATCCTTAATAGCAACGATACATGCGTGCCTCACTGCCCCATCTGTCACTGGGAGAAGACACTGCAAGATCGAACCTATCACAAAGCACATCTTCCCATGGCAAGAAAAATCGATCTAGTTGGCCTAACTAAACCAAAGATTCGAAGAAGAAATACGAGGCTATAAGTAATCATGCATATAAGAGATCAAAAGAAGACTCAAATAATATTCATGGATAGAAACTGATCATGAACTCAAAATTCATCGGATCCCAACAAACACACCGCAAAAAGTCATTACATCAAATAGATCTCCAAGAGACCATTGTCTTGAGAATCAAAAGAGAGAGAGAAAGCCATCTAGCTACTGCCTACGGACCCGTAGGTCTATGGTGGACTACTCACGCATCATCGGAGAGGCACCAATGAGGATGATGAGCCCCTCCGTGATGGTGTTATATTGGATCTCGCGGTTCTGGACCTTGCGGCGGCTGGAAGTATTTTTCGTCAACTCCTCTATGGTTTCTGGAATATTTGGGCATTTATAGAGCTCAGAGGCGGTGGAGGGGACTCCCGAGGCCACCACAACCCACCAGGGCGCGCCGGGGGCCTCTGGCACGCCCTGGTGTCTTCTGGGCCCCACGGGCCTCCTCCCTGGTACTTCTTGGGCTCACTGGTTGTCTTCTGGTCCAAAAAAATCTCCAAAAAGTTTCATCGTGATTGGACTCCGTTTGGTACTGATATTCTGTGAAGTAAAAACAAGCAAAAAAATAGCAACTGGCACTTGGCACTACGTCAATAGGTTAGTCCCAAAAAATGATATAAAGTTGCTATAAAATGATTGTAAAACAACCAAGAATGATAATATAACAGCATGGAACAATCAAAAATTATAGATACGTTGGAGACGTGTCAGTTCGCAAAAGTAATATTAAAGCACCTAAGCCCTCTGAACAAATTAAAGTAGAACCTAGTGTTGCTATGGTTAAAGATCTCTTGGTAGAAAATATTGATGGGGATGTTATTTACTTCTGTGATGAAGCTGCTAGAATTGCCAAACCCGATGAAAAAGATAAACATAGACCCTTAGTTGGCATGCCTGTTGTCTCAGTTAAAATAGGAGATCATTGTTATCATGGTTTATGTGATGTGGGTGCTAGTGTGAGTGCTATTCCTTTTACCTTATACCAAGAAATTATGAATGACATAGCACCCGCCGAAATAGAAGACATTGATGTTACTATTAAACTTGCTAATAGAGACACCATCACACCACTTGGGATTGTTAGAGATGTTGAAGTCTTGTGTGGGAAAATAAAATATCCTACTGACTTTCTAGTTCTTGGTTCCCCACAAGATGACTTTTGTCCCATTATCTTTGGAAGACCTTTCTTGAACACTGTGCTAAGATAGATTGTGAAAAACAAACTGTCGGTGTTAGTTTTGGTGATGTGTCTCATGAGTTTAATTTCTCCAAGTTTGGTAGACAACCATGTAATAAAGAATTATCTAATAAGGATGAAATAATTGGTCTTGCTTCTATTGTCGTACCTCCTACTGATCCACTAGAACAATATTTGCTAGACCATGAAAATGATATGCACTTGCATGAAAGAAATGAAATAGATAAAATTTTCTTTGAACAACAACCTCTCCTAAAACACAATTTGCCTATTGAAACTCTAGGAGGTCCTCCTCCACCTAAAGGTGATCCTGTGTTTGAACTAAAACAATTGCCTGACACTTTGAAGTATGCTTATCTTGATGAGAAAAAGATATATCCTGTTATTATTAGTGCTAACCTTGTAGAACATGAAGAAGAAAGATTATTAAAAATTCTGAGGAAGCACCGGGCTGCTATTGTATATACTCTTGATGATCTTAAGGGCATTAGTCCCACTCTATGTCAGCACAAGATCAATATGGAACCTGATGATAAACCCGTTGTTGATCACCAACGTCGATTGAATCCTAAGATGAAAGAAGTGGTAAGAACTGAAATATTAAAGCTTCTGGAAGCAGGTATAATTTATCCCATAGCTGATAGTAGATGGGTAAGTCCCATTCATCGTGTCCCTAAGAAGGGAGGTATTACTGTTGTTCCTAATGATAAAAATGAACTTATCCCACAGAGAATTGTCACTGGCTATAGAATGGTAATTGATTTTAGAAAATTAAATAAAGCTACTAGAAAAGATCATTACCCTCTGCCTTTCATTAATCAAATACTACAAAGATTATCTAAGCACACACACTTATGTTTTCTGGATGGATATTCTGGTTTCTCTCAAATACATGTATCACAACCTGACCAAGAGAAAGCCACCTTTACTTGTCCTTTTGGAACCTATGCTTATAGACATATGCCTTTTGGTTTATGCAATGCACCTACTACCTTTCAAAGATGTATGAGTGCTATATTCTCTGATTTTTATGAAAAGTTTGTGGACGTTTTCATGGATGATTTTTCTGTTTACGGAACTTCTTTTGATGATTGCTTAAGCAACCTCGATCGAGTTTTGCAGAGATGTGAACAAACTAATCTCGTCTTCAATTGGGAGAAGTGCCACTTTATGGTTAATGAAGGTATTGTCTTGGGGCATAAAATATCTTAACGAGGTATTGAGGTGGATAAAGCTAAAGTTGATGCATTTGAGAAAATGCCATGTCCTAAAGATATTAAAGGTATTCGGAGATTCCTTGGTCATGCTGGTTTCTATAGGAGGTTTATTAAAGACTTCTCTAAAATTTCTAGGCCTCTTACTAATCTTTTACAAAAGGATATTCCATTTGTTTTTGATGATGATTGTGTAGAAGCCTTTAAAACAATCAAGAAAGCCTTAACTTCTGCACCTATTGTTCAACCACCTGATTGGAACTTGCCTTTTGAAATTATGTGTGATGCTAGTGATTATGCTGTTGGTGCTGTTCTAGGACAAAGAGTTGATAAGAAATTAAAAGTTATCCATTATGCTAGCAAAACTCTAGACAGTGCCCAAAGAAATTATGCTACTACTGAAAAATAATTTTTAGCAGTTGTGTTTGCTTGTGATTAATTTAGATCTTACATTGTTGATTCCAAAGTTATTGTACACACTGATCATTCTGCTATAAAATATCTTATGGAAAAGAAAGATGCTAAACCTAGACTCATCAGGTGGGCTCTCTTGCTTCAAGAATTTGATTTACATATCACTGATAGGAAAGGAGCCGAGAACCCCGTAGCTAATAACTTGTCTAGGTTAGAAAATATTCTTGATGACCCACTACCTATTGATGATAGTTTTCCTGATGAACAGTTAGCTGCAATAAATGTTTTTCAAAACACTCCTTGGTATGCTGATTATGCTAACTAGATTGTTGCTAAATATATACCACCTTGTTTCACATACCAACAAAAGAAAAAAAATTCTTCTATGATTTAAGACATTACTTTTGGGATGACCCACATATTTATAAAGAAGGGGTAGATGGTATTATTAGACGTTGTGTACCTGAGCATGAACAGGAACAAATCCTATGAAAATGTCATTCTGAAGCCTATGGAGGACATAATGCGGGAGATAGAACTGCTCACAAGGTATTGCAATTTGGTTTTTATTGGCCTACTCTCTTCAACGATGCCCGTAAGTTTGTCTTGTCTTGTGATGAATGTCAAAGAATTGGTAATATCGGTAAGCGTCAGGAAATGCCTATGAACTATTCACTTGTTGTTGAACCATTTGATGTTTGGGGTTTTGACTATATGGGACCTTTCCCTTCCTCTAATGTGTATACTCGTATTTTGGTTGTTGTTGATTATGTTACTAAGTGGGTAGAAGTTATTCCAACTAGTAGTGCTGATCGTAACACCTCCATTAAAATTCTTAAAGAAGTTATTTTCCCGAGGTTTGGAGTCCCTAGATATTTAATGACTGATGGTGGTTCACACTTTATTCATGGCACTTTCCGTAAAATGCTTGCTAAATATGATGTTAACCATAGAATTGCATCACCCTATCATCCTCAATCTAGTGGTCAAGTTATACTTAGCAATAAAGAAATAAAATTAATATTACAAAAAACTGTCAATAGGTCCCGAAAGAATTGTTCTAAGAAACGAGATGATGCACTTTGGGCCTATAAAACAGCTTATAAAAATCCTATGGGCATGTCCCCATACAAAATGGTATATGGAAAAGCTTGTCTATTGCCTCTAGAGTTAGAACATAAAGCATTTTGGGCAATTAAAGAACTCAATTTTGATTTCAAACTTGCCGGTGAGAAGAGGTTATTTGATATTAGCTCACTAGATGAATGGAGAACCCAAGCTTATGAAAATGCCAAACTGTTCAAAGAAAAAGTTAAAAGTTGGCATGACAAAAGAATCCAAAAGCGGGAATTCAAAGTTGGAGAATATGTTCTTTTGTAAAACTCTCATTTTAGATTTTTTGCAGAAAAGCTTCTTTCCAAATGGGAAGGACCATATATTATCAAAGAGGTTTATCGTTCTGGAGCTATCAAGATTAATAATGCCTAAGGTACTAACCCGAAGGTGGTCAATGGACAAAGAATTAAACACTATATCTCAGGTACGCCTATTAATGTTGAAAGCAATATTATCCAAACCATGACACCGGAGGAACACATAAAAGAAACCTTCTGGAACACTCCAGAATCCTGAAAAAGAGGAGGTACGTGATACGGTAAGTAAACGAACCCTGAAAATTCCGCAAAAATATTTTCTGTTCGTTTTGGAATATTACAAAAATTAGGAAAATAAGAAATAAACAGGAAAGCAACCGAGGTGAGCACGATATACCAGGGCGCGCCTTCCCTCCCTGGCGTGCCCTGGTGGGTTGTGCCCCCCTCGGGCACCTTCCCGACTCCGTTTTCCTTCCATATTCTTGCTTCCCAAGATAAAAAAAATGTTTATATATACCCCCGATTGTTTTGACCACCGCATCGCAGAAAAATCCCCTATTCTTGTTTCGTGTTGTGTTCCTATCAGATCTATCAAGCCAGCCATCATGTCTTCTTCCTCCTCCAATAACGTAGAATAAGATGCTTGGTTGATGAAGATGGAGCTGAAGAGAGAGGAGCCAAAAGAAGCCAACAATGAAGACAAGGGCAAGGAAGCTATGAGGGATCAAGCTCAAGAAGGAGGGCAATCCATGCCAACAGAAGAGGAGGAAGAAGAAGATATCCTTAGACCTTATTACAATCATCTCACCCCCACAGAAATTGAAGCTTTTAGGGCTTTCGAAGTGGTTCGTGTTCAGAATAAATTTCTCACTCGTGAAAATATTTTGCTAGAGGAGCACATCATCACCCTTCGGAGCATCATCCGTAAATTGGAGTACCTATTGAGGCTAAAGTGTGACACTTCATCACCACCACCTTCATCATCTCCACCACCAAAAGAGACTTGAGTACAAGAGTATGGGCACTCCCCTTGGCTTGTCCCAAGCTTGGGGGAGATGCCCCGGTATCGTATCACCATCACTTTAATTTACCTTTACCTATTTTAGTTCGATCCTTAGCTCTTTCGTGACCTAGTTGAATAAAAGTTTAGTATGATATATTTTCAAATGCTAGTTTCATGATCTATCTATCTATGTAATCGAGTGAGAGTTATATAATAAAGTTTAGTTTGAGATTTTGCTTCTTTACTTTCTTATTGCAATCAAAATAAAAAGGAAATAAATGAAAAGGATCATATGCTAATCTTATGGTAAGTAATGACATCACATAAGGAAAAGTATAAGTGGTAAAATTTATTGGAGATTGACAAACATAGCATTGGTCAATTATGCAATTCATGAAAGAATTAATAAGGGAAGAGAAGATTCACATGCAAATACACTATCTTGGACATCTTTTATGATTGTGAGCCCCCATTAAATATTATATGCCAAAATTGTTGACGTTGGACAAGGAAGACAACGTAATGATTTATGTTTGTTCATATTCACATAAAAGTTATATTGTCATAGATCCTTCAACATGTGGTGCTTGCTCAATATCTTTGCTAGCCAAAAATTCCGCACTAAGTAGAGATACTACGTGTGCATCCGAAAACCCTAAACCCAAACTCATGTTTTGGGAGTCCACCATACCTACCTATGGATTGAGTAAGATCCTTCAAGTAAGTTGTCATCCACTGGTGCAGCGACGTGCTATGCAAACGATTTTTAACCCCTTTTAGTGACGCGGTTTGAAACCGTCATCTTGCTAGTGTGGGCGATAGGGGGGGTCCATCGCACACGCTATACATCCCACACAGTTCAACACAAAAACTGTTTGCAATTTGGATTAGCATCACACACAGTTATTTCATGAAAATTGTATGTAATGTGTGATTCATTCCACACGATTAAAAATAAAAAACTGTGTGTGATGTAAATGCCATCACACACAATTGGATCCAAAAAACTGTGTGCAATGTGTGATCTTAACGACGTGTTAATTAGTCCTAAAATCAGCTAGACACAATCAATTTACTATGATCATCTTTTGATAATCAAACATAACGCAAAAATGCACATTCAAAATCCACTATATGATTTCTTTTCAAGCTTTGTCATACAACATACAAAAGTACAAACATACTATCTCACATCACATGACAGCCAACACATACAACTAGCAATCACATCTAATTACGTCTTAAAGCTTCATTAGTCTCTTGTTCATCGATGACATCAACTCCCAAACCTTCCTAGATTTCTTATTGTATCTCATCCTGAAAAACCAAGAGAAAAGGGTTACAAGGTCAAAAAAAATCCTTACACAGAGCAGGGATTCAGTGCCGAGGCTCATCTGCACCTTTGATCATAAAAAAATCAAAACAAATTCTAGAAAAAATCAAAAAATTCCAAAAACCATTTGCATGGTAGATAATTTGGTGCGTGAGGTTCGCTCCAAATTTTAGATCATTTGAACATCTCAGTGTCCCTCGGCAAAAAAGACAAATTTGGGGTCTATACATAAGTTTATTGTTCATGTATTGTTTTGACCCAATTTGTCTTTTTTGCTGACAGCGACTCAAATGTCCAAATGAGCTGAAATTTGGGGCATACCTCATGCACTAAATTATCTAACATGTAAAAAAAATTGGATTTTCTTAAATTTTATTTTTATTTTAATATTTTTTTACATTACATACTCAAGTATCCTACTTGAAATTACTTCTTACACTAGTTATGCTTATTTTTTTCAAAAAGTATAGCAATAGAAAGTTCAGGAGTTCACAAGAGAGATTTTGTGATTAGTTTGATGTCTTGAAGAATCTTGATGGATGAGAAGAATCAAGAATCGATTAGATGGCTAAAGACATCATACTTAGACATACAAAAAACAAGATTAGATTAGTACTATCCGGCAAGCTAGCTAGCAGCTAGCCTAGTGGATGGATTCTTGAAAAGAGATGCACGGGAAGCTAGCTTACATGGCCACGAACTGTACCTCCATGACGCTGCCTCTCGGGATGCATAACTTGTTGAAGCAGTTGTGCCACCGGATAGAGATCCCGGAGTTGTACATCCGCTTCGTGCTCGTGCTCGCGTCTACGGCCGACGACGAGCCTCGTGGCGTCCATGGCACCCGCTTCACGCACGGCCGCCCGACGCCGAGCGACCCCGCCGTGTCCTGCTCCTAGTCGGAGCTTGGAGCAGGCGCCGTCTGCCTCGCCGGACATGGCATGGAAGAAGTGTGTGTTATGGTCGTGGTTCTACAGGAGGTTGGATTAATGCTAGTTGGATATATGTGTGGATGTGGTAGAGTACGTGGTGAGGAAATAAGGCTAGATATTTTTCTTGGCTGTGAAGTATGGACGGATAGATTCATGCCATGTCATCGATCCAAGGCTTCAACCACTTCACCAATAAGAATTCAGTACACATATATGTGCTTTCTTGCCATTTGATTTTTGCCCTTACACCATCAAAATAATTGTGAATCCTTCTCAAATTTTTATTATAGTATACTGAGGTCTTATATTGACACCATGCCAAGTTTCATTTTTATTAGACATTATTTACATTTTCTAGAATTAAAATACCAATAAACTTCATGTTCATGGTTGATTCTTGCCACATAGATATTTGAATTTTATATTTATTTCTTGTATGAGGCACACACATATACTCACTACCCTAAATATGATTTTTCAAATCATTTTTGTATAATTTTTTCTGTACTCGTAGTTCAAATTTGAGTGTATCGGTTAAATGACTAGAAATGTAGTTAATGACACAAATATAGCAAATGAGCTCCGAAAAGTGCCAAATTTTAATGTGGAGGATTCTATTGTGTATCTTAACTATAGAAAAAAAATTCAAGGTCAAATGATAAAGGAAAACATAAGTTCGCCATCAATTTGGTGCATTCACTCTCGAAACCATGATCGTTCCATGGAGATTGTCAGATTTCTAAAGGATGTACATCAAAAAAATGTGAAACCTTATCAAATTTTTACCACATCATTGTGAGGTCATATCATGACACTATGCCAAGTTTCATATTTTTCAGACTTCACTTACAGTTTTTATAATTTCAATACCAATAAACTCCATGTTCGTGGTTGATTCTTGCCACATATGTCTAATAAATTTATATGCATTTCTTGTATGAGGCATACAAATATACTCAATACCCTAAATATGATCTTTCAAATCATTTTTGCATATTGTTTCATGCATTCGTAGTTCAAATTTGAATTATATCCATTAAATGACTCAAATATAGCAAATGAGCTCTAAAAAGTGCCAAATTTTAACAGGTAGGATTCCATGGTGCATGTTAAGTGTAGAAAAAAATTATAAGTCAAACATATCGCGCAAACCATTATTATTTGCAAAAATAATAATTTTCAGGAATCACACACGGTTCCATTTATGAAAGTGTGTGCGATGATAGGCTACATCGCACACACAATGAATGCAAAAAACATGTGCAAGGCATCACACACGTTTGCATTTTTAACACCGTGTGCAGTGATATGCTACATCACACACACACTGTTTACGAAACCTGTGTGCATGGCATCACACACGGTTGCATTATAAAAACTGTGTGCATGGCATCACACACGGTTGCATTACAAAAACTGTGTGCACGGCATCACACACGGTTGCAATGATATAGTACATCACACACACATCATTTGTAAAAACCGTGTGCAAAGCATCACACACGTTTAAGTTTTTTCAAACCGTGTGCAATAATAAACAACATCACACACACATTTTTTAGAAAAACTGTTTGCGCGACATCGCACACAATTATATTGTCGAAATGTGTGTGATGTTACGACATCACAAACGCTTTTTTCCTAATGTTACATCACACACGCTATGGTGTACATCGCAAACAGTTTTTTCGAAGGGTCTCTAATTGATGTGTCGTCTTTGGACCATCCTGCAGTAGTGATCGGTGCACTAAGACAATAAAAATTTCTTCTAAATGTGTTTGATCAATTAGTGTAAGAGAAAATTGAGCGTTGTACGAACTTGTGATGGCAAAGTAATAAAAGCGACATAATGCATAGTAAAGGTTGCTATCCTAAGGGGCAATATAACGTGACGTTCTTTTGCATTAAGGGATTTGGCATACAAACCAAAAAGCGCATGACAACCTCTGCTTCCCTCTGCGAAGGGCCTATCTTTTACTTTTATGTATTTACTTTTATGCAAGAGTCAAAGTATTCTTCCCTATTCCTTTTTACTTTTTCTTTTTGCAAGCATCATGTGGTGAGGAAAGATATAGGAACATATATTCAGTTGGATATGAGTGAGCATGAGTTATTATTGTTGACATCACCCTTGAGGTGAATATGTTGGGAGGCGAAACTATAAGCCCCTATCTTTCTATGTGTCCGGTTGAAACTTTTTGCTCATGGGTATGCTGTGAGTGTTAGCAATCATAGAAGATTAAATGATGGTTGAGTATGTGGACTTTCCAAAAGGCTCCGACATGAGACCCTTCCTGAAAATATGATGAATTGTCGTTGCAAAGCTGACTGAGAACATAGTTTGTTGGTTTTCAATAAGTTTTATGCTTTATACTTCTATGTTGTGATGAATTGTTACTTGTTCATGAGAAGTTATATGATGAAGTTATATAATAAAAGTTATATGAAAAAAGTCCTATGACAAAGTTTGTTGCTGCTATGATAATAATCATGATGCTACTATGTCCGTATTTTGTTTTTATCGACACCTCTCTCTCAAACCATGTGAACATGTTTTTCCATATCGGCTTTCGCTTGAGGACAAGCGAGGTCTAAGCTTGGGGGAGTTGAAACATCCATTTTGCATCATGATTTCCTACTGTTATTTATAATGTTTTTATGCATAATAATGCTTTATGGAGTAATTCTAATGCCTTTTCTCTCATAATATGCAAGGTTTACACAAAGAGGGAGAATGCCGGCAGCTGGAATTTTGGACCTGAAAAAGCATGTCAGAGACACATATTCTGCACATCTCCAAATAAGTTGAAACTTCGCGGAGAATTATTTTGGAATATAAAAAAAATACTGGAACAAATAACTACCGGAGGGGGGGCACCTCGTGACCACAAGACACCAGGGGGCGCCAGGCCCCCCAGGCGCGCCCTGGTGGGTTGTGGCCAGCCCGGCCCACCTCCGGTGCCCATCTTCTGGTACTTAAGGTCTTTTGACCTAGAAAAATCAAGAGGGGACTTTCGGGATGGAACGCCACCATCTCAAGGCGGAACTTGGGCATGAGCACTTTTGCCCTCCGACGGAGCGATTCCGTCGGGGGAACTTCCCTTCCGGAGGCGGAAATCGAAGCCTTCGTCATCACCAACAACCCTCTCATCTTTGGGAGGCCAATCTTCATCAACATCTTCAACAACACCATCTCCTCTCAAACCCTAGTTCATCTCTCGTGTTCAATCTTTGTACCGGAACCTCAGATTGGTACCTGTGGGTGACTAGTAGTGTTGATTACATCTCGTAGTTCATTACTATATGGTTTATTTGGTGGAAGATTATATGTTCAGATCCATTATGCTATTTAATACCCCTCAGATCTTGAGCATGAATATCATTTGTGAGTAGTTACCTTTGTTCTTGAGGTCACGGGAGAAGTGATGTTGCAAGTAATCATGTGAATTTGATATGTGTTCGATATTTTGATGATATGAATGTTGTGATTCCCTTAGTGGTGTCATGTGAACGTCAACTACATGGCACTTCACCATCTTTGGGCCTAAGGGAATGAATTGTGGAGTAGTTATTAGATGATGGGTTGCTAGAGTGACAGAAGCTTAATCCCTAGTTTATGCGCTATTTCGTAAGGGGCTGATTTGGATCCAAATGTTTAATGCTATGGTTAGATTTTATCTTAATACTTTTCTCGTAGTTGTGGATGCTTGCGAGGGGGTTAATCATAAGTGGAAGGTTTGTTCAAGTAAGAACAGCACCCAAGCACCGGTCCACCCACATATCAAATTTAGATATGTAAGAGTGTCGAACCCAACGAGGAGCACAAGGAAATGACAAGCGGTTTTCAGCAAGGTAATTTTTGCAAGCACTGAAATTGTTGGTAACAGATAGTTTGATAGCAAGATAATTGGTAACGAGCAAGTAACGGTATCGGTAAATAAGGTGCAGCAAGGTAGCCCAATCCTTTTGTCGCAAAGGATAGGCCAGAACAATCTCTAGTAATAGGCAAAGTGTTCTTGAGGGTACACGGGAATTTCATCTAGTCACTTTTATCATGTTGGTTTGATTTGTGTTCGCTACTTTGATAATTTGATATGTGGGTGCACCGGTGCTTGGGTGCTGTTCTTACTTGAACAACCTCCCACTTATGATTAACCCCCTCGCAAGCATCTGCAACTACGAGAAAAGTATTAAGATAAAATCTAACCATAGCATTAAACGTTTGGGTCCAAATCAGTCCCTTACGAAGTAGCGCATAAACTAGGGTTTAAGCTTTTGTCATTCTAGCAACCCATCATCTAATAACTACTACACAATGCATTCCCTTAGGCCCATGAATGGTGAAGTGTCATGTAGTCGACGTTCACATGACACCACTAAGGGAATCACAACATACATATCATCCAAATACCGAACACATATCAAATTCACATGATTACTCGCAACATGACTTCTCCCGTGACCTCAAGAACAAAGGTAACTACTCACAAATAATAAACATGCTCAAGATCAGAGGGGTATTGAATAGCATAATGGATCTGAACATATAATCTTCCACCAAATAAACCATATAGTAATCAACTACGCAAGGTAATCAACACTACTAGTCACCCACAGGTACCAATCTGAGGTTCTGGTACAAAGATTGAACACAAGAGATGAACTAGGGTTTGAGAGGAGATGGTGCTGTTGAAGATGTTGATGAAGATTGGCCTTCCAAAGATGTGAGGGGTGTTGGTGATGACGATGGCTTCGATTTCCCGCTCCGGGAGGGAAGTTCCCCCGGCGGAATCGCTCCGTCGGAGGGCAAAAGTGCTCCTGCCCAAGTTCCGCCTCGAGGCGGCGGTGTTTCGTCCCGAAATTCCTCCTCTCATTTTTTTCTAGGTTAAAAGTGAATTTATACTAGAAGATGGGCACCGGAGGTGGGCCGAGGAGGGCACAACCCACCAGGGCGCGCCCAGGGGGGCTGGCGCGCCCTGGTGTCTTGTGCCCACCAGGGTGGCCCCCTCCGATAGGTTTTTGCTCCAGTAATTTTTATTTATTCCAAAAATAATCTCCGTAAAATTTCAGCTTCATTGGAGTTGTGCAGAATAGGTATCTCTGATGTGCTTTTCTGGGGTCCAGAATTCCAGCTGCCGGTATTCTCCCTCTTTGTGTAAACCTTGCATATTATGAGAGAAAAAGCATTATTATGCAACAAAACATAATAAATAACAGTAGGAAATCATGATGCAAAATGGACGTATCATCCGGCGATCGGCTGTTCGTGGGAGATCACGCGAGGAGGAGACGGAGCTCGCGGACGCACTGCCCCAACTCTACTTCCAATGGACGGCACTGCACGTCTAGTGGTAACGATCTGTGATCCATCTCTGTAGCATGTTCTTGGATGTTTTGCGCGTAGGAAAATTTTAATTTGCATGCGATGCACCTACGGTAGAACCCAATAGTGGTATCAGAGCCTCTGCTATAGGTTTTGGATTCAAACCGGATGCATATTTGATATGTGGAGGCGGCAGATGAGATCTTTCGTCGTTTAGGAGATCGGCTATGTGCATGGTTGATGAGATGAACTGCACAAGGGGATCATTGAGGATATGTTTTCTGTCAATCGGAATCGATGAGGTCGTGACACAACCTACCCCTACCGATCGGTATCTGCCATCGGGGTTAACAGTGAAACGTAAATACGAATCGGATTCACGATGATCGATGGGACCGCTGTGTGCGTAGCACCGTATATTTCGTACACGATCACTCAAACCGGTAGAATGTGATTCTATGCATGACTTTGTTTTGCAGGTTTGATGTGAATAGTATGGCTCATATGTATGTGATGCATGTGTGTAATTTAGCATGACCTGTGTGTCATGATTGTCAGTCGACAGGAGCCAAAGTGTTGTCATTATAATGTATAACGACCTACGTGTTGACTTGTGATTCTCTATAAATTCATTACTAGTTGTAGTATTTGGAGGACAAAGATCAATTTTGAGGCTTTGGCGTCCCGGTGTGACGAACAAGATGGAGTTCCACCTGGTCATCGTAGTTGGAGCCGTACAGGAAGGACGTCCATGAAGGAGGCATACTATTTCACATATTTATGTTTATATGTGATTGATATTGCTTCTTGTTTCTATGCATGTTAAAATGGTAGAAAGATCCCTCGTTAATATCAAGCACATTGCCATTTTGGATGTTGCACCTTTGCACGTCATGTACGTCTAGTAGTGGGCTCATAAAATTGAGGTGCTACTAGGTGTCCTTGAACTGGAGGGTTCGTGTCGTACACGGACATGCACTGCATCAGGTTAACTTGACAAGGCTATCAAAATGGTTTTGGGCCTTGTAGCAAAGAAGTTCAGGATCCGGGGTATGAGATACGTACCCGACCGACAGGAGTCGTATAGAGATACGATTAGCAAGGAGTTGCTTACCGAATAGGCAAGTTGGCTAGCAGTGATGCTAAAGCTCACTAGTCACTCGCGCTAGACGGATCTTGAATCACTGAGAGTTTGCGGAGGGATGCTGACTTCAGTGGGAGTAGTTCTGTTTAAGGCTTGAATTACTCTACATAAACACATTGCTTAGTGATTGCATATTTTATGTTGTAGATCAATGGCACCACCTGCTCAAAACAACTTTGAGTTGAAATCAATTCTGGAAAAGGATAAACTGAATGGAACAAACTTTACCACCTGGTATAGAAATTTGAGAATTGTTCTCAAGCATGATAAAAAGGAACATATTATAGAGGATCCACTTCCAGAGGCACCTGGCGATAATGCTAATGCCACAACCAAGAATGCCTACTAGAAACTCGTTGATGAATCAAACGAGATCAGCTGCCTCATGCTAGCTTGTATGGAGCCCAATTTGCAACAGCATTTCGAAGATGTTGGGGCTTTCGATATGATCGGGACTCTCAAGAGCATGTTTCAGGTGTAGGCTAGGACCGAGAGGTTCAACGTCTGGCAATCCTTAATGGATTGTAAGCTGAAGGAAGGTGATCCACTGAGTCCGCATGTGATCAAGATGCTCGGATACGTGCAAGCTTTGGATCGGTTGGGCTTCCCGCTCTTGGATAAGTTGGCTACTGATGCAGTTCTGGGTTCTCTTCCAGCTAGCTATGGGACCTTCATCTTGAACTATCATATGCATGGCATGGATAAGAAGCTCACTGAATTGCATGGGATGCTCAAGGTGGTAGAGCAGGATATTAAGAAAGGCACGAATCAAGTGTTGATGGTGCAGAACTTGGCTAAGTTCAAAAAGAGTTGGTCCAAGAAAAAGGGTAAGGCAAAGGGCACGGAGAAGGTTGTCTACACCGCTGAGCCGAAGTCCGGACTGGACTCAAAGACCATTTGCTTTCATTGCAAGGAAACTGATCACTGGAAGAGGAACTATAGCAAGTGGCTTGCTGAGCATGGCAAGAAGGCCGGAAATGCTTCTTCAGGCAAAGGTACACTTGTTACATATGTTATAGATATTTACCTTGCTGACATACCTAGTAGCTCTTGGGTATTTGATACCGGATCGATTATTCATATTTGCAACTCGATGCAGGGGCTGGTAAGAACTAGGCATGTGGCACAATGGGAGATTGACATCGGGGTCGGCAACAAAGCAAGAGTTGCTGCGTTGGAGGTCGGCACGATGCAGCTCCAACTTCCTTCTGGATTTATTTTGGAATTGAATAATTGTTATTACATTCCTGCACTTGGTCAGAACATTATTTCTGCCTCATGCTTGATGAGTTAGGGTTATGAATTCAGTTTAAAGGACAATGGTTGTTCATTTTATTTGAATGGAATGTTCCACGGCTATGCACCCATTGTGGATGTGCTATTTATTTTGAATCTAGAAACGGAACCAGTCTATAACGTGAATGTCAAGAGGCATAAGCCTAATGAGATAAATCCTACATACTTCTGGCATTGTCGGCTTGGACACATTAGTCTGAAACGCATGAAGAAGCTCCATGACGATGGACTCCTAACTTCGTCCGACTTTGGGTCATTCGAGACATGCGAATCATGCTTGCTCAGCAAGATGACTAAGTCTCCTTTTGCACAGAGTTGTGAAAGGGTGTCCGAGCTGTTGGAGCTTATGCACAGTGGTGTGTGTGGTCCAATGAGCACAACGACCAGAGGTGGCTATCAGTACTTCATGACTTTTACCGATGACTTGAGTAGATATCGATATATCTATTTGATGAGGCACAAGTCAGAAACTTTTGAAAAGTTCAAAGAATTTTAGAACGAGGTTGAAAATCACCTCGGCAAGACGATAAAGCTTTTGCAATCAGATCGTGGAGGTGAGTACATGAGCCAGGAGTTTGATGATCATCTGAAAAGCTGAGGTATAGTACCTCAGCTCACACCTCCGGGTACGCCACAGAGAAATGGTGTGTCAGAATGGAGAAATCAAACCTTGTTGGAGATGGTCCAATCGATGATGAGCAAATCGGATTTACCCTTGTCATTCTGGGGATACGCTCTAGAAACTACAACTTTCACACTTAACTGGGTACCATCAAAATCCATAGACAAGACACCACATGAGATGTGGACTAGGAAGAGTCCTAGTTTGTCTTTTCTAAAGATTTGGGGTTGTGAAGCATTTGTCAAGCGACTCATGTCAGACAATCTTACACCTAAGTCAGATAAATGCATATTCGTGGGATATCTGAGGGAAACCTTGGGATACAACTTCTACAACCGAGAAGAGAACAAAGTGTTTGTTGCTCAGAACGGGGTTTTCCTAGAGAAAGCGTTTCTCAGTAGGGAAACCAGTGTGAGAGCGGTGTGACTCGAAGAAATTCGAGAGCCACTCGGGGACGACTTGGCTGGTGATAAGATCATACAGGAGTTGGTTAGGGAACCCATAGTGGAGTCGGCACCGGAGCCACTGTTGGGGAACGTTGCATGGGAAACAAAAAATTTCCTACGCACACGCAAGATCTATCCATGGTGATGAGCATCTACGAGAGGGAGAGTGGATCTACATACCCTTGTAGATCGCTAAGCGGGAAGCATTAAGAAACGTAGTTGATGTAGTCGAACGTCTTCGCGATCCAAATCGCAAGCCGTCCCGCGATCCAATCACGATCCGTCCCGACTAGCGCCGAACGGACGGCACCTCCGCGTTCAGCACACGTACAGCTCGATGACGATCTCCGCCTTGTTGATCCAGCAAGAGGGAGCAGAGAGGTAGATGAGTACTCCGGCAGCACAATGGCGTGGTGACGGTGGTGGTGGTGCTGTCCCGGCAGGGCTTCGCCAAGCGCAACCGAGACGATCTAGTGGTGAACAGATCTAGAGGGAGAGAGAGGCAGCCGTGGCTTTTCAGGTGAGGGGCTGCCCTCAAAACCTCTAGTATATATAGGAGGAAGGGAGGGGAGGAGGCAGCCCCAAACCCTCCACCAAGGAGGGATCGGCCGAACCAAGGGGGAGGAGTCCTCCCCCAACTAGGATTCCTCCTCCCACAAGGGAGGTGGAGTCCTGGGAGGACTCCCCACTTGGCCCTCCTCTCTCCTCTTCGCATGGGCCCTTAGGGGCTGGCTTGCCCAGCCCACTAAGGGTTGGTGCGCCACCTCTAAGGCCCATGTGGCCCCCGGAGTGGGTGGCCCCCTCCCGATGGACCCTCGGAACCCTCCCGGCACCCCCGGTACACTACCGGTGATGCCCGAACTTTTTCCGGTGACCAAAACGGGAATTCCTATATATCAATCTTTACCTCTGGACCATTCTGGAGCTCCTCCTGACGTCCTGGATCTCATCCGGGACTCCGAACAACCTTCGGTCACCACCATATATAACTCAATACTATCGAAACGTCACCGAACGTTAAGTGCGCAGACCCTGCGGGTTCGAGAACTATGTAGACATGACCGAGACACCTCTACGGTCAATAACCAATAGCGGGACCTGGATGCCCATATTGGTTCCTACATATTCTACAAAGATCTTCATCGGTTGAACCTCTATGTCAAGGATTCAGTTAATCCCGTATGCTGTTCCCTTTGTTCTTTGGTATGTTACTTGTCCGAGATTCGATCGTCGGTATCTCTATACCTAGTTCAATCTCGTTACTGGCAAGTCTCTTTACTCATTCCGTAATACAAGATCTCATGGCTAACTCTTTAGTCACTTTGCTTGCAAGGCTTATTGTGATGGTGTATTACCGAGTGGGCCCTGAGATACCTCTCCGTCACACGGAGTAACAAATCCCAGTCTTGATCCATGCCCACTCAACAGAAACCCTCAGAGATACCTATAGAGCATGTTTATATTCACCTAGTTATGTTGTGACGTTTGATACACACAAGGTATTCCTCCGGTGTCAGTGAGTTGCATGATCTCATGGTCATAGGAACAGATACTTGACATGCAGAAAACAATAGCAATAAACTGACACGATCATATGCTACGTTCATAATTTGGGTCTTGTCCATCACATCATTCTCCTAATGACGTGATCCCATTATCAAATGACATCTCATGTCTATGGCTAGGAAACCTTGACCATCTTTGATCAACGAGCTAGTCTACTAGAGGCATACTAGGGACACAATGTTGTCTATCTAACCACACATGTATTTGTGTTTCCAATCAATACAATTATAGCATAGATAGTAAAAATTTATCATGAACAAGGAAATATAACAATAACCACTTTATTATTGCCTCTAGGGCATATTTCCAACAGCACGAAGGTCGAAAAGGTTGCACAGAGTGCGTGGTGTGTTGTTGCTAGAAAGCAACAAGACAGCCACGTATGCAGAAGCGATGGTGAGCCTAGATTCCGAGGCATGGCTGGAGGCCATGAGATCCGAGTTAATATCCTTGGATGACAATCAAGTTTGGGACTTGGTTGATCCGCCGCCTGGCGTAATTGCCATTGGTTGCAAATGGGTCTTTAAGAAGAAAACCGATGTGAATGGAAATGTTCAGATCCACAAAGCTTGACTTGTCGCTATAGGTTATGGACAAGTTCAAGGAACTGACTACGACGAGACTTACTCGTCGGTAGTGATGCTTAAGTCGGTTAGGATCATACTAGCTATAGCTGCATATTTCGATTATGAGATATGGCAGATGGATGTCAAAACGGCTTTCCTTCATGGAAATTTAAAAGAGGTTGTATACATGATACAGCCTGAAGGTTTTGTCGATCCAGATAACGCTGGTAAAATATGCAAGCTCAAGAGATCCATTTATGGATTGAGGCAAGCAGCTCGGAGTTGGAATATTCGTTTTGATGAAGTCGTCATTGACCTTGGTTTCATCAAGAACGAACAGGACTATTGTTTATATAAGAGGTCTAGCGGGAGCTCGGTAGTATTTTTGATCCTGTATGTGGATGACATAATGCTGATCGGAAATGATGTTTCTATGCCGAACTCTGTCAAGGAATCATTGAATGGCATGTTTTCAATGAAAGACCTTGGAGAAGCAGTGTACATTTTAGGCATCAAGATCTATAGAGATAAATCGAGGAGGCTACTCGGCTTAAGCCAAAGCACGTACATAGACAAAGTGTTGAAGCGGTTCAACATGAGTGAGGCTAAGAAAGGGTTCTTTCCCATCTCACATGGTATAAGGCTAAGCAAGACTAAGAGTCCTACGACTTCTGATGAGCGAAACCGGATGAGCTGGATTCTGTATGCTTCGGCAATAGGATCCATCATGTATGCCATGCTATGTACATGGCCTGATGTTGCCTATGCAATAAGCTTAACAAGCAGATACCAGGCCGACCCAGGTGAGATTCACTGGGCAGCGATGAAAACTATCCTGAAGTACCTGAAAAGGACTAAAGAGATGTTCCTAGTTTATGGAGGTGAGGAGGAGCTTTGCGTAAATGGTTACGCTGATGCTAGTTTGCAAACCGACAGGGATGATTATCGATCGCAAACTGGGTTCGTGTATGTCATGAATGGAGGAGTAGTGAGATGGACGAGTTCCAAGCAAGATACGATGGCTGACTCCACAACAGAGGCCGAATACATTGCGACTTGTGAAGCCGCAAAGGAAGGTGTTTGGATTCGAAAGTTCCTGGAGGATCTTGGTGTGTTCCCGGGCTGGTCAAAATAGTTGGACCTTTATTGCGATAATTCAGGTTCCATCGCATAGGCCAAGGACAACACCACAAGACCAGGCACATAGACCGAAAATATCATTTGATACGAAAGCTCGTAAAGAATGGTGATACTAATTTATGCAATATTCATACGGATGCAAATGTTGTAGATCCGTTGACTAAGCCGCTTCAACAACCCAAGCATGAGGGGCACGTTAGAGCTATGGGCATTCGATGTCTATTTGATTGACTCTAGTGCAAGTGCGAGACTGTTGGAGATATGCCCTAGAGGCGATCATGTATGGTGATATTTCCTATGTGTTTATGAATAAAGATAGTACTTGGACATTATCAATGGTGTGTATTAACAAGTACGTGTCTTGTTTGTGAGACTATGCATTGTATGATGACTGTCCTAAATGGTCCCTAGTCGAAAGGGCTGTGTGGACGCGCAGCCGGTTAGACTAGCATATGACACGGTGGATGGTCCGGTCTCACTGACCATGTAGCACTGGATGCTAGCCGGACAATATGGACTCAGAAAGATCTGGTCGGATTCGACATAGTCGGATCCGAGTCGAGAAAAGGTCTGAGTTGGACAGACCTGACTATGAGACGCAGTGATAGGTCATCTGTAAGTCTCTAGTACAACATACATTCTATGTCCTAAGACCTGAGCTGACGCATGTACTCGGGATGGTGATAGACCTGCTTTCGGCCGACCAAACGCTACTCCGTAACTGGGTAGTTATAGAGGTAGGTTTCGGGCTTGTCCGGACCCATTCTGCGAGACATGGTTGAGCAAGATGGGATTTGCCCCTCCGATTAGGAGAGATATACTCTGGGCCCCTCGGGTGATCCGACCTGGATAAGCATGGCCATGCGATGAGGATTATGAGATAATTCGAAGTGTTGGTCGGATTCACCGGAATGAGAAAGAGGTCGTGCTGCAATAAGGATGACCATGTCGCCTTGAGCACGACAACATATATCGTGTGGCAAAGGGAACAGAAGTATGAAGTACAGGTTCGCCTAACCATCTTCATTGGACACTTGGAATCGACACGCTTTGCTAGAGGCCGCTATCGACTAGTCGAGCCGGATGTGATCTAACTCGCGACCAAGTGAATGAGAACCTAAGGGGTCGCGCGCTTAAGGGAAGGAACATGTGGGCTTTAGGATCCGTGCGAGGCCCAAGAGTTGAGCCCGCGACGGATGCCTATATATAGTGGAGGTGCGGCACACTTATTGAGTTGATCGCTTTGGTGTCGTCATTAGGGCTTTGCATGTGTTGCAAGTAGCCACCTTCACTCGCCACCAACTGTGTGATCGGATCTAGCAGTCCGCCGCACGGTGTTTGATACGTCTCCAACGTATCTATAATTTTTGCTTGTTCCATGCTGTTATATTATCATTCTTGGATGTTTTACAATCATTTTATAGCAACTTTATATCATTTTTTGGGACTAACCTATTGACATAGTGCCAAAGTGCTAGTTGCTATTTTTGCTTGTTTTTTTACTTCGCAGAATATCAATACCAAACGGAGTCTAATCGCGACGAAACTTTTTGGAGATTTTTTTTGGGCCAGAAGACATCCAGTGGGCCAAAGAAGTGCCAGAGGGGAGGGTCGAGGAGACCACAACCCACCAAGGCGCGCCAGAGGCCCCGGGCACGCCCTGATGGGTTGTGCCCTCCTCGGGACCCCTCTCCACCGCCTCTGACGCCTATAAATTCCCAAATGTTCCAGAAACCCTAGAGGAGTCGACGAAAAACACATCCAGCCGCCGCAAGTTCCAGAAACTTGAGATCCAATCTAACACCATCACGGAGGGGTTCATCATCCTCATTGGTGCCTCTCCGATGATGCGTGAGTAGTCCACCATAGACCTACGGGTCCGTAGGCAGTAGCTAGATGGCTTCCTCTCTCTCTCTTTTGATTCTCAATACAATGGTCTCTTGGAGATCTATTTGATGTAAACTTTTGCGGTGTGTTTGTTGGGATCCGATGAATTTTGAGTTCATGATCAGTTTCTATCCATGAATATTATTTGAGTCTTCTTTGATCTCTTATATGCATGATTACTTATAACACATACCTAGTTCAATCTCGTTACAGGCAATCTCTTTACTCTTTCCGTAATACAAGATCCCGTGACTAAACTCATTAGTCACATGCTTGCAAGCTTCTTGTGATGTTGTATTACTGAGAGGGCCCATAGATATCTCTCTGTCACACGGAGTGACAAATCTCAGTGTCTATCCATGCCAACCCAACAGACACCTTCGGAAATACCTGTAGAGCACCTTTATGATCACCCAGTTATGAAGTGACGTTTGGATACACACTAAGTATTCTTCCGGTGTCAGGGAGTTGCACGATCTCATGGTCTAAGGAACAGATACTTGACATGAAGAAAGCTATAGCAATTAAACTTTAATGACACGATCATATGCTAAGCTTACGGTTGGGTCTTGTCCATCACATCATTCTCCTAATGATGTGATCCCGTTATCAAATGACAACTCATGTCTATGGTTGGGAAACCTTAACCATCTTTGATCAATGAGCTAGTCTAGTATATGCTCACTAGGGACACGGTATTGTTTATGTATCCCCATGTGTATTTAAGTTTTCGGTCAATACAATTCTAGAATGAATAATAAACAATTATCATGAATAAGAAAATATGATAATAACCATTTATTATTGCATCTAGGGCATATTTCCAGCAAGAAGCGACCACACTCTAGACGATGGCTTGACGTGCTGGCGGCGGCAGACTTTTGTGGGCGACGGCGATCTGATTGGCCGGAGGGCCGGCGACGAAGACCTGATGTGTGGAAGGGGTAGCGACAACTGGGCCTGCTGGGGGTGGCGGATCTGCTGGAAGGCAGTAGTGGCCTGATCTGCTGGAGGGGCGGTAGCGACCATGCTTGCTTGGCATGACAACGATCTGATCTCACTGGCAAGCAGGGGGACGATGGGTTCTTTCGATTCTCCCTCAATTAATATTAGGATTAGCATCACGCACTTCTTGAGCCAACTAGTATTTCATTAGCATTAATCCGGACTTTAGTGCTTAGAGTTAGCTGGTTATTCTTTTCTATGTGTAAGATGTGTTTTGGTGCAAGAAGAGATAGTTTGTATCATACCAAGTATTTGTCTCATCATCAAATCACTATAGATGTCATAGAAAATGCAGATTGAAAAAACTGTAAATTTCTATGCATTTGAGAGGTGAGGAGAACCAAAACCCATTACATTCCGTCTCTACAACGAGACACTGAAAGGTCATCATTCCAGTCTACCTATCATCCTCAACCAAACACAAAAATGGAACCGACCCATTCCCATGAAATGTAACTATTACATTCCATTCCACTTCGTGCCCCAACCAAACACACTTGGACCATGTTCCTCGTAGCAACTCTAGAAGAGATATTGGCATGACTATCTTGATAATCTGATAATAGTTAATATAATAATTTTAGGCTAAAATGGCACTCTAGCGGTAATTGCATCCAACCTCAAATCACCATAATTTATGAAGGGTGCTTCATATCGAGCCCGCGAGCCTCCATATTTGGACGCTCGTTGTGTTGTTTGAAGCGCGCTTCATCCAACAACTGCTCGTGTGGGGGAAAGTTCCACCCCAATTTGCAGCCTTTCATGTGGCCATCTCCTCTCTTTGCCAATGATGTAGACGGCCATGGCACCGGGAAGCGTGGCAATTAATGATAGTCATCGCATGCCAAGTGTATGTGGCCACTCTCAACACATTTTTCCTGTCGCCCAACTGCCGCACCGCGCCTATAATAAAAATGTCCCATGGGTGAATGGCTCAAAACCTCTACTTCCAACAACGCTGCCCTAGCCTCTTTGTTCCTCCTTGTCGCCATGATGCTCCCCCAACGACTGGGCTAGGTGTCAGGAGGAGTGGATAGTTATCTACTACCACCGTCTAAGTCTAGGTTAGAACTATTTTTTGCGAAAAGGATTCAAACCTATTATATGTGTAGGAGAAGTACAAAGCACATCAAACATGATAAAAATTACATCGAGGTTCCTAGACAACCGAGCGACCACTCCCACAGCCAGAACGAGTCGTCAACACGTTTCTATCGTCATTCCCCTACCGGAGCTGCCTTGACCGAGTCAATGACAATCGAATAGTCTTTGCACACGTGTCCCTAAAGACTAATGCCCTAGAGAAAAAGTCATCGCCATTAAACCCTTGAATAGTTTTGAAGCACGTAATACCAAATCTCGTCATCGCGCATGCACAACGAGAAACCCTAACCTTGTTGACCCAAGGATATGACCAAAATCTATATAGGAGCTCCATCGATTATGTCTAGATGGGCGAACTTCAGGAGGGCCTGAGGCCGGAAGACAAAATCGAAGAAGAAGCATCGCCATCCACGTGAGCACCGCATATGCAAGGACTAAAACACCTAAACTAAAGTACTACCGTCGTAGGGAGGCGAATCCACGGGCTCATTGGCGAGGCATGAAGGGGTAGAGTTTGCCCTAGCACGGAGGAGAAGGGAAGAAAACGCTTCGTGTGGCAGAGTGCTGGATTATTTACTTGCATGGCTAGGTTGAAACTATGTTTGCATGTTGTGGCAATAATAGACATACACACACACACACACACAAAGACACACACACACACACACACACACACACACACACACACATATATATATATATATATATACTAATAAAGGAAGGACTGCTTCTGCCCGTCCGTCCCGCGTTTTGTAGAAAATCCCTTGATGTTTATGGTAATCAATCTGTAGTCCAGTTTTAAGTGAGTTCAGAAAAATGTTTCATTATTTTACAGAAACCCCCTTGCTATTTTTGGTAATCAACCCGCGGTCCGATTTTAAGTGACGTTTTGTTTTTGCGGAAAACACTCTACCATTTCTGGTAATCAACCCACAATCCAGTTTTAAGTGACATTTTACTTTTACAAAGAACCCCACTCGTTTCTGGTAATCAACTTGCGTCCATATCAAATGCCTTTAAAAATATCCATATCTTACCCTAGCTCCAATTTTTAACATGTTATATGTGGAAGTTGATTGGAAAATGTGTAGCATATGAATATGATGTTATTGTTTACCTATTAACCATTTTGTAAATGCTATTTAGGGTGCAACATAAATCACCAGCGCATGATCCGTCTTTCTATCGTACCGGTGCCAGTCCGGATTGGAAATGAACAACTCATGAGAAACACAATGGTGACGAAGGGAACCATCTATAACCACACATGCATGCCTCAGCAAAACCTTGCAGGGGGGAACAAAACAAATTTCTCATCAGACGCCTTAGAATTGACCACATTCAAACGTGTTGTGATTGTGTGAGCACAGAGGCAACCGTTAGGGAGGGGGAAGGATGATAAGGGACAACACGGATGAGATGACATGTTAAAATGACGTGAGCCTATTAACGTCTTGAGTCATGGTTATTGAGTTAGGGGCATGTGGTATTTTTCTTCCCTGTTGTAACGCACGAAATCTTTTTCTAGTGTAAAAGAAGACACTATAGCACCATGGATTGACTAACGTCATCTCCAACGCTAACCCTCAAACCAACCGCAACTGTCCAGACGGCATAGTCCGGACATGTTCTGCCATCCAACATGGTCATGTATCGGTTCGATCGGCGGTCCGGACACACTTATTCCTGCAAACCGGAGACAAAGTGGGCAGGGGGTGCGGGCGTCCGGACTGCTGCCACGCCCGCACCTGATTATCCTGGCCCACCCAAAAACCTTCATCCGCGCCCACGCGCGTTCCCGCTCGTGGCCAGCTGCCCGCATTAATGCTGCTATAGAGTGGTCGCTACACATTGACGCCGGCCCAGAGCAGACGTGACCACTCACTGGCACCGGCATTGAAGCGGCACGGCGGCCGAATACACCTCCCGCTGCGTTCCCCCGGTGTCCGTGCCTGTTCAATGACGGGGAGGCGTTTTTTGGACAGGACGAGACAGATATCTACCACGCCCGTTCAATGATGCGTCCATCCGTATGTCGCCATTAAGTAGGCTCGTTGGTCGAGGAACCAACTCCAATGTTGCGCATTGACGCACCCGGATGCTTCGCCTCACCGGAATTCGCTAATTAAAGGCCGCTGTCGGTGTCAAAACCGGCGGATCTCGGGTAGGGGGTCCCGAGCTATGAGTCTAGGATCGATGGTAACAAGGGGATGAAGGAGACGATGTTTACCCAGGTCCGGTCCCTCCTATGGAGGTAAAACCCTATGTCCTGCTCGATTATATTGATTGTATGAAGGTTACAGAGTTGATCTACCTCGAGATCGACTAGCTAAAACCGTAGATGAGTTTCCCTGCCTTACATTCTAAAACCCTCTCGGTTTATATAGACACCGGGGGGTACCTAGGGTTTACACATGATAGGTCTCCTGCCGAGGATGGAAATGTCGATTTCCTCATCTTGACTTGGAGTGCACGACGCGCCTTCGCGGCTTCCTTCTGGAACGTGGGGTCTCGATGTATCCGGCCCTTCCTGTGATAGCTAGAGAGCGGCCCATCAAGCCGGCCTATTGGGAGATAGGCCAGCGGCGCGAGGACCCCTTAGTCCAGGACTCCCTCATTAGCCCCCGAACTAGCCCCCAATGCCAAGAGTCTCAGCTCTGGCAGCTTCTGTGACCAGAGTCTTCGGCTTGCGGGGTGAGTTCTTCTTCCCGTAAATGATCGGCTGAGACCAATCCGGCTTCCGATGACACGTATTTCATCCGATCCTACGATCGTCCGAACACCATGAATTGCTTAGCCCCGAAGGATAATCGTCAAAGTGTAAACAGTGTTTTCTGGCGCCCCCTTCTGACGAAGGGTCGTGGCCTACCACGACCGCTGAACCAGTTATGAAAACTCGATTCGCGGTTCGAGGCCATATTGACACGACTCATCAATGTATAGATCGTGCTCCGTTTCACACGGGATATAATCAGAACCCTATGCTTATTTTGCGCGTGCATAACGGCACGCACGCCTTGGGAAGCGGAGAGACTCGCGGCGCGGTAAAAGGAGGCTAATCGGCGTGACGCCTCATAAAAGGGAAAAAACCCAAGGATTACTCACGCTTCCCATTCGCATCCTCTGCTTTCCCAATCTTCCCAAGCTCCATGAGCCCAGATCTAGCTCTTCCTCAACTTCCCCTCCGAGCTCAGCCATGGCGGGCTCGGGCTCCATGGGCAAGTGGGAGGCCTCCACGGTCACCGACCAGGATATCCGGGAGCTAAAGCTTGCCGGCTACCTCCCTGCCAACGTCTTCCACCGCGCTCCAGAAGCGAAACAGGTCATCCCCACACCAAGCCAGGCGAAAGGGTAGTTTTTCTCCCCCATTTCATCCGGGGACTGAGCTTCCCGCTCCACCCCTTCGTCAAGGGTCTCATGTTCTTCTACGGGTTGGACTTCCATGATCTTCCCCCGAACTCCTTTATGCACATCTCGGCTTTCATCATTCTTTGTGAAGCCTTCTTGCGGGTCGAGCCGCACTTCGACCTGTGGCTCAAGGTCTTCAACGTCAAGCCGAAGACCATCGCGGGCGAGCACGCAGACTGCGGAGGGGCGGTAATCAGCAAGCTCCCCCGCGTCGAGTGGTCAACCGGCACCTTCATCGACACAATCAAGATCTGGCAGAAAGAATGGTTCTACATCACCGAACCAAGGGATGAGAGCTGGGCAGCGCCTGCCGAGTTCAGATCCGGACCCCCTACAAGATTGACCTCATGGCTCAGGAAGGGCCTCGACTGGGGGTCGGATGCAGAGGTGAAGTTGCTGCAGAAGCGCATTACCTCGGTGATCGAGGCCAAGGTGGAGCTGGTCAACGTGGTCCAGGTCATGCTCCGCCGCCGTATTCTTCCCTGCCAGCGTCGGGCTTCCCCAATGTGGGCTTATCAGCCTGAGGACGAGCCTACCGTGCACCAACTCTTCCGCACTACCCCTCAGAAGTTGTGGAAGGCATTATTCAAGCCTCGGAAAAGCTGTCCGGTCAAGGAAGAGGATTCAGGCCTAAGCACCGATAACCCTCCTACCAAGGTATGGTATATTTTTAATCCACTGACTCTGTTTCTTTGACAAAAAGACTGAACGCCTTCTCCCTTATTTTCACAGAAATGGTTGAGCAAAGCCGCGAGAGTTAACTGCCCGGCTCCACAACCCGAAGATCCCAGGTCGGAGTTGTTGACGGCGATGCTCGTTGTGGCGCCGTACTCGGCGCCCGAGAAGAAGGAGAAGAAGAAGAAAGCCAGAGAGGGTCTCCGCATAAGGGACCAGCCGGACGCCGCGTCCGAGGAAACCCATGCCTCCTCTAGTCATGAGGAAGAGCATGAAGACGGGGGGAAGGCGTTTCCCCCCTCACAAGAAAGAGGGCGGCGTCGCCGGATGCCACGGAGGATGCAGCTCCTCCTGCCCTGAAGAGGGCGCGCCGGGCGAGGTTGATCCTGCCCGACGACAACTCGGACTCCGATGCAGAGTCCGAGGACTTTGAGAGGGTTCCCCGAAGGAACATAAGGGTCAAGCCCCCCGCTCAAAGGTATGAATCCGAAGACTCCCTGGGTCATTTATGCAAAAAAAATCATGTTTTAAATGCAAGAACATCTTTCAATCTGCAGCCCACTGCGCGTTCTCCCCACTGACCAAATATCGGATGGGGAGTCTCCGCCCGCCGAGCTGGCGGAGAGTGGGACTGCATCGCACCCCACACCTCCAGGGGCCGCGAAGGATGCCGCAGCGGTGTCATCCCGCCAGGCTCCTTTGGAGCCGAACACAGGCGGTGGGGGTGACCATGCCATGGCCGAGGTTGATGCCTCGGCCGCTGAAGGCCAGGGGGAGGAAACTCCCCAGGCTGCTGAGGACCAGGGGGAGAATACTCCCCTGGCCGCCGAGGAGGAAGGGAGGAGGGATGCCCAGTCCCCTCCGAGGACCTCTCCGGAGCATGTTGTGCCTCTGGCGCTACCGACGCTGTCCCCGATCAGAGATCGGGCTGGCCGGTCACCACCGGTGCCACCGACGACTGGGTGGCCGGTCATAGAGGCGGCTCTAGAAAGTGCCCCCATCTCTGAGGATCACCGCACTCTTATGGGTGCGGTTCTGCAAGGCATTCAGTCCATTGATAACGGACTGAAGGAGGCCTTTAATGGTCTCTTGGCGGGCTTCAAGGTGAGTCACGTAATACCCTTTTCCCGAACCATTTTAATTTTATTAAGTTTATGCTATCCTTATATATGCAGTAGCCCTCGAGCCCCGGGTGGGTTTGCAAAAACGCACCCGGGGGTCAAATATTCAGGAGTGACCAACTTGTATAAGGCACCATTAGGCCCGCAATGCTCTAAAAGCCCTTAAGAGGACCGAACATAAGGTCACATCCTTGATAGTTCGGGGGTTGGAACACACATAACCGGATATATGTTTTTATTTTTTATAGGCCTCGTCATCGGCGGCGGCCGTGAATGCCGCTGAGCTTACCGAGCTAAATCGGAAGCTCAAGATCTTCGAAGAGGAGCTTGATAGCCTGAACAAGAGGTTCGACGAGGCACAAGGTAACCCGAATTGTGACATCCGGGCTATGTATCGGTAATGATCCGCACTGGTGAACTAGTGTAAATATTTATTTATTGCTTCCACAGCTTCCGCTTCGGAGGTTGAAAAACTCAAGGCCGAGCTCCAGAAAATGAAGCAAGAGGCCACGGATGAGAAGGTGGCCGCCGAACAAGCAGCAGCCGTGCTTTCCACTTTGAAAGCTGTGAGTGCCAAGCATGAGGCCCGGGTGGAGGAGGTGCAGCAAGAGCTCAAGGATGCCGGCACGAAGTGCGAGGCCCTTGAGCAAAAAGTCAAAGAACAAGCCGCCGAGCTAGCCGCACTGAAATCCGAGCTCCAGAAGGAGCGGGTTGACAGGCGGTCCTTTGAAGAGGAGGTTCGCCAAGTCAAGGCTGTCGCAGATGGTAAGCCGTATTCACTACAATGCGCCTTTGGTGGTAGCAGGTTTGCTTTGCTCACCCAGGTGTGGCGTTCCTCAGGCGTCTGTGCGGATCTCTAGAAGAGTGCAGCGGACGCGAACAAGTTCTATGCTCTGCCGGAGGAGGATGATGAGGCTCGGCTATTCTGGGCACAATTTGAGTCCCCCGAGCGCTCTCCTCTCCTGATGGAGCAGATGAAGCAACTGGTGGAGCTGCACAGAATGGCGGAGCCGGCCATGAAGGATCTCTACATCCGGCTGTGGCCTGAAGAGCCATTGCCGAGCAGCTACTTCGGCTTGGTGCAGAAACTATGTGATGTTGCGCCTCGGATTGACGCGCTAAAGCGTTCTACATGCATCGAGGGAGCTCGGATGGCCTTTGCAAAGACCATGGTGCACTGGCCGAAGCTCATGCCGACCGAGATGGCCAACGCACCCCCGCCTCCTGGAAAGGGGCATAGGCGCCCCGAGCTATACTTCTCCGCAGTGATGGAGGGTGCTCGGGCAATAGAGGCCCAATGCTCCAAAGACGTTTTGTAAGAATGAGCGCGTTTGTAATATGTCCGAAGACTTTTTAACGCTTTTATAATTAACATTGCATGGTTTATCATGTCTTATAAGTTTGTAGTATTTATTTTGACTCCCATGTGGCCGTTTAATCTGAAAGTTGCGAGTCGTCGGCTTCAGCCCCCACGTAGATACTACGCGAGGTGTCTCTGCCTCCGCACTGTGACCTTTAGCCGAGGTATCAGTGCCCGAAGGCGGTAGCGCGAGAGGGACAAGGCAATCGGACTATCATGCTTTATTGCTTTCACTTAGCCGTAGGAGCATAAAAAATTCGGGGGCCGATAACCAGCCCCCAGTGTGTTGTGATGTCCGGATATACCGGGGCCGAAGCCAGCATCACATGGTTTGTACAAGGACGAAACCCATCGTATAAAACGGAATAACCTCTATCGATCTTGTAGTATGACACTTATGCTCGGATTTGCAGGCCGGTTCTCGCTTACTATGACGGTCAATTTTCGGCTTTCTCCCCTGAGGTGCTTGACCAGGCGAGCTGGAAACACAATCGTAGTGGTTCTCCCTTTGCCCTTTTAGCCGAACGAGCGGAACGTAAGAGGGCAAGCACAGGAGCCGGGCAACCCAACTATTGACCCAACACATAGTTCGGATCCGATGCATATAAAGCAAAATCCAAGACGCCGAACACACGACCAGTTGTGCTGGGGTGATGCTCAGGGCGATTTTTGAAATTCGAGCCCCCGGTCTATTAGCCGGTTGCATCATAATGCATACCGAGCAGTTGCACAAGAGGCGTTGTCAAGAACAGAGTATGTATAAAATACAACGAAGTGGCCATGTATAATGGTCTTGTATTTGTTCAATAATTCTTATAGCTCAGATTTGCCGAAGCAACTGTTTACAGGTATTTGAAGATGAAATATAAAATTTACAGAGGAGAGGTTGTACCAGGGGTCTTCGATTGATGGCTTGACGTCATCGATGTGCCCTGTCGCCAATCTGCTCCTGTGCCTCCTAGGGAGTTGTGTTCCTTTAAGGGTGATGCTGTCGGCGAGCGGACTTTGGGAAGAAGATCTTGAGAAGTCGCCGAAGGGTGGGTGAGCTTTATGCTTTAACAGGTCCTTGACGGTACGTGTGATATGTCCGAGGACGTGTACTGGTAGTAGTTTGGTCCAGCCGAACACTTACCCTTTGATAGTTGTTCCCCATTGCTGCCCATGGAATCTTGAGTGCAAACTTGTGCCTTCTCGGCACGTGTTTGACGGGCATTAGGGCTGTGCAATGGGGAGCGTGTCCCTATTTCTAGGGAGGAGAAGATTCTTGGAGTTTGGACTGAAACCGAGCTCGTTTGTCAACCTTACGTGCCTTTATGGCAGATTTCGGTGTTCGCCGATCGTCCTCGTAATGGAATTCGGCCGCCAGGGCCAATGCATGTTCCTCCGTTCGGAGGGAACGCTCTGTGTTGCCGTTGACAGTAATGACCCCCTTGGGCCCGGGCATCTTGAGCTTGAGGTATGCGTAGTGTGGGACGGCATTAAAGCGAGCGAACGTTGTGCGGCCCAGCAGGGCGTGATAACCGCTGCGGAAGGGGACAATGTCGAAGATCAAGTCCTCGCTGCGGAAGTTGTCGGGCGAACCGAATACTACTTCCAGGCTAACAGAGCATGTGCACCAGGCTTTGACACCTGGGATCACTCCTTTAAAGGTAATGTTGCTAGGCTTTATCCTTGACGGATCTATGCCCATCTTTTTCACCGTATCTGAGTAAATCAGATTGAGGCTACTTCCTCCGTCCATTAGGACTTTAGTGAGGTGGTACCCATCGATAATGGGGTCTAGGACGAGGGCCGCCGACCCCCCATGACGGATACTGGTCGGGTGATCTCGTCGATCAAAAGTGATCGGGCAGGCCGACCATGGGTTAAACTTCGGGGCTACAGGCTCTACGGCATAGACCTATCGAAGGGCGCGCTTCCTCTCCTTTTTAGGTATATGAGTGGCATATATCATGTTCACAGTCTTTACCTCTGGAGGGAACTGCTTTTAACCTCCATTGCTCGGACCGCGGGGCTCCTCGTCGGCCTTGCTGCGTGGGCCCTTGCCTTGCTCTTCAGCTGCGAGTTTGCCGGCCTGTTTGAACACCCAACAATTACGGTTGGTGTGGTTGGCGGGCTTGTCTTGACTGCCATGGATCTGGCAAGGCCTCTCCATGATTTTGTCCAGCACGGTGGGTCTGTCGTGATTGCCTTTAGGAGGCTTCTTTCGCTGCCCGGATCGAGGGTTGCGGAAACCGGCGTTAACGGTCGTGTCGTCGGCGTCGCTAGTGTTGTGCCGGCGTTTATTTTTGTTGCGTCGTGGTTTCCCGTTTCCATCCCGAACTTCGGAGGTGTCGGGGTCTTTGGGGTTGTGGCTTCGTCTCACTAGCCAGTTATCCTCGCCCGCACAAAAGCGGGTCATGAGTGACGTAAGGGCGGACATGGTCCTAGGTTTATCCTGACCGAGCTGGCGAGCCAGCCATTCGTCCTGAATATTGTGCCTGAAAGAGGTTATAGCCTCGGCATCTGGGCAATCGACGATCTGGTTTTTCTTGGTTAAGAACCGATTCCAGAATTGTCGAGCAGACTCTCCTGCCTTTTGGACGACGTTGCTTAGGTCGGAGGAGTCCGGAGGCCGTACATAGGTGCCCTGGAAGTTAGATCAGAATGCATCCTCGAGATCCTCCCAGCTCCCGATAGAATTTTCGGGGGGACTGTTTAACCAGTGCCGAGCTGGCCCCTTAAGTTTAAGGGGAAGGTACTTGATGGCGTGGAGATCGTCTCCTCGTGCCATGTGAATGTGGAGGAGGAAATCCTCGATCCACACTACTGGGTCAGTTGTTCCGTCGTATTGCTCGATGTTCACGGGTTTAAACCGTTCCGGGAACTGATGCTGCATCACCTCGTCGGTGAAACACAGTGGGTGGGCAGCACCTCTGACCCGGGCTATATCGCGCCGGTAGTCGGTGTCTATTCTGGCCCGGTTTTGGTCCCGACCTCTATTGTTTCGGTCGAGCCAGGGCCGGTACTCGTCCCGTCTACCGGTGGAGTACCCTCTAGATCTGTAGATAGATCTCGTGTGGCCTGTTCTATAATCCAGGTCGTGTCGCAGGTCGTACCTGTCCTCAGGCTCCATTGGCTCTTTTCCCCGTCTGCGGGGTATCGCCGGCCTGTAACCGGCATCGCCAGCCGTCCTATCTCGTCCTCAGGGAGGGCAGTCCGGCTGGTCGTATGGAGTGTGCTTGGGGGACGGCATATTAGGGAGCTCGTCATTGAATTGTGGCAGCAGCCGTCGGCGTGGATAGCTCTTGGGTTGGTCCAATAGACCGGTGCCGTATTCTTCTTCGGCTGACAGGACCCTCGTCCATCTATCATTGAGGGTATCTTGTTCGGCCTTGAGCTGCCATTCCTTCGCCTTTAGGCTTCGGGCAGTGGCTATAAGCTGTTGCCGAAACCATTCCCGATGCTCCATGTTCTCGGGGATGATGAAGTCCTCGGCTTCCGGGGTGTCCTCCTCCTCTACAGGGGGGAGGTAGTTGTCATCCTCGGAATCGTTTGGATCTTCGAGGTTGCGCTGGTCCTCCGGCCTTTCCTGGTCCTCTAGCGGATGCTCGGGGAAATCGGGATCTCCGAGGTCTTCCGGGGTATCATTTTCCCTGGTGCCAGCAATAGCTTCCCTTCCCTTTTTTGTCTTTGATCATTTGCGCGGTTTCCGACGCCTTCACGGCGCTTCACCCGATTCATCACCATTGTTTGCGGGTGTGCGCTCGCCGTTATCGGCTGGAGTATCCACCATGTAGACATCATAGGTGGCAGTCCATCGCCCAGTGTTGACGGGGGTGGGAGCGCGATCCTCTTCATCCATGTCTTCTGCCTCCTCGGAGGCGTAGTCCAACATATCGGTTAAGTCTTCGATAGTGGCTACGAAGTGGGTGGTGGGTGGGATGAAAAATTCTTCTTGACTCGCTTTAAGACCGATCTGAACGTGGATCGGGGTTGGGTCGTCAGTAATTTTCATCGATAAGATCCGATCTAGAGCTTCGTTGAGCATCGAGAGCTCGATCGGGTCAATTTGCCCAGCGCTTTTGGAGTTATCCTCCGATGCGTCCGTACAAGAAGTGTGTTCGGTAGGAGCTGGTTCCCGGTCCACTGGTGCTATGGCCGGATCCGGACTAAAAGCTAGACCATCGCCGGGTTTAGTCTCGAGAGCGACATCCGAGGTCAAGGCCTCGGAGTCCTCGGGTGCGTCAGATGAGACCGCGAGCCCGGTGAGTGAAAGATCGCCCCGAGAGTCTATGGAGAACTCTAAGTTCCCGAATCTGACCTCTTGATAAGGGGCAAAACTCCTGACCCGGCCAAGACGGCCGGTCGGGTCAGCGTGCAACACAATGCTGCCGAAAGCAAAGATCTGTCCAGGGACGAAGGGGTCCATGTTCCGGACTTCTTCATTGATGACCACGCGAGCCATCGATTCCTTTGGCGATCACAGTGGAACTCTCAATGAAAGCACCAATGTCGGTGTCAAAACCGGCGGATCTCGGGTAGGGGGTCCCGAGCTGTGAGTCTAGGATCGATGGTAACAAGGGGCCGAAGGAGACGATGTTTACCCAGGTTCAGGCCCTCCTATGGAGGTAAAACCCTACGTCCTGCTCGATTATATTGATTGTATGAAGGTTACAGAGTTGATCTACCTCGAGATCGACTAGCTAAAACCCTAGATGAGTTTCTCTGCCTTACATTCTAAAACCCTCTCGGTTTATATAGACACCGGGGGGTACCTAGGGTTTACACATGATAGGTCTCCTGCCGAGGATGGAAATGTCGATTTCCTCATCTTGACTTGGAGTGCACGACGCGCCTTCGCGGCTTCCTTCTGGAACATGGGGTCTCGATGTATCCGGCCCTTCCTGTGATAGCTAGAGAGCGGCCCATCGAGCCGGCCTATTGGGAGATAGGCCAGCGGCCCGAGGACCCCTTAGTCCAGGACTCCCTCAGCGGCCACACCAGGCTAACTCGACAACACAACATGTTTGATCCACATCATCCTCTTTTGCTTCACATCCGCCATGACCGCGAGCTAGAACACTCTGTGGGATAGTCTTTCCTCAGAGATGAAGCACGAGGTGGCCACTCTTGCAGCCACCTGGCAGTCCCGCAGCGCCAAGTGGATCGAGCAGAGCATGTCGACTAGCTCGCCCGAGGTCTCCAACGACGATCCCACAATGGAGATAGTCTTGGACGACGACAACGCAATGGCCCCCGCGCCGGTGCATGCCGGCCTGACCATGACGCAGGCACAGGCGCACTACGATGCCACCATGGTGGAGGAGGAGCAGCCTGCACCGGCTCCCATGTCGCCGTTCCGCGGGCGTAGGAGGAGCAGATGTATGAATGTTCCTCCTCGAGCAGCACCGACTGGCGAAGGGCTAGATCTACGGAGAGCGCGCACACGAGGAGGCCATGGCTGCCATGGTCGCGGCGAACCTGAACTTCGTTGCGGAGCAGCAGGCGCTCTACGAGGCGGCGCGTGCTCAGTGCGCTGCTCGTAACGAACAACCGACGCAAGCAGACGCGGAGGCGGCCGCACGTGCTCACGCACTGGCGATGCAGGCGGCCGAGGACAAAAACGCCCACTACAAGAAATATGTCAACTTGTGACCTTCTGGCAGTGACCCTGGAAGAAATGGTCGTAAATCTACGACCATTTGAGACCAATTGGTCGTAAGCTGTTCGGGGGGCTCCAAACCCTAAACCATAACGATCATTTTGGTCAGAAAGGTCATAATTTCCTTGCACGAAATGGTCGTAAAGCAGACAGCACTGGTCCGCTGCCTTAGTTCTAGCTGATCACGACCAATATAGATGGTCATAGCCTTGTAAATTGTGGTGCATTGCTATGACTAGGCGCCACCTCATCAGTTTTGTCTATGTGTCATGTCCATGTGTCTATTTTTGCCCTAGGTTGTGAAGGAGCCTACATTTTTGTCATTCCCAAAATTCCCAAAAAAATCTCATAAATTCTTTGGATCATATATTCCTCAAATATGTCAAAACACTTCCTTGCCTAGTTCAAAAATAATTCAGGAATATTCATTTTCCTATTTTGTTCAGAACAACACTTTGTGAAGGAAGTGTTATTTATATTTTTTGGATTGCCCTCAAAAATTTTGGGCACTCTTTTCTATCCAAATCATTGCCTCATGACAAAATTCAGATCCATTTGCCTATTAAATCTTCCTCGGCAAATTTCCGAAGTTTCTGTTCAGCTAGATGCTTTGTGAAGTAAGTACTAGATAGGCATCTCCTACTGATCTGAATTTTTGCCACATATTCTATAAGCCAAAATCATAGTTCTCCACAAAATTTGATCCCCGTCTAATAAACCATGTGAGCTCACCATCCAATCTTTGTTTCTGGTAATATTTTCAATTTGTGAAGCAACTATATTTTATATTGCTTTATAATTCTGAAAATTTACCAGGAGATGACCCTGCCCATCGAACCTCTCTACACCAAATTTTATCTGATTTTAATGTAGCCAATGTTCTCAATATTTTTTCCAATTTTCTGTTCAGTGGAGAGCATTGTGAAGGAAGTACCAGTTTTATTTATTCAAATGGTATGCATTTTGTATAGTACCTTCATATGACCAAGTTGTCATACTCCACCAAATTACAGCTCAATCCAATAATCTATGCGAGCCCAGATTCAATTTCTATTTTCTGGCCAGATTAGCACATTGCAAAGCAAGTGCTACCTAGACCCCTCATATTGCCCTCAAACTTTTTGGGCACTCTTACATACTCAAATCATTGCCGCATGACAATATTCAGCTCCATTTGCATACTAAATCTTCCTCAGTAAATTTACAAGGTTTCTATCCAGAGAGAAGCTTTTTGAAGGAAGTGCCACTTTGGCATGTCCAAATGGTATCGAATTTTTACAGTGCTTTTCTATGCCCAAATTACCTTGCTCCACCAAATTTTAGCTCAATACATTCATCCATTTGAGCCCAGCTTCAACATCCATATTTCTGCACAGTGTGGTACTTTGCAAAGCAAGTGCCACCTAGGATCCTTCATTTGAGATGAAAATTTGCCAAGACAGTCTCCTTAGTAGATGATCATCCTCAGCCAAAACTCAGGCCCATTAGCCATGTGAATTTCACCCACCGCTAATCAAACACTTTGCTGCTAATTCATGTTTGAGCTTAGTTCAGTCTCCTCGTGAGATTCTTCTGTTGTATTATTCTTCCTAACACCTATCTAGGGAGTGACCAACTCACCAGACATGCCTAGGCCGCCCAGAACGTGTGACAACGCCACGGTCACTCGGTGACCACGCGGCTGGCATGCCGGTTTACACGCTCTGGAGTTGGGGCCCTCGGACACCATCCAAACCTTGACGTCTCACCACCACACCATGTATCTCTGATTAAATGGATACTTATGTACCTACAAAAGATTTTTGGAAAAAATAAAGAGCAAACTATAAGGCAACTGCAGTTCAAATTTGACCCGCTTCCTACTGAATCGTTGGAGATTTGTCTTTTTCACGAGAGGTGGATCAAAACTTCTAACACCCAACCATTTTGTCAATTATACATTAAATATGGACTAATATTTTATAAAAATGATTTGGTCCAATTTCGCAATAAATATATGGTAGGTCCTTCACAAAAAAACTCATTTTGGGCACTAGAAAAATGGAAAATGAATTTTTTGTCCAAAGAAAATGAAAACTTCCTTAGGCAACATTGTTTACCATTAAAATATGCACCCTTTTGCACAATATGAGATCATTTGAACAAACTATGCCATGAATGTGCCCATAAGATTGATCATCGCGCTTGAAAGCCATGAATCTTCACACATGATAGCTCATTTCTGAGAACGCTTTTTTAAAATATTTGCCGTATTACAAGTTCATTATTTTTCCTGGTAACTTGGTCACATATAATGACACAATGCGAAGGTTTCAATTTTTTTGATTTTTTTGAATTTTCCATGCCTGTTTCAAAATGCAGTCAAAACGGCGGGCATGACCGTTCCTAGCTAGTGGTTGAACCTTGGAATTTTTTTGGTGTTTCTCTGATTAAATAGATACTTATGTACCTATAAATAATTTTTGGAAAAAATAAAGAGCAAACTATGAGGCAGCTGCAGTTCAAATTTGACTCGCTTCGTGCTGAATCGTTGGAGATTTGTCTTTTTCACGAGAGGTGGATCGAAACTTATGACACCCAACCATTTGGTCAATTGTACATTAAATATGGACTAATATTTTAGAAAAATTATTTGGTCCAATTTTGCAATAAATATATGGTAGGTCCTTCACAAAAAAATCATTTTGGGCACTAGAAAAATGGAAAATGATTTTTTCGTCCAAAGAAAAATGAAAACTTCCTTAGGCAACATTGTTTGCCATTACAATATGCACCCTTTTGCACAATATGAGATCGTTTGAACAAACTATGCCATGAATGTGGCAATAAGATTGATCATTTGGCTTGAAATCCATTAATCTTCACACATGATAGCTCATTTGTGAGAACACTTTTTTAAAATATTTGCCGTATTACAACTTTATTATTTTTCCTCGTAACTTGGTCACATATAATGACACAATGCGAAGGTTTTCCAATTTTTTAATTTTTTTTGAATTTTTCATGCCCGTTTCAAAATGCGGTCAAAACGGCGGGCATGACCGTTCCTAGCTATGAGTTGAATATTGAATTTTTTTGGTGTTTCTCTTATTAAATAAACACTTATGTACCTAGAAATTATTTTTGGAAAAAATAAAGAGCAAACTATGAGGGAGCTGCTGTTCAAATGTTACCCGCTTCCTACTGAATCAACGGAAATTTGTCTTTTTCACGAGAAGTGGCTCAAAGCTTTTAACACCCAAACATTTGGTCAATTGTACATTAAATTTGGCCTGGTATTTTATAAAATTGATTTCCACCAATTTTGCAACAAATATATGGTAGGTCCTTCACAAAAAAACTCATTTTGGGCATTCGAAAAATGGAAAATGAATTTTTCATCCAGAGAAAATGAAAACTTCCTTAGGAAATATTGTTTGCCATTCCAAGATGCACCTTCGTGCACAATATGAGATCATTTGAACAAACTATGCCATGAATATGGCCATAAGATTGATCATTTGGCTTGAAATCCATGAATCTTCACACAGCCCCACACATCCACAGCCGCCACACCCAAACCTCTCTGATCTCGATCCGTCCCTGCCCTCCTCCGCCCGCCCCGTCCTTGCCGGAGAGAGGCGTCGCCGCCCAGCGACAATGGCTGGCTTGCTCGCCGGCGCTTGCTACCCCACACCCGTCCCTCATCACCATCCGTCGCCAGCCATCTTCGACGCATCCCATCTAGCCCACGACGATCTGAGCCTGGACCTTGATCTGGACAGCGTCTGCTTCAGCATCAATGACAGCGTCCGCGGTGACTTCGCGTCGGCGCACCCCATTCAGGCCACCATCCACAAGGTAAAATCGCACGACCCCTCCCAGATCTGTCCCCGTTCGTAGTTCAAATTTGACCCTCTTCCTGTTAAATTGACAGAAATTCATTTTTTTGTGCCATTTTGTAAAATATTCTTGATAGCTGCTTCACAAAATTCCTTATTTTTATATCACTAAAACCAGTTTCAATGCCACATATCTTCAACCAATCAGGAGGCAGAAACCACTCTCCCACGGATCACCCCACAGACCAGCCTAAACATCGTCGGATACTCTCGGATCCGACGGCAGCATTCACTCTCTCACCCTCTCGCCCCTCGGCCCGTGGGTCAACACCTCTCCCTCTCATTCCCTTCGTCCAAACCCTAGCGGCGGCGGCGCCATCCTCCATCTCCCTCGCGCCGGAACCGATTCCTCCATCTCCGGAACCGAATCCACCCACAACAGCACGGCCAACCACAACGCGAATCCACAGCTGCCGAATCAACACGGCCAACCACAACACTAGATCTCACGCCTCGCTGCCGCCAAGCGCTTCTACGCCGCACAGCTCGGCCACATCGACGGTGTGTGCGGTGATGGCCTCCATCTCCCTCACACCTCGCCTCGCCGCCGGCGATGGCCTCCGCCCCCTCCCCACAGCATCCGCCCTCCAACCCTCTCCCCTCCCCTTCCCGGCCTTCCCCCACGAGAAGACAAGAGGGAGATCGAGCGAGCAGTTCAGGCGCCGCGCCCAGATCCACCACGGTCGCCCAATCTCTTGCTCGTGCGCCAACTGGTCTGCCCGGCCAACAACACCGCCGTGCGTGAGGAGACGGCTGCGAACACCAGATCGAGCACGCCAGGCCGTCGTCAAGGGCCTCGACGGCACCGGGATCTTCCTCCAGGCCGTGGATCTTCCTCCCCACTCGGGACGCCGCCCTCCCATCCATCTGCGGCTGCTCGTCAAGGTACGTTCCCATCCATCTTGGATTTCCTCTTTCTCCCCTTCCATTCCCTTCCCTTTCTTATGCAGTCAGGTGCACCGCACGGGTCAGACACCACCAGCGGCTACAGCGCACACCATGAGCTTCATGAGTTTCATGTTGGACTGGATGCAGATATGGCGGGGATGGGGATGGGGATGGAGGAAGTGGACATGGACATGGAGGATGACGGGGAGATGGACATGGAGATGGAGATGCAGCTGGAGGAGGCAAGATGGCCGGAGGTGGCTTGCCCCTACTGCTACGAGGACTACGACCTCGGCTCCCTCTGCGTCCACCTCGAGGAGGACCACCCCTACGAGCCACACCCTGCGGTCAGTCAATCGCAGCCATGTCCGTCCAGCACAGCTCAGGGGAGGATGCGGCCGAAGCTGGAGGTGGAAGAGTGGCGAGCCAGGGGCTCCGAGGGATCCGCGCCGGCCGTCGGTGAGTCTGCCTCTCCCCCGCTCGCCGTTTCTTTGCCACGATTTGTACTTGTGAGAGGAATTTCGCATAAAATTGTTTCAGCTTAATTCACTATACTTCAGTATCACATCAGGGAGGCGTGTATCATCATGGTTGTGCTAAGTTAACTATAAGTCATACACACTAATATTTGTTCATATGGGGGAGGTGGGCAGAAGAATGTTAATTACTTAATTCTTGTTGGGATTACACCTATTAGTTGCAGTTCATAAGCTATGTTGACCTGACTACTGATTTCTTTTATTTAATTATTTTCCTGTATGAACCTGATGGCCACCGGCAAGTGATAGCAAAAATAAGGCTTCTGTTAGGCGAAGTTGATTAGGTTGCAGTACACACTAAGTGCCTCCATAAGAATCTAGATAAAAATGCCATAAAAGGCGAGGTTGGGCATAGTCTTGATATAGTATTGTTAAAAGATTTCTATTGATTTCCGGGTTTGGATATACTTATGATTGTTTTCTTCTAACTTCATCTTAATATATGCTTTCGTAGACCGTTTGTGATAAGATGATGGCTATGAATGTGAGCAACTGAGCTTTTACTTCCAGAAAATGCACACGTACAACCACATGTTCGTTATGGTGCAACTTTAGCTGCACTTGCTATGCCTACTCCTTGCCGTTTTTCCCCAAGCAAGGATATGCAGACCTATTTACAATCTGTATTACGTATTTAGAAATCTGTTTGGTCCTTGCACTATGAAGGTATACGGACAAGCCATGGCCTCCTACTGTCCTGCATATGTGTGCTGGATAATAAATCAACAATTGATGTATAGAGATGGCATCACGTGCTAATCTAGAATGTACATGACCGCCAGCTAATCAAGGGCGCACATGACCGCCTTGGAGGCGCGCCCCTACCTCTAGTAGATAAACAAGGGGGGTGGCGTCAGGTTCAAGGGTGCTGCCCCCATTATTTTAATTTCACAAAAAATGCTCAAAATCCACCTAGCTCCCTCCCTTTACTTTCACCCAAAAAATATACTCTCTCAATTTACTTATCAAAATATATCAGGTGCACCCATCCTTCTGGCGCTACCGGTGCACGGGATATCATAGCACCTTTTAAAATGTTTTTAAAAAATCTGAGAAACTCTAGCACATTGGCACACCATCAGTATGATATTATAAATTTTGAAGCATTGCTTGAGATACAAACAGTATGCTAATATAAATTTTTGAAACATTGGCACACCATTGCAGCATCACTTTGTCGGCATTTCTATTATTATGCCCATGTCTACAATATGTTCCTGTTTGAAGTCACTTGCAATATGTTCCTGATCGAATTTTTTGGAGTACATGTTTCTGTAGATAGTAGTTATCAAGCCTCATCAAAATATGTCGTCTGTCAGCATTAATCGTGTACGTCAAACACCGGAGGCAAATCATATTTGTGATGCAGTTTCTATAACTTGACATTTCTATATGATTTTTTTATATTGGAAATTATACATTGTGATGTTCCATACATTTGTTGCTGGTTGAACATGAACCTTGGTTCTATATAAAAGTAGAACCGGTCATTGCTAGTTTAATGCTCCAGCATTGATAACACCCTTCTCGCTTGTTCTCGTAGACCCGATGAAGCCATAGTGCTTACCTTACTGGAGCGCACCAACCCCGGCCATGGCACCACATTCTCAGTCTCGAGGTCACTGTGCCAATCGCAACAATGTTGTTTTCTCCGGATTAGATAAGTCTTAAGTATATCCCATTCTTTTCTTTTGTTACCTGGTTGATGGGCCATGATTCCATGACATATATTATTGTGTCGGTCCCCTATGTGATGTAGAAGCTATGGTATTTTGTTTCGAGTCTCTTGTAATTGATAATTGATAATGTCATGTTATCTTAGCTTGTTCGCGTGTGCTCAATGAACCATCTAAGATCGAATCATTTTCTGCGTTGAACGACATCTAGAACCATTCTGGTTGTTTTGGTATTCATGCAACAACTGTTATTTTATCAGCTAGTCATTGTGTTGTTACTGTTACATGTACATATTGTAGTCTTTCGCTGCTTTGTATATTTGTTTTCATTTTGTTTCTAACTTTTTTGGTTTATTCTTAGATGCCTTCTTTCAGCCTCTAATACCGTACGAGGAAATGGTGTTTCCTCTCATTTACAAGAGCTCCAGCCTGAAAGTGAAGTAGGAAGTATATTTGAAGTTCAAAGCAGGGTAGCAAAGAGTTGAAGCAGGGTAGCAAAGAGTTGATCTCTCCTGTTTGAGATATTAATAGACTGTAAAGATTGTAATAGACTATGTACAGATGGTAGTAGACCTGTGTGTTTTGTTTGAAATATTCATTAAGTGATTTGAAAATGTGTGAAATGGAAACCTGGCTAGTTGGATCCTCTTATGAAAATAATCTGAGTAGTGTGCAATTTTTGACATGTGGGACTAGTCTAAATATGATTTGAAAATGTATAAGATTATGACAAGTACCCATCGTATTGGTTTGACCATTCCCAAAATATAATGGTTTAAACTCTGCTAAAAGGCCACAACCCAACAATAAAAAAGGCTGAAATATTGGGCTTGGCCCATGAAGCCGACCAAAAATTGACAGAAAAAAATATAAAATGATGAATTGTTGGGCTTGGCCCAAGTAAAGCGTCGAACTGGACCGGGCTGATTCTAATCAACGACCTTTTCATTTGGTCGCAATTTTGCCACGTCAGCTTGCCACGTTGGATCCGACGTGGCCTGGGCAGACAACCAGCGACCAAAACAATTGGTCGTAGGACCAACGACCTTTTATTTTGGTCGTAACCTTCGACGACCATATCACAAAAAAGGTCGTTAAGTTTCATTAAAGACGGCCAGCTTTTGACCAACTGTTTTTGGTCGTAAAAAGGTCAAAAATGGAAAGCAGTGACCATTCATTGACCAATATTGATGGTCGCAAGTTGACATATTTCTTGTAGTGGCCGTCAGCCGCGCGTCGTACTCTCCGCCATCCAACTTTCACGGGCGCATGTGGTAGGTGGACAGTGACGGACCCTCCACTTCCATCATCGACCTCACGTCCACTGACACGGGCGACAAATAGGTCACAGACTCCTCCGAGGATGAGCAGGGCATGGGAGGTGGCATGGTCTGGTGTCACATGCGGGCCAGTTCGTCTCCCATGTCCTACTCTTCCTCACCGGAGAATGCGGGGTTGTTTGGTTCTAGGCCTAGCAATGCTACATTTTGCCATACAATGTTGCCAAACTTGGCTAAGGTTAATTTTTCAAAATGAGAGCCATAAGTTGGCAAGCCTAATGGAATCTTGCCACATCTTTGGGTGTATGTGATGTGGGACCCTAGTATGGCTTGCCTAAGGTGTGGCTTGAACCAAACACCCATAAGTTGGTTAAACTTGTCTAATCTTAGGTGTGGCAACCTGTGACAAACTTAGTATCAAACCAAACAGCCCATGCATCTTCACTTTCACGGGTCTTGAACCCCGTCGGCGCTCATGGAGACGACAGATGGATGACATGATCGCCGATGCGGAATACAAAATAAGTGAAAGTCGGGCGCCGCCCGCAGGATATGTTTAGACCGGGTCGCTCTTTTTTTAATGAAAAATGTGCGAAGTGTAATGAATGTGTTTCGGTTTATATGAAATCCGTCGTGTTTGCATGAGTTTCATTCGATTTGTGTAAAAATTGTTGGAAATGTATGCAAGCAGTGTGGATGGGCGTCACCGACGTCAGTGTCCGTGAACTAGTCTCCCTCTTTGTGGACGGATGCCGGAGCAAAATTACGATTCAGCGTGAAAAATGCCCTACCACTACTACTCGTATAAGAGATAATATATTGGTTGTTTCAGTTCACCGTGTCTTGGAACCTCCGTGACATGAACACCTTGGGCAATCGCTTGTTCAGCCTTCCAAGTATCACCTGCATCTGTCATGCGTGGAAGGGAGAAGAGTGCAAGTTCAGCAAGCAACCGGAAGACACGGCACCCTTGTACAATCACTCATGCTTAGAGTTTAGCTGAGATTAAGACCTGAGGTGTAAGAGCGTGCCTAAGGAAACACCAGTTAGACTCGAAAATACCCACCGGAATCTCCATCTAGGCGCACCCATGTTAAAAAATAATTTTAAAAATAGCAGAAAAGTCAGATAATTTCGAAACTTTTTTTCAATGAACACGGTTCAGTGTATACATTGTTTTTTGGATTTGGTCAAGTGTTATACTAACGTGTGAAGTTTTACGAAGAAATGACTTTCGTGGTCTTCTGTGCGAAAGAAAACAAATTCGGTTCTACATAAAAGTTCCCATTCAAGGTTTTTGAAGTTGCAGTTTTGTTCTTTTTTCTAAGAAGACCACGGGAGCCATTTCTTTATGAAATTTCATACGTGAATAGAACACTCGACTATGTTTGTCACAAATAAGTTATAGAATTGTCTCTTTTATACATTTTTCAAAATTAATATGGCTTAGCGAGTGCGTTCGACCCATGTACCAAAGATCTGTATCCTAGACTCATTTATTCTTGGACGAAGAATGCTAACATCATGTCGACAGCTCCAACTATGATTTGTTTGTTTTTTGAGAAACTTTGAATCTATTCATCAAACATCATGGAGTATAAAAGAACACGAGAAGTAACAAAAATCACGTCCATATCCATAGACCACCTAGCGACAAGCACATGTATTGGAGCGAGCCGTCATTACCCCTCTGTCGTCGTCTTCTCACGGGGGGTGCCCCGGGACGGTAGATGCCATGGGATGACTTAAGAGGTGAGAGCAAGGCTGCCGTGGAGATCCGGGACGGGATAGGGTAACAGCGGGCGGTGGTTTACCCAGGTTCGGGGCTCTCCGGAGAGATAATACCCCTACTCCTGCATGTCTATATATGAGGTGTATAACAGTACAGAGTTGCTCCTGGAGCTGCGTGGGAGAGGAGAGGCATGGGCTTCTTGCCTCATACGTGAGTGTGAGGATGAGAGAAATGAGAGAGGGCTTGGAGAGCTTGGCCTGAGTGAGCTCCTCTGGTGCCTCTTATATAGGGAGGCCCAGGGGACAAGAGGTGGCCCACATGACCAACTATACACTATTGGAGGTGACAAGTGATGTAGGCAAATAGTACACCACTATTGGAGATGACATGCGAGGTGACGCATGATGCAGTCAATAGTGCACCACTATTGGGGTGCAGTGAGGTGACGCGTGATGTAGGCTATAGTGTCTTGGCGTCGCGTCCGATGGGACGCAGTGGTTGACCTCGCGCAGCAGGCCGGCTGGAGCAGCCAGCCAGAGGTTGGTCGGAGCAGCCGGCCGGGCAGGGAGCCGGCCGGACTCAGCAGCCGGCCGGACCGGGGTACCAGCCGGGGCAGCCGGACAGAGGGGCGTTGGCCGCCCCGTTGTTTTAAAATGTTGAGTCGCCTCCATGAGCCTACCCAGGGGTAATCCCCCCGACAGTAGCCTCCAAGCCTCGGGGCGACTTGGGGAGTCGGGCGGAGGGTTTTTGCCGTTGCCGTTGTCGTTGCAGAAGTTTGTTGATGACGGTTGATTGCGGGCCGGGGACGGCGTGACTTGCTTCCAGCGGGGGCGCGCTAGCGCACCCGCTGGGTGTAGCCTCCGAGCCTCCGGGCGACTCGAGGAGTCGGGCGGAGGGTCTTTGCTGTCGCTGGAGCGGACGGCGGCGTTGAGGTCGTCGGGCGTGTACGCGGGGTCCGCCATCTGACGGGCGCGGAGCCCGGCCAGGCGTGGACGCGGAGTCCACCGGCTGGCTGTTTCCAGCGGGGGCGCGTCAGCGCACCCACTGGGTGTAGCCTCCAAGCCTCCGGGCGACTCGAAGAGTCGGGCGGAGGGTCTTTGCTGTTGCCGAAGCGGATAGTGGTGTTGAGGACGTCGGGCGCGGACGCAGGGTCCGCTGGCTGATGGGCGCGGAGCCCAGCCGGGGGCGGACGCAGGGTCCGCCGGCTGATGGGCGCGGAGCCCAACCGGGGGCAGACGCGGGGTCCACCGGCTGTCGAGTGTGAGGCGCTGCCAGGCGCGGACGTGGGGTCCGCCAGCTGATGAGCGCGAGGCGCAGGCGAGGGCGGACGCGGGGTCCGCCGGCTGATGGGCGCAGAGCGCTGCCGGGCGCGGACGCGGGGTCCGCCGGCTGATGAGCGCGAGGCGCCGGCGACGGTGGACGCGGGGTCCGTCGGCTGATGGGCGTGGGGCCCTGCCGGGAGTAGCCTCCGAGCCTCCGAGCGAGGAGGTTCCTCATGGAAATGATCGTGTAGAAGACGAGGTTTAGTCGGCGCAGATGTATCAAATATTTGATTTTGGTAGTGCGAGTTTATGCAGAGGGTGTCGACTCGGTTTCGTCCGAGCCCCCTTCAATCTTTTTCATGTGCCCTCCGCTCTTTAGCTTTTGCTCTTGCCAGCCGGACAGCCGGGAGCCGGTCTGTGGCTGAGGCGAAGAGTGGGCCGCGGAGTGGAGCGTACAGTACTCGGACTCTGGGAGCAGACTCGACTGAGCAGATACTCACGAATAAAACGACCGTGTTGCCAGAGCCATTTTCTCCCCGGACATTTTTTGCGTGAAGTGACCTCCAGCTTTTGCTCTCGCTAGCCGGACAGCCGCGGTGCGGACTGTAGCTGAGACAAAGAGTGGGCCTTCGATACCGTGCACGCTACTAAGTTGTCTATGGGTATGAACGTATCGGGCCAAACGGCCGGCCCCGGGCGAGACTAGCTGGCGCCGGGGTGAACAATAAAGTAGCTGAAACAAATACGGGGATGGCCCCCGAGGGTCGCCCGGGGTATCCGTTTTTTATGCGCGGCATGAAGATATGCGAGTGGAGAGCTCACATTGCTTTTTGGTGCCGGCGAGGCGGTTGTTGTCGATAATAGCCGACATGGCTTTCTTCGAGCGGAGCGCGCCGGTGTGTCGGCGCACCCGCTGGGTGTGGCCGTCGATCCCTCGGCGGTCGATGGCAGTGCCAGCAGGCCGGGCCCGACCGGCCGGGCGTCGGAGCAGACGGGCGGCCGGGCCGGTGTCGAGGCAGGCGGGCAGCCCAGCCGACCAGGCGGCGACGCAGACGGGAGGCCCGCCGACGGAGCTGGCGAGGGCTCGTTTTTTTTTTTTTGCAGCCGGCCCTCTTCTTGTCTTCTTTCCCCGTATAGGCAGCCGGTCGTTGTAGTAGTCGGAGCAGGGGGAGCGGGCGGAGTCACGGAGCCGGAGGAACAAGGCGACACGGGCGGAGCCGGCGTGCGCGCGAACCGGCTTGTGGAGGCCGGCTGGAGCGGCGAGCCGGTGTGCGGGCGACGATGGCCGGAGCCAGCCCGGCAGAGGCGCGGACGAGGCCCCACGTGAGCGCGGCGGCGCGCGGAGAACAGAGGGAGGTCGGGCCGTGCGCGTACGTGGCACCGCTGGCCTGGCCTGCAGCCGGTCAAACGGACAGGCGGCCAAGCGCGCGCGCACGCGGTGCAGCCGGCAGGGCCATGCTGCCGGCCAGGCAGACACGCACGCAGCCGGCCAGGGCTCGCTGGCCATGCACGCACGGACAAAAGCAGCCGCCGGCCATGCACGTATCACACATGCATGCACTTTTCATTCTCTTCTTTGCTGGTAGGAAAAAGGGGCCGTCCGGCGGCGCGAGAAGCGGGAGCAACTGTCGGCCCGGGACGACGCGGACGCGCGGACGTACGGACAGAGCAGCCGGCCGCCGTATGCGGGGCGGAGCCGGCCGGGCGCGCACGGAGCAGGCGCGGCGAGACGGCGCGGGGCAGAGCCGGCTGAAACGGCGACATGGCTGGTTGGAGGCGGAGCTGCGCAGGAGGTGCCGGAGCACACGTCAGCTAGGCAGCCATAGCTGGCCGGGCGGCAGCACGCAAGGCGTGCACTGCATGCAACGCTTGTGTGCATGCGGCCATGCAGCAGCCGGCCAGGCATGTGTGCATGCGGCCATGCAGCAGCCGGCCCGCGCCTGCATCCGTGTGCGCACGCGGCCAGGCTATGGCAGCAGCCGGCCAGCGCCGTGGCCATGCAGCCGGCCAATGCCACAGCGGCCGGTCGAGCAGCGGCAGGCGGCCAGGCAGCCGGACGGGCGCGAGCCGGAACAGGGTCGGGCGCGGCCGAGCGGCGCGGGGACGGAGCCGGCTGGAGCGGTGAGCCGGCGCGGGCGAGAGAGGCCGGGCCGGAGCCGTGACGAGGCTCGGGCGAGCCCGAGGAGGCCAGCAGGCCGCCGGGACGGAGGCGGGGAGGCTCATGGAGGCGGAGTGGAGCCGGCGCGACGAGGCGGAGCCAGCGCGCGCATATGCACAGGCGGGAGGCGGAGCTGCGTGCTGTGGTGGAGCTGCAGCGTCCGGAGAAGCGCGAGAGGCACATCCCAAAACACGCCATTGCCTGGGCATGGTCTGGTAGTGTATGACCATGGCCCGACCATCGTACAACCATTATATGGCCATTATATGGGGCATGTATGGGTTTGCATGTCTTGTGTCCGGCAGGTACGCGCGTCGGGGGCATGTTGACGCTGAGCACCCGAGCGCTGCCGAGGAGATGGTGGCGACGTTCGCGAAGGTCGCGCGCGTGCGGAGAGGAGTGCGTGCTGAGGCCGGGCGACACGCGCGGTCGCGGGCGGTGCAGAGCTGCGCGGCGACCCGCAACACCTAGAGGTGCTGTTCGCGAGCAGAGGGACGAGGCCGAGGGGAGACCGGGGCGAGGCAGGCCGACGGCGAGGACGCGCCCACCTGCGCGGTCGCCCCGGGGGCGCGTCGGAGCGAACCGGAGGTAGACGAGGCCGACGGCGGGGACGCGCCGGGGGCATGTTGGTGTCGAGCCCCCGAGCGCCACCGGAGAGACGGCGACGGCGCCGCGGTGGTGATGACGAAGAGGGTCCCGCCCGGACCGCGGTTCCAGCAGCAGTTAGCCCCACGATGGGCGCCAACTGTCGTCGTCTTCTCACGGGGGTGCCCCGGGACGGCAGATGCCATGGGATGGCTTAAGAGGTGAGAGCAAGGCTGCCATGTAGATCCGGGACGGGATAGGGTAACAGTGGGCGGTGGTTTATCCAGGTTCGGGGCTCTCCGAAGAGATAATACCCCTACTCCTGCATGTCTGTATATGAGGTGTATAACAGTACAGAGTTGCTCCTGGAGCTGTGTGGGAGAGGAGAGCCATGGGCTTCTTGCCTCATACGTGAGTGTGAGGATGAGAGAAATGAGAGAGGGCTTGGAGAGCTTGGACTGAGTGAGCTCCCCTGGTGCCTCTTATATAGGGAGGCCGAGGGGACAAGAGGTGGCCCACATGACCAACTATACACTATTGGAGGTGACAAGTGATGTAGGCAATAGTACACCACTATTGGAGATGACATGCGAGGTGACGCATGATGCAGTCAATAGTGCACCACTATTGGGGTGCAGTGAGGTGACGCGTGATGCAAGCTATAGTGTCTTGGCGTCGCGTCCGATGGGACGCCGTGGTTGACCTCGCGCAGTAGGCCGGCTGGAGCAGCCGGCCAGAGGTCGGTCGGAGCAGCCAGCCGGGCAGGGAGCCGGCCGGACCGGGGTACCAGCCGGGGCAGCCGGACAGAGGGGCGTTGGCCGCCCTGTTGTTTTAAAATGTTGAGTCGCCTCCATGAGCCTACCCGGGGGTAATCCCCCCGACACCCTCCCTCACCGGAGCCGGACAAAACCTTGTTGCACTAGACAGTCGGAAAGTCTTGTGCTAAGACCGAAATGACCAGCACACCAGAACAACAACCGTTGCCGTTAGAGAATCGTAGATCGGAAGGATCCAACCTGTAGACACATGAACGCAGACGAACGCGGCCGGATTCATGCAGATCCGCCGAAGACAAACACAGATTGAATCCCGTAAGATTCGTCGAAGACACACCTTCACGTGCCCTCCGACGACACAAGATGCACCACCGGAACAAGGAGAAGCGGGGAGAACTTTATTTCATCTTCAGCGAGTCATCATCGCCTCGCCTTCCTAAATAAGGCACAAACCCTAAACAAACTAAAAAAAATTACCTAAAAATAAAGCATGAGCCCTCCATCCGGCTAGGACCGGGATCCATCGCGTCTCCATGACCCTAAGGCCATAGGGGACGAGGTAGATCGACGGCGGTGCCAGCGGGAGGCGGGAACCCCTAAACGCCCGAGAGTCTTTCTTTCTTTCTCGTAAGAAAGAAAACACGTGTGTATAGCTACAACTCGGATTGACTTACTAACACAAGTTGCAAAGGTTAAAATTCTACAATATAATATCTGCAAAATAATAGGGGAAATTAGGAAGACCTATTCCAAATATGTGATTGCAAATGTGAATTGTGTAATATGTTTCAGAACCTATATATCCACCTTCCTCGCAGGGTTTGTTGGTCTCTTCGATTAAAAAGGATTTCATCAGAGTTTTTGTTCTTTCAATTTTCCCTTTTGGGGGCTTGTTTGATAGTATTTTATTATGACTTTTACTCATAAATTCTTTTTGTTCCTAAGAACTACTTTCCTTACAGTTTAAAGGAAAAGAAGTCGTTAATCCACACCTCATGAATCATTTACCCGCAAAAAAAAAGAGAACCTCATGAGTTTTGTTTTCTTTACAACTATGGCACACACCTAATTTCAAAACTTATTTTTTAAAAACAATAATTTTGAAACTTATTTTATCCTTTGATGATGCAGCTAAACGTGTTCTTTTATAATCCTGTTTTTAATAACTGCAGGGCTTATTTTGAGAGCATGTTTTTTTCTATTCCTTTTCTTTTTTGAACCTCGTGTTTTTTCTGTTCCTTATTGATTTGGGAGTCTGCGAATCGATGATGACTCAGAGTTCACCAGACTGCCGCTGCTGCCTGCCTTCCTTCCTTCCTCTTCTTCCTTCCCCCGCCCGCCTCCTCCCACTCCCCCACCCGCCATGGCCCATCATCGCCTCCTCCTCCCTTTACTCCTCCTCCTACTCCTCCCCCTCTTCGCCTCCGCCGCGGCCACCGGCGACGAGGCGCACCTCTCCGCGGTGATCGGCGACAAGGGCCTGGCCTTCGCCAAGGACGTGCTGATCGGCGAGGCGGTGCGGTCGCTCACCCCGCTCCGCCTCCCGGGGGCGGAGAAGGCCTTCCGCGTGCCCTTCCTCGGCGGCATCCGCGCCGCCGTCTCCAACATCACGCTCTTCCACCTCGACGTGGGGGATGACTCCGTCGTTCGCCTCGGCGACTCGGCCCTCGTCGTCGTCGCCTCCGGCATTACCGCCAACATCAGCATGGCCTGGAGCTACTCCTACTACTCCTGGTACTTCCCCGTGGAGATCTCCGACAGCGGCACCGCCTCGATCCTGGTAATTGGCTAATTTCCTCTGGTTATTGCGGGCCAGAAGGGGGTGGGATTTGGTGTCAACTGTGGTAGATTTGGTTTGTCGTTGTCGTGAAATTTTGGTGTTAACTCTGCTTGGTTTATTTTGACAGCATCATTGAATTTGTATGCTAGCACTAGCTTGATACCAGCACATAATCGCCCTGGCTTGGATACTTCTAAATTCTATCGGTGGTTATGTGAATTGCGTGAGTTCGGTTCTTAAGAAAATAAGAACCGCGACCTTTAGTGGTACTCTTATATGCCTTATGAGTTTGAGTTTACCTAGCTGTCTAGTGTATTGAAGTGTGAGTTAGTTTCCTGAAAATCTCTTCACTTTGATGGCTCAAAGAACGGAAACAGAAGTAGATTGCTTACACAATGACTTTGCATAGTCATGGTTTCCTTGTCTCTTATCAAACCACAAGCTGGAAATATCTTCTCGGTTTCCAGATTTGCATACTTACTAATTATATCTATCCTTTTCCACTGAGAATATTCTTTTGACAACGCATTTTAACTCAAATAGCAGAAGCTGCTTCTTGCTCTATGTTAATATTTTGCAGGTCTACAATTTTTTGACATCTTCAACAGAATTTAATTCTCAACCAGTTTACCATCACATGGCAATTGTATCACTTGCACAGTTGTTCTTTAACTCGAAGACAAACAATCATGAATTGATGAGTTAAAACAATCCTCGGTATCAGAGTTTCAAAAATCATTAATTGATCAGCTATTATTATACTGTATGCAACTAGTTTTGGCCAGTTAAAGGAACTAGGCAGGATGGGTCTAGCGTAAGAATTGTATTTAAGGGTGAGGATACTTGTTGATACAGCAAATAAGCTGGAGACCAGTACTATCTTACTGGCTCTGTTTTGTTTCTGGTTGTTACATAACATTCGTTTTTCCTTGAATTGCTTGAAGAATATTGTGAAGTCGATGTTTTCTTTTGGAAACAGTAATTAGATCATCGAGTGTGGCAAAAGACAACCCATCATTGTCCCTTTACTGAAAACTTTCCGATAGTTAGATTTATGCTTGAGGAGTAAATGTAATAACTGTCATGAGCATTATGGTCTTAAAATCTGAAATTAACTTGTCAAATGAGGGGTAATGTTTCATATTGTATTCATGATATGCTATATATATGACTTATGATGATATTCCATTGTTGCATCATGTAAACTTCCTAGCCAACTAAGATGCTAGGTTACTTTGTACTCTATCTTTAGTTGTTGTTTATCTACTCTATCTTTAGTTGTTGCTTATCTGTTCTGCTACTGAGAAGAAACAGCTCATGAATTTTCCATGTGTGTAAGGTTCAAGGAATGGAAGTTGGGACAACCATGGAAATCAAGAATTACAATGGAAGTTTGGCTCTGAACGCCACACAATGTGGTTGTTCTGTGAAGGACTTGGTGATATCTCTGGATGGTGGAGCATCTTGGTTTTATCAAGGGTATGTTCTCCTTGTGTATCGCTTTAAAAATAAAATCCAAGTTCAAATAGTTTGGTAGCACTTGAGGATTTAGAGTTTAGGAAATGATGCCTCGTGGTGCAAAAAGTGCATAGTTTTGTGAGACTAGGAGAAACATACATGATATTTCAAGCAAGACATGATTTAGTTCAACTTTTATTCATCGTCTGTGACTAGAAAACAAATGAAGTGCATTCACAGATTTGGTCAGCCTCCTTTATAAATATGAACATATCTGATCATTTGATTTGATGTTTTCTTTTTCTATAAATATAATCAAGCACGTCAAAGGCAAAATTCTCCGAATTTAATTATGTTTCCTTCTTGGCCTCTTTTTGAAGGTTTATAAATGCTTTTGAAGACCATATTCGAGCTGCAGTAGAAAAGGTAATACCGGAAAATATTATTGAAAGCACATCAAAACTGGACTCGTTGCTTCAAGGTCTTCCTAGGAGTGTTAGTCTGGACAATGTCACTGCTCTGAACATGACTTTTGTCAATGATCCACAATACGGGAATTCCTCAATTGAGTTTGATATCAATGGATTGTTCGCTTCTGCAGTTGCTAAGACTAGCAATTTGCAGAAGCATCCCCAGCTTTCATTATCTTGTGGTGGAGCATCAAATATGCTTTTGCTTTCACTCGATGAAGATGTATTCAATTCGGCATTAGAGGCTTACTTCAAGGTAATCAAATATTTTTAATAATATAAGTCAAGAATGTTCCACCTTGTGGGTTTTACATTATCATTTTTCACCCTTCAGGCAGGTTCCATGCATTGGGTTGTGGACAAAGTTCCTGATCAATCTCTACTGAATACAGCAGGCTGGAAATTTATCATTCCTCGCTTGTATTGGAACTATCCAAATGATGACATGGTCTTGAACATTTCGATGGCTTCATCCCCAGTTATGAGGATTACATCTGATAAGATTGGTGTTACCATTAATGCAGACATGATAATTGATGTTTTACATGGCACAGAGACGGTTCCAGTTGCATGCATCTCTGTAGTAAGAATTCTCAAATTCTAAATTTCTTTTATGATGTGCTTTTGTTGCTCCATTGCTCCAAGATGGGAGAGAAGAAATTTTAAGATGTGTTTAGCCATCATTGCTTGCACTTTTAACAGTCCCCTAACTTCAGCATTGCTTTTTGTATGAATCATATATTAATATTTCGAGGTAGGATTCTAACAACTGGAATGATTTGTTTCCTTGCAGGTAGTAAGCGCTTCAGGTGTTGTGGAGGCATCAAGCAATAAAGTATACGGTACGGTTGATTTAGATAATTTCTCCCTATCCTTGAAGTGGAGTAAAATCGGAAACTTCCACATGTCTTTGATTCAGGTATTCCACCGTCTTTATGCACATTTATTATATTTATTTTATCAGTGCTAAGGTGAGCTAAATTATTCTGTTAGTTAACATGTGGCTACTGCTCATCATTTTAGTACAGTAATGGGTGGCCATGTGCAGGACACAATTGCAAGTGAAGGCTTTGTTCTTCATCTATGATTGGTTAATTAAATCATCACGGGTGTTTCATTTGCAGGGAGTGATACGGGTTTTCTTGAACACCGTATGCATGCCGTATCTGAACTCGCACCTGGGGAATGGATATATCTTACCTGTGGTTCATGGCTTCACTTTGAAAGACGTCCATGTAGTTACTGATACCGAGCAGTTGACGCTTTGTTCAGATATTACCTTCGCCAATGCAAGCCGCTTGGCGGCTTTACCAGTTTTGTGATACCGGGTTGTACAGAATCTGTAACTTCCATCCGAGCCACAAACTTGGCCTTGGGGGAAGAGACGACACTTGCACATATGTGTACATTATTGTTCATATTCTCTTTGTTGAAATTATTCATATTCATTTGTACATATTTGTTTCCACTTATCGAATACATACAATTCATTCTTGCATATGGATCTCTTGGAAATGAAGTGGTGCCCATGTCTGGTATGTGCACCTCTAAAGTGTGCAGCTAGCCGCCTTAGGGTTTAGAAATGCCGTGTACTCCTTATTGAATTTGTGTAAGTACTTTCTAGTACAAGTGTGAAGAATCTATAAGCATGATGCTGTTGTACATTGTGGGAGTTCTGAAAGCTCCATAGCTCGGAAGTTCAGGTCCCACTTGGCTCAAGGTTATCATTATATCTTTATTAGAAAATAATATATAAGGTTTGAGTTGTGCTTCCGTACACTCCTCTTAGGAGGAGCAAGTACAATAGAGTGAACAGAGTGATGTAGGCGGGTTATAAGAAATGTCACATCAGATTTATGTCTAGTTGGAGAAGAGAGAAGAGAGGCGGACGACAAGTTTACAGCCGGTTGTAGCACGAGCTCCAACAACTTTTGTAAGAGAAGATGATGGGCCATATATTAATGGTATGACATACTAGTATGACTAACTATGTATGAGTGGGCTATTATGTTTTAGCTTAGTGGGTTATTATGTTGGCTATAAGTGACATGACAACTTTATATAACCGGCTCTTTGCTATATTATTAACCATGCTCTAAAAATTTACACGAATCTTAAAGTTACTTGAAAAGGCTATCGCTATATTAGCCTGCAGATCATACGTATTTATTAGATTGATTTGGATACAAAAGAATATATTATCCCTTTTGATTGAAGCGGTACCTTGGAATCTCCACCTTTAATCTGTATCGAATTCCGTACACTTCTAAGGGGTGTGTACCGAAGCAAAGTTAATAAGATTTTCATCAATGGATCTTCAGAAAGCAGGGCTTGAATGAATCCACCATTTCCACAAACTTGTACGGCATTAGCTTGTCTTGGTCGTGTGAATCATGCGATGTGTTAGGGACTCTTTGGATTAAAACATTTCATAGAATTTTTTGGAGGATTTATTTCTTAGGATTGTTTTTTCTATATAGCTTTTTTGTAAGATTAAAACCCATAGAATTTTCTTTATGTTCTACTTGCTCTGTCTTGGTTTATTAGCCCCTTTTGTATTTTGGGTCAAATTTTTGAGGTGAGGGTATAAAATCATTGGCTCACTAGGGACATAACAGTGATGAGCAACTCCAAAGACGTTGGCATCGACTGAGCAGAGGAGGTTGACAATGACAATTCCTAAGGATGTGAGGCTTCAAGAGGACATGAAGGGTCAAATGCTCGCCACCCGGTCCGGACTCCTGGAGTCTCTCCACTTTCCGGTGAATTCTCGGTGAACTTGGCATATCAGGCACTATGCCGCTCGCCACCCATTCCCTGGTTTTCCCCTCTCTGGAAGGCCTCGTTGCCTTTGAAGATTAAGATTTTTTTATGGCAACTATTACGGGATTGCTTGCCCTCAGGGGCCGAGGTACTTAAGCAGCACGGCCCGGTGATGGCTCGTGCCCCTTATGTGCGGTCCCGAAGACCGGGCCCATATCCTTTTCATGTGCATGGCAGCACGAGCCCTCTGTACTTTCGTACGCGAGGCACTGGGGCCTGACTGGGTGGCCCTGGACCTAGCAGAGTTCCTCCAGACTAGAGCTACTCAAGCCAGATGACATCACCGCTTATTCTGGTTAATCTTTGCGATGATGTCGTGGACGCTTTGGACGATACGTAATAAGATGGTGATTGAGCATGTCTTTCCGCGGCAGGCTTCTGACTCGTTCTTCAAATTCATTGCTTTTTTGTAGCACTGGCACCCGCTCGCTAGGCAGCGAGACCGAGACCGGCTAGGGATCATCCTGGATGCATTGTTGGCTACCGCGCGTCGCTTATCTTCTCCGTAGGGCCGCGTTGTGGCCCCACTAGGTGGATATTTTCTTATTTCTCTTATGTTTTCTTTGGGCGTGATTGTGTTGTTGCCCCAGCCTCGTCTTAGCGATGACTTTTGGATGTTGGTTGTATGGATGGTTGCTTTATTTATAAAAGCGGAGCGAAAGCCTATTTCGAGAGGGTCAGAAGCTCGTCATGGTGCCGAGAAATACGGTGCAAATTGTACCTAGGCATGGGCAGCTTGACTAACGACCTGACATGAGCCAAACCCAAAAATGGGATGTGGTCAGGCTTTTCTCCAAGGGCGGGCCAGAGGGCCTTGTTCTGTAACCCGGGGTTGTGCTCGGGCTTCTACTTTCAGGATTTTGGGTCGGGCTTTCATTCTTAGCTGTTGAATGCTTACTGAAACTCACACGTTCGGGCCGAGCTATGGGACTTAGGGTTTGTCGCTTGGCTAGGCTTGGGCTTCAGTAGGGAGTAACTTTCAAGCTTCATTAAGGTCTCGTTCTTGCCCTCAAAGAAATGTAGGTCTCGTTCTTGTCTAATGAAGGCCAGGCTTTCGCAAGGCCACTATGAAAAATGCATAAGCTGAGAGTGGAGGCTCGTGGCTCACTGGAAGAAGAGATCACGAGGCATCAGATTTCATTCAGACATGGGGATGAAGATGACTACACGAATGATTTGAGGTGTCGTGTATGATTTCTCTGGGGGTCGACATGTAAAGTGTCGTTGAATGCGACCGCTTATGTGACAACGGTATGTGGTGGATCGAGGACAATGGTCATGATAGTGAAAAGGCATTAAACGGCCACACACAACTCAAGGTTGTTTGCAATATATCCAACACACGATAGTTTTCTACAAATAGCTCTTTACGACACCAGTTTACCTTGTGTGCTACCTTCGACGTGTTTTTTTTTTCATGTTAGCACGATTCAAACAAAATGACTCACTTAAACAAATTTGGTGGCTTATTCAACATTTGCGAAGCTTAGAGACAAAAATAAGTCAATAGACAAGTAGAATGACTTCTAGCATATTAATATTTTTAAAGAGGTATTTACTTAGTATTCGCTCCATTTCGTATTAGTTATCGCTAATTTGGTACTTTTTTATTGACGGTGTTGAAAATCTTCGATGATTTGCTGGGCAAAGAGTTTTTTCCTCGAGCCTTCTCATTGTTGATGGTGTTGTATGCAACAATCGTCTATGGTTCACAACACTAATTATTTTCATTCGTTCTAAACGGTGAGGCTAGGGTTTACATGGTATGCAAATGCTTCGATGGCGGTTACTTCCTTTGTGGTTGGGTCCTCTGGTTCCATCTCCATCACATTAGTGCCCCTTTCAACGCCGTTGTGAGGCATGTGGAAATTGACGGTGGTTGGGCTCTTGGATGTGCGACTCTTTCTTTTGTGACAGATTTTACTCCACGACAATGGTTCGGTAGGATCGTGATCTTGATGACTTCTTGTTCGTGATCAACAATCATAGGCTAACGTTGATGTTTGAATAGCATACGATGGCACGCCATCCACCCATTTGAGATAAAGAAGACGGTATTGATGACCCACAAGTATAGGGTATCAATCGTAGTCCTTTCAATAAGTAAGAGTGTCGAACCCAACGAGGAGCAGAAGGAAATGACAAGCGGTTTTCAGCAAGGTAATTTCTGCAAGCACTGAAATTGTAGGTAATAGGTAGTTTGATAGCAAGATAATTGGTAACAAGCAAGTAACGGTAACGGTAAATAAAGTGCAGCAAGGTAGCCCAATCCTTTTGTGGCAAAGGACAGGCCAGAACAGTCTCTAGTAATAGGCAAAGTGTTCTTGAGGGTACACGGGAATTTCATCTAGTCACTTTTATCATGTTGGTTTGATTTGTGTTCGCTACTTTGATAATTTGATATGTGGGTGGACCGGTGCTTGGGTGTTGTTCTTACTTGAACAACCTCCCACTTATGATTAACCCCCTCGCAAGCATCTGCAACTACGAGAAAAGTATTAAGATAGAATCTAACCATAGCATTAAACATTTGGATCCAAATCAGCCCCTTACGAAGTAGCGCATAAACTAGGGTTTAAGCTTCTGTCACTCTAGCAACCCATCATCTAATAACTACTCCACAATGCATTCCCTTAGGCCCAAGGATGGTGAAGTGTCATGTAGTCGACGTTCACATGACACCACTAAGGGAATCACAACATACATATCATCAAAATATCGAACACATATCAAATTCACATGATTACTTGCAACATGACTTCTCTCGTGACCTCAAGAACAAAGGTAACTACTCACAAATAATATTCATACTCAAGATCAGAGGGGTATTGAATAGCATAATGGATCTGAACATGTAATCTTCCACCAAATAAACCATATAGTAATCAACTACAAGATGTAATCAACACTACTAGTCACCCACGGGTACCAATCTGAGGTTCCGGTACAAAGATTGAACACAAGAGATGAACTAGGGTTTGAGAGGAGATGGTGTTGTTGAAGATGTTGATGAAGATTGGCCTCCCAAAGATGAGAGGGGTGTTGGTGATGACAATGGCTTCGATTTCCCCCTCCGGGAGGGAAGTTCCCCCGACGGAATCGCTTCGCCGGAGGGCAAAAGTGCTCCTGCCCAAGTTCCGCCTCGAGACAGCGGCGTTCCATCCCGAAAGTCCTCTCCTTATTTTTTTCTAGGTCAAAAGACCTTATATACCAGAAGATGGGCACCGGAGGTGGGCCGTTGAGCACAACCCACCAAGGTGCGCCTGGGGGGCCTAGCGCGCCCTGGTGTCTTGTGCTCACCAGGGTGCCCCCTCCGGTAGTTATTTGCTCCAGTATTTATTATATAATCCAAAATAATTCTCCGTAAATTTTCAGCTTATTTGGAGATGTGCAGAATAGGTATCTCTAATGTGCTTTTTCAGGTCCAGAATTCCAGCTGCCGGTATTCTCCCTCTTTGTGTAAACCTTGCATATTATGAGAGAAAAGGCATTAGAATCACTCCCTAAAGCATTATTATTCAACAAAACATTATCAATAACAGTAGGAAATCATGATGCAAAATGGACGTATCAACTCCCCAAGCTTAGACCTCGCTTGTCCTCAAGCGAAAGCCGATATTGAAAAGCATGTCCACAAGGTTTGAGAGAGAGGTGTCGATAAAACAAAATACGGACATAGTAGCATCATGCTTATTATCATAACAGCAACAAACTTTATCATAAAACTTATTCATATACTTTCATCATATAACTTCTCATGAACAAGTAACAATTCATCACAACATAGAAGTATAAAGCATAAACCTTATTGAAAACCAACAAACTATGTTCTCAGTCAACTTTGCAACTACAATTCATCATATTTTTGGGAAGGGTCTCGTGTCGTAGCCTTTTGGCAAGTCCACATACCCAACCATCATTTAGTCTTCCATGATTGCTAACACTCACAGCATACCCATGAGCAAAAAGTTTCAACCGGACACATAGAAAGATAGGGGCTTATAGTTTCGCCTCCTAACGTATTCACCTCAAGGGTGATGTCAACAATAATAACTCATGCTCACTCACATCCAACTGGATATATGTGCCTAGATCTTTCCTCACCACATGATGCTTGCAAAAAGAGAAAAGTAAAACAGGAATAGGGGAGAACACTTTGACTCTTGCATAAAAGTAAATACATAAAAGTAAAAGATAGGCCCTTCGCAGAGGGAAGCAGAGGTTGTCATGCGATTTTTGGTTTGTATCCTCAATCCCTTAATGTAAAAGAACGTCACGCTATATTGCCCCCTATGATAGCAACCTTTATTATGCAGTCCGTCGCTTTTATTACTTTGCCATCATAAGTTTGTATAACGCTCAATTTTCTCTTACACAAATTGATCAAACACATTTAGAAGCAATTTTTATTTCCTTAGTGCATCGATGAAAACTTACTTGAAGGATCTTAGTCAATCCATAGGTAGGTATGGTGGACTCTCAAAACATGGATTTGGGTTTTGGGTTTTTGGATGCACAAGTAGTATCTCTACTTAGTGCGGAATTTTTGGCTAGCAAAGATATTGAGCAAGCACCACATGTTGAAGTGAAAGGACGTGGATGTCGCCTAGAGGGGGGGGTGAATAGGCGCTTTAAAATAATTACGGTTTAGGCTTGAACTAATGCGGAATAAAACTAACGTTTAATTAGACAAGCACAAAACCTAAAACAACTAGGCTCACCTATGTGCACCAACAACTTATGCTAAGCAAGATAAACAACTAAGTGATAGCAAGATATAAAGCATGAAACAATATGGCTATCACAAAGTAAAGTGCATAAGTAAAGGGCTCGGGTACGAGATAACCGAGGCACGCGGAGACGACGATGTATCCCGAAGTTCACACCCTTGCGGATGCTAATCTCCGTCCGGAGCGGTGTGGAGGCACAATGCTCCCCAAGATGCCACTAAGGCCACCGTAATCTCCTCACGCCCTCGCACAATGCAAGATGCCATGATTCCACTAAGGGACCCTTGAGGGCGGTCACCAAACCCGTACAAATGGCAACCCTTGGGGGCGGTCACCGGTACCCGTACACTTTGGCAACCCTTGGGGGCGGTCACCGATACCCGTACAAATTGCTCGGGGCAATCTCCACAACCTAATTGGAGACCCCGATGCTTGGCCGGAGCTTTACACCACAATGATTGAGCTCCGAGACACCACCAACCGTCTAGGGCACCAAGGCACCCTAGAGGAACAAGCTCTAGGGTGCTCAAACACCCAAGAGTAATAAGCTTCTCAAACTTCACTTCCACGTATCACCGTGGAGAACTCAAACCTATGCACCAAATGCAATGGCAAGGGCACACGAAGTGCCCAAGTCCTTCTCTCCCAAATCCCACCACAACAACTAATGCTATGGAGGAAAAAGAGAGGAAGAACATGAAGAACTCCAAGATCAAGATCCAAGGGGTTCCCGTCACAAAGAGGAGAAAGTGATTGGTGGAAATGTGGATCTAGATCTCCTCTCTCTTTTCCCTCAAGAACTAGCAAGAATCATTGGAGGGATTGAGAGTTAGCAAGCTCGAAGAAGGTCAACAATGGGGGGAAAACACGAGCTCAAAGGATTAAGGAGCAATGGGGAAGAAGACCCCCTTTTATAGGCCTCCCCAAATCCAACCGTTATGTGCACAGGTCGTGCACAAGTGGTACTACCGCTCGGCTGAGCAGTACTACCGCCCGCGCGGTAGTTTTAGGGAAAACATGCAAAACGGCAGAAGCCTCGAGGCGGTAGTTCCACCGGAGCGGTACTACCGCCCTACCCTACGGTACTTCCGCTGGGATGCAGAAAGACGCCAGACCCCAGAAATAAGCGGCAGTAGCAGCGGTACTACCGCGCGGGCGGTACTACCGCCCTACTACCGCCCACTACTACCGTCCAGAAAACCACCCTGACCAGAGAACAAAATATAAGTGGAAGTAGCAGCGGTAGTACATAGCGGAAGTACCGCCCAAGCGGTACTACCGCTTGTTCAGAGAAAAACAGCTCTGGCACTAAAAGTGCCATAACTTTCGCATACGAGCTCCGAATCGAGCAAACTCAAGCTTGTCGGTTATCCTAAGAAGAGGCAGTATGAAAATGCCAATGGTATAGAGATGTGAAGCCTCTATGAATGAAGAACCGGCAAAAACTCCAGCATCAAAAACATCATAGAAGATGCATATGGACTCCGTTTTCGATGAACTTGAGCTTGTCATGAAGCTGACCATAAGCTTAAGAACCCACAAAGAGAAAAGCCAACCAAGAACCAAGAAAGATGATGATGCCAAGAATGCAATGGTTTGAGCTCTCAACGAATGATATGATCAAGCTACTCACTTGAGAGCCCCCCTTGATAGTACGGCTATCGATCCTATAACCCGGTCTCCCAACTACCACCATGAGACCGGTAAAATAGAAAACCCTATCAAGGTCAAACCTTTGCCTTGCGCATAGTCCTCTTGAGCTAGATGATGACGATCTTGTCCTTCACAAGATGGACCACCTTTCTTGTTTGCGCGGCTCGATGAAGACTAGTAGATTGCTCCCCCATACTCCACTATGGGTGAGCCACTCTTCGACACATCTTCACAAGTCCATTGTCACCACAATGGACGGCAAGCTTCAAGCATGATCTCTCCGTGATGATTCACTTGAACTTGCACACCGCAACCTTGATGACGATCACCACTTGATGTCATCTTCCATGGGTTGTATGGGATCTTCCTCTTGATGCAATCCCATGGAAATATACCTAACCCTACAAAGAACACTCACGTAGACCATGGGTTAGTACACAAAGCGTAATGGACAATGCTTACCATACCATGGGATCACTTGATCCCTCCCGGTATATCTTGTACGCTTTGTGTGTTGATCAACTTGGTTCACTCTTTGACTTAGTCTTGATCAACCTTGTATCTTATCTTCTCTCTTCATAAAGATGATGTCTTGAAGGTAAACATGAATGTTCACACAATCTTCTTCTTCAAGAGATGCTTGCAATAATCTCAATTCTCTCATGACCAATCTTTGGATAAAACCTTACATACCACCTTGGTCACCATATAAACTCCTTGAAACCAACACATGTACTTCAAGAAGTGTCTATGGACAAATCCTTCGAATATAACTCAAGGCAACCATTAGTCCATAGGGATTGTCAACAATTACCAAAACCACATATGGAGAAATATGCTCTAACATGAAGGATCTATGACAATATAACTTCTATGTGAATATGAATAAACATAAATCATTACGTTGTCTTCCTTGTCCAACGTTAACAATTTTGGCATATAATATTTAATGGGGGCTCACAATCATAAAAGATGTCCAAGATAGTGTATTTGCATGTGAATCTTCTCTTCCCTTATTAATTCTTTCATGAATTGCATCATTGACCAATGCTATGTTTGTCAATCTCCAATAAATTTTACCACTTATACTTTTCCTTATGTGATGTCATTACTTACCATAAGATTAGCATATGATTCTTTTCATTTATTTCTCTTTCCCTTTATTTTGATTGCAACAAGAAAATAAAGAAGCAAAAGCTCAAACTAAACTTTATTATATAACTCTCACTCGATTACATAGATACATAGATCACGAAACTAGCACACGAAAATAGATCATACTAAAATTTTATTCACCTAAATCAAGAAAAGGCTAAAGATCGAACTAAAATAGGTAAAGGTGAATAAAAGTGATGGTGATACGATACCGGTGCACCTCCCCCAAGCTTGGATCAAGCCAAGGGGAGTGCCCATACCCGTGTGTTCAAGTCTTCTTTTGTGGTGGTGATGAGGTAGGTGGTGGTGATGAAGTGGTAGGCTTATCCTCCAGCTTCCAGGGCAAAGGCTCACCATCAAAGGTTGACGCACGAGTCCCCTGAGTCCTGCAACCGGCAGCTAAACTCATACCTTTAAATCTTGCCTCATATTCAAAAACTTGGTTTTGAAGATCATAAATTTGACTTTGCAGAAAATTGATTTGCTCGTTGAGGGTGAAGATGGTGTCCTTCACAGACCGGCCATCCACCATCTGATCACGGGTGAATTCCGTGATCATGGAGTGATTGGCACTAACTCCACGCTCCACCATCCTTTGGCACTTGAAGATGTCTTGTTCCACCGCCTCCAGCCTAGCTTCCACGCTTCCGATCCTCTTGGGTCCCTGAACATCGCGGATGTGGAACACCCCCTCACGCATCTCAATGGCTTGAGGATGCTTCATCACCTCCGGCAAGTACGGGTTGATGACCTTCTCGAAGAACTTGTCCTTGGAGGAGCTTGGTGGAGCCATGGAGATCTAGATTTGACGAGAAAACAGCACGAAACAAGAACAGGGGATTTTTCTGCGATGCGGTGGTCAAAACAATCGGGGGTATATATAGAGAATTTTATTCTTGGAAAGCAAGCATATGGAAAGAAAACGGAGTCGAGAAGGTGTCCGAGGTGGGCACAACCCACCAGGGCGCGCCCTGGTGTATCGTGCTCACCTCGGTTGCTTTCCTGTTTATTTCTTATTTTCCTAATTTTTGTAATATTCCAAAACTGACAAAAAATATTTTTGTGGATTTTTTGGAGTCCGTTTACTTACCGTATCATGTACCTCCTCATTTTCAGAATTCTGCAGTGTTTCAGAAGGTTTCTTTTATGTGTTCCTCCAGTGTCATGGTTTGGATAACATTGCTTTTAACATTAATAGGCGTACCTGAGATATAGTGTTTAATTCTTTGTCCATTGACCACCTTCGGGTTAGTACCTTCAGCATTATTAATCTTGATAGCTCCAGAACGATACACCTCTTTGACAATATATGGCCCTTCCCATTTGGAGAGAAGCTTACCTGCAAAAAATCTTAAACGAGAGTTGGACAAAAGAACATAGTCTCCTATTTTGAATTCTCGCTTTTGGATTCTTTTGGCATGCCATCTTTTTACTTTTTCTTTGAATAGTTTGGCATTTTCATAGGCTTGGATTCTCCATTCATCTAGTGAGCTAATATCAAATAGCCTCTTCTCACCGGCAAGTTTGAAATCATAATTGAGTTCTTTAATTGCCTAGAATGCTTTATGTTCTAACTCTAGAGGCAAATGACAAGCTTTTCCATATACCATTTTGTACGGAGACATACCCATAGGATTTTTATAAGCTGTTCTATAGGCCCAAAGTGCATCATCTAGTTTCTTAAACCAATTCTTTCTAGACCTATTGACAGTTTTTTGTAATATCAATTTTATTTCTCTATTGCTAAGTTCAACTTGACCACTAGATTGAGGATGACAGGGTGATGCAATTCTATGGTTAACATCATATTTAGCAAGCATCTTACGGAAAGCACCATGGATAAAGTGTGAACCACCATCAGTCATTAAATATCTAGGGACTCCAAACCCCGGGAAGATAACTTCTTTAAGCATTTTAATGGAGGTGTTGTGATCAGCACTACTGGTTGGAATAGCTTCTACCCACTTGGTGACATAATCAACAACAACCAAAATATGAGTGTACCCGTTAGAGGAAGGAAAAGGTCTCATATAATCAAAACCACAAACATCAAATGGTTCAACAACAAGTGAATAATTCATAGGCATTTCCTGACGCTTACCTATATTACCAATTCTTTGACATTCATCACAAGACAAGACAAACTTACGGGCATCCTTGAAGAGAGTAGTCCAATAAAAACTAGATTGCAATACCTTGTGAGCAGTTCTATCTCCCGCATGATGTCCTCCATAAGCTTCGGAATGACATTTCCGTAGGATTTGTTCCTGTTCATGCTCAGGTACACAACGTCTAATAATACCATCTACTCCTTTATAAAGATGTGGGTCATCCCAAAAGTAATGTCTTAAATCATAGAAGAATTTTTTCTTTTGTTGGTATGTGAAGCTAGGTGGTATATATGTAGCGACAATGTAATTAGCATAATCAGCATACCAAGGAGTGTTTTGAGAAACATTTATTGCAGCTAACTGTTCACCAGGAAAACTATCATCAATAGGTAGTGGGTCATCAAGAATATTTTCTAACCTAGACAAGTTATCAACTACGGGGTTCTCAGCTCCCTTCCTATCAATGATATGTAAGTCAAATTCTTGAAGCAAGAGAACCCACCTAATGAGTCTAGGTTTAGCATCTTTCTTTTCCATAACATATTTTATAGCAGCATGATCGGTGTGGACAATGACTTTGGAATCAACAATGTAGGATCTAAATTTATCACAAGCAAACACAACTGCTAAAAATTCTTTTTCAGTAGTAGCATAATTTTGTTGGTCACTGTCTAGAGTTTTGCTAGCATAATGGATAACATTCAATTTCTTATCAACCCTTTGTCCTAGAACAGCACCAACAACATAATCACTAGCATCACACATAATTTCAAAAGGCAAGTTCCAATTAGGTGGTTGGACGATAGGTGCAGAGGTTAAGGCTTTCTTGAGTGTTTCAAAGGCTTCTACACAATCATCATAAAAAACAAAAGGGATATCCCTTTGCAAAAGATTAGTAAGAGGCCTAGAAATTTTAGAGAAGTCTTTAATGAACCTCCTATAGAAACCAGCATGACCAAGGAAACTTCGAATACCTTTAATATCTTTAGGACATGGCATTTTCTCAATTGCATCAACTTTAGCCTTATCCACCTCAATACCTCGTTCAGATATTTTATGCCCCAAGACAATACCTTGATTAACCATAAAGTGGCACTTCTCCCAATTCAAGGCAAGATTAGTTTGTTTACATCTCTGCAAAACTCGATCAAGGTTGCTTAAGCAATCATCAAAAGAAGTTCCATAAATGGAAAAATCATCCATGAAAACATCCACAATCTTTTCACAAAAATCAGAGAATATAGCAGTCATACATCTTTGAAAGGTAGTAGGTGCATTGCATAAACCAAAAGGCATACGTCTATAAGCATAGGTTCCAAAAGGACAAGTAAAGGTGGTTTTCTCTTGATTAGATTGTGATACAGGTATTTGAGTGAAACCAGAATATCCGTCCAGAAAACAAAAGTGTGTGTGCTTAGATAATCTTTCTAGCATTTGATCAATGAAAGGCAGAGGGTAATGATCTTTTCTAGTAGCTTTATTTAATTTTCTAAAATCAATTACCATTCTATAGCCAGTGACAATTCTTTGTGGGATGAGTTCATTTTTATCATTAGGAACAACGGTAATACCTCCTTTCTTAGGGACACAATGAACGGGACTTACCCATCTACTATCAGCTATGGGATAGATTATACCTGCTTCCAGAAGCTTCAATATTTCAGTTCCTACCACTTCTTTCATCTTAGAATTCAATCATCGTTGGTGATCAACAACGGGTTTAGCATCAGGTTCCATATTAATCTTGTGCTAACATAGAGTGGGACTAATGCCCTTAAGATCATCAAGAGTATATCCAATAGCAGCCCGGTGCTTCCTTAGAATTTTTAATAATCTTTCTTCTTCATGTTCTGAAAGGTTAGCACTAATAATAACATGATATATCCTTTTCTCATCTAGATAAGCATACTTCAAAGTGTCAGGCAATTGCTTTAATTCAAACACAGGATCACCTTTAGGTGGAGGAGGACCTCCAAGGGTTTCAATAGGCAAATTGTGTTTTAGGAGAGGTTGGTGTTCAAAGAAATTTTTATCTATTTCATTTCTTTCACGCAAGTGCATATCATTTTCATGGTCAAGTAAATATTGTTCTAGTGGATCAGTAGGAGGCACGGCAATAGAAGCAAGACCAATTATTTCATCCTTACTAGATACTTCTCTATCACGCGGTCGTCTACTAAACTTGGAGAAATTAAATTCGTGAGACACAACACCAAAACTAACACCGACAGTTTGTTTTTCACAATCTATGTTAGCATTGACGGTGCTTAAGAAAGGTCTACCAAAGATAACGGGACAAAAGTCATCTTGTGGGGAACCAAGAACTAGAAAATCAATAGGGTATTTTACTTTCCCACACAAGACTTCAACATCTCTAACAATCCCAAGTGGTGTGATGGTGTCTCTACACTACTGCAGGATGCTGCTAACGCGACACATCAATCAGAGACCCTTCGACAAAACTGTGTGCGATGACCAAATCGCAAACGGTATAGTTATAGCTCCGTTGCTAATGACGTTAACTGTGTGCGATGGCGTATCCATCAAATACGATCTAAAAAGTAGTTGCGTGTGTGATGTTTGGCAAACAGTTGGCCTAGATAAACTGTTTGCGATTGGGTAATATAACACAAACGCTTATAAAAATACAAGTGTGTGCGATGTACGGCATACAGTTCACCCCGATAAACTGTTTGCGCTGATCAAGCAGAACACAAACGATTGTCCAGATGATCACGTGTGCGATAGACGGCATACAGGTCACTCGGATGAACTGTTTGTGATGAGGTAAAATAACATAAACGGTTACATAGATCAAGATGTGTGTGATAGACAGCATACAGGCCACTGGGATGAACTGTGTGCGGTAAGCAAAAATAACACAAACGGTTTCTCAGATCAAGATGTGTGTAATGTACACAGGCCACTCGGATGTGTTGCGGGCAAACGGTTCCGGATAAAGAACTGTCAGGGACTGATGAAATCATCACCGACGGATTTGGTTGTTTATTCCGTATGCGATGTGATTTTCTCAATCTGCCCACAAACATCTATGCTCTATTTAGAAGAACATGATTGCATAACCAAATTGAGCATCCAATACACACATAACATTGGCGCACACCTTAATAAACTATTACATGCATAATAAACTTATCCCTCTAAAACTACGAATATTTCTGCACAGAGGGAGTATGAGAATTGAGAAACGATCATCAAATAATCTACTTCTTGTGACGCTTGCCGCCAGCGCTCTGCTTGTGGCTCGATACCTCGTTGTCTTTAGGTAGGAGGCACTTCCTCGTGTCAATGATCCGCCTGAATATCTCGTAGCATGTGTACGCTTGCTTGGCCGCGGTCTGGAGGTGATATTCATCCAGTTTCTTCACCCAGCCCCTGTGCCAGACAGGCTTGTTCTTGTCGCACTCAGCCTTCATGTTAGCGTAGTAGGGGTCGATGATGGCCTCGGCCAGGTCAACATGGGAGTCCATGTGCTTCTTGCTGCCCCAGACCCTGTAGTGGCCGCGGATGTCGACAAGCTTCTGGCAGGCCAAGCCCGAAGTCTTGAGCACCTTTGGATCGTCGGTGGTGTCCACCATAGTGAACCTGTAGTTGGGGCTGTTGACAAACCTGGTGAAACGCTCGCAAGGTACTGTGGCCAGGCAGTAGTGGTAGAGGAGGACGTGATGGCCGACGCACAACTGGGCGACGGCAACCTTCTGATCATGCCCGACACGACCGCCGGTGTAAGCGAGGTCGAAGCCGACCACTTTGTACTTGTCATCCACATCAAGCAACCGCTCCATAGTGTCGATGGAGTCCTCCACCATGCCCGGGTCGTTGGTGTACACCACCGTGAGGTCCGTCTTCCTCATGTGGGCCTCCACATGATGCACGTCGAATTCCATTGGAGCGCCGCTGGACATCCTCTTTGTATGTGTCGTCCAGGGTATGCTTATTGTGTTGTGGGGCGCGATCGAAAGCGTGAAGAGACTATGGTTAATGGCCGTGGGTATAAATGGGGGCCAGACGTCCTAGAAAACCGGCATGTCCAGATGGCAGCTTTTGCAGCGCGTGATTCAGTCGTGGAGCACGTAACTGCATGGGGCGATGCACGTGGCGCAACCGCATGCATATGGAGCCCCGAACGTGATCGTAGGCCGGCCCCAACCGCTGGCAGAGCGCGCGCGGAGGGGCGCGAGAGTAGAGCACACGTAGGGATGCGAGAGCAGAGCACACGGTGGGATGCGAGGTCGAACCAGACCACTCTATACTTGTCCTCGTCAAGTAATAGGTCCACGACGTTGGAGTTCTCCATCTAGATCGGATGTTTGGTGTACACCACGAACGGACAGGGCGTATCGACGGCATGCATGGTCCAAACATGACACATCAATCAGAGACCCTTTGACGAAACTGTGTGCGATGCATGAATCGCAAAAGGTATAGTTCAAGCTCCGTCGCTAATGGCACGAACTGTGTGCGAAGGTGGATCCATCAAATACGATTCAGAAAGTAGTTGCGTGTGCGATCGACGGCAGGCAAGGCCCACGTCTCATAGAGGCAGGGCCACGCGTCTGCTCGATGAGCCCGTTCCCAAACGGTTTCTAAAAACCATAAAGCGTTACGTGCTTCGAAACTAAAACCGTCAATAAATATTGAGCTTGTTTCCTTTCACATTCCAAATTACCACGCGCTATTTTTTTCGTAAATCAGTTCACACCTACCAAACCTAAACGTGTTCTCACTTAGTAGCTGTTTACTGTAGTAGGCTATAAAAACACAAACACGTACTCGAAAATTACCGCACATTCTTCACCCCCGCCACCAAAAAAACAGGCCTTTCTTTGTTAGTCCTTCATTCTGTCTGCCATGGCTGGTAGGGGGGTTTCTTGGTCGAGATATAACCAGGGAAGAAAGACCAAAGCCGCGGAAGCAACCGACAGGTCCCGCCGCCGTGCCGTAGAAGCGCCAGAGAGCTCCAGCCACACCGCTTTGGCCGCAGCAAAGATGTCCGGTGGCGCCGCAGACGCCCGGGAGGATCTTTCGCGGAGAGGCGATGACTCTCACAGTCACAAGCGCATTCGCCTTGGAGGCGAACTGGACGATTTGGCAGTCTTTGATACCTCAGCCAGCGATGACATGCGCGCTGAGCTCGATAGGAAGGACGCCATGATCGATGACCTGGTGAAGCTGCTAGAGAAGAGCGACGTCTCGGTTGACAGGGCGACCGGCCTCGTGGAGAAACTTATGGAGGAGAACGACGCTTGGAAGAAACTCCTCGAGAAGAAAAGTGCCTCAGAGGGGAGGCTGAAAGAACTCTCCGAGGAACTTTTGGAAGATTTGGCGAAGCTCTACATCGAGCGGGAGGGGCTGTTGAAGGAATCCGTGGAGCGTGTGAAGGAACTTCATGCGTACGCGATGCAGGCCATCGACGCTTTCGAGCAAAGAGCCCGCGCCATGGCCGCAATGCGGAAGATGTCGGATGAGAGGCGACAGGAGATGGAGGTCGTGGAGGCGATGAAGAAGGAGATTGAGGAACTCCGCGCCTAGCAATCCATGAAGAACTAGATAGCAACGGGCCAGATTGTTTTCTTTGTCTTCCTTCTTCAACCTCTTCCTTCTTCTTTTGCCCCTGTGTCTTTGGGGAGTTGCCACATGTGGCATTTTTTATTATCATGCATATGTAAGAAAATTATTATCTTTGTCGGTGCTAATTTGTTGTTATATTATTTCGTTCGTTTGTACATGTATACGAGTCAAAAATAGATGAAACATCGAAGTTCTCAATTAGGCACGAACAAAACAGTGATCACAAGCAAACTAGTCCCTCCGTCCAGGCGATTAACCACATGATAAAACAGCGGGTAGTACGCCATTAATTCAGAAGTTGGGAGCGAGGCGAGCAGGGGGGTGGAGGTCAAAGTATCACTTCCCGATGAGCATGCGCAATAGACTCTCATGCGTCCCGTTGAGCATGCACGGCGGACATCTCTCACGCATCCTGTCAAGCCTGCGCGGCGGACAGCTCGCACACGTCCCGTCGAGCCTGCGCGGCGGAAAGCTCACATGCGTCCTATCATCAACCTGCAGCTACATGCACGGCTCCCCCATATCAAGTACTCCCTCCGTTTCTTTTTAGTTAGCATATAAAATTTGGTCAAATTCAAAAAGAAACGGAGGGAGTAAAAAATGGACGCGTGGCACCAAATGGTTATCATACAAGTTTTGTATGTACATGAATTCAATAAACCAATATTATCAATGATTGCAGCCGAGCTATCATGCCTAAATGTTTCTAATTCATTCACATTCGTATGAAAAGGGCCCTAGAAAACTCAATTGATGTATAGAAAGGGTCGAATTGGTGCACTAGAGGACACGTTGAATGTAGTTTCGTCACAAAAGGTGTCATGTTCCCTATCGAAACCACGAGGTCGGAGCATGTGCCTCTAGTTCAAAATTTGAACTACGCGTATTAAATCCCTAGAAAACTCAATTAATGTATAAAAGGGACCGAATTGGTGGACTAACGACTCATTGAATGTAGTTTCACCAACAAAGGTGACATGTTCCCTATCGAAATCACAAGGCTTCTTGAAGAAGCTTTGGCTTGTAAGATGCATGTCCCAATATTTGCCCCAAATTCGTCAGAAAACAAAATGCACACCGTAGATGTGCCATGGCATGACACCGTGTAAGTTTCATGAATTTATGGCGAACTTTGGGTTCTCTCGGACTTTGAAACCAAGATTATCAATGTTTGCGGTCTAGTCATGACACCGAGATGTTTGTAATTCAGTGACCATCAGTGCATGGGATCTAAACATGGATCCAATGACACAAAATGGTTTTTAATCCATTTTGGTGCGCTCGAGCCCGTGCTTGTAATTCAAACTTAAGTTCTTCACATTAAGTGCATGCCTAGAAAACTCATATGTCGTTTCGACCACAAAGGTGACATGTTCCATATCGAAACCACCATGCTTGTCGTGGGAAACTCCAATTTGTAAGAGGTTTGTCCCAAAACTTATATACCATGTCCTATAAGTGTCATGTCGACACACCAGTTTCAATAATTTCACATTTTAGCATTGCACTTGTATTAGCCTATGTAGCATGTAGAAAAAATATCAACGCAAGAAGAGACATCGAATGTCGTTCCCTCCACAGAGGTGACATATTCCGTATCGAAACCACGATGGTTCTTGAGAGAAGTTTTGGTGTGCAAGAGACTTGACCCACATTGGACAAAAACTTATCATGTCGTATAAGTGCCGTGTCATGACACCGGGGTAAGTTTCAAGAATTTCAGACGAGTTGTGGATTTATGATGATTTAATAGCCAAGTTTCTCAATGTTTGTGGCCTCATCATGACTTCGAGATGTTTGCAATCCATTCACGTTCATTTGCATGGGACCTAAACAAGGAACCCAAGGACACAAATACCTTTTTCAATCCATTTTGGTGACACGAAGCATGTTCCTTTAGTTCAAATTTGAATTATGCACATTAAATGTCTACAAACTTGATTAGTGTAGTATACAAAAAGCTAAACGAATCATGAATAATTTAAAAGCAGTTCTATACGCCCGTCTGAAGCTCGTGCGTGTGTAAGCACGGTGTGCGCGTGTCGTGCTAGCTCGAGCTTCCTTCTTTCAAAAGTTATCCAATTTGTATTAAAATGATGTACTATCCAAACACGCTTCTCCAGCCACTCCCCCAATCGGTCTCCTGCCACTCCCCCAATCGGTTTCCCGCCAAAGCGCCGGCCCCGTCATCAACCTCCTAGACGAGGAGGACGAGACGGAGCAGGCCGGAGAGCAGGCAAAAGCGGCATCACGCCATCGAGCATCAGCAAGACGTCATCATCAGCCCCCATGCCACCATCGCGCACAGTTTCCAATACTACCAGAAACGTCTGCGACGCGTGTCTGGTCCCACCAGGAGCCCATCGGGGCACGCCTTGTATATGATAGGAGGCAACCGTTACCAGCAAGACGCGGCTTTCCAGCCCGTAACCCATTCGAATGGAACTCGGAAGTTAAGTGTGCTTTCGATGGAGTAGTCAAGGATGGGTGACCGGTTGGGAAGTTTCTAGATTTCAAGGTTCATTTAGGCGGTGTGATATGATCACTATAGGCATAAATAAAATGCCTGTAGTGATATGTCATTCCGGCTAAATAAATCTTGAGATCCTTGTTTTGAAAACATCCATGATTCTCTTTTGCTTCTTTTGTTGTTTTGAAAATGTCAAGGATCGAGTGAGTGCGTGTGTGTGTGTGATGTGTCATTCCCGCTAAATAAATCTGATCCTTGTTTTGAAAATATCCATGATTTTCTTTTGCTTCTTTTGCTGTTTTGAAAATGTCAAGGATCGAGTGTGTGTGTGTGTGTGTGTACCAATGCCTGTGTGTGGACCATGTGCCTACATTGTGCGGTTTCTGATGACAAACCTATCGGTAGGCCCTTAGGATCTGCCATGCCTTTTACTGACAACGCTGGAAGGCCAAGGATGGGTGACGATGTATGTGTGTGTGTGTGTGTGTGTGTGTGTGTGTGTGTAAACACATATGCTTGTGTGTGGACCATGTGTACATTGTGCGGTTTCCGACGACAAACCTATTAGTGGGCCCTTAGGGTGTGTCATGCCTTTTATTGACAATGCTGGAAGGCAAAGGATGGGTGACGGTGTGTGCGCGTGTGTGTGTGTGGGGGGGGGGGTGCGCGCGTGTGCATGTGTGAACCCATGCCTGTGTGTGGACCATGTGCCTACATTGTTCGGTTTCCGACGACAAACCTATCGGCGGGCCCTTAGGGTGTGTCATGCCTTTTACTGACAACGCTGGAAGGCCAAGGATGGGTGATGGTGTGTGCGTCTCTCTCTCTCTCTCTCTGTGTGTGTATGTGTGTGTGTGTGTGTGGACCATGCATGCGTCCATTGTGCGGTTTTCGACGACACGCTTATATACCGATGGGCCGCTATATATCATCCATTTGAGTGACAACGCTGGAACGTCACCCTGCTACGTGTCATGTGTGTGTGGGGGTGGGGGTGGGGGAGGGGAACGATATATATATACACACACACACACACACACACACACACACACACACACGTCCATAACGATCTAGGTAGTATATATATAACCAATCTTAATGGGGGTATATATATATGTCCAGTTATCTCAGCTAGGTGCATGCCACATCGTAGATAGTGTACCATTGTGTATTAATTGTTGAAACACCGGACCACACCATTTTCGCATATACATTTGGCCATATGCAGGGGGATGGTGTTCTTCTAGCCCCGCTCAACTGATCTTCGACGACGCGCCAAGTCGTGGGACCGCTTGATCTATATATCCCTATTGTCCGACAACAATATGTGATGGTTTGGCCATATTAAGGTATAAATTCTCCTGGTTGTCTTACGAAAATCCAGACATGGATAAATGTGTAACAAAGTTTGAACCAGGTCATGTGTTCATAGGACCCCATATATCCTCCGGCACATAGTGTAGGGGGCAACACCCTATATTATGTTTGTCATGAAACCCTTTTCTGTCACATTGGACACTTTTAGGCATGCACATATGCAGCATGTTCCACACATTAAAGTTGCGCATTGCGAATTTAAACATGACAACACCATGTTCGTACATATATATACTTCATCCGAACCTAATTACAAGTCTTTTTTACAGATTTCACTACGAAGTACATATATATTTAGGAACGGAGGGAGTATATATTTGGGTAACTAGCGGGCGTGGTTGTGTTTTGACCCTCTCTTGCGTTTTTTTTCTCGTTTATCTCAAAGATAATAGTATTATGTAAAATAGCAAACGAAACAGACGAAACAACCGTATGCGATTGTACCCCGAGCAGACACGAGTGTGCTACCCTAACCGTGTGCGATGCCCGTACACAGCAAAATCGGCCTTGCCTAGTGGTGCCAACCGCAAGCGTCAGCTAGTGCAAAGGGGTAATGTGCACAGTACAAACCCAAACCCGACAGCAACCTATAAAAGATCTCGCCGCCGCCGGCTAACAGCTAATTTTTCCGCCGATAGCTCGCCGCCACCACCACACACACCAAATGGAACCGTTGCTCAACCATGGGGATGTGCATGGCGCCATCCTGATAGTGTTGGACGACGACGTGATAGAGGATTCTGACGCGTTGGCCGCCATGGCAGGCAACGGCAAACAACCAATTGCCGTGGCCGCCGACAACGGGATTGAGGATTCCGACGCGCTGTCCTCCATGTCGGTCAACGGTCAACCGTCATCTGCCATGGCCGCCGCCGACGACCCCGAGTTTCAGCATCGGATGCAGGTGGCCATCGCTCTGTCTGTCCAGGAATCGGGCCTCAATGCATTCCTGTGCGACGAGGACGAGCGTCGTCTTAGTGTCGGTGTGGAACAATCTATTGCATCTGCGGATGCCATCGACAACGCGGCTAGGGATCTGAAGCGGCAGAAATGGCGGGAGAGTGCGAAGAGGAAGCGGAACTCAGATGCAAAGGGCAAAAAGAGGCGGGAGCAGGACCAGAAGGCGGCGGCAGCAGCCCTGGCAACAGCGGCCACAACGACCAGGGAAGCAGCTCTAGCGAGATCAGTGCCCGTTTGTATCCAGATGGCCCACCTGGATGCCACGACATCTTCGTCGACAGCGGTAGACCTGGCGAGAGGCGTCGCGGTCACTCCGGCCGAGGTAGCCCCACCGGTCTCCGCCGTGGAACCAGTGGAGCTCATTGACTTGACGAGCTCCTCTGAATACTCGTTCTGAGGCGAGGAAGGTCATGACGACGGTGGAGGCGCGGCGTTTGTATGCATCCATGGCGTAGTGAATATTTTGTGCAGTTTATCTTCATATAAATTGATGAACTGTTTGTAAATTACTGAGCGTATGAACTAATGTCAACTAATCCGCTGCAAAATAAGGCATTTTGTGTTGAAAATTTGCCAAATGTTTGTGTCATCTGTTTGTGGGCATGTGGAAATTTAGGATGAATTTGACGTCTGCGACTGAAATTGATGATGAACCTGTGAGATGAACCCGCCTTGAGAAATCTCAGAAAGAGCTACCCGCCTCGAGCGATGCAAAAATTCGTGGTTTCGTGGCACGGCATTTCGTTACAGTGTAGAGCGTACACACTTGATTATGTTTGGACCGTGTGCGATCTTGGTTGCTCCCGCCCAGTTCGTTTGCCAAAATTTAATTGGAAGTGGTGTTTCAACTGCATGCCGCCTTTCCTCGTCCACCGCACCGACCCTATAGTAAAATTTCAGCAGCCGAGGCATTTGAACCGTCGCCATCCCTCGTCCACCACCATCTCCACCCACACCATTACTACTAAAATTTTCAGCAGCTGCGGCACATCCGCAAACACCCCCTTGTCCGCACAACACCCCCTCCCCCTTCCTCCCCCGCTTGAACCCTAGCTCGCCCCCGCCGCCGCCTCCCACCACCAACCTCAGCCGGTCTGCCCGTGCCTCGTAGCTAAACAAGTTCAGGGTCCCCACCGATCCATGATACGTCTCCAATGTATCTATACTTTTTGCTTGTTACATGCTGTTATATTATCAGTCTTGGATGTTTTACAATCATTTTATAACAACTTTATATCATTTTTTGGGACTAACCTATTGACATAGTGCCAAAGTGCCAGTTGCTATTTTTGCTTGTTTTTTACTTCACAGAATATCAATATCAAACGGAGTCCAATCGCGACGAAACTTTTTGGAGATTTTTTTTGGACAAGAAGACACCCAGTGGGCCAAAGAAGTGCCGGAGAGGTGGGCCGTGGATACCACAACCCACCAGGGCGTGCCAGGGGGGCCCCAGCGCGCCTTGATGGGTTGTGCCCTCCTCGGGGCCCCTCTCCACCGCCTCTGATGCCTATAAATTCCCAAATATGCCAAAAACCCTAGGGGAGTCGACGAAACACAATTCCAGCCGCCGCAAGTTCCAGAACCTCGAGATCCAATCTAAACACCATCACAGAGGGGTTCATCTTCCTCATAGGTGCCTCTCCGATGATGCGTGAGTAGTCCACCATAGACCTACGGGTCCATAGGCAGTAGCTAGATGGATTCCTCTCTCTCTCTTATGATTCTCAATACAATGGTCTCTTGGAGATCTATTTGATGTAAACTTTTGCGGTGTGTTTGTTGGGATCCGATGAATTTTGAGTTCATGATCAGTTTCTATCCATGAATATTATTTGAGTCTTCTTTGATCTCTTATATGCATGATTACTTATAGCCTCATATTTCTTCTTCGAATCTTTGATTTAGTTAGGCCGACTAGATCGATTTTTCTTGCCATGGGAAGAGGTGCTTTGTGATGGGTTCGATCTTGCGGTGTTCTTTCCCAGTGACAGAAGGGGCAGCAAGACACACATGTATCGTTGCCATTAAGGATAACAAGATGGGGTCTATTCCTACATGAATAGATCTTGTCTACATCATGTCATAATTCTTATTGCATTACTCCGTTTTTCCATGAACTTAATACACTAGATGCATGCTGGATAGCGGTCGATGTGTGGAGTAATAGTGGTAGATGCAGGCAGGAGTCGGTCTACTTATCTTGGACGTGATGCCTATATAATGATCATCGCCTTGGATATCATCATGACTATTTGATTTTCTATCAATTGCCCAACAGTAATTTGTTCACCCACCGTGCGCTATACTCATGAGAGAAGCCACTAGTGAACCCTACGGCCCCCGGGTCTACTTTTCCAACATATTGCTTTCCGATCTATCTTTTTGCCTCTTTGTTTTTAGATCTACAAAACCAAAAACCCAAAAACATATTGCTGCATATTTTATTTGCTCTTTTTATTTTGTGTTCTTGTGAGATCTATCTCTCCTATCTATCACTACCTAATCTATCTTTTTACCGTAGAGAGATTGACAACCTCTCTTTCGCGTTGGGTTGCAAGTATTTGTTGTTTGTGTGCAGGTGCTGCTTATTGGGTGGTGGTGATCCTCCTACTGGTTCGATAACCTTGGTTTCATAACCGAGGGAAATACTTACCGTCGTTGTGCTGCATCATCCCTTCCTCTTTGGGGAAATACCGACGCAGTCTCAAGCCATGTCAAAGGAATTTCTGGCGCCGTTGCCGGGGAGGAAGTGGTCTCTTCTACGTGCCTATCGTAGGCGCCGAGGGGACTCCATCATCATCTACCAGGTTCCTACTCACAAATCTCATCTCCTTGCAATTACATTATTTGCCATTTGCCTCTCGTTTTCCTCTCCCCCACTTCACCAATTTGCCGTTTTATTCGCCCTCTTTTTCGTTTTGCCTTTTTCTTGTCAGATCTCTTGCCTAGTCATTATGGCTAGTTCTTCCTTTATTGCATGTACTCCCGATAATGAGATTCTTAATTTTAAGCAAAGGGGAGGGGAGAACCTAAAAGATGCTTGGTATAGGATTTGCAATGCTCATAATAGATCTATCCATAAGCAATCTACCATTGTTGTTCTTCGCAGTTTTTATGTGGGCATCACCACTTGATATAGGTTCGTCCTTGATACGATTACCGGTGGGAATTTCTTGACGTGACCATCTTTGGATGCTTTTAATGCTATGGGAAGTTTAGTGGGATCACCCCCTCTTATTGTCAATGAAACAACTTTAACTCTTGAACACGTTATGGAGAGATTAGATGCTATTGAAAAAAAGATGATTACCAAGGAACATCTTGAAAATTTGGATAAGAGAATGCATGATCTTGATAATAAAATCGGGGCTAAGGCGGGAGATGCTTTTAATTTGTTAAAGGAAAAGAAACTCGTAGTTAATGAAAGGGTAGAAGAGAGCCCGTACCGGATTGATAAGTTGGAAGAATTTTTTAGTAACTTGGGTTCAGCTTTTTCTTCTATCAAAATTATTGAAAAAACTCCCGTAAAAATTATCAAGACCACACAAGTCATAAAGAATAAAGTTGCCACACCTAGTAGTCACAAGGGGGATCTTAAAATGATTAGTATTCATCCCGACTTTGTTGAAATCATAAGAGACCCTATTTACAAGAATGAATATTTTGGTTTTCTTCCTAGTGTTGTCATTAAGAATATGCATGCCGAATCCTTGAATAAATCTAGTTGTGTGATTGAATAATTGAAAACCAAAGATGACAATACTTGAATCTATGCGTTATGCCTAGCTAGGGGCGTAAAACGATAGCGCTTGTTGGGAGGCAACCCAATGAATAAATTTATTTTTGCTTTTTCCTTTCTGTTTTTGAGTGTTGACACAATTATACCTCTGTTATGATTGTGTTTTTATGGTTTATTTAGTGTTTGTGCCAAGTAAATCCTTTAGGATGATTCATAGGATGAGTAGAAGTGATGCTGAATCTGAAACAGAAACTTTGCGTCCAGTATATGAATTTTCATTTTGTTCTGGAACGTGATCTTGAGCTGAAATTTTAACACAATGTTTCTATACAAATTCCTTACGTTTTTCTAATTTTTCAGAATTTTTAAAGTTATAGAATTATGGTTAGAATACATATTACTACAGACTGTTCTGTTTAAGACAGATTCTGTTTTCGTTGCATTGTGTGCTTGTTTTGATGAATCTATGGGTTATATTGAAGGGTATGAGCCATGGTAAAGTTAAAATACAGTAGGTATAATGCAATAATAAAATATGAATGGGTTTGCAACAGCACCTAAAGTAGTGATTTGCTTTATTATACTAACGGATCTCACGAAGATTTTGTTGAGTTTTGTGTGATTGAAGTTTTCAAGTTTTGGGTGAGATCATGATGGATGAAGGAATAAGGAGTGAAAAGAGCCTAAGCTTGGGGATGCTACCGCACCCCCAAGATATATCCAAAGAGAAACAAGCAACTAAGCTTGGGGATGCTACCGCACCCCCAAGATATATCCAAAGAGAAACAAGCAACTAAGCTTGGGGATGCCCCCGAGTGGCATCCCCTCTTTCTTCTAACGACCATCGGTATTTTACTTGGAGCTATATTTTTATTCGTCACATATCATGAGTTTTGCTTGGAGCATCTTGTATCTTTGCTTGCTTTGCTTGTTTGTTTTTTTCCTTTGTATCCTTGCTGGACACACCTATTTGAGAGAGCCAAAATTATGCTATGATTTGTTATAATTGCTCTATGTGCTTCACTTAAACTTTTTGAGCTATAGAATTGCTCTAGTGCTTCACTTATATCTTTTTGAGCACGGTGTGCTTGGAGATTTTTGTAGAAATACTCTCATGCTTCACTTAGATTAATTTGAGAGTTAGTAATTTTTTGTAGAAATCCTTTCATGCTTCACTTATACCATTTTGAGAGATGAAATCTTTATGCTCATGTGCTTCACATAGATTTGTTTGAGCTTGTCAAAAAAGCAATGACAATATATGAAACTAGTCCCAAAGTGATGGATATCCAAGGGGGATATAATAAAAACTTTCATGAAGATCGTCGGACAAATTAAACTTGATTCCTTCTAATAGTTTTGAAACATGATGATAGTAATATGTGAGTCATGTTGGTGAGTAATTATGCTTTAGTAGGAATATTGGTGTTAAGGTTTGTGATTCCCTATGCATGCACGAAAGTCAATTGTTATGCAATGAAGTTACATCCTACTTATGGTGCATTATTCGGTGTTAGTTATGCTCAATGCTCGCTTATGTGAATTTTTGTTTCTTGGCTTGATTGCTTCTCAATCTATTTGCTAGCCTCCATTTGTACTAAGTAGAAATACTACTTGTGCATCCAAAATCCTTAAACCAAGTTTTGCCTTATGAGTCCACCACACCTACCTATATGCGGTATTTCTATGCCGTTCCAAGCAAATTTGTATGTGCCATCTGTAAATTTTCAAAATAAATTTTCTCTTTTGTGTGCTCGTACCGCTCATGAAACGGTGGGGAGTGTCCAATATTTTTCCATGCTAGATGTGTTATTCTCAAGATGAGTGTTTATTCACTTGTCATTGCACGAGAGTGCGGCGGTAATAGGGATGCCCATTCCCGAAATGAAAAAGAAAAAAAAATATTTACTTTATGTTGTCAAAATAATAAATTCCTTGGAAAGTGTTGGTATGGAAGGCAACCGTGGATACGGCCCGCCATGGAAAGTGAAAGTTTGGTGGAAAAAGGAATAAACTTTATTTTCTGTTTGGGAACCGCCTATGATATACTCCCTACGTTCCTAAATATAAGTCTTTTAAGAGATTTCACTACGGACTACATACGGATGTATATAGACATATTTTAGAGTGTAGATTCACTCATTTTGCTCCGAATGTAGTTTACAGTGGAATCTCTAAAAAGACTTATATTTAGGAACGGAGGGAGTATCTAGCATGGAAAGTATTGTGAGCTACTTTGTCGTTTTCGTTGACAGGAAAGGCATGCCACCCAAAATATTTTTCTCTCTCAATTTAAACCTTGAGCTTTGGCACCTCTACAAATCCCTACTTTCCTCTGCGAAGGGCCTATCTATTTACTTTATGCAATTTTTATTTTTACCTTGAGTCTCCATCTTCTCTTATAAAGCACCAACTAGGGGGCACTATGATCGTACTTGAGCATTGGACATAGCTAATATTTGAGTGTGTTTCATGAATGGATCAATGATTGAGCATGATGGGCTAGGGATAACTTTCTTTAGTGTTGATATTTTGAAAGACATGGTTGCTTGTAGACATGCTTGAGTATTGAAGTCATTATGTTAAAACTAGACTATTGCTTTGAATCATTTACAAGTCCAAATGTCCATGCTATACAAAAGAAAAGAATATGAGATGAACATGTTAGGCACCATTCCACATCAAAAAAATTGTTTTTATCATTTACCTACTCGAGGACGAGTAGGAATTAAGCTTGGGGATGCTGATACATCTCCAACGTATCTATACTTTTTGCTTGTTCCATGCTGTTATATTATCATTCTTGGATGTTTTACAATCATTTTATAACAAATTTATATCATTTTTTGGGACTAACCTATTGACATAGTGTCAAAGTGCCAGTTGCTATTTTTGCTTGTTTTTTCCTTTGCAGAATATCAATATCAAACGGAGTCCAATCGCGACGAAACTTTTTGGAGGTTTTTTTTGGACCAGAAGACACCCAGTGGGCCAAAGAAGTGCCGGAGAAGTGGGCCGTGGAGACCACAACCCACCAGGGCGCGCCCTGATGGGTTGTGCCCTCCTCGGGGCCCCTCTCCACCGCCTCTGATGCCTATAAATTAACAAATATTCCAAAAACCCTAGGGGAGTTGACGAAACACAATTCTAGCCGCCGCAAGTTCCAGAACCTCGAGATCCAATCTAAACACCATCACGGAGGGGTTCATCTTCCTCATAGGTGCCTCTCCGATGATGCGTGAGTAGTCCACCATAGACCTACGGGTCCCTAGGCAGTAGCTAGATGGCTTCTTCTCTCTCTCTCTTATGATTCTCAATACAATGGTCTCTTGGAGATCTATTTGATGTAAACTTTTGCGGTGTGTTTGTTGGGATCCGATGAATTTTGAGTTCATGATCAGTTTCTATCCATGAATATTATTGGAGTCTTCTTTGATCTCTTATATGCATGATTACTTATAGCCTCGTATTTCTTCTTCGAATCTTTGATTTAGTTAGGCTGACTAGATCGATTTTTCTTGCCATGGGAAGAGGTGCTTTGTGATGGGTTCGATCTTGCGGTGTTCTTTCCGAGTGACAGAAGGGGCAGCAAGACACGCATGTATCGTTGCCATGAAGGATAACAAGATGGGGTCTATTCCTACATGAATAGATCTTGTCTACATCATGTCATCATTCTTATTGCATTACTACGTTTTTCCATGAACTTAATACACCAGATGCATGCTGGATAGCGGTCGATGTGTGGAGTAATAGTGGTAGATGCAGGCAGGAGTCGGTCTACTTATCTTGGACGTGATGCCTATATAATGATCATCGCCTTGGATATCGTCATGACTATTCGATTTTCTATCAATTGCCCAACAGTAATTTGTTCACCCACCGTGCTCTATACTCATGAGAGAAGCCACTAGTGAACCCTACGGCCCCCGGGTCTACTTTTCCAACATATTGCTTTCTGATCTATCTTTTTGCCACTTTGTTTTCGGATCTACAAAACCAAAAACCCAAAAACATATTGCTGCATATTTTATTTGCTCTTTTTATTTTGTGTTCTTGAGAGATCTATCTCTCTTTCACGTCGGGTTGCAAGTATTTGTTGTTTGTGTGCAGGTGCTGCTTATTGGGTGGTGGTGATCCTCCTACTAGTTCGATAACCTTGGTTTCATAACTGAGGGAAATACTTACCGTCGCTGTGCTGCATCATCCCTTCCTCTTTGGGGAAATACCAACGCAGTCTCAAGCCACGTCAATCCACATACACCATCGCCGCCCTGAGTTTTTAGATGAGGCCGGCGATGTCCCTTTCCCCCAAATCCCCATCCCGTACTCTTGAGAGTCGCAGCCTAATCAGCCCGACCACATCTCCCGTGGACCTCGAGGAGTGTACGAGCAAAAAGAGATCTATCATGGCCTCTCTGCCGTACGCTGGCGAGGTGGGCGCCGTTCGCGCCGACCCTTCGATCCCGGACGAACACCTCCCCGCGGGAGCCGGTGAGGACACTGCCTACGTTGCCATGCCGAAGGCTTCAAGTCTGCGGAAACGTGTGTTCCTGTATCTCAGGAGATCCGGCTACGACATCAAGCTCGTCAACATCACCGGCTTCACCCGGGCCATGTCACAAGTTAAGTGGTCTACCGGCAACGCCTCTGGTTCAACCGCCGTCGATCTCTCCAAAGGCCCCGCCGCTGATCTCCTCCGCCTCGCGGTCATGGATTTGCAATCCTTCTACGCCATCGAGCCCCTTTTGTCATTTCTAAAGGAAACGTTCTACGGCGGTGGCTTGGGATCCTTAGCTTCAAAGTTAGATCTCATCCACCAAGATAATGGCACACACTACGACTGTTACAAGGGGAAACGTGCCATCTGCGACATCAGGGAGCGCACCCTGGGCACCTCATATCCCAAGTGGAAGGAGCCCATCCATGACAAGTGAGGCAACATCCTGTGAGCAAATCATACCTTTTGTAGCTAGCCGTCTCATACCCATTGTTGTAGTAGCTTTTGCCATGCGATAATCATGCAGTGTTTAATTGAGCATTTGTCCAGTTGTCAAGCACAGGCCTTGCTTTTCTGTATCTGGTTGTTAGGTTGGTTACATTGAGTATTTGTACAGTTTTCAATGGCTATAGTTGGTTGTTACAGTGAGCATGAATGCCTTGTTTCTTTCAGTTATTCACAATGTGATGTTCATTATGTGCAAGTATGAACTGTGCAGTTCAATTTCATCAATACCACCTGTTATGTCTGGTGTTGTTAACCTGTGCCCTTAACTCCCGCTTTAAACATTTATGCCTTGTTTCTCTGAATTTGGTTGCCAGGTTGGTTGCAGTGAGCATTTGTCTAGTTTTCAAGCAGATGCCTTGCTTTTCTGTATCTGGTTGTTAGGTTGATTGCAGTGAGCATTTGTCTAGTTTTCAAGCAGACGCCTTGCTTTTCGTTATCTGGTTGTTAGGTTGGTTCCATTGAGCATTTGTCCAGTATCAAATGGCTATATTTGGTTGTTATAGTGAGCATATATGCCTTGTTTATTTCAAGCAGATACCTCGTATACTTGGTTGATGTTAAGCCTGATGTACTTATCATGAGTTTACATGTACTTGCACAGGAAAACAATGGGAGTGGCCAACGTTTTCCACCGAGGTTCTTTTCATCCCTCCGCTTATACTCCATTAGTTCCATCATGTAATGCATATAGATTTTTGTGATGTATCTACATATACCATCTAAAATGTATACAATATACAATTTTGCGATGTATCTAATGAAATGGAATTGCAATTCTAGATGTAAATGTTTTTCTTTACAAACTTGGTCAAAGTAAGTAAATGTTGACTTCTCAAAATGTTTATATGCAACACATTGTGGAACTGATGGAGTAATATATTACACCATTCTGCAACTGCATTTTAGCTTCTAATATTGGCTTCTTGCTTGTAGGTACATATGTCTTAGGTAAAGATCCATTCCTGGACCCTTTTTGCGTGTGGGGTAATGAAATATTCATGAACCAGCATCAAGTGAGGAAACTGAAAATGATTGTTATGGAAAAGAGACGAACAATGCCAATTAGACTATTTGTTTATGCTCTATCCAACACAACAGTGAGCTATAGGATGGTAACTACGAACTCCGTAGGCTTCTATTAGTACTGCCCATAATGAGTTGTCACACAACAATGTCTGAATCTTTTTCTTTTGCAGTGGTTCCCAAAGCAGTTTACTCAAGATTACCTCACAAAGTACATGATTGCTGGACATGCAATGAAGGTTAAAATATATCATCGAGACTACAATGAGCATCGAGAAGTCATAATGAAGACAGTGAAGGATGGGCGGGCGGCCATCACTAGGGGCTGGCCTAGAGTCGTTTGTGAGTTAGGCATGGAGGAGGGCACAATATGGGCATTCCGCTTCACCTTCTCCAGCATACAAAATGTCTTTCGGCTCTCTCTTTACCGTCTTTAGTACAATCGTGCTTCCATCATTCTTTATTTGTCCCTTCTGTACTTTCCTTTTTTTTTGAGAATTGATGCTTATGTAGTTCTTGAGTATATGTACATGTTAATCGAATTATGCATTCGTTCTTAAACCTTCTCTAGGCCATCACTAGGGGCTGGCCTAGAGTCGTTCGTGCGTTAGGCATGGAGGAGGGCACAATATGGGCATTCCGCTTCACCTTCTCCAGCATACAAAATGTCTTTCTGCTCTCTCTTTACCGTCTTTAGTACAACCGCGCTTCCATCATTCTTTATTTGTCCCTTCTGTACTTTCCTTTTTTTTGAGAATTGATGCTTATGTAGTTCTTGAGTATATGTACATGTTAATCGAATTATGCATTCGTTCTTAAACCTAAACATGATTCGATATGAAATACATGAATTCCTACTTTCAAATTTAAATTATGTGAATTATGAACAAAGGTATTTAATTAGGGGCAAATCCTGCTCTGCAGGCCATTACAATGCACACAGTTTGAGAAAGCAAAACGTCTGCAATCAACTCCAACATCACACACGTTTCTCCTTTCGAGGCGTGTGCGATGAATCTCGTCTTCGCGCACGGTCAGACGAGAAAGAACGTGTGAGATTAACAACACCAGCATTTGTGCTAGTCTCCTTATCACACACGATTTCGTATTTTGAACTGTGTACCATCGTAAACGTTGGTCAAAGAAGAACGCGTGCGATAGGCCTTGATCCGACACAGTTATTCTGGATGACACGTTTGGAAAGTGTGGATCACATGTTTGGGACGTTTTATAAATCACAAACGTTTATCAGAAACCCCGCGTGTGCGATATATTCAACCTTCGCATACGGTTTTACAATGATAAACGTATGCACTCTTATATCATATCACAAACGGTCAAAGTGGAACTAAATGTGTGTGATTGTCTCCTTATCGTACACGCTTTATAATCATGAACGGTTTGCGATTCGGTGCACATCGTAAACGGCTCTTCACAGAATAGCGCGTGCGATGTTGTGTGATCTCACACGAGTTGCAAGGATGAACCGTATGGGAAATACACATATCTCAAACGATTATCCGGTGACCCTCGTTTGTGATAGATGCGGACATCCCATACGCTTAGTTTTGCCAAATGTTTGCGTTCGTTGGCCACCATCGCCGACGGGTTTTCCGTGTCGTTTGGGATGGACCCTCCTATCGCCCACACATGCAAGGCGACGGTTTAGAACTACGTCGCGGAAAGGGGTTAAAAACCGTTTGTATAGCACGTCGTTGCACCAGTGCTATTAGCAAGTTTAATAGTAACATCAATGTCTTCTATTTTAGTGGGTGCAATATCATTCATAATTTCTTGGTATAAGGTAAAAGGAATAGCACTCACACTAGCACCCAAATCACATAAACCATGATAGCAATGATCTCCTATTTTGACTGAGACAATAGGCATGCCGACTACGGGTCTATGTTTATCTTTTTCATCAGGTTTGGCAATTCTAGCAGCTTCATCACAGAAGTAAATAACATGTCCATCAATATTTTCTACCAAGAGATCTTTCACCATAGCAACACTAGGTTCTACTTTAATTTTCTCAGGGGGCTTAGGTGCTCTAATATTACTCTTGCGAACCACAGTTTATACCTTAGCATGTTCCTTTATCCTAACAGGGAAAGGTGGTTTTTCAATATAAGCAGTAGGCACAACTGGATCAACATTGTAAATGATGGTTTCATCCTTAGCTTTTACCGGTTCTTTAATTTCTTCTTTAATAGGGGGATGATATTTAAACCACTTCTCCTTAGGGAGATCAACATGAGTAGCAAATGCTTCACAGAAAGAGGCTACTATCTCAGAGTCAAGTCCATATTTAGTGCTAAACTTGTGAAAAACATCGGTATTCATAAAAGATTTAACACAATCAAACTTAAGCTTTATACCTGACTCATTACCTTCGTCGAGTTCCCAATCTTCAGAGTTGCGTTTAATTCTTTCTAAGAGATCCCACTTGAATTCAATAGTCTTCTTCATAAAAGAACCAACACAAGAAATATCGAGCATGGATTGATCATTATGAGAAAGCCGAGCATAAAAATTCTGAATAATAACTTCTCTCGGGATATCATGATTGGGGCATGAATATAACATTGACTTAAGCCTCCCCCAAGCTAGAGCAATGCTTTCTCCTTCACGAGGACAAAAATTATATATATAATTCCGATCACGATGAACTAGATGCATGGGATAAAACTTTTGATGGAATTCCAATTGCAATCGATTCCAGTTCCATGATCCAATATCATCACATAGCCTATACCATGTCAATGCTTTTCCCTTCAAAGATAAAGGTAAAACCTTCTTCTTAGCTTCATCTCCGGATAAACCTGCAAGCTTAAATAATCCACAAATTTCATTCACATATAATAGGTGCATATCAGGATGTTCAGTTCCATCTCCTGCATAAGGTTTAGCAAGCAGTTGTTCTACCATACCTGAAGGAATTTCATAGCCAATATTTTCAGTAGGTGCAGTAGGTTGAGGGGCAACTAATTTTGGTTCCGGTCGCGGTGAAGATATCCCGAACAAACCCCTCAAAGGATTGTTTACCATAGTAGCAAGTGACAATAAATTTCAGCACGTAGTATAAGTTTTTCCTTACTGATTTCCACTTACCAAGAGCGCTTCACTCCCCGGCAACGACACCAGAAAAGAGTCTTGATGACCCACAAGTATAGGGGATCAATCGTAGTCCTTTCGATAAGTAAGAGTGTCAAACCCAACAAGAAGCAGAAGGAAATGACAACCGGTTTTTAGCAAGGTAATTTCTGCAAGCACTGAAATTGTAGGTAATAGGTAGTTTGATAGCAAGATAATTGGTAACAAGCAAGTAACGGTAACGGTAAATAAAGTACAGCAAGGTAGCCCAATCCTTTTGTGCCAAAGGACAGGCCAGAACAGTCTCTAGTAATAGGCAAAGTGTTCTTGAGGGTACACGGGAATTTCATCTAGTCACTTTTATCATGTTGGTTTGATTTTGCGTTCGCTACTTTGATAATTTGATATGTGGGGGGACCGGTGCTTGGGTGCTGTTCTTACTTAAACAACCTCCCACTTATGATTAACCCCCTCGCAAGCATCCGCAACTACGAGAAAAGTATTAAGATAGAATCTAACCATAGCATTAAACGTTTGGATCCAAATCAGCCCCTTACGAAGTAGCGCATAAACTAGGGTTTAAGCTTCTATCACTCTAGCAACCCATCATATCATAACTACTCCACAATGCATTCCCTTAGGCCCAAGGATGGTGAAGTGTCATGTAGTCGACGTTCACATGACACCACTAAGGGAATCACAACATACATATCAGCAAAATATCGAACACATATCAAATTCACATGATTACTTGCAACATGACTTCTCTCGTGACCTCAAGAACAAAGGTAACTACTCACAAATAATATTCATGCTCAAGATCAGAGGGGTATTGAATAGCATAATGGATCTGAACATGTAATCTTCCACAAAATAAACCATATAGTAATCAACTACAAGATGTAATCAACACTACTAGTCACCCAGAGGTACCAATCCGAGGTTCCGGTACAAAGATTGAACACAAGAGATGAACTAGGGTTTGAGAGGAGATGGTGCTGTTGAGGATGTTGATGAAGATTGGCCTCCCAAAGATGAGATGGGTGTTGGTGATGACGATGGCTTCGATTTCCCCCTCCGAGAGGGAAGTTCCCCCGGCGGAATCGCTCCGCCGGAGGGCAAAAGTGCTCCTACCCAAGTTCCGCCTCGAGACGGCGTCGTTCCGTCCAGAAAGTCCTCTCCTTTTTTTTCTAGGTCAAAAGACCTTATATACCAGAAGATGGGCACCAGAGGTGGGCCGTGCTGAGCACAACCTACCAGGGCACGCCTGGGGGGCCTGGCGCGCCCTGGTGTCTTGTGCTCACCAGGGTGGCCCCCTCCGGTAGTTATTTGCTCCAGTATTTATTATATAATTCAAAATAATTCTTTGTAAAGTTTCAGCTTATTTGGAGATGTGAAGAATAGGTATCTCTGATGTGCTTTTTCAGGTCCAGAATTCCAGCTGCCGGTATTCTCCCTCTTTGTGTAAACCTTGCACATTATGAGAGAAAAGACATTAGAATCACTCCCTAAAGCATTATTATTCAACAAAACATTATAAATAACAGTAGGAAATCATGATGCAAAATGGACATATCAGGTATGCCCTCAAGGGCTTCAATGTAATTTCTTTATTTTCTATTGTTATTTGTATTGTTTGCCTTGCAACGAATCTAAAAAAGACTGATTCATCTTTCACAAAACTTGAATCACCCTATTTATCACTAAAGACATGTTAGATTTGACCTAAGATTACTTCTCTTATTTGTTTGGAAGGGATAAGGAAGGGATGGACTTGTGTGGAGATACTAAAGAGTTTTGTGCAACAAAGGAACAGACTAGCAGGATCTTTATGCAAAAATATACAATTTATCTCACATGTGTTTGATGTAGATCGGACGGTTAGAAATGTCCGATGACTGTACCAACGTCACCAACCGCATCTATACCTTTCAAATGCTTTCATCCCAACGAACCAACCTGTGGTTGGATGGTTAGAGGACTGTGATATCCCCAGCCCACTAGGGTTTAAGTCCTGATGCTCGGATTTATTCCTGGATTTATTTCAGGATTCCCGATGATGAGCATTCAGTGGGAGGAGACGTTCCCGTCGACGACGAGGTGCCTACGGTGACGTTTTCGTAAATTTTAAGATGATATGCCAACTCAGTCTCTCGGAGGTGCTCATAGGATAGGGTGTGCGTGTGTGCGTTAATAGATTGAGTGTATGCGCGTGTATATGAGCGCTTGCGTATGTACCGTGTTAAAAAAAAATGCTTCCATCCCATCATCCACTAGCTGCCACGTCCCTACAGTTTCTGGTCGTCAGATTTCGTGTCCCGGACATTGCTGGCTGTCCGATCTAAGCCCATCCGCAGGTCTTTTTTTTTTTTGAACTTCCATCCGCAGGTCTAGATGCAGAACCTTCTCTGATCTCTGCCTCCTCGCGCGGTCGCGCCGGAATCCTCAGAGTCAGCGCCACTCACCTGGCGCCAAGCGAGCTTTTCAAACCCCCCGTCGCCTTCCAGAACCTTCTAGAAGCGCACCCCTCCGCCGCGTCATGGGCAGCGGGCGGAAGCGGCCGCGGGGGACCGGGGAGCTGGGGCGGGTGGCGGAGATCGTGATGGTGCTGGCGGCGTCCGGGGAGGCGCGGGGCGGCAGGGCGCCGACGGCGGCGGAGCGGGCGCTCGTGGCGGAGGCCCGGGGGCGGCTCGCGGCGTCGGTGGCGGCCGTGGAGGTTCGGCCCAAGGAGCTGTACCCGAGGGAGGCCGTGCGCGCGCTCGTCGAGGACCTCGGGCTCAGCCGCGCCAGGGATCCCGCCGCCATGGGCTACCGCCCCCGCAGGGCCTCCATCGCCGAGAGGATCCTTCTCACCAAGCGCAAGGTTCGACACCCTCCCTTGATTCAGCGCCCGCGCCCTTCTCGAAGTACTGCGCATTTGTTGCGTCCTGATTAAGCCTGTTCGGTGGATCCACTCAGACATTGCTCTCTGCTTCTCTCTGTTCAGTGGAGAGCCAGGCACCCTGTAGAAAAACAGCAGCAAGCGACATACGGTATAAGATTAAGCACATAGGAGTACTATTGTTGATTAGTACGAGCTAGTACCCATTAGCCAAGCAAACAAAGAAAAGAAGAACGGCAAGTGCAGAAAACAGAGAAGGGACGAGAGGCGTGGAGGTACCTGCTCCTGTTGCCTGGGTGAAGGAAGAAGGCTACTGCCAGCACGGAGGGAGAAGGCGGAGGGGATCCTGGCGGCAGTATCGTGTGGAGGAAGATGGGGATGGCAGCGACAGCCGAGTGCAGGCAATGGCAGCGACGGGCGAGTGCAGGCGATACTTGAGGATACAGCGTATCTCCATATCCATTGACAGATGTGAATAATTTTATCTATATATGTGTTGCATCAACCATCAACTAACAAAATGTGAATGATTTTCATTTTTATAAAGAAGTATTTCAGTTTACACAATATGTTCAGTTCAATTTTCTTAGTGATCATGATAGCTTTTAGCAGCGAGTCAAATTTCTTCCTTCTGTTTCATTAATCATCGTATTAATATGTTGTAATCTAGTTCAATATATTGGCACATATATGCTAACCGAAATTTTAAGCATCTTAAATGATTTCTCTTTTGCCTTTCCTTTTGTGAAATAGATGGAACAAGTCAAGGAAGCTCTAGCACGTCCAACCACTAATGTTCCTCAAACAACAACCTCAAGTGCAACCGCTATTTTCCAGGGTGGAACTTCCAAGTCCACCGCTGGATTACCCAGGAACCTGTCAGCTGCTGGGTCATTCCCTGCCTCAACCGCAAGCCCAACCCCAACCCCAGTAACTATGTCTTCTTCTATCTTGAAGCAGTCCCAACCTAATGAAACACCAGCGGGAGTATCTTCTGCCAAATCAGCTAACCTTCCTTCAATTGTTTCTCTACGGCTGGTTGGTTCTGCAAATATTGAAGTGGAAAAAGATGTTAATTCTCCTAATTTCAGACAAAGTGCAGGTAATATGTCATTGTTACATCCATGCTTTCCTTACACGATCCACTTTATTCATTTTTGTAATTCTTGAATTAAATGTTCCTCCTATTCTCAAGACGACTGGTGCTTATGTTTAACGCTTGAACTTGGTCTAGCTCCTAATTTCACTCAAATAAATAGCAATATCTTACATTCCATGCAGAAAGATAAATATGTTCCTTAAGAAGCTCATCCTTTACTTCCAGGAATAGTTACTTCCAATAGTATGCATTTTTTGTTGGTGTGCAGTGCATCAATCGACATTTTAGCTTAACTAGCACCACAGGTACTCTGTACACAGTAGCGGAGCCAAGTCTAGAGAAATAGGTGTACAAAGTTCTAGATTGTTATTATCCTGGTTAATTCTAATTAACTACTCCCCCCGTAAAGAAATATATACTAAATACTGGCATTAAGCTTGGAGATATGTGTTTTCAGATGAGAGCCAAAATTAACTGGTGTACATCTGTATACCCATTTTCTATTGTGGCTCCGCCCATGTCCATGCGAACCATATTTTTTCTATTTTATAATGTATAATTAGGTTGTATTTTGTTACATCAGATACTAGTGCATGAGTGTACCATGTTATCACAATTATGTCATGTATGAATGAAAGTATTAACTGGAATGCCTACCACTATGAGTGTAAAATATTTTCCATGTCTGTTAACCTAAAGATGTATACCCTGGTTACAGAATGAGCTAATGTGAAGTTATATGCAGAAACTACACAGCACTAGATTTCACAACAGCATTATTACTACGATACCAGTGTTCTCTTATCCATAATAGTATAAAATTCACAAACACTTCCACCCTATCTTTATGCTCCTAGTGTAACGGAGGTAAAAGGGTAGGGGAAGATATTCACACCATGGCTTTGAATCTGCTGACTCAAAAAGTAATTTTGTCTATGTCACCGTTGTTGCAGCAACTATTGGCCCGACAAATAAATCAGCTCATTTTACTGCTACTAGATCCAGCCAAAGCACAGTTCAGAGTTCTACTGCAGGGAAATCTCATGAAAAGAAGGCACCTTTGACTCAACTTGTCAACAGGAACATTGTGAGATCATGTTCCACCGAGAGCAGCAGCATTTGTTCACGGGAACCCTACTTCTCCAATCACAAGGCGATAGCAAAAAATGTTCAATTGGTTCTGCACCAACCTGCCAACCATCCTAGCTGGATGGTACCATCAACTGAGTATATGCATGCTCGGCTGGACTGTCAAATATGTAAAACATTTGTCACTGATGTGGAGAGTTTGCTTGTTTGTGATGCTTGCGAGAGGGGTGCACACTTAAAATGCCTTCAGCAGGATGGGAACGAAGGCCTGTCAATTGCAGATTGGTATTGTCCAACCTGTGTAACGTATAGTAAGGGCAAACCTCTGCCTCCGAAATATGGCAAGGTTACAAGAACAATGGTTGCATCAAAGGCTAGTGGTGTAACTTTGCAGATAGCTTCAGAAAACCCACACACAAAAGATAATAGTGAAACAGGGGCAGGAAATGGAAGTTTCATCAAGCAGAACTCCAGTGAACCTGGTAGGTCTGTACGTAACAGTGACATGTTGGCCTTAGACAATGCTAGTTCAAAAGCACAATCCGCCTCTGCTTCTGAACACCAAAAGGAAAACACTAAACATACTGACACTTTGTATAAACAAAAGGAAGGACATGGCCTACCTTCAAGAGGTGTAGTTACGAAGACCGTGGAATCCTCCAGTCGAATTGAAAGCAGTGGAGCATCAGCATATAGTGCTGCTGGCAATCTGTCGGAGCAGTTTCATAAGCAAAGCGAAACCATTGAGTTACTTCCATGTGCTGTGAATTCAGTAAATGATTCCACACTGCAGACTACTGCAATTTCTGACGGGGGAAATTCTAACCATTCCTTCATTGATTCATCTGAAATGTGTGGAATAGACTCTGGCCAACTTCTGAACAAAGACGAACAAAGAACCAGCAGCAGTAGAGCACCAGCAGATCAAACACATCAAGAAGATGTAGCCGCTGATATTGGAATAGGGTATCCTCAGGATGATGAAACAACGGAAGTTAATGCCATGTCAGTGGGAGGTCCAAATAGTGAAGCTGTAGGTTACAGCTCAGAACTTGCTGATGTGGATTGGGTTGGTGATGCCCTGAAAGTTGTGGGCAACATAACTTATTATAACTCCTGTATTGTTGATGGTATAACATACAATCTCCAAGATCATATTTTTATTGGTTCCAAAGATAGCAAGTCTGCTCCATCCAAGCTGCAGGTATCTTTCCATTTTTGTATTATTCCCTCAACTGTAGCATAAATTTAAACCTGTATGTGTGCTAGGATGTTGAAAGGTTAGCGCTCCCCTCTTCATATGCAAACACTGTTTATGGTAGAATGTGCATTCTTTCTAAAACAGTATGTTTCTACTATCTTGTGCAGTCACTGTGGGAAGATCATGACTCCCATTCTAAACTGGCTATGGTTAATACATATATCTTTGCTTCGGACATTCCAGAATCGGTTACCAAACCGTGTTCTGCTGAAGAGAATGAGGTGAGCCAAGCATTTTGACGAAACTGCAAGTCCAAATTTGGGGTTAGATAGAAAATATTTAATCCACATGTGCCAAAAACACAACGAACCTATGTTGTCGTATATGCTAATAGTTTGTTCGTTTTCCTTTGTGGTGGTGTCTTCTTACAGGTATATGCTTCAAATAATCAAAGAACAGTAATGGTTTCTTCAATTTGTGGCCCATGTGATGTGTTGCATGTTGACAAGTTTAGAGAAGAGACTGGTAGAAGAAATCAGGTGGTCAGTGCAGATAGTAAGCTGCATCCAATTTTCTTTGGCAGGTTTGTTTCTGATCTTCTGATATACTATCTTGTATAGTTGTATTAGTATGATTAGTTAAAACTTGAAATCAGAAATTTATTTATTTATTTGCGGAACCTGGCTACCTGACCAGATCATTGGTGTATCGTAGTGTAGCCAGACTCATTTATCTTATAACTTTGTGTAGCACTGGAAATAAGTGATGTTCCTGTAGCTTTGCTTGGATTTAATAATTAGAACTTCCCACACAAATAACAAGTCAGTGACACAAAACAAAACAGGGTAGTGGTGGCTCAGTGGCATCTGTGGGACGAATCATTAAGCCAGCCCAATTTTATAAACGGATGATTTTGGTTCGTTTCTCCTTATACATTCCTTGATTCCTACTCATTTTGTAATAGCTCAGCTAATTGGAGAAGAAAGTGTAATCTTCAAATGATAATTGTACATTCATATCCTACTTTGCCTGACTGCAGTGCTGGTCGTTGGGTCAACTTCCACTATTGGTCATTTTGCAACCGTTTTGCTAGAAAATGTTTGGCAAGAGAGCAAAAGAACTTTGTCCCTATTATCCAGATTGCCATTCAATAGTCATATAAGGCAATTGTACGAACAGGCTGCGGCTAGGGACAGTGTTACTAGCACAAGTTGAGTGACAAATACTCCCTCCGTCCCAAAATAAGTGACTCAACTTTGTACTAACTTTAGTACAAAGTTAGTATAAAGTTGAGTCACTTATTTTGGGACAGAGGGAGTAGCATGTAACAATTTTCAAGCATGCATTTATTTCCCCATAGTTCAACATGGAAGAAAATGAACCATCTAACTTGGAGGACTTACGAACCATGATTTATTTGTGATCCAGACCTTGTATGTTCTGCAAGATTTTGAGTCTACTAGCCAAGATTGGTTGGGTTCTCTTGTGATCCTGGATGGTTGTACATCTGGATCGTGATCTTGACACTTGACTAGTACTAGTTTTTTTTTTTTTTGAAAAGGAGGATCGCCCCCGGCCTACTTGACTAGTACTAGTAATGTAGGATACAGAAGTAGTTGTACTATGAAAAGATAATTGTACGGACCTTAGTTAGCCGAATCACTGTTTTTGTGCGTTGTGCCCATCGCCGCCAACACCGTAGACGCAAACTCCGTGACAGATTGATCCTCAATCCATTGACTCTAGTATCTTACTGAGCCTGGGCCTTTTTACAGCCCTGCTCAGGGATGCGATTGGAGTCTATCTTATGCGTGAAATATTCTGTGCTGGCCACACAGAAATGTTTCTATTGAAGCCATTTTTGGAAACCCTATTGAAATTTCAAGGAGTCATATTATACATGAACTGGTTATTAATGATGGGTGTTAACACAGTTTCCAGTATTGTCTCATATTCTTGTTCAGACGTAAAAAAAATATTAGCGACTCCCAACAGAGTTAGTTTATTATGTATCCAATTATTTTGCAGGTGGAAGTATGATGAATGCACAGACAGTTTTGTTAGTGTTGATAGTTTAATGGGTTTCTGACATTCTTTTGAATCACAGTTCACAACTGTACATTGCCGTTTGGTCTCTCGTTCCAGCCATTTTGCTGGATGTATATATGAAGGATGAAGCTGAAGTGAGGTTCATATGCATGTTGCTAGTATATTACTCCCTCTGTTCCTCAATATAAGTCTTTTTAGAAATTCCACTACGGACTATGTACTGAGCAAAATGAGTGAATCTACACTCTAAAGTATGTCTATATACATCCGTATGTAGTCTATAGTGAAATCTCTAAAAAGACTTATATTTAGAGATGGAGGGAGTATATAGAATGATGTGTACTGGACAACTGGTTCAGATCTTGCTGCGGGTTTCCCTCCTTGCTTCCTATCGAATTGAGCTATTACCTGTGGAGTTATTGTGAAATTCAGACCCTTGATTTACTTGGTACCCCTAAAAATCATTTCACCTTCTGCATGAGATGTCGATGGGTGCTCGATGAGCCACCTGGCAGAGAAGTTGTTTTGCCATTTGATGCCCAAATTCAACGTTATGAGCAACTCTAGAATAGTCTGCCATATGGCCGGTCGCCACATGGGACATGAAGTGCGCTTCATATGGATATGGAGGCCGCGGTGGTTGTGCGCAAAAGTTACCATAATGCGGCCCTCCATAACTTTTCTTTTCTATTCATTTTTTTGGTTGCATCAACTCAATAAGCATACACTAAATTTGAGGGATTAAAACACTATTTTGAGATAACATTGCATTATAAAGGTGTTACACAGGGGTAGAAAGTCGATTAGCGACATGTTCGTACTAAACTGATGACTTTTTACGTCTTTGGAGAAGCACCGGTTGCTTCCTACCGACAATGGTGAATGCAGGTCACGGGGTGCATGCATATGTGACTGAGTCCACTCGTCCTCTACGCACGATGGTGTGACAATCTGATGACCTCTTCATCGTTCCGTTCCTGTTGTTGGTCGTAGAGGAGGGGAAGACACAATATGTCCTGACTCGTCTCGGTCCATGACACCATTTCCATGTTGAATTTGCGCCATTTGATGTGATCCCTCTCCCGCGCCAAGTCCGCAAGTTTCTCCTTGTAATGAAGCAGATGGTGTGTTGCCTCTCTGCCCGAGACACCTCCCCGGCGATGCTATGCTTAAAGATTTCGCTGAGGGCAGTCGACCTAGGTGTAGGCCTTGTAGTGCTCATCCCATGCCTCCTTACCAGTGAGGCAAAGGGGACGACATGGTGGCCATATGAGTTGTGTGGGTGAGCTCTCTCCTGCTAATGCGGGATCAGCTCATAGTCGCCATGTGAATCAAACTTGATGAAGTGTGTTTTGGGATTTCAATCCAACCACTCATTGAGGGCAGGATCCTCCTTCGAGGCCTCCAATGTGTAAAGGTGATCCTCCTCCTCCTCCTTGGTAATGAGACACTCGGTATGACCGCGGGGGAAGCGACATGGCGGCAGTGAGGGAAGTGGAGCCTATGGATGGCGGGATAAGAGCTATTCAGGTGTGGCGACGGGAAGGGGGTGGAGGATGTGAGCAAAGGTGTTCGAACTAAAGCTTGTGAGCTATTCGGCCATGGTAATGACCTTTCTATAGCCACACGCGACGGAACATGGCGTTAATGGCCGCGGGCAGTTGACACATGACCGACCACCTTGGCATGATTCCCGGTGCCATGGTGTCTACTGTCTAAGCCATTGACAGGGCAACGGGATGGGCTGCACGGGAGGACGAGGGATGTGAAATTTCCCTCCCGCGCGCACAACCTCCAAATATGGAGGCTCGCGGGCTGGATATGGAATACCATCAATAAATTATGGCGACTATGCTAAATTGTCAATTTGTCCCCAAAATCGCCGTATTAATGATTATTGCAGCGATCAAGCTAATATGACGGCTTTGCTAGAGTAGCTCTAACGTATCTTTCTACTTAGGTGAGAGGCCGCTGACACATGTTTTTGGCGAGCCCTCTAGTGTCACGGCACCACTACAGAAAGTCACTTTTTTTGGAAAATTATAGTCATTAAGATTTCATATCAGAAGAAGAAGACGACTAAAACCGTTCAGTTATTTGAGGAAAACCAGGCGAAAACACGTACAAAGGACAAAACTCACCTAGATAAATTAGGTCTAAAGCACCATAAGACATACAAAAACGACAAATAGACCAACCAAACACAAGAAAAACACTAACAAAAGCAGCTTCATTGTACATCGCCAAGTGCACTAATGGCCTGACAACTTCGATTTCGCTCATGACTACCATAAGCCACACATGTCGCTCCGGTCCCAATAGGTGGTCAACGCGAGAGGGCGGCTAACGTGATTCGTCTGACAATGCATGCATGCTAGAGTGTTCCCGATGGCCAACATCGTCGGCTAAGGGATAAACCTAGACAAACGCACCACCACAGACAAGCTGCAACAGCCGTCAACATGCCGACTCACCACCAATGATCCGTGTCCGCCCCTCCCTTGCCCTTGCCATGGACAAGGGCAGGGGCACACAAATCAACTCGGCCACGCTGATCTTGACAAGCTAGTCGTTGAGGTGGCATCGACGCCGCATGAACGTCTCCACGGTGGTTCTGCACCGGTCGAGGGCCCATGCCTCCATGAGCGCGGGGTTTGCGTGGACCTAGTTTAACGCGACGTCCGACATCGCGAGCGCTGCCCCGCATTGCGTGTTGTGCCGCTCCCATAGCTCCTCTTTGGTCGATGTGGTAACGCTGCCGTGGCCGAGGTAATGAAGGAGGCGCCTAAGCGCGCTCGCGAGTATCGGGGAGGGCTCCTGCTTCACGACGGACATCGACAAGGTGGTGATGGCGGTGACCTCTGCTTGGTGCACTAGAAGCAGGAGAGCAGTGACGCCGGCCAGTTGAAGCGGCCCAGCAACTGAAAGGATCGATATGGTTGACTAAAGGGGGGGTGAATAGGCGACTAACAATTTTTAGGTTCTTTTTAACAAATTAGGCTCAACAATAAGATAGGTTGTCTAGATATGCAAGTATATGGACAACCTATATGATGAGCTCAATAACAACAACAATAGCAAGCACAAGATATAAACACAACAAAGCTTGCACAAAGTATAGGTAAGAAGTAAACACAAGTGGAGTCGATGGAGATGAGGATGTGTTACCGAAGTTCTCTCCTTTTAAGGGGAGGGATGCATGATTCCACTAGTGGTGCCCTTCAAGGCGGCGACCAAACCTTTACAGATCGTTATAGGTAAACGATTTGTGTGGGATAAGGTAGTTATGAAACTTTGACCTATGTACCTTGTAGCACGTATTGTTTGTTGGCCATAACTCATGCAAGAGAGATCGTGGATATCAAACAGAACTCAGAAAGAACTATCAAGATGGAAGTTATCCTATAGATGCCGGGGAACCCAGAGAGCAAATATAGGACCCAAGAGGACGAGGTTGGGGCAATCTCCACAACTTAATTGGAGCTCGCAAAACCACCACGGAGCTTCACCACAATGGAATGTGGCTCCGAGGTGACCTCTTCCGTCTAGGGTGCTCAAACACCCAAGACTAACAAGATCTGCAAGGGATTAGTGGGGGAATCAAATTTCTCTTGGTGGAAGTGTAGATCGAGGCCTCTCAAGCAAACCCTAGAGAATCAACAACTTTTGATGGCTAGGGAGAGAGATCGGGCGAAAATAAGCTTCGGGGGCAACAATGGAGCTTGGGGAAAAGAGGTGAGGTCTTCTTGGGGAAGAAGACCCCCTTTTATAGTCCAAGCACTAATCCAACCGTTATCTGCATGCAGAGCCATACAAGCGGTACTACCGCTTATACATGCAATGCAGGGCTACAAGCGGTAGTACCGCGGACAAGGGCGGTAGTACCGCTTATAAGCAGTACTACCGCTCCAACTGTCGCTTTACTACCGCTCGGAGGAGGCAGGGCTATGCAGCGCGGTAGGGCGACCGGTAGTACCGCACAGGGCGGTACTACCGCTCATTAGGGAGCGGTACTACCGCTTGAAGCGGAGGACCAGAATTCTACTGCCGCCCCCACTACCATGCATGCGAAAAAGTCCGTGCACACCCAGCGGAACAGTCCACGACATAGGAGAGTTGTAGTACCGTCAAAGCGGTACTGATAACCACAAGTGTAGGGGATCGCAACAGTCTTCGAGGGAAGTATTTTACCCAAATTTGTTGATTCGACACAAGGGGAGCCAAAGAATATGTATCGGTGTTGGCAGTTGAGTTGTCAATTTAACCACAACAAGTGATTCTCTGTCACAAAGATTTAGTAGCACGACAATATAGTAATAGGAACAATAATAGTAACATCAACAGTTTTGTAGCGATGGTAACAGTAGTAGCAGCAATAGTAACTTAGCAAGATTCGGTATGTAAAAGCATAGGCCATGGATCGGTGATGGATAATGGTTTCGATGGCATTCATCATGTAATAGTTACACACTAGTGCGACACAAAACTAGCTCTAATTCATCAATATAATGTAGGCATGTATTCCGTATATAGTCATACGTGCTTATAATAAGAACTTGCATGACATCTTTTGTCCTACCCTCCCATGGCAGGGGGTCCATAAGGAAACTAAGGAATATTAAGGCCTTCTTTTAATAGAGAACCAGAACAAAGCATTAACACATGGTGAATACATGAACTCCTCAAACTATAGCACGCACCGGAAAGAATCCCAATTATTGTCACCTTAGGGTATGCGGATCATGACACGTAATAGGTGCATACAATTTGCAAGATAGGATCTAAAACACTCTCATATTCATAAAAAACATAATAGGTTCAGATCTGAAATCATGGCACTTGGGCCCTAGTGACAAGCATTAAGCGTAGCAAATTCATAGCAACATCAATCTCAGAACATAGTGGATACTAGGGATCAAGCCCTATCAAACTAACTCGATTACATGATCAATCTCATAGAATCCCATCACCTTCCAACAAGCCTACAAAGGAATTACGCACTCCCGGTGGTGAGCATCATGGGGGTGTTGATGAAGAAGGGTTGGTGATGACGACGACAACGAATCCCCCTCTCCGGAGCCCTAAATGGCTCCAGATCAGCCCTCCCGAAGAAGAACGGGAGGTGGCGGTGGCTCCGTCTCGTAAAACGCGATGAAAACTTCTCTCCTATTTTTTTCTCCGGAAATAGGAATTTATAGGACTGGAATTAGGGCCTGCTGAGCCACCACATGACCCCATGCCATCAGGGCGCACCCAAGGGGGGTGGCCGTGCCCTTTTGGCTTGGCAGCCACAGGTGACCCCCCTCCGGTGGATCTTTGCTCCGATATTTTGTATATATTCCAGAAAAATTCTCCAAAAAGTTTCGTCCAATTCTAAGAACTTTTATTTCTACACAAAAACAACACCATGATAGTTCTGCTAAAAAAGCGCCAGTCCGGATTAGTTTCATTCAAACCATGCAAAATAGTGTCCAAAACAAGAGCAAAAGTGTTTGGAAAAGTAGATACATTGGAGACGTATCAACTCCCCCAAGCTTAACTCATTGCTTGTCCTCAAGCAATTCTGTTGATAAACTGAAAGTGATAAAGAATTTTTTTACAAACTCTTTTGTTCTCGTTGTTGTATACATGCTTAGCTAGTGTTCAGGTTTTCGGCAAAGATCATGAATAACCATATCGATGATAACACTTAGCTATTATATTCACTCATGGCAATAACATAACCAACTAGCGAGCAATAATAAAATATATCACATGCCAACAATTTGTCAAAACAATCATGATATAATATGATGATATGGTATCTCGCTAGCCTTTTCTGAGACCGCAAAACATAAATGCAGAGCACCTCTAAGGTCCAAGCAGTGACTAAACATTGTAATTCAGAGTAGAGAAGATCCAGTCATGCTCACATCCAACATTAATTAGACTCAACGCATAAAAATGACAATAGTGATCTCCGGTCTGGTGCTTTAGCGAGAAGATGATGACTCAAGAATAAAAGTAAAATAACATAAAAGTAAATTGAAAGGCCCTTTGCAGAGGGAAGTAGTGACTTGCAGAGGTGCCAGAGCTCATGGTTTAAAACTGAGATGAAATTGTAATTTTGTGTGGTGTGCTTTTCCTGTCAACGTCATGACTGAGTTTTTAATATTTTCCATGCTAAACACATTATTGGCGGTTCCCAAGCGGTAATATAAAGTTTACTCCCATCCACCATACATACACAAACCATTGTTGACCGAATCCACGGGTGCCCTCCAACATGTCAACTGTCCCGGGAGTTTTGTTTAATTTATTTTTGATTATGCAGGACTGGACATCCTTTTTACCAGTCTCTCTCGTGTAATGACAGGTGAATAAACACCCATCTTGAGAATAACCCACTTAGCTTGGAAGATACTGACCGCCCCGTCGCTCCATGAGCGGTACGAGCATAGAAAACAGATGTTTATTTAAACGTTTAGAGGTGGCACATGCAAATTTACTTGGAACGGCAGGGTAATACCGCATAAAGGTAGATATGGTGGACTCATTTGGAACAACTCGGGTTTAAGAGTTTGGATGCGTAAGCAGTATTCCCGCTTAGTACAGGCGATGGCTAGCAATAGATTGAGAAGCGACCATCTAGAGAGCGAAAACGGTCATGATCATGCATTGAAAATAATTAACATTCAACATTAGCATGAGTAGGATATAAACACTCTGAACATAAATATCATTAAGGCTACATTGGATTTGAATCAACTACATGTTTACACATGTGCGAAGTTAAGCCGCTCGAATTACTCACAGGAAGATACCATACTAACATACCACATCACAACCATTTTACTGCATGTTGACACATACGATAAATCATTACTCACTCCTAGCTATTTAAGCATGGCATGAGCAACTATAATCTCTAATTGTCATCGTAAACATGTTTACTCATAATATGCTGAATCAAGATTAAACGAGCTAAACATATTTACAAAAACAGGCAACAAGAAAAGTCCATACCAGCTTCCTTTACCATGACCACTTCAGCAAATATCGTCATTATTTCCTTTCACTTGCACGACCGAATGATGTGAAAATAATAATAGTGCAAGTGTGCCGTGGACTAAGCTGGAATATGCGAAACAATTTATACAAAGGAAAATACAAGGTAATATTGGCTCTTTGTTAGATAAACAATAATGCATATGAGAGCCACTCAACATTTTCATCGTGGTCTCCTCCTTTTAATGACTCAACCAGAAAGAAAAGAAATTCAAAGAAACACACTGAAATATTTTTGGAGTTTTTGGTTTTCTCAAAGAAAGCAAATAAACAAAGGAAAACAAAAAGCGAGAAAAACTATTTACACGGGGAAGCTCCCAACAAGCAAAAGAAATCTTTTTGGGTTTTCTTTTAGTACTACAAAGTAATTAAACAAGAAAGAAAAACCGAAAAGAAGCGAGAAATATTTTTGGCTTTTCAAAGTTTTTCAAACACACAAGAAGAAAGCGGAAACATAAAACTAACATGGATATACAATGAAAGAGGATGAACACCGACAGTCGATATGACATATGTGAACATGAATGTAATGTCGGTGAGAAATAGGTACTCCCCCAAGCTTAGGCTTTTGGCCTAGCTTGGTGATCACCATCCGAAGTAGCCACCGGGTCCAGGAGAAAAGTAGTTAGGCTAAGGCACTTGAGTGTCCCAAGCCTGGGCCGCGGCCTCCGCCTCAGCTAACTTGTTCCGGTAAGCGATTATATCTGATGGCATGACAACATATCCATGCCTGGCATGATAGTTAAACGGAGAGGGTGCAGGCAATTCAATAACATCACGAGTCCTCTCGCTATATACCACATTGTAGGGAATGTGGTGCAGAGGCTCAGGTTCATCAATAAAGTGGTGTTCTATCATAGACTGATGATCGAGATAAACCTTAGGTAATAAGTAATCAGTGGGGCGTATATTGACATTAAAGTGTGTTGCTGAGCGAGTGGCATAAATACCCCCATGGATCTTCCCCCTGATTCGGTCACCATGCAAGCGGCATGCAACAATAACTCCTAAGATGTATGTGTTGTCATTAAATAACGCACGACGCAAAATAGCAAGGGCGGGGGCACTGAGACCGCCACCTTGTTCCATATCAGTTAAACATTTTCCTATAAATAACGCAAAGTAGTGCACAGCAGGAAAATGCAAGCTGGTAGTTCTGGCATTCAACACACCCCTACGTTCTCCCAAATAGACCATTCAATGTACTCATAAAGAGAACCAATGAATTTGTCATGAACATGCCCATCACTAGCACGACATAGAACATAAGAGGGATTAAAATCGTCGGCATCATTGGGTGAAGTAGTTTTGCTTCTCTTGGCGCCACTAAGAACCACCTTGTTCTTCTTTCCCTTGGAGCGCCCTCTCCCTCTTTTTTTGAACATGTCACCGTGGGGGGGGGGGGGGGCGAAGGAATCCCCACCTGAATATTGATCCCTATTCAAAGAAAATAAGCCAGTTTATAAGGGAAACCAGGTCAAAAACCATGATCCAGTTTATGAGGAAAACCAGATCAAAAACCTTGATCCAGTTTATGAGGGAAACTAGATCGAAAAACTGTACAACCCGAGGGGCAGACACAATGCCGAAGCAGGAACAAAGAAAACACAATACACCCTATACATAGTTACAACACAACGCAAAAGGCCAGCAACCTAAAGAGATAGGTAGTGGAGTAGCACATGTTATGAAGAAACCATCTACAAGGCATCACTATCAAGACAACAGGGAGGCTAACTCAGAGGTCGTCGAGACAACAACCGAACAGCAGCAACATCAACACCACTGACATAGATAATGCAGGGTGTCACCACCATGTAGCTCTGATGAAATTATCTCAACCATGGCTGGTCATAGTCCATGGTGAAGTGTATATGGAGGACACACACAACCACAAGTTGGCAAGAACAAAGGATTGAAGCAGAGGCCGGACAGAGTGTTGCTGGAAGGTTTCATGGCGATAAGAGGAGATAGTCAGGTTGCCGAGAGGAAAACATCATCACACGAGTAAACAAAGGTAGTTTTGAGAGGGAGAGTTTTCTTGGTCTTATATTTCTTCTTGGTGTTCTTCTTCTTTGGCTTTGGTGCAAACCCAAGTCCTTCCTTAGCCACAACTTCCTTTTGATTGCTCAAAAGGTCATTGGGATTCTTTTCACCTTGAATGCATGTGACAAGGCCTTTCTCAAGTTGCTCTTTCAACTTGGCATTCTGCTCAACAAGATGAGCATGCTCACAACATGGGTTAGTAGCATGAGCATTATCAATTAATACAAAAGGAGGACAAGTGGCTATCTCCTTGGTTAGTTTCACTTGGAATTGATCATGAGACTCTTTGAGAGAGTTATGTGCACTCTTCAAGGCCTTGTGAGCCTTTTCAAGTAACTCAAACTCCTCCTTGAGTCTAGCATGCCCAACCCCAAGTTCAATGTTCTCGGATTTAAGCACACGAGCAAGAACTTGAGCATGATCATGATCTTTCTTTAACTTAGCAAGGTCAATGTTGTGTGACTCCTCAAGAGCCAAACGAAGACCTTTCTCTTCCTCAAGAGCATGGGAAAGATCCGCAATCTCATTGGTATAGTCATGACTATGACCTTCCATCTTAGTGATGGTATCTTCATGAGACTCAATGATGTCATTGGCCTCACCTAGTTGTTCCAAGAGAGCAACGAAGTGCTTCTTGGTCTCACCTTTGAGCTTGCCCAAGAACTTGTCAAACTCATTTTCATCCACCTTAACTATCTCCATTTCATCTACACAATCCTTCAAGGAAGGATGAGTAGTGATAGTAGTTTTGATGTTGGAGGTTACCTTGTTGGCGGATTTGTCCATGAGGCACTTGGCGGGGGCAATGAGGTTCTCGCTGGGGGAGTCTAAGTGGGACATCAAGGTTGAGGAAGAGATGGCAATGGCGACGGAGGCCATTGCAATTTATTCACCACTTGTATCATCATCGTGATCGTCACAAGCGTACTCTTCAAGAGACACCAACCACTTCTGTGGCACCCGCTTCATGAAATTTTTCTTGTTGGGGAAGGACTTGGCCTTGTCTTTGCGGATTAGCTTGCCATCATTGTCTTCCCTCTTCTCATATGGGAAATCCACGATGAAGTGACTCACATTGCCACAATTTTAGCAAGTCATCACACGTTGCTTGCCCTTGGCGCCACTTGAGTTGTTCTTGGAGAAGTTGGGCTTGGAGTTTCTTTTGTTGCCCCAAAATTGCCTTGACGCAAGAGCCATGTGCTCATGGTAAGCATATTTGGTGTCTTCGGGGGAACCCTTGATACGTCTCCAACGTATCTATAATTTTTGTTCCATTCTATTATATTATCATTCTAGGCTACTTTTTGAGTAATAATTTACCAATTTATATTATTTTTTAGCACTAACCTATTGACCCAGTAAGCAGTGCCAGTTGCTGTTTTCTGCGTGTTTTTGTCTTTTTAGGTTTACAGTACCAAACGAAGTCCAATTGCCCCGAAACTTTTTTATGATTTTTCTGGACCAAAAGAAGACCTGGAAGCTTCGGGACAAGACTGGAGGCTGCACGAGGGAGGCACAAGCCAACATGGCGCACCCGGGGGGGGGGGGTCGGTGCGCCCTGATGACTTGTCCCTCCCTGGTGGCCCTCCTACCCCCGTTCTCTGGCCTATAAATTCACATATATTCCAAAAAATCCAGAGGGCATCCCGAAACACTTTTTCCGCCGCCGCAAGTCTCAGTTCCGCCGTGATCCCTTCTCAAGCTCTGTTCCAACACCCTGTGACGTGGCTTGAGACTGCGTCGGTATTTCCCCAAAGAGGAAGGGATGATGCAACACAACGACGGTAAGTATTTCCCTCAGTTATGAAACCAAGGTTATCGAACCAGTAGGAGGATCACCACCACCCAATAAGACGCACCTGCACACAAATAACAAATACTTGCAACCCGACGCGAAAGAGAGGTTGTCAATCCCTCTACGGTAAAAAGATAGATTAGGTAGTGATAGATAGGAGAGATAGATCTCTCAAGAACACAAAATAAAAAGAGCAAATAAAATATGCAGCAATATGTTTTGGGGTTTTTGGTTTTGTAGATATGAAAACAAAGAGGCAAAAAGATAGATCGGAAAGCAATATGTTGGAAAAGTAGACCCGGGGGCCGTAGGATTCACTAGTGGCTTCTCTCATGAGTATAGCACACGGTGAGTGAACAAATTACTGTTGGGCAATTGATAGAAAATCGAATAGTCATGACGATATCCAAGGCGATGATCATTATATAGGCATCACGTCCAAGATAAGTAGACCGACTCCTGCCTGCATCTACCACTATTACTCCACACATCGACCGCTATCCAGCATGCATCTAGTGTATTAAGTTCATGGAAAAACGGAGTAATGCAATAAGAACGATGACATGATGTAGACAAGATCTATTCATGTAGGAATAGACCCCATCTTGTTATCCTTAATGGCAACGATACATGCGTGCCTTGCTACCCCTTCTGTCACTGGGAAAGGACACCGCAAGATCGAACCCATCACAAAGCACCTCTTCCCATGGCAAGAAAAATCGATCTAGTCGGCCTAACTAAACCAAATATTTGGAGAAGAAATACGAGGCTATAAGTAATCATGCATATAAGAGATCAAAGAAGACTCAAATAATATTCATGGATAGAAACTGATCATGAACTCAAAATTCATCGGATCCCAACAAACACACCGCAAAAGTTTACATCAAATAGATCTCCAAGAGACCATTGTATTGAGAATCATAAGAGAGAGAGAGGAAGCCATCTAGCTACTGCCTACGGACCCGTAGGTCTATGGTGGACTACTCACGCATTATCGGAGAGGCACCTATGAAGAAGATGAACCCTCCGTGATGGTGTTTAGATTGGATCTCGAGGTTCTGGAACTTGCGGCGGCTGGAATTGTGTTTTGTCGACTCCCCTAGGGTTTTTGGAATATTTGGGAATTTATAGGCATCAGAGGCGGTGGAGAGGGGCCCCGAGGAGGGCACAACCCATCAGGGCGCGCCGGGCCCCCCTGCCGCGCCCTGGTGGGTTGTGGTCTCCTCGGCCCTCTTCTCCGGTACTTCTTTGGCCCACTGGATATCTTCTGGTCCAGAAAAAATCTCCAAAAAGTTTCGTCGCGATTGGACTTCGTTTGGTATTGATTTTCTGCGAAGTAAAAAACAAGCAAAACACAACAACCGGCACTTTGGCACTATGTCAATAGGTTAGTCCCAAAAAATGATATAAAGTAGTTGTAAAATGATTGTAAAACATCCAAGAATGATAATATAACAGCATGGAACAAGCAAAAATTATAGATACATTGGAGACGTATCAGCATCCCCAAGCTTAATTCCTACTTGTCCTCGAGTAGGTAAATGATAAAAACAGAAATTTGGATGTGGAATGCTGCCTAACATGTTCATCATATTATTTTCTTTTGTATAGCACGCACATTTGGACTTGTAAATGATTCAAAGCAATAGTCTAGTTTTAACAAAATGACTTCAATACTCAAGCATGCCAACAAGCAAACATGTCTTTCAAAATATCAACACTAAAGAAAGTTATCCCTAGCCCATCATGCTCAATCATTGATCCATTCATGAAACACACTCAAATATTAGCTATACCCAATGCTCTAGTACGATCATAGTGCCCCCTAGTTGGTGCTTTATAAGAGAAGATGGAGACTCAAAGTAAAAATAAAAATTGCATAAAGTAAATAGACAGGCCCTTCACACAGGGAAGTAGGGATTTGTAGAGGTGCCAGAGCTCAAAGTTTTAAATTGAGAGAGAATTTTTTTTGGTTGGCATGCTTTTCCTGTCAACGAAAAAAACAAAGTAGCCCACAATACTTTCCATGCTAGATATATCATAGGCGGTTCCCAAACAGAAAATAAAGTTTATTCCTTTTTCTACCAAACTTTCACTTTCCATGGGGGGCCGTATCCACGGTTGCCTTCCATACCAACACTTTCCAAGGAATTTATTATTTGACAACATAAAGTATTTTTTTTCTTTTTCATTTCAGGAATGGGTATCCCTATTACCGCCGCACTCTCGTGCAATGACAAGTGAATAAACACTCATCTTGAGAATAACACATCTAGCATGGAAAAATATTGGACACTCCCCACCGTTTCATGAGCGGTACGAGCACACAAAAGAGAAAATTTATTTTGAAAATTTAGAGATGGCACATACAAATTTTCTTGGAACGGCACGAAAATACCACATATAGGTAGGTATGGTGGACTCATAAGGAAAAACTTGGTTTAAGGATTTTGGATGCACAAGTAGTATTTCTACTTAGTACAAATGGAGGCTAGCAAATAGATTGAGAAGCAACCAAACCAAGAAACAAAAATTCACATAAGCGAGCATTGAGCATAACTAACACCGAATAATGCACCATAAGTAGTATGTAACTTCATTGCATAACTATTGACTTTCGTGCATGCAAAGGGAATCACAAACCTTAACACCAATATTCCTACTAAAGCATAATTACTCACTAACATGAATCACATATTACTATCATCATGTTTCAAAACTATTACAAGGAATCAAGTTTAATTTGTCTAATGATCTTCATGAAAGTTTTTATTATATCCTCCTTGGATATCTATCAGTTTGGGACTAGTTTCATATATTGCCATTGCTTTTTGGCAAGCTCAAACAAATTTAAGTGAAGCACATGAGCATAAAGATTTCATCTCTCAAAATAGTATAAGTGAAGCATGAGTGTATTTCTTCAAAATTTACTAACTCTCAAATTAATCTAAGTGAAGCATGAGAGTATTTCTACAAAAATTTCCAAGCACACCGTGCCCAAAAAGATATAAGTGAAGCACTAGAGCAATTCTATAGCTCAAAAAGTTTAAGTGAAGCACATAGAGCAATTCTAACAAATGATAGCATGATTTTGGCTCTCTCAAATAGGTGTGTCCAACAAGGATACAAGTGACAAACTAACAAACAAAGCAAGCAAAGATCCAAGACGCTCCAAGCAAAACTCATGATATGTGACGAATAAAAATATAGCTCCAAGTAAAATACCGATGGTTGTTAGAAGAAAGAGGGGATGCCACTCGGTAGCATCCCCAAGCTTAGTCTCTTTTCACTCCTTATTCCTTCATCCATCGTGATCTCACCCAAAACTTGAAAACTTCAATCACACAAAACTCAACAAAATCTTCGTGAGATCCGTTAGTATAATAAAGCAAATCACTACTTTAGGTGCTGTTTAAAACCCATTCATATTTTATTATTGCATTATAACTACTGTATTTTAACTTTACCATGGATCATACCCTTCAATATAACCCGTAGATTCATCAAAACAAGCACACAATGCAACGAAAACAGAATCTGTCTTAAACAGAACAGTATGTAGTAATCTGTACTCTAACCATACTTCTGTAACTCCAAAAATTCTGAAAAATAAGGACATCGTAAGGAATTTGTTTAGCAACACTGTGTTAAAATTTCAGCTCAAGATGACGTTCCAGTAAAAAATGAAAATTCATATAGTGGACGCAAAGTTTCTGTTTCAGATTCAGCATCGCTTCTACTCATCTTATGAATCATCCTAAAGGCTCTAATTGGCACAAACACTAAATAAAACATAAAAACACAATCATAACAGAGGCATAATTGTGTCAACACTCAAAAACAGAAAGGAAAAAGCAAAAAATTATTTATTCATTGGGTTGCCTCCCAACAAGCGCTATCGTTTTACGCCCCTAGCTAGGCATGATCATTATATAGGCATCACGTCCAAGATAGATAGACCGACTCCTGCCTGAATCTACCACTATTACTCCACACATCGACCACTATCCAGCATGCATCTAGTGTATTAAGTTCATGGAAAACGGAGTAATGCAATAAGAACGATGACATGATGTAGACAAGATCTATTCATGTAGGAATAGACCCCATCTTGTTATCCTTAATAGCAACGATACATGCATGTCTTGTTGCCCCTTCTGTCACTGGGAAAGAACACCGCAAGATCGAACCCATCACAAAGCACCTCTTCCCATGGCAAGAAAAATCGATCTAGTCGGCCTAACTAAACCAAAGATTTGGAGAAGAAATACGAGGCTATAAGTAATCATGCATATAAGAGATCAAAGAAGACTCAAATAATATTCATGGATAGAAACTGATCATGAACTCAAAATTCAAAGGATCCCAACAAACACACCGCAAAAATTTACATCAAATAGATCTCCAAGATACCATTGTATTGAGAATCATAAGAGAGAGAGAGAGAGAGAGTAAGCCATCTAGCTACTTCCTACGGACCCGTAGGTCTATGGTGGACTACTCACGCATCATCGGAGAGGCACCTATGAAGAAGATGAACCCCTCCGTGATGGTGTTTAGATTGGATCTCGAGGTTCTGGAACTTGCGGCGGCTGGAATTGTGTTTTGTCGACTCCCTTAGGGTTTTTGGAATATTTGGGAATTTATAGGCATCAGAGGCGGTGGAGAGGAGCCCCGTGGAGGGCACAACCCATCAGGGCGCACTGGGGGGCCCCTGGCGTGCCCTGGTGGGTTGTGGTCTCCACGGCCCACCTCTCTCTTACTTATTTGGCCCACTGGGTGTCTTCTGGTCCAACAAAAATCTTCAAAAAGTTTTGTCGCGATTGGACTCCGTTTGGTATTGATATTCTGCGAAGTAAAAAACAAGCAAAAATAGCAACTGGCACTATGTCAATAGGTTAGTCCCAAAAAATGATATAAAGTTGTTATAAAATGATTGTAAAACATCCAAGAATGATAATATAACAGCATGGAACAAGCAAAAATTATAGATACGTTAGAGACGTATCACCCTGCCGGAGGGAGGGTCGATCACGGAGGAACTCTTCATCAACCTTGCTGCCCTCATGATGATGTGTGAGTAGTTCACCACAGACCTATGGGTACTTAGTTAGTACCTAGATGGATATCTCTCTCTCTCTCTCTTGATATTCAATACAATGATCATCGCATCTTCGCTTTGATCTATCCGATGTAATTCTTTTGTACGGTGCGTTTGTTGGGATCCGATGAATTGTGGGTTTATGTTTCAGATTATTCAAGAAAAGTATTTGAGTCACCTCTGAATATTGTGATTCTTATTTGCATGATCATTATAGCTTCGTAAATCTCTCTGATCTATTGAAATAGTTTGGCCAACTAGATTGATATTTCTTCAGTGAGAGGGGTGTGTTGTAGTGGGATCAATCTGGCAGTGCTCTATATCCCAGTGACAGAAAGGGACAAGACACGTCTTTGTATTGTTGCCACTAAGGATAAAACGATGGGGTTAGTTCATATTAATTTAATTCTCTTTGTCTACATCATGTCAATGTTCTCCAATCATTACTCTGTTTTACTTAATACTCTAGATGCATGCTGGATAGCGGTCGATGGGTGGAGTAATAGTAATACGTGCAGGCAAGAGTCGGCCTATTTGCTTATGGACGTTGTAAGGGAATTCTCTTACCTTAGTGTTTTGGTGATGATGACACCTCACTATGTTATCTAACCGTGTGTCAAGTTATTCACGTATTATGTGTGAGACACAAGACGGTTAGGCATTCCCTTCAGACGAAAAAGATCGAAGACGGTGTTCTCTATGTGTTTATTTTCTTTGGTCGTAGGGATCCCGTACTATTAAGAGGGAATCCACATTGGAAGATCTTGGGGTGAATCAATTCTCTCTCACATACTTAGCACCCACCTCGTTCCTTCCCATCAAAGAGAGAGGCCCTACTTTCCTTCCATGCAGGCCGGTTGTACCGCTGCCCCGACCGGTTGCACCGCTCGCTCCAGTCATCCGGTTTGACCACCACTCCAGGGGTGATACCCTGGGGGTGCTACCACTGAGTGGTCCCCAGCGGTTGTACCGCTGCCCCCAGGCGGTTGTACCACCAACAGCTGGGTGACCCAGGGTGACAACCCTGGGCGGTTGAACCGGCCCAACATCGGGCTTCAACCGGACGCGGTTCTATTGAGCTTCGTTTGTTGGGCGGATGTGGGCCGGTTGTACCGCTATATTACTATAGCCCGGTACTGCCGGTGTCCCTAGCGGTTGTACCGCTCGGGACTTTGCCCTGTCCAGTGCTCGAGCCGAGCGGTTGCACCGGGGAGGAACTGATACGTCTCCAATGTATCTATAATTTTTGCTTGTTCCATGATGTTATATTATCATTCTTGGATGTTTTACAATCATTTTATAACAACTTTATATCATTTTTTGGGACTAACCTATTGACATAGTGCCAAAGTGCCAGTTGCTGTTTTTGCATGTTTTTTACTTCGCAGAAAATCAATACCAAACGGAGTCCAATCATGACGAAACTTTTTGGAGATTTTTTCTGGACCAGAAGACACCCAATGGGCTAAAGAAGTGCCGGGGGAGTGGGCCGAGGAGACCACAACCCGCCAGGGCGCGCCAGGGGGGCCCTGATGGGTTGTGCCCTCCTCGGGGCCCCTCTCCACCGCCTCTAATGCCTATAAATTCCCAAATATTCCAAAAACCCTAGGGGAGTCGAGAAACACAATTCCAGCCGCCGCAAGTTCCAGAACCTCGAGATCCAATCTAAACACCATCACGGAGTGGTTCATCTTCCTCATAGGTGCCTCTCCGATGATGCGTGAGTAGTCCACCATAGACCTACAGGTCCGTAGGCAGTAGCTAGATGACTTCTTCTCTCTCTTTTATGATTCTCAATACAATGGTCTCTTGGAGATCTATTTGATGTAAACTTTTGCGGTGTGTTTGTTGGGATCCGATGAATTTTGAGTTCATGATCAGTTTTTATCCATGAATATGTTGGGGAACGTTGCATGGGAAACAAAAATTTTCCTACGCACACGCAAGATCTATCCATGGTGATGAGCATCTACGAGAGGGAGAGTGGATCTACATACCCTTGTAGATCGCTAAGCGGGAAGCGTTAAGAAACGCGATTGATGTAGTCGAACGTCTTCGCGATCCAAATCGCCGAGCGTCCCGCGATCCCATCACGATCCATCTCGCAATCCAATCTCGATCCGTCCCGCGATCCCATCACGATCCATCCCGCGATCAAATCACGAATCGTCTCGCGATCCCGATCACGGTCCTTCCGATCTAGCGCCGAACGGATGGCACCTCCGCGTTCAGCACACGTACAACTCGATGACGATCTCCGCCTTCTTGATCCAGCAAGAGGGAGCGGAGAGGTAGAAGAGTTCTCCGGTGGCGCGACGGCGCGGCGGCGATGGTGGTGGAACAATTCCGGCAGGGCTTCGCCTAAGCACCGCTGAAACTAGACTAGAGGAGAAACCGATCTAGTTGAAGTAGAGGGAGCACGTGGCAATTAGGGTTAGCTCTTCCCTCTAAATCCTCTAGTATATATAGGAGGGGGGAGGGGAGGAGGCAGCCTCAAACCCTCAAGGTTTGGCCGAAATTGGAGGTGGAGGAGTCCTACTCCAATCCTATTAGGAGTAGGATTCCTCCTCTCCACTTGGAAACCCTTTCCACCTTTCCTCCTTTGGATATTTTCCACCCAAAGCCACATGGGCCTTAGTGGGGGGGGGAGTTAGGCCAGCCCACTAGGGGATGGTTTGACTCCTCCCACAGCCCATGAGGTCCTTTGGGTCGAGACACCCCTCCCGATGGTCCCCGGTACCCCTCCCGGCACTCCCGGTACACTACCGAAATACCCGAAACTTTTCCGGTGACCAAAACAGGACTTCCTATATATCAATCTTTACCTCCGGACCATTCCGGAGTTCCGCGTGACGTCCAGGATCTCATCCGGGACTCCTAAAAACCTTCGGTCACCACCATACATAAATCTACTATACCGAAACGTCACCGAACCTTAAGTGTGCAGACCCTGCGGGTTCGAGAACTATGTAGACATGACCAAGACACCTCTACGGTCAATAACCAATAGCGGGACCTGGATGCCCATATTGGTTCCTACATATTCTACGAAGATCTTTATCGGTTGAACCTCTATGTCAAGGATTCAGTTAATCCCGTACGCTGTTCCCTTTGTTCTTCGGTATGTTACTTGCCCGAGATTCGATCGTCGGTATCTCTATACCTAGTTCAATCTTGTTACCGGCAAGTCTCTTTACTCGTTCTGTAATACAAGATCCCGTGGCTAACACTTAGTCACATTGCTTGCAAGGCTTATTGTGATGTTGTATTACCGAGTGGGCCCTGAGATACCTCTCCGTCACACGGAGTAACAAATCCCAGTCTTGATCCATGCCCACTCAACAGACACCCTCGGAGATACCTGTAGAGCATCTTTATAGTCACCCAGTTACGTTGTGACATTTGATACACACAAGGTATTCCTCCGTTGTCAGTGAGTTGCATGATCTCATGGTCATAGGAACAGATACTTGACATGCAGAAAACTATAGCAATAAACTGACACGATCATATGCTATGTTTATAGTTTGGGTCTTGTCCATCACATCATTCTCCTAATGATGTGATCCCGTTATCAAATGACATCTCATGTCTATGGCCAGGAAACCTTGACCATCTTTGATCAACGAACTAGTTAACTAGAGGCATACTAGGGACACAGTGTTGTCTATGTACCCACACATGTACTTGAGTTTCCAATCAATACAATTATAGCATGGATAATAAACGATTATCACGAACAAGGAAATATAATAATAACCAATTTATTATTGCCTCTAGGGCATATTTCCAACAGTCTCCCACTTGCACTAGAGTCAATAATCTAGTTCACATCACCATGTGTTTTACATTGTTATGAATCTAACACCCAATGAGTTCTGGGGTTCGATCATGCTTTGCATGTGAGAGAGGTCTTTAGTCAACGGGTCTGCGACATTCAGATCCGTGTGTACTTTGCAAATCTCTATGCCATACTGTAGACACTGCTACCACACTCCACTTGGAGCTATTACAAATGGCTGCTCCACTATACGTATCCGGATTGCTACTCAGAGTCATCCGGATTGGTGTTAAAGCTTGCATCGACGTAACCCTTTACGACGAACTCTTTATCACCTCCATAATCGAGAAATATTTCCTTAGTCCTCTAGTTACTAAGGATAATCTTGACCGCTGTCCAGTGGTCCACTCCTGGATCACTCTTGTACCCCTTGACAGACTCATGGCAAGGCACACACAGGTGCGGTACATAGCATGGCATACTATACAGAGCCTATGGATAAGGCATAGGGGACGACCTTCGTCCTTTCTCTTTCTTCTGCCGTGGTCGAGCTTTGAGTCTCACTCAACTCCACACCTTACAAATCAGGCAAGAACTCTTTCTTTGACTGATTCATTTTGAACTCTTTCAAAATCTTGTCAAGGTATGTACTCATTGAAAGTTTTATCAGACGTCTTGATCTACCTCTATAGATCAAGATGCCCAATATTTAAGTAGCTTCATTCCAGGTTTTCCTTTGAAAAAACTCCTTTTTCAAACAACCCTTTATGCTTTCCAGAAATTCTACATCATTTCCGATCAACAATATGTCATCCACATATACTTATCAGAAATTCTATAGTGCTCCCACTCACTTTATTGTAAATACAAGTTTCTCATAAACTTTGTATAGACTCAAAAACTTTGATCACCTCATCAAAGCGTATATTCCAACTCCGAGATGCTTGCTCCACTCCATAGAAGGATCGCTGGAGCTTGCATATATTTTAGCATCCTTAGAACTGACAAAACCTTCCGGTTGTATCACATACAACCTTTCCTCACGGATACCGTTAAGGAAATGATGTTTTGACATCCATCTGCCAGATTTCATAATCGAAAAATGCAGCAACTGCTAACAGAATTCCAACAGACTTTAGCATCGCTACGGGTGAGAAAGTCTCATCGTAGTCAACTCCTTGAACTTGTGAAAAACCCTTTGCCACAAGTCGAGCTTTATAGACGGTGACATTACCGTCCGCGTCCGTCTTCCTTTTAAAGATCAATTTGTTCTGAATGGCCTTTCACCCTTCAGGTAATACTTACAAAGCCCATACTTTGTTTTCTTACATGGATCCCATCTCGGATTGCATGGCCTCTAACCATTTCTCGGAATCCGGGCCCATCATCGCTTCTCCATAGCTCATAGGTTCATCGTTGTCCAACAACATGACCTCTAAGACAGGGTTGCCATACCACTCAGGAGCAGTACGCGTCCTTGTCGACCTACGAGGTTCGATAGTAACTTGATCCGAAGCTTTATGATCATCATCATTAACTTCCTCTTCAACTAATGTAAGCTCCACAGAAACAACTTTCTGCGTTGAGCTACTCTCTGGTTGAAACAAAGGTTCAACAACCACATCAAGTTCTATCTTCCTCCCACTCAATTCTTTCGAGAGAAACTCTTTCTCGAGAAAGGACCCGTTTTAGCAACAAACACTTTGTGCTTGGATCTGAGATAGAAGGTTTACCCAACTGTTACATTAGGGTATTCTATGAAGATGCATTTGTCCGCTTTGGGTTCGACCTCATCAGGTTGAAAACCTTTTCCACATAAGCGTCACATCCCCAAACATTAAGAAATGACAGCTTAGGTTTCTGCCAAACCAAAATTCATACGGTGTCATCTCAACGGACTTAGATGGTGCCCCTTTTTAAAGTGAATGTAGTTGTCTCTAATGCATAACCCCAAAACGATAGTGGCAAATCGATAAGAGACATCATAGTACGCACCATATCCAATAGAGCACGACTACGACGTTCAGACACACCATCACACTATGGTGTTCCAGGTGGCGTGAGTTGTGAAACAACTTCCACATTGTCTTAAGTTGTATACCAAACTCGTAACTCAGATATTTACCTCTACGATCATATCGTAGATATTTTATCTTCTTGTCACGATGATCTCAAACTTCACTCTGAATTTGTTTGAACTTTTCAAATGTTTTAGACTTGTGTTTCATTAAGTAAATATCCCCATATCTACTCAAATCATCAGTGAAGGTAGGAAAATAATGATATCCACCGCACGCTACAACACTCATTGGACCGAATACATCAACATGTATCATTTCCAATAAGTCACTTGCCCGCTCCATCATACCGGAAAACGGGGTCTTAGTCATCTTGCCCATGAGGCATGGTCCGCATGTCTCAACCGATTCAAAATCGAATGAGTCCAAAGATCCATCAACATGGAGTTTCTTCATGCGTTTTACACCAATATGACATTTAGCGGCAGTGCCACAAGTATGTGGTACTATCATTATTAACTTTGTATCTTTTGGCATCAATATTATGAACATGTGTATCACTACGATCAAGATTCAATAAACCATTCTCATTGGGTGCATGACCATTGAAGGTATTATTCATGTAAATAGAATAACCATTATTCTCTAACTTGAATGAATAACCGTATTGCAATAAACATGATCTAATCACGTTCATGCTCAACGCAAACACCAAATAACATTTATTTAGGTTCATCACTAATCCCGAAGGTAGAGAGAGCGTGCGATGGTGATCACATCAACCTTGGAAACACTTCCAACACTCATCGTCACCTCACCCTTAGCTAGCCTCCGTTTATTCCGTAGCTTTTATTTCGAGTTACTAACATTTAGCAACCGAACCGGTATCCAATACCCAGGTGCTACTAGGAGTACTAGCAAGGTACACACGTATATCAAATATACTTCTATCGACGTTGCCAGCCTTCTTATGTACCAAGTATCTAGGGTTGTTCCGCTTCAGCGACCGTTCTCCTCATAATAGAAGCACTTAGTCTCGGGTTTGGGTTCAACCTTGGGTTTCTTCACTGGATCAGCAACTGACTTGCCATCCATGAAGTTTCCCTCCTAGCCCTTGCCCTTCTCGAAACTAGTGGTTTCACTAACCATCAACACTTGATGCTCCTTCTTGATTTCTACCTTCGCGGTGTCAAACATCGCGAATAGCTCAGGGATCATTATTTCTATCCCTGGCATTTTATAGTTCATCACGAGGCTCTAGTAGCTTAGTGACAGTGACTTGGAGAACTATATCAATCACTATCTTATCTGGAAGATCAACTCCCACTCGATTCAAGCGATTGTAGCACCCAGACAATCTGAGCACATGCTCACCGATTGAGCTATTCTCCTTCATCTTGCAGGCAAAGAATCTTGTTGGAGGTCTCATACCTCTCAACACGAGCACGAGCCTGAGATCCCAATTTCAGCTCTTAGAACATCTCATATGTTCCGTGACGTTCAAAACGTTTTGGAGCCTCAATTCTAAGCCGTAATGCATGACGCACTGAACTATCAAGTAGTCATCAGAACGTGCCTGTCAGATGTTCACAACATCTACAGACGACGCTTGAGGGGGTGGCGCACCGAGCGGTGCATTAAGGACATAAGCCTTCTATGCAGCAATGAGGACAATCCTCAGATCACGGACCCAGTCCGCATTATTGCTACCATCATCTTTCAACTCTATTTCTCTAGGAACATATAAAAATTCAAGGGAGCTACAGCGCGAGCTAGTAATCTACAACATAATTTGCAAAGACATTTTGACTATGTTCATGATAATGAGTTTAGTTAATCATATTACTTAAAAACTCCCACTCAAATTGACATCCCTCCGGTCATTCGAGTGACACATGATCCAAATCCACCAACTCAAGTCCGATCATCACGTGAGTTGAGGTGGTTTCAATGGTGAACATCTTCATGTTGATCATATCTACTATATGACTCATGTTCGACCTTTCGGTCTCTTGTGTTCCGAGGCCATGTCTGTACATGCTAGGCTTGTCAAGTTTAACCCGAGTGTTCCGCACGTGCAACACTGGCTTGCACCCGTAGTATGTGAACGTAGAGTCTATCACACCCGATCATCACGTGGTGTCTCAAAACGACGAACTTTCGCAACGGTGCACACTCGGGGAGAACACAATTTTATCTTGAAATTTTAGTGAGGGATCACCTTATAATGCTACCATCGTCCTAAGCAAAATAAGATGCATAAAAGGATTAACATCACATGCAAATCATAAGTGACATGATATGGCCATGAACTTGTGCTTTTGATCTCCATCTTCAAAGCACCGGCATGATCTCCATCGTCACCGGCATAACACCATGATCTCCATCATCTTGATCTCCATCAATGTGTCGCCATGAGGTTGTCGCGCCGACTGTTGCTTCCACGACTATTGCTAACTCATAGCGATAAAGTAAAGCAAAAACGGCGAAAATAATTAAAGACAACCCTATGGCTCCTGCCGGTTGCCGTACTCATCGACATGCAAGTCGTGATATTCTATACAATACATGATCATATCATACATCACATATATCTCATCATGTAATTGGCCATATCACATCACAACATACCCTGCAAAAACAAGTTAGACGTCCTCTAATTGTTGTTGCAAGTTTTACGTGGCTGCTATGGGTATCTAGCAAGAACAATTCTTACCTACGCAAAAACCACAACGGTGATACAAAAATTGCTATTCAACCTTCTCAAGGACCGCCTTTGTCAAATCCGATCCGACTAAAGTGGGAGAAACAGACACCCGCCAGCCATCTTTATGCAACGAAGTTACATGTCAGTTGATGGAACCGGTCTCTCGTAAGCGTATGAGTAATGTTGGTCCGGGCCGCTTCATCCCACAATACCGCCGAATCAAGAAAAGACCAAGGGAGGAAGCAATCTGAATATCAACGCCCACAAACTCCTTTGTGTTCTACTCGAGATCTCATCTACACATAGACCTAGCTCATGATGCCACTGTTGGGGAACGTTGCATGGGAAACAAAAAATTTCCTACGCACACGCAAGATCAATCCATGGTGATGAGCATCTACGAGAGGGAGAGTGGATCTACATACCCTTGTAGATCGCTAAGCGGGAAGCGTTAAGAAGTAGAGGGAGCACGTGGCAATTAGGGTTAGCTCTTCCCTCTAAATCCTCTAGTGTATATAGGAGGGAGGGAGGGGAGGAGGCAGCCTCAAACCCTCAAGGTTTGGCCGAAATTGGAGGTGGAAGAGTCCTACTCCAATCCTATTAGGAGTAGGATTCCTCCTCTCCACTTGGAAACCCTTTCCACCTTTCCTCCTTTGGATTTTTTCCACCCAAAGCCACATGGGCCTTAGTGGGGGGGTTAGGACAGCCCACTAGGGGATGGTTTGACTCCTCCCACAGCCCATGAGGTCCTTTGGGTCGAGACACCCCTCCCGATGGTCCCCGGTACCCCTCCCGGCACTCCCGGTACACTACCGAAATACCCGAAACTTTTCCGGTGACCAAAACAGGACTTCCTACATATCAATCTTTACCTCCGGACCATTCCGGAGCTCCTCGTGACGTCCAGGATATCATCCGGGACTCCGAACAACCTTCGGTCACCACCATACATAACTCTACTATACCGAAACGTCACCGAACCTTAAGTGTGCAGACCCTGCGGGTTCGAGAACTATGTAGACATGACCAAGACACCTCTACGGTCAATAACCAATAGCGGGACCTGGATGCCCATATTGGTTCCTACATATTCTACGAAGATCTTTATCGGTTGAACCTCTATGTCAAGGATTCAGTTAATCCCGTACGCTGTTCCCTTTGTTCTTCGGTATGTTACTTGCCCGAGATTCGATCGACGGTATCTCTATACCTAGTTCAATCTCGTTACCGGCAAGTATCTTTACTCGTTCTGTAATACAAGATCCCGTGGCTAACACTTAGTCACATTGCTTGCAAGGCTTATTGTGATGTTGTATTACCGAGTGGGCCCTGAGATACCTCTCCGTCACACGGAGTAACAAATCCCAGTCTTGATCCATGCCCACTCAACAGACACCCTCGGAGATACCTGTAGAGCATCTTTATAGTCACCCAGTTACGTTGTGACGTTTGATACACACAAGGTATTCCTCCAGTGTCAGTGAGTTGCATGATCTCATGGTCATAGGAACAGATACTTGACATGCAGAAAACTATAGCAATAAACTGACACGATCATATGCTATGTTTATAGTTTGGGTCTTGTCCATCACATCATTCTCCTAATGATGTGATCCCGTTATCAAATGACATCTCATGTCTATGGCCAGGAAACCTTGACCATCTTTGATCAACGAACTAGTTAACTAGAGGCATACTAGGGACACAGTGTTGTCTATGTACCCACACATGTATTTGAGTTTCCAATCAATACAATTATAGCATGGATAATAAACGATTATCACGAACAAGGAAATATAATAATAACCAATTTATTATTGCCTCTAGGGCATATTTCCAACAGAATATTATTTGAGTCTTCTTTGATCTCTTATATGCATGATTACTTATAGCCTCGTATTTTTTCTCCGAATCTTTGGTTTAGTTAGGCCGACTAGATCAATTTTTCTTGCCATGGGAAGAGGTGCTTTGTGATGGGTTCGACCTTGCGGTGTTCTTTCCCAATGACAGAAGGGGCAGCAAGACACGCATGTATCGTTGCTATTAAGGATAACAAGATGGGGTCTATTCCTACATGAATAGATCTTGTCTACATCATGTCATCGTTCTTATTGCATTACTCCGTTTTCCCATGAACTTAATACACTTGATGCATGCTGGATAGTGGTCGATGTGTGGAGTAATAGAGGTAGATGCAGGCAGGAGTCGGTCTATCTATCTTGGACGTGATGCCTATATAATGATCATCGCCTTGGATATCGTCATGACTATTCGATTTTCTATCAATTGCCCAACAGTAATTTGTTCACCCACCGTGCGCTATACTCATGAGAGAAGCCACTAGTGAACCCTACGACCCCCGGGTCTACTTTTCCATCATATTGCGTTCCGATCTACTTTTTTGCAATCTTTGTTTTCAGATCTACAAAACCAAAAACCCAAAAACATATTGCTGCATATTTACTCTTTTTATTTGTGTTCTTGAGAGATCTATCTCTCCTATCTATCACTACCTAATCTATCTTATTACTGTAGAGAGATTGACAACCTCTCTTTCGCGTCGGGTTGCAATTATTTGTTGTTTGTGTGTAGGTGCTGCTTATTGGGTGGTGGTGATCCTCCTACTGGTTCGATAACCTTGGTTTCATAACTGAGGGGAATACTTACCGTCGCTGTGCTGCATCATCCCTTCCTCTTTGGGGAAATACCGACGCAGTCTCAAGCCACGTCAAAGGAATTTCTGGCGCCGTTTCCGGGAAGGAAGTGGTCTCTTCTACGTGCCTATCGTAGGCGCCGAGGGGACTCCACCATCATCTACCAGGTTCCTAATCACAAATCTCATCTCCTTGCAATTACATTATTTGCCATTTGCCTCTCGTTTTCCTCTCCTCCACTTCACCAATTTGCTGTTTTATTCGCACTCTTTTTCGTTTGCCTTTTTCCCGTCAGATCTCTTGCCTAGTCATTATGGCTAGTTCTACCTTTTTTGCGTGTACTCCCGATAATGAGGTTCTTAATTTTAAGCAAAGGGGAGGGGAGAACCTAAAAGATGCTTGGTATAGGATTTGCAGTTCTCATAATAGATCTATCCATAAGCAATCTACCGTTGTTCTTCTTCGTAGCTTTTATGTGGGCATCACCACTTGGTATAGATTCGTCCTTGATACGATTACCGGTGGGAATTTCTTGATGTGTCCTTCGTTAGATGCTTTTAATGCTTTGGGAAGTTTAGTGGGATCACCACCTATCATGATCAATGAAACAACTTTAACTCTCGAACATGTTATGGAGAGATTAGATGATATTGAAAAGAAGATGATTACTAAAGGACATCCTGATGATCTAGATAAAAAGATGCATAATCTTGCTAATATAATTGGATCTAAGGCGGGAGATGCTCTTAAATTGCTTAAGGAAAAAGAAACCGTAGTTAACGAAAGGGTAGAAGAGAGCCCTTACCGGATTGATAAGATAGAAGAGATTTTTAGTAATTTGGGTTCAGATTTTTCTTCTATCAAAACTATTGAGAAAACTCCCGTAAAGATTGGCAAGACCACGCAAGTCACTAAGAACAAAGTTGCTACGCCTAGTAGTCACAAGGGAGATCTTAAAATGATTAGTATTCATCCCGACTTTGTTGAAATCATAAGAGACCCTATTTACAAGAATGAATTTTTTGGGTTTCTTCCTAGGAGTGTTGTCATCAAAAACATGCATGCTAAACCCTTAAATAAATCTAGTTGTGTGATTGAAGAATTGAAAACCAAGGATGAAAATACTTGAATCTATCCATTATGCCTAGCTAGGGGCGTAAAACGATAGCGCTTATTGGGAGGCAACCCAATGAATAAATATTTTTTTTCCTTTTCCTTTCTGTTTTTGTGTGTTGACACAATTATGCCTCTGTTATGATTGTGTTTTTATGGTTTATTTAGTGTTTGTGCCAAGTAAAGCCTTTAGGATGATTCATAGGATGAGTAGAAGCGATGCTGAATCTGAAACAGAGACTTTGCGTCCAGTATATGAATTTTCATTTTGTTCTGGAACGTGATCTTGAGCTGAAATTTTAGCACAGTGTTTCTGTAAAAATTCCTTACGTTGTCCTAAGTTTTCAGAATTTTTCGAGTTACAGAAGTATTGGTAGAGTACATATTACTACAGACTATTCTGTTTAAGACAGATTCTGTTTTCGTTGCATTGTGTGCTTGTTTTGATGAATCTATGGGTTATATTGAAGGGTATGAGCCATGGTAAAGTTAAAATACAGTAGGTATAATGCAATAATAAAATATGAATGGGTTTGCAACAATACCTAAAGTAGTGATTTGCTTTATTATACTAACGAATCTCACGAAGATTTTGTTGACTTTTGTGTGATTGAACTTTTCAAGTTTTGGGTGAGATCACGTTGGATGAAGGGATAAGGAGTGATAAAAGCCTAAGATTGGGGATGCTACCACACCCCCAAGATATATCCAAAGAGAAACAAGCAACTAAGCTTGGGGATGCCCTCGAGTGGCATCCCCTCTTTCTTCTAACGACCATCGGTATTTTACTTGGAGCTATATTTTTATTCGTCACATATCATGAGTTTTGCTTGGAGCGTCTTGTATCTTTGCTTGCTTTGTTTGTTAGTTTTTTCCTTTGTATCCTTGCTGTACACACCTATTTGAGAAAGCCAAAATCATGCTATGATTTGTTAGAATTGCTCTATGTGCTTCACTTAAATTTTTTGAGCTATAGAATTGCTCAAGTGCTTCACTTATATCTTTTTGAGCACGGTGTGCTTGGAAATTTTTGTAGAAATGCTCTCATGCTTCACTTATACCTTTTTGAGAGATGAAATCTTTATGCTCATGTGCTTCACTTAAATTTGTTTGAGCTTGCCAAAAAGCAATGGCAATATATGAAACTAGTCCCAAAGTGATAGATATCCAAGGAGGATATAATAAAAACTTTCATGAAGATCATTGGACAAATTAAACTTGATTCTTTGTAATAGTTTTGAAACATGATGATAGTAATATGTGAGTCATGTTAGTGAGTAATTATGCTTAGTAGGAATATTGGCGTTAAGGTTTGTGATTCCCCATGCATGCACGAAAGTCAATAGTTATGCAATGAAGTTACATCCTACTTGTGGTGCATTATTCGGTGTTAGTTATGTTCAATGCTCACTTATGTGAATTTTTGTTTCTTGGTTTGGTTGCTTCCCAATCTATTTGCTAGCCTCCATTTGTACTAAGTAGAAATACTACTTGTGCATCCAAAATCCTTAAACCAAGTTTTACCTTATGAGTCCACCATACCTACCTATATGCGGTATTTCCATGCCGTTCCAAGCAAATTTGTATGTGCCATCTCTAAATTTACAAAATAAATTTTCTCTTTTGTGTGCCCGTACCTCTCATGAAACGGTGGGGAGTGTCCAATATTTTTCCATGCTAGATGTGTTATTCTCAAGATAAGTGTTTATTCACTTATCATTGCACGAAAGTGCGGCGGTAATAGGGATGCCCATTCCCGAAATGGAAAAAGAAAAAATATTTACTTTATGTTGTCAAATAATAAATTCCTTGGAAAGTGTTGGCATGGAAGGCAACCGTGGATACGGCCCGCCATGGAAAGTGAAAGTTTGGTGGAAAAAGGAATAAACTTTATTTTCTGTTTGGGAACCGCCTATGATATATCTAGCACGGAAAGTATTGTGAGCTACTTTGTCGTTTTTGTTGACAGGAAAAGCATACCACCCAAAATATTTTTTCTCTCTCTTAATTTAAACCTTGAGCTCTGGCACCTCTACAAATCCCTACTTCCCTCTGTGAAGGGCCTATCTATTTACTTTATGCAAATTTTATTTTTGCTTTGAGTCTCCATCTTCTCATATAAGCACCAACTAGGGGGCACTATGATGATACTTGAGCATTGGGCATAGCTAATATTTGAGTGTGTTTCATGAATGGATCAATGATTGAGCATGATGGGCTAGGGATAGCTTTCTCTAGTGTTGATATTTTGAAAGACATGGTTGCTTGTTGACATGCTTGAGTATTGAAGTCATTATGTTAAAACTAGACTATTGCTTTGAATTATTTACAAGTCCAAATGTCCATGCTATACAAAAGAAAAGAATATGATGAACATGTTAGGCAGCATTCCGCATCAAAAATTCTGTTTTTATCATTTACCTACTCGAGGACGAGTAGGAATTAAGCCTGGGGATGCTGATACGTCTCCAACGTATCTATAATTTTTGCTTGTTCCATGCTGTTATATTATCATTCTTGGATGTTTTACAATCATTTTATAACAACTTTATATCATTTTTTGCGACTAACCTATTGACATAGTGCCAAAGTGCCAGTTGCTGTTTTTGCTTGTTTTTTACTTCGCAGAAAATCAATACCAAACGGAGTCCAATCACGACGAAACTTTTTGGAGATTTTTTCTGGACCAGAATACACCCAATGGGCCAAAGAAGTGCCGGGGGGAGTGGGCCGAGGAGACCACAACCCACCAGGGCGCGCCAGGGGGGCCCTGATGGGTTGTGCCCTCCTCGGGGCCCCTCTCCACCGCCTCTGATGCCTATAAATTCCCAAATATTCCAAAAACCCTAGGGGAATCGAGAAACACAATTCCAGCCGCCGCAAGTTCCAGAACCTGGAGATCCAATCTAAACACCATCACGGAGTGGTTCATCTTCCTCATAGGTGCCTCTCCGAGATGCGTGAGTAGTCCACCATAGACCTACGGGTCCGTAGGCAGTAGCTAGATGGCTTCTTCTCTCTCTCTTATGATTCTCAATACAATGGTCTCTTGGAGATCTATTTGATGTAAACTTTTGCGATGTGTTTGTTGGGATCCGATGAATTTTGAGTTCATGATCAGTTTTTATCTATGAATATTATTTGAGTCTTCTTTGATGTCTTATATGCATGATTACTTATAGCCTCGTATTTCTTCTCCGAATCTTTGGTTTAGTTAGGCCGACTAGATCGATTTTTCTTGCCATGGGAAGAGGTGCTTTGTGATTGGTTCAATCTTGCAGTGTTCTTTCCCAGTGACAGAAGGGGCAGCAAGACACGCATGTATCGTTGCTATTAAGGATAACAAGATGGGGTCTATTCCTACATGAATAGATCTTGTCTACATCATGTCATCGTTCTTATTGCATTACTCTGTTTTTCCATGAACTTAATACACTAGATGCATGCTGGATAGTGGTCGATGTGTGGAGTAATAGAGGTAGATGCAGGCAGGAATCGGTCTATCTATCTTGGACGTGATGCCTATATAATGATCATCGCCTTGGATATCGTGATGACTATTCGATTTTCTATCAATTGCCCAACAGTAATTTGTTCACCCACCGTGCGCTATACTCATGAGAGAAGCCACTAGTGAATCCTACGGCCCCCGGGTCAACTTTTCAATCATATTGCTTTCCGATCTACTTTTTTGCAATCTTTGTTTTCACATCTACAAAACCAAAAACCCAAAAACATATTGCTGCATATTTACTCTTTTTATTTGTGTTCTTGAGAGATCTATCTCTCCTATCTATCACTACCTAATCTATCTTATTACCGTAGAGAGATTGACAACCTCTCTTTCGCGTCGGGTTGCAAGTATTTGTTGTTTGTGTGCAGGTGCTGCTTATTGGGTGGTGGTGATCCTCCTACTGGTTCGATAACCTTGGTTTCATAACTGAGGGAAATACTTACCGTCACTGTGCTGCATCATCCCTTCCTCTTTGGGGAAATACCGACGCAGTCTCAAGCCACGTCAGGAACCACCGCGTCAGGTTCTGTTGTGGTGCGGTGGTTGGCCGGTTGTTGGGTGGTTGTACCGCTATATTGCTATAGCCCGGTTCTACCGCCTGCATCATCGGTTGTACTGCTGCCATGTATAAATGGCTATAACGGTTGAAAAGTGGGGACATTATATAAAGGGGTGGTTCTTCCACCTCCATCTTATATCTGACCTCTCTCTCTCCACCATTGATGCCCTTCAAGCTTTCTTGCCCGATCTCTCTCTCTCTAGCAACTCAAACTTGTTGATTTGCTACGGATTGAAGGAGGAGACCTAGATCTACACTTCCACCAAAGGAAAATTGATTCCCCCTTACTTTCGTGTGTGGATTTTGTTACTCTTGGGTGTTTGAGCACCCTAGACGGAAGAGGTCACCCCGAAGCCATATTCCATTGTGGTGAAGCTTCGTGGTTTCGTTGGGAGCCTCCAATTAAGTCGTGGAGAGGGCTCCAACCTTGTTTGTAAAGGTCCGGTTGCCGCCTTCAAGTGCTCCACTAGTGGAATCACAACACCTCGCATTGTGTGAGGGCGTGAGGAGAATACGGTGGCCCTAGTGGCTTCTTGGGGAGCATTGTGCCTCCACACCGCTCCAACGGAGACGTACTTCCCCTCGAAAGGAAGGAACTTCGGTAACACATCCTCGTCTCCAACGGTTCCACTTGTGGTTACTTCTTACCTTTACTTTGTGCAAGCTTATATCTTGTTGTTATCATAGCCAGCATCATATAGGTTGTTCACCTAGTTGCATATCTAAACAACCTATTTGTTGCTAAACCTAATTTGTTAAGAAAAGCCTAAAAATTGGTAGTTGCCTATTCACCCCCCTCTAGTCAACCATATCGATCCTTTCAATTGGTATCAGAGCATCGTCTCTTTATTAAGGGTTTCACAACCCAAAGAGTATGGTTGACGATGGGGACCGTGTGGTTGAACTCCCCGAGGACGTGGGTGTGAACACGGTCTCTCGTGAGGATTTGAATGAGGCCATGTCCTCACTTAAATCCTCCATGACGACCGAGGTCAAATCCATGTTCAAAGAATTCCTTGAGGGTCTCAAACTTTCTACCGATCCGTTGCTAGTGGTTAACCCCACTAACTCGTCATCGGATGTCCACTCCGAAAAGGAAGGGGCTAGCACTGACAAGAACAAGCTACCTCAAGGAACTAGTGGGACGGGTACTTTTGCCTCGGTGCCCCCTCTCATGGTCTATGGAGGACCGGTGCACCCACCTCATATTGTCAATCTCGGTCCACCTCCTAAGCTTGTTAAGAATGATTTTGCTAATTGGGTTTTTCGTGTCAAGTCTCATTTGAATCACAGCTCAACACAATTTTGGAGAATCATTGAGCAAGGGTATTACCCTCATGATCCAAGCAACCTCACTCCAAGAGAAGAGGCCGACAATCAACTTGATCACTTCGCCTTGTTCATCCTTCAAGCAGTTGTTCCCATTGAAGATCTTGCTCACTTGTGTCCTTTCACTCGGGCTAAGGATTGTTGGGAACACATTGTCTCCATGTACAAGGGTAGCTTGAGCATTCAATGGTCCAACTTTGAGGTGGTCCTTGATGAGTGCGATGAATTTGTGATGCTTGATGATGAAGAACCTCGTGAGCTCTACCATAGAGTGACAACTCTCGCTGTTGCTCTACAAGATCGTGGTAGCAAGGATGTGGATGACAATTGGATCAAGCAGAAATTTCTCAAGGCCATTATGCCATTCAACAAGGCCATGTCCTCCGTCATTCGTCAAAGGCCGGACTTTCACTCTTTGTCCTCAAGCAATGTGTTGGATGAATTTATTGCCATGAACATCTTAAACAAGACCGCCGACAACGCTCTAGCTCGTGTCCAATGGTCAAAGAAATCATCTCCCAACCTTGTTTTGAGGGCCAAAGGTATTGTTGAAGAAGAGGAAGAAGAAGAAGAGGAGTGTTGCCCCGAAGACACCAAATATGCTTACCATGAGCTCATGGCTCTTGCGTCTAGACAATTTTGGGGCAACAAGAGAAACTCAAAGCCCAACTTCTCCAAGAACAACTCAAGTGGGTCAAAGGGAAAGCAACGGGTGAGGACTTGCTATAACTATGGCAGCGTGAGTCACTTTGTGGTGGATTGTCCGTATGAGAAGAGGGAAGACAATGGTGGCAAGCTTATCCGTAAAGACAAAGCCAAGTCATTCCCCAATAAGAACAACTTCACCAAGAAAGTGCCTAAAAAGGTGTTGGTGGCTCAAGAAGAGTGAAATGACGTGGATGTCGTCTAGAGGGGGGGGGGGGTGAATAGGCGCTTTAAAATAATTACGGTTTAGGCTTGAACAATTGCGGAATAAAACTAACGTTTAATATGTCAAGCACAAAACCTAAAACAACTAGGCTCACCTATGTGCACCAATATATTATGCCAAGCAAGATAAACAACTAAGTGATAGCAAGATATATATCATGAAACAATATGGCTATCCCAAAGTAAAGTGCATAAGTAAAGGGCTCGGGTAAGAGATAACCGAGGCACGCGGAGACGACGATGTATCCCGAAGTTCACACCCTTGCGGATGCTAATCTCCGTTCGGAGCGGTGTGGAGGCACAATGCTCCCCAAGATGCCACTAAGGCCACCGTAATCTCTTCACGCCCTCGCACAATGCAAGATGCCGTGATTCCACTAAGGGACCCTTGAGGGCGGTCACCGAACCCGTACAAACAAGGTTGGGGAAAACTCCACAACTTAATTGGAGGCTCCCAACAACACCACGGAGCTTCACCGCAATGGATTATGGCTCCGCGGTGACCTCAAATGCCCGGGGCAATCTCCACAACTTAATTGGAGACCTCGACGCTTGCCCAGATCTTTGCACCACAATGATTGAGCTTCGAGGCACCACCAACCGTCTAGGGCGCCAAAGCACCCAAGAGGAACAAGCTCTAGGGTGCTCAAACACCCAAGAGTAATAAGTTCCTCAACTTCTCACTTCCACGTATCACCGTGGAGAACTCAAACCTATGCACCAAATGCAATGGCAAGGGCACATGGAGTGCCCAAGTCCTTCTCTCCCAAATCCCACCACAACAACTAATGCTATGGAGGAAATGAGAGGAAGAACGAAGAAGAACACGAAGAACTCCAAACTCTAGATCCAAGAGGTTCCCCTCACATAGAGGAGAAAGTGATTGGTGGAAATGTCGATGTAGATATCCTCTCTCTTTTCCCTCAAGAACTAGCAAGAATCATTGGAGGGAATGAGAGTTAGCAAGCTCGAAGAAGGTCAACAATGGGGGAAGAACACGAGCTCAAGAGTTGGGGACCATTGGGGAAGAAGCCCCCCCTTAAATAGGCCCCCCCGAATCCAACCGTTATGCCCACAAGTCGTGCTCAAGCGGTACTACCGCTCGGGGGAGCGGTACTACCGCTTAGCACGGTCAAAATAGCCCAACGAGATAGAAAAACACGAGTGGTAGTTCTGCCAGAGCGGTAGTACCGCTCGGGGGATAAGTAGTACCGCTTGAGAGGTAGTACCGCTCAGGGGAGAGGTAGTACCGCTTGAGAGGTACTACCGCTCTCTACTACCGCTCTACTACCGCTCGCAACTCAGAGAGCTGAAAATAAGCGGAAGTGTTGCGGTAGAAGGGAGCGGAAGTACCGCATAAGAGGTACTACGGCTCAGGGGAGAGGTAGTACCGCTTGAGAGGTACTACCGCTCTCTACTACCGCTTAAAGCAGTACTTCAGCCCAAGCAAAACCGAAACTGCCATAACTTTCGCATACAGACTCCGAAATGAGCAAACTCAAGCTTGTTGGATAGATGACGACAAGTACTATAAAGCAATGGAGAATAAATGCCAATAGGATAAGGAAGATGAGCTTCCCAAGAATTATCCTGCAAAATCTCCAACACCAAAAACACAAATATGATACATACAAAAATCGTTTTCGATGAGCTTGAGCTTATCACGATGAAGAGCATAAGCTCAAAAACTCCCAAAGCGAAAAGCCAAACAAGAACCAAGAAAGATGATGATGCCAAGAATGCAATGGTTTGATCTCTCAACGAACGATATGATCAAGCTAATCACTTGAGAGCCCCCCTTGATAGTACGGCTATCGATCCTATAACCCGGTCTCCTAACTAGCACCATGAGATCGGTAAAATATAAAACCCTATCAAGGTCAAACCTTTGCCTTGAGCATAGTCCACTTGAGCTAGATGATGACGATCTTGTCCTCCTCAAGATGGACCACCTTTCTTGATTGCGCCGGCTCGATGAAGACTAGTAGATTGCTCCCCCATACTCCACTATGGGTGAGCCACTCTTCGGCACATCTTCACAAGTCCATTGTCACCACAATGGACGGCAAGCTTCAAGCATGATCTCTTCGTGATGCTCCGCTTGAACTTGCACACCACAAACTTGATGACGATCACCACTTGATGTCATCCTCCATGGGTTGTATGAGATCTTCCTCTTGACGCAATCCCATGGACACATACCTAACCCCACATAGAACTCTCACGTAGACCATGGGTTAGCACACAAAGCGTAATGTACAATGCTTACCATACCATGGGATCACTTGATCCCTCTCGGTACATCTTGTACACTTTGTATGTTGATCAACTTGATTCACTCTTTGACTTAGTCTTGATCAACCTTGTATCTTATCTTCTCTCTTCATAAAGATGATGTCTTGAAGGTAAACATGAATGCTCACACAATCTTCTTCTTCAAGACATGCTTGCAATAAGCTCAACTCTCACATGACCATTCTTTGGATAAAACCTTGAATACCACCTTGGTCACCATATAAACTCCTTGAAACCAACAGATGGACTTCAAGAAGTGCCTGTGGACAAATCCTTCGAATATAACTCAAGGCAACCATTAGTCCATAGGGATGGTCATCAATTACCAAAACCACACATGGAGAAATGTGCTCTTACAATCTCCCCCATTTTGGTAATTGATGACAACCACTTTCAAGAGAGTATATATAAGGAAATAAGCACAACCAAGCACACACATGCAAAGCAATAATGCATGGGTATTATGATATGCAAATGCTTAAGCAACAAAAGCAAAACTCTCTAAACAACTCCAAAACTAAACTCTCTAAACTTCTCCCCCATTGGCATCGATTGCCAAAATGGACAAAAAGCTTAGAAAGCCAATATAATAGGTGTTCCTCCAGAAAATGTGTGTTTCTCAAAAAATGAGTGCAATGAAATACACATATCCAATTATAAGTAGTTGGAGGAAAACAAACTATATTGAGGATCCAAAGATTGCAAAAAGGATCGTATGGCACAAAGACATACAAAAGAGTGAGGCGAGCAATCAAAAGATACCAATTGGAACAAACAATCACATGATCCTACGAGTCACATGAATAAAAGATATTATGATATGGGCAACGGAGTGTTTTAAAGAAACTAGGGAAGCTCCCCATGATTTGTGCACTATTAAGAATTAATGTATTTGGATACAAGTACACAAAATAGGATCATCACTCCCCCAAAATCAGTAGAAACACACAACAAGTGCAAGCGAGTAGATAAAACAATAAGCATATCACTTGCACCAAACATATGGTTGAGCAACATGTAAAAGAGGCAACTTAAGAATAGGCTCAACCAAAATGATGTGTGTGAGTCATGGCAAAGCACTTGAGAAGACTAATATAAGGATGAGCATAAAGCATCAACATAGTCTTGATGAAGTGTGACACAAAGTGCAAGACATATCCTTCCCACACACACCAACCGCAAGCAAATGGGTTCATAAGCTTACTAATAAGAAAATTAAGAACCAAAGCTCGTGACAACCCATGGTGAAGATAGTAAATAATAGCCTTGTCAAGAAGAGGGTTACCAATCGAAATGGCAAAACCCTCGTCAAGACAAGCATGAGGAAAATAATCTTCACGACCAACGAGTGCATCAAGATGCAAGGATATGAGATCCGCACTCAAGACAAATACTTTCACGAAACCACCAAGGAAGTAAACAGGGAATGAAATGGTGGACGTGAAAGACAAGAGGATATCAACTAGATATGTAACTTCTCTCATGTGTATAAGATTCTAGATAGAAGTCAATAATGATGATATATCCACAAAGAATGATGTACACACGAAGTAGTTATAAGAAGGAACAAACAAGATATCCAAAAAGGAAGTCATAAATATACCAATAAGATCTTTTCTTGAAAGCATAGCACATGGCCTAATATTTCTTATTATACATAAATGAACTCCCAACATACGAACATCAAAGACATCACAACTAGCAACAAGAGATCATCATTGGGATGCTTTGAGAAAGGAAACAAGTATGCATGAAGTAGATACTTGTTACCGACATAGCATTGGATGGATGTAGTAGATAATGGTTCATCGATCATCCTAGCTTGGCTCCAATAAGCACATGGTGTCAACACCTTCCTTGTAAGTGAGCCAATCATCCAATGTATCTCCAATTGTTCCTAGAACAACAACACAAACAAAGTGGTACCCAAACTCATTGGGACCAAAGAGTTAGTGGACCAACAATACATAGGACAAAATCCACATAACTATGTGCATATAGATATGAAATTGAATTTCATGCACACTTTAGCCAATTTGTGACATAGTGGAGTTTCCCCTATATATTGGGTCAAAGAAAGAAAGCATGATAAAGAAAGTACATCGTAAATATGCATGCTCAAGACTTTCAAGAACCAAATCAACACATAGTTGATAAGATACCAAGTGAAACTAAGATACCAAACGGAGAAAGAAAAATCACTTGAAGGATACCACTTAAAAGATACATCAAGGAATAAGATATCCTTTTACACATGCCAAATAGAAGGAAACAAGATACCAATTGAAGGAAAACAAGTGGTATCAAGTTCCCCAAAGAGAGCTAGGTTCCAAACAAACCAAACCCTCGGCAATTTTCATGATGGCACAAAGCACCATAAAGAAAAGGCTTGCCTACCACCAACACACACTTGATGAGGATCAAAAGATTTTATGATAAACACATAAAGAGAGTGTTCTAAAGAAAATAGGATAGCTCCCCCAAGAGATGTGCATTATATAGAATTTGCATTTGACAAAATGCACACGATGGGATCGTCACTTTCCCTATATCTATAGAAACACTAGACAAGCTCAAAAAGATCCACAAGAGGCAAGGAAGACAAATGATAAACAAAATCCTATGTAAAGATGATTAGCAATTTCTACCACTTAAAAGGAATACCAATTGTCAAAGGACAAGAAGTATTTGGAAATAATTCCCATTGGTAGATTGCAAATAGACCCAACATCATCTTTACTCCTAAAACATAAGCAAATGACACTTGTAGAGCTAACATGCCACCTAGGAACAAGATAATTTACAATATCAATTCTAAGTGGCAATACCTCAAATGTACATATTTTCTAGGCTTGTAACATGCACATAGCATATTACCCCCCCCCCCCCCATAATGTGATAACCCAAAATAATCAACAAGTGGCAAATTAAATTCAACAAGAGATAATTAATGGACCATTTAGAATTTGAATTTCTCATGAGAAGACATACCACATAGAAGCTAGATAAACTTGTAATATCAACACTAAGTGGTATTCCTCATGTACACACATTTTTAGGATCGTGAAGTGCACAAAGCACATCACTCACCCAAAATGGGATAATCCATTAATCTCTCAAATGAGAGCCAACTAAGATACAAACAAGATGCAAAAAGGCTCAACACAAGACTCACTCATACATGATGTGCAACCCATCATGCATACTTGATTTCTCAAGATAAACAAAATAGGAAGCACAACATATACAAACACATGCAAGGTACAAAACCACTACATGCAAAGGGGCAAGTAACTAACAATGTATTCAATTTAAGTACAAGTTACCGCAAGGAGGAACATTGGTTATAAGATAGAAACTTGATGATCAAAAAGACTTGGCTTGAGGAAATATGAATGATGAAGAGCCCTTAGTTCTTCATAATGTATCCAAGTCTCCAATGCCCTCCATTAATACCTATTGATCAAGTTTGTGTTTGTTGGTCCCCAACCAAGTTGGGTCCTAAGAGGTTAGTCACAATAGGCTTGGCTACCCAAATGGTTCTTATCTTGACACCACTTTGAGTACCAACACATTTGGCAAACACATTGCCAAGCTTATCCTTCCCAAGAGAGTAGATATCATCAATAATAATTGGGTTGGATACTTTACCATTAGTGCATGAAGAAGCAAAGTGACCCTTCTTACGACATAAGTAGCAACATCTACCCTTTACTTTCTTCTCAATTGATTTCTCAACTTGAGGAGCGTTGACTTGGGTCTTCTTGGGAAGAGGCCTTTCTTCAACTTGAGGTTGAGCATGAGATTGAACTTGTGGTCACTTCCCTTGTTGCTTGTCACTATGGGGCTTCTTCTTCAATGGACAAGATATAACATGGTGCCCTTCTATTTTGCACTTCAAGCAAATAATCTTGGCCGAAATCTTGACTTGTTCTTGGCCCTTCTTCTTGTAGCTTTTGGACTTCTTCTTCTTATTGGAGTTGAATACAAGTCCACCCTTGTCATTTGGGGATTTTTGCACACTCAAGATATTGTTGAGTGTGGACTTCCCTTCATGACTCTTTTCCAAGTCTTTCTTCAAAGAAGTGACTTGGGCCTTGAGCTCTTTGATTTCCTCTACATGGTTAGTATCAACACAAGTACTAGAGGAAGTATAAGCTTCATCATTAGAGCAACAAGGCAATGAAAGTAATTCATCACAAGTTGTAGCAACATTATGAGTAGATGAACTACGAGGACTAGCACATGGCAATAAAGAATTTCTAATAGATGTAGTGCTAATGTCCACATGAGGCTCACTAGATGTTACCTTAGTAGTACTAGCCTCATGAGCTATTTTTAGCACATTATGGGATACTAGAAGATCACCATGAGAGCTTGAGAGCTTTTCATGACTTTCTTCCAATTTCCCATAATTGCTAGATAGCAACTCAAGTTGAGCCCTTAGCTCAACATTCTCCTTCAAAATGGATGCTTCACAAGGAATAGAGTTAGTAGCACAAGCATCATTATTAACAACAAGAGGAGAAGGAAAATTGGCAAGCTCTTTAGCACATGAAGCTTTAAGTTGAGCATGAGACTCGGTGAGTTCAATGAGCGAACTCTTAATGACCCTTGAGCCACTTTCGAGGTGCTCAAAGTCCTTAAGGAGTTTAGCATGTTCAACTTCAAGCTTATCATTTTTAGTTCTACAATCATTAGCCACCTCGAGAGCTCTATCATGGGATTCCTTTAATCTAGATAATTCTAGAGCAAAGGTCTCCTCAAGAGATTCCTTGGTGGTTTGTTCATTTTCAAGAGCTTGAGATAGCTCTGCGATCTCATTAGCGTAATCACGCTCATGACCTTCCATTTTATCAATGGTGGCCTCATGCTCCTCGAGATGAGCTTCCAACTCCTCAATATATTTCTTGCCCTCAATGGCAAAAGACATGATTTCCATGAAGTTGGAACGAGCAATTTTATTCTTATGAAGAGCTTTAAAAACCATTTCTCCCTTAATTTTTAAGGAAGCAATATTATCACTCTCTTCATCATTATCCGCATCCTCATTATCATCAACATCATCATCATGAGATATATTGGGATTCAAAGTAGGAGATACCTTTGAAGCCTTAGCCATGAGGCAAAAGTGAGAAATAATAGATGATGATGTAGGATCCCTTGAAGCACCATTCAAGACCACATCTTGTTCTGTGGAGAGTTGGGTTTCCTCTACATTGTTAGCACAACAACTCGAGGAAAGCAATGCATTTTTATCATGACAACAAGACATGGCAAGCATATCATCATGAGTTTTAGTGAAGCAATTTCTACATGATATGCAAGGACTATCAACACAAGCATGTGAAATATTTAGAGTGCTCGAAGTGTTGAAGTCCAAAGATGAAGCATTGCAATAATATAGTGATGAAGAATCATCAACAATAAGCCCACTGTCATCATTATAATGAACACCACTACTCACCATAACATTACCTTGTGGCAATCCACATGTAGGTGAAGTAGATGAAGTTGAGAAGGCAACACGACCGAAGGTGGAGGGAGAACAATCATCCCTACAAATCTTGGACACACCATATTTATCTTGAAGCTTTGTCCACAACTCATGAGCATCCCGGAACGGCATGAGTTGAAATATAACTACATTGCTCAAAGCATCAAAAAGCACATTAGAAGCTTGAGCATTGAGATAAGAGTTTTTCTCATCCTCTAAAGATATGTGTTGAGAATCCTTTGGAGGAGAAAAACCCATATCTACAATTCGCTCCAAATTTGGGTCCATGACCCTAAAGAGATTAAGCATGCGAATTACCCAAACATCAAAATTTGTGCCATCGAAACTAAGAGTGTCAGAGAATCCTAATCCCCTAGTCGACATCCTTACTCTCTAGGTGGTTAAACCTAATAAAGAGAGACCTAGCTCTGATACCAATTGAAAGGACGTGGATGTCGCCTAGAGGGGGGTGAATAGGCGCTTTAAAATAATTACGGTTTAGGCTTGAACAAATGCGGAATAAAACTAATGTTAAATATGTCAAGCACAAAACCTAAAACAACTAGGCTCACCTATGTGCACCAATAACTTATGCCAAGCAAGATAAACAACTAAGTGATAGCAATATATATATATATCATGAAACAATATGGCTATCACAAAGTAAAGTGCATAAGTAAAGTCCTCGGGTAAGAGATAACCGAGGCACGCGGAGACGACGATGTATCCCGAAGTTCACACCCTTGCGGATGCTAATCTCCGTTCGGAGCGGTGTGGAGGCACAATGCTCCCCAAGATGCCACTAAGGCCACCGTAATCTCCTCACGCCCTCGCACAATGCAAGATGACGTGATTCCACTAAGGGACCCTTGAGGGCGGTCACCGAACCTGTACAAACAAGGTTGGGGAAAACTCCACAACTTAATTGGAGGCTCCCAACAACACCACGGAGCTTCACCGCAATTGATTATGGCTCCGCGATGACCTCAAATGCTCGAGGCAATCTCCACAACTTAATTGGAGATCCCGACGCTTGCCCGGATCTTTGCACCACAATGATTGAGCTCCGAGGCACCACCAACCGTCTAGGGCACCAAAGCACCCAAGAGGAACAAGCTCTAGGGTGCTCAAACACCCAAGAGTAATAAGCTTCTCAACTTCTCACTTCCACGTATCACCGTGGAGAAGTCAAACCTATGCACCAAATGCAATGGCAAGGGCACACGGAGTGCCCAAGTCCTTCTCTCCCAAATCCCACCACAACAACTAATGCTATGGAGGAAATGAGAGGAAGAACGAAGAAGAACACGAAGAACTCCAGACTCTAGATCCAAGAGGTTCCCCTCACATAGAGGAGAAAGTGATTGGTGGAAATGTGGATCTAGATCTCCTCTCTCTTCTCCCTCAAGAACTAGCAAGAATCATTGGAGGGATTGAGAGTTAGCAAGCTCGAAGAAGGTCAACAATGGGGGAAGAACACGAGCTCAAGAGTTGGGGACCATTGGGGAAGAAGCCCCCCTTAAATTGCCCCCCTCCCCGAATCCAACCGTTATGCCCACAAGTCATGCTCAAGCGGTACTGCCGCTCGGAGGAGCGGTACTACCGCTTAGCACGGTCAAAACAGCCCAACGAGATAGAAAAATACGAGTGGTAGTTCTGCGAGAGAGGTAGTACCGCTCGGGGGAGAGGTAGTACCGCTTGAGAGGTAGTACCGCTCGGGGGAGAGGTAGTGCAGCTTGAGAGGTACTACCGCTCTACTACCGCTCGCAACTCAGAGAGCTGAAAATAAGCGGAAGTGTTGCGGTAGAAGGGAGCGGAAGTACCGCATAAGAGGTACTACCGCTCAGGGGAGAGGTAGTACCGCTTGAGAGGTACTGCCGCTCTCTACTACCACTTAAAGCAGTACTTCAGCCCAAGCAAAACCGAAACCGCCATAACTTTCGCATACGGACTCCGAAATGAGCAAACTCAAGCTTGTTGGATAGATAACGACAAGTACTATCAAGCAATGGAGAATAAATGCCAATAGGATAAGGAAGATGACCTTCCCAAGAATTATCCGTCAAAATCTCCAACACCGAAAACACAAATATGATACATACAAAAACCGTTTTCGATGAGCTTGAGCTTATCACGATGAAGAGCATAAGCTCAAAAACTCCCAAAGCGAAAAGCCAAACAAGAACCAAGAAATAGATGATGCCAAGAATGCAATGGTTTGAGCTCTCAATGAATGATACGATCAAGCTAATCACTTGAGAGCCCCCCTTGATAGTACGGCTATCGATCCTATAACCCGGTCTCCTAACTAGCACCATGAGACCGGTAAAATATAAAACCCTATCAAGGTCAAACCTTTGCCTTGCGCATAGTCCACTTGAGCTAGATGATGACGATCTTGTCCTCCTAAAGATGGACCACCTTTCTTGATTGCGCCGGCTCGATGAAGACTAGTAGATTGCTCCCCCATACTCCACTATGGGTGAGCCACTCTTCGGCACATCTTCACAAGTCCATTGTCACCACAATGGACGGCAAGCTTCAAGCATGATCTCTTCGTGATGCTCCGCTTGAACTTGCACACCACAAACTTGATGATGATCACCACTTGATGTCATCCTCCATGGGTTGTATGAGATCTTCCTCTTGACGCAATCCCATGGACACATACCTAACCCCACATAGAACTCTCACGTAGACCATGGGTTAGCACACAAAGCGTAATGTACAATGCTTACCATACCATGGGATCACTTGATTCCTCTCGGTACATCTTGTACGCTTTGTATGTTGATCAACTTGATTCACTCTTTGACTTAGTCTTGATCAACCTTGTATCTTATCTTCTCTCTTCATAAAGATGATGTCTTGAAGGTAAACATGAATTCTCACACAATCTTCTTCTTCAAGACATGCTTGCAATAAGCTCAACTCTCACATGACCATTCTTTGGATAAAACCTTGAATACCACCTTGGTCACCATATAAACTCCTTGAAACCAATAGATGGACTTCAAGAAGTGCCCATGGACAAATCCTTCGAATATAACTCAAGGCAACCATTAGTCCATAGGGATGGTCATCAATTAACAAAACCACACATGGAGAAATGTGCTCTTACGAAGAGTATCCCTCCGATGATGATGTCGATAATGAAGATTCAAGTGGTGAAGGGATGGCAATGGCTACAGTGGCAATTGCATCTTCAATCCCAACTAAGGTGTCTCTCTTTGACGCCCCCAACGAGAACCACATTGCTAGGTGCCTTATGACCAAAGGTATCACCAAGGTAACCTCCAACGTCAAAACCTCTAACATTACAACGTCTATTTCTACCACTCCTTCTTTGGATTGCGTGGATGAACATGAGGTGGCGAAATAGGATGAAAATGAGTTTGACCATTTTTTGTGTAAACTCAAAGGTGATTCCAAGAAGCACTTTGTTGCTCTCTTGGAACAACTTGGTGAGGCCAATGATGTCATTGAGTCTCAAGAGGAATCTCTCGAGGAGTTGAGGGGGCATAGTCGTGAATATGCCGATGAGATAGCGGATCTTCCAATTGCTCTTGAGGAAGAGCGAAGTCTTCGTTTGACTCTTGAGGAGTCACAAAATGTTGACCTAGCTAAATTATGTAAAGATCATGATCATGCTATTTTCCTTAATCGTGTGCTTAAATCTGAGAAGGATACTCTTGGGGTTGACCATGGTAGACTCAAGGAAGAGTTTGACACTCTTGACATTGCTCACAAGGCATTAAAGAGTGCTCTTGCCTCTCTCAAGGAGTCTCATGATCAACTCCAAGTAAAACTTACTAAGGAAATAGCTACATGTCCTCCCTTTGTGTTAATTGATAGTGCCAATGCTACTAAACCTTGTTGTGAGCATGCACACTTGTGGAGGAGAATGCTAAGTTGAAAGAGCAACTTGAGAAAGGCCTTGTGACATGTATCCAAGGTGAGAAGAATCTCAATGTCCTTTTGAGCAATCAAAAGGAAGTTGTAGCAAAGGAAGGAGTTGGGTTCGCACCCAAAACCAAGGAGAAAAAGAGGAAGGCAAAGACCAAGCAAGTTCCCCCGCTCAAGGAAACCTTTGTCAAAGCGGGGAATGTCCCTCATGAGAAGAAAAAGGACAAGGTAGTGGATGGTAATGCCAAGAAGGGCAAGACCACCCACTCCAACAAGGCCGACAACTTTAACCCCTCTTATGTTTTATGTCGTGCTAGTGATGGACATGTTTATGCTAAATATGTTGGTTCCTCTTATGAGTACATTGAATGGTCTATTTGGGTTCCTAAGACCCTTGTTACTAACATGAAAGGACCCATTAAAGAATGGGTACCTAAATCCAAGCATTGATCTATTGTAGGAGTTTGCTTCCGGAGGAGTGTCATGGTTGCTTGATAGTGGAGCAACAAATCATATGACCGGAAGCAAGGACTTGGTGGTGGACGTTCATACTAATCCATCTTTGGACACTCAAGTCTCCTTGCTCAAAGGTATTGGGTCTTGGCAAGGTGGTAATCTCTCCGGACTTTTCCATTGAGAATGTCATGCTTGTTGAGACTCTTGCATATAATTTACTTTCCGTTCGTCAACTTTCACTCATGGGTTTTTGTACCTTCTTTGGTGTTGACACCGTGGCCCTTTTGTGGAGCAAGACTCTTAAAGTAGCCTTTGTTGGGCATGTCAAAAATGGTCTCTATGTGGTTAACTTCTCGGAGCGACCCACTAAGACCGCGACTTGCCTAATGGCTAAAGTTGATGTGGGTTGGCTTTGGCATCACCGTCTAGCCCATGTCAATATGAGATCTTTGCAAAGTCTCCTCAAAGGGGATCACGTCCTTGGACTAACAAATGTGAGTTTTGCCAAAGATTGTGCTTGCAGTGCTTGTATCGAAGGAAAGCTACATGAGAAGGCTCACCGACCCACGACTATCATCTACTCAAAGAGGCCCTTGGAGCTCCTTCACATGGATCTCTTTGGTCCCCCATCTTTTGATAGTCTTGGAGGAAGAAAGTATTGCTTGGTGATTGTGGATGACTACTCAAGATACACTTGGGTATACTTCTTCAAGAGGAAAAGTGAGACTCAACAAACTGTCATTGACTTTGCCAATGAAACTCAACGTCAACTTGAGGCAAAGATTTTAATGATAGGAAGTGACAATGGCACCGAGTTCAAGAACTACACCTTGAATGAGTTCCTTAGTGATGAGGGGATCAAGCATCAATACTCCGCACCATATACCCCTCAACAAAATGGTGTTGCAGATAGGAAGAACCGGACGTTGATGGATGCGGCAAGGACCATGATGGCAGAATTCAAATCTCCGTACAACTTTTGGGCCGAAGCCATCAACACCGCATGTCATGCATCCAATCAGCTCTATCTCCGCAAAGGCTTGAACAAGACTCCCTATGAAATTCTTACCGGTAACAAGACCAACCTCAACTACTTTCGGGTGTTTGGGTGTAAGTGTTTCATTCTCAAAAAGGGTGTTCATTTGTCTAAATTTGAACCTAGAGCTCAAGAGGGCATATTTGTTGGTTATGCTACAAACTCTCGTGCTTACCGTGTCCTAAATAAGTCCACCGGACTCATTGAGGAGACGTGTAATGTGGAGTTTGATGAAAATAATGGCTCCCAAGTGGAGCAAAGTGGTCTTTGTGATGTAGGTGATGAAATTCCTCCCCAAGCCATAAGAAGAATGGGTGTGGGACTCTTCCAACCCGTTGAGGAACCCCTTGTGGCCGAAGGAGAAGGACAATGTTCCACTCATGTGGAACCATCACCAACTCAAGACCCACACACTTCCGAAGAACAAAGTGAAGGCCCTCAACCACATGAACGAGATCAAGGGCAAGATCAACCTCTTGATATCGGTGATTCTCCAAGTGATGCCCAAGGTCAAGTTCACACCCCCGAGCAAGCTCAAGGTCAAGATCAGGAGCAAGCTCATGAAGGCGCTCAAGATTATCAAGAAGATGCTCCTCAGGAAGTTGTCCCTCAACTTTCCATGGAGGAGATCTTGGAGAGACGAGCTGCCAAGAATGCTGCCAAATGACGGGGGGGATTACCCCCGGATAGGCTCAAGGAGACGACTCAACATTTTAAAACAACGGGGCGGCCAACGCCCCTCTGCCCGGCTGCTCCTGCTGGTACCCCGGTCTGACCGGCTACTGAGTCCGGCCGGCTCCCTGCCTAGCCGGCTGCTCCGACCGACCTCTGTCCGGCTGCTCCAGCCGGCCTGCTACACGAGGTCAACCACCACGTCCCATCGGACACGACATGAAGACACTATAGCCTGCATCATGCGTCACTTCACTGCACCCCAATAGTGGTGCACTACAGCCTGCGTCATCGCGTCACCTCGCATGTCATCTCCAATAGTGGTGCACTATTGCCTACATCATGCGTCATCTCATATGTCTTCTCCAATAGTGGATAGTTGGCCATGTGGGCCACCCCTTGTCCCCTGGGCCTCCCTTTATAAGAGGCACCAGGGGAGCTCACTCATGGCCAAGGCTTCTCTCATTCTCTCATCCTCTCCCATTCTCTCATCCTCACACACGTGAGGCCAAGGAAAGGAGCAGCCAGCTCCCTCTTCCTCCTCAGACACAGCTCCAGGAGCAACCCTGTACTACATATACACCTCATATACAGACATGCGGGAGTAGGGGTATTATCTCTTCGGAGAGCCCCGAACCTGGGTAAACCACCGCGTGCTACTACCCTATCCCGTCCCGAACCTTCCACGGCAGCCTTGCTCTCACCTCGATTAGCCACCCCCTGGCATTTGTTGTGAGAAAACGACACCAGTTGGCGCCCACCGTGGGGCTAGCTGTTACTGGAACCGCGGTCCGGGCGGGACCATCCTCACCACCGCGACGTCGCTGCCGTGAGGCTTAGGGGTTCGACATCGACATGCCCCCGGGGTGATCGCGCTGGACGGCGCATCCCCGCCGTTGACTTCGGCACCGAGCCATGGCTGCATGCGTTGCGCACCCGTGTTCTTAGTGGCCTACACACGCCGTCCGCACCCATGCGCGGAGCCGTTCCTACGCTCGGCGCCACCGGGCTCGGCCGTCGCATTTGACCGATGGCTCAGTCGTCCCCCCCCCCCGACTCCCGCCCGCATCTGCCCCGCTGGCCGCCACTTCTTCCGGCGCCCGGGACCTCCCCATCACCTGGCCGCCGGCCCCGCCTCTCCACTCCTCCCTCTCCGCGGCATGCCTCCCCGTCCTGGAGCCGCCCTTCGCAGCGCGTGTGGCGACGCACTGCTGCCTCTGCTCCTACCTCTTCCCGCCGGCGCCGCAGCCTCGCCCCGGCGTTCGAATCTGTGCCTACGGCCTGTTGCCGTGCTTCAGCCGGGGATGTGCGGCCGTTGACGCGCGGCGCGCGCTGCTCCTTTGCTGCCAAGGTGGCCGTGTGCACGGCGCTACTGCTGCGGCAGCGCGTGGGCTTGCGCCCGGAGGAGGCCGACCTCTTCCTCGTGTCCGTCAACGCCTGCCGCAATTTCTCCATGCTGGCATGGTTCCCGTCGCTTGCGCATGCGTGCAGGCTTCTCACCGATGCCATTGGGCTTGTCCGCGCTCCTCCCGACAGCGTCCGCACCTGAGCGCTTCCGCGCCTGTGAGCTCGCCCGCGGGATCGCCGGGTGGCTACCCAGCGCTGGCCACCTCCTCGCGCGCTGGCCCTTCCCCGCCTGGCGCCTCTGCCTCGACCCAGGCGTCCACATGCCTCGCGCCCGGCCACTGGCCACCGCTCTGGCCGGCCCCGCGGCCCTCCACCTCGTTCCTACCCCGAGCGCCCACGCCGGCTGCGCGCCCCGACGTCCGCGCCTGCGCCGCCTTGTCCTCGCGGCCGTATGCGCCCTTTGCTCCGCGCCGGCTCCTGTGCCCGGCCGGCTGGTCGCCCCGCCAGCCGTTCCTCTCCTCCCCGCTTCTCCTGCGCGTCCGTCCGCCCGCGTCCTCATCGCCGCGTGCCACGTCTTCCGCGCTTCCCGTCTGCTATGCGAGCGCGCCTCGACCAGCCGGCCTCCCGCGTGCCTGCTGGCCAGCTCCGGCCCCATCCGTAGCTGGGCCTGCCAGCCGGCCCTTCGGGTCCCGGGCGCCGGCTCGCCCGGCCATCTCTGGCCCTGCGCCGGATCCCCAGTGCCCGCGGCCTCGGTGTACCGCCTCGCTGCACCCGGCCGCGCTGCCGCGTCACGCGCGCCTCGCCGGTCAGGCTGCGCCAGGCGCCGGCTGCCGCCTGCGCCCCCCGCTCCTCCCGCAGCCGGCTGCTGCCCCGCGCCACAGCCGTCCTACCCGTCGGGCCCCGCTTGCCTGCGTCGTCGCCTCGCCGGCAGGGCTGCCTGCCTACTTCAACATCGGGCCGGCTGGAGTGCCGGCCCGGCTGCCCATCTACTTCAACGCTGGCCGGCCGGGCCCGGCCGGCCGGCACCTCCATCAACGGCCCCGGAGGCTATCTCCCGCGGTGGGGCGACTACACCCAGCGGGTGTTGCCGGCGCGCCCCGCTGGCAAAAAGCTGCGCCGGCTGTCATCGACAACAACTGCCTTGTCGGCACCAAAAACCAATGTGAGCTTTTCACCCGCATATCCTTGTGCCGCACAAAAAAATCCGGATATCCCGAGCGACCCTCGGGGGCCATCCCCGCATTTGTTTCAACTACTTTACTATTCACCTTTGCGCCGGCTAGTCTCGGCCCGGGGCTGGCCGTTTGGCCCAGTACGTTCGGTCCCACGAAACGGCTTAGTAGCGTGTACAGTACCGAAGGCACACTCTTTGTCTCAGCTACAGACCGCACCGCGGCTGTCCGGCTAGCGAGAGCAAAAGCTGGAGGTCACCACACGTGAAAAACGTCCGGGGAGAAAATGGCTTGGGCGACATGCTTGTTTCATTTGTGAGTATCTGCTCGGTCAAGTCTGCTCCCAGAGTCCGAGTACTGTACGCTCCACTCCGCGGCCCACTGTTCGCCTCAGCCACAGACCGGCTCCCGGCTGTCCGGCTAACAAGAACAAAAGCCAAAGAGCGGAGAGCACATGAAAAAGATTAAAGGGGGCTCGGACGAAACCGAGTCAGCACCCTTTGCATAAAGCTTGCACTACCAAAACTAGATATTTGACACATCTACATCGACTAAACTTGTCTTTTGCACGATCATTTCCATGAGGAACCCCTCGCTCGGAGGCTTGGAAGCCACGCCCGGCAGCGCCTCGCGCTCAACAGCCGGCGGACTCCGCGTCCGCGGCCGGCAAGGCTTCGCGCCCATCAGCCGGCGGACCCCGCGTCCGCCCCCGGCAAAGCTCCGCGCCCATCAGCCGGCGGACTCCGCTTCTGCGCCCGGCAGCGCCTCGCGCCCATCAGCCGGCGGACCACACGTCCGTGCCCGGTAGGGCTCCGCGCCCATCAGCCGGTGGACCCCGCGTCCGCCCTCGGCAAGGCTCCGCGCCCATCAGCAGGCGGACCCTGCGTCCGCCCCCGGCTGCGCCTCACACTCGACAGCCGGCGGACCCCGCGTCCGCCTCGGCAGGGCTCCACGCCCATCAGCCGGCGGACCACACGTCCGCCCTCAGCAGGGCTCCACGCCATTCAGCCGGCGGACCACGCGCCCGCCCTCGGCAGGGCTCCGCGCCCATCAGCCGGCGGACCCCGCGTCCGCACCCGGCTGCGCCTCGCGCTCGACAACCGACGGACCCCGCGTCCGCCCTTGGCAGGGCTCCGTGCCCATCAGCCGGCGGACCCATCGTCCGCCCCCGGCTGCGCCTCGCGCTCGACAGCCGGCGGACCCCGCGTCCGCCCTTGGCAGGGCTTCGCGCCCATCAGCCGACGGACCCCGCGTCTGCCCCCAACCACGCCTCGCGCTCGACAGCCGGCGGACCCTGCGTCCGTCCTCGGTAGGGCTCCGCGCCCATCAGCCAGCGGACCCCGCGCCCATCGGTCGGCGGACCCCGCGTCCGCACCCGACGTCCTCAACACCACTATCTACTTCAGCAACAGCAAAGACCCTCCGCCCGACTCTTCGAGTCGCCCGGAGGCTCGGAGGCTACACCCAGCGGGTGCGCTAGCACGCTCCCGCTGGAAACAACCAGCCGGCGGACTCCGCATCCACACCCGGCAGGGCTCCGCGCCCATCAGCCGGCGGACTCTGCGTCCGCCCCCGACAGGGCTCCGCCACCATCAGCTGACGGACCCCGCGCCCATCAGTCGGCAGACCCCGCGTCCACGCCCGATAACCTCGACGCCACCGTTCGCTCCAGCGACAGCAAAAACCCTCCGCCCGACTCTCCGAGTCGCCCGGAGGCTCGGAGGCTACACCCAGCGGGTGCGCTGGCGCGCCCCCGCTAGAAGCAAGCCGCGTCGTCCCCGGTCCGCAATCGACCATCATCAACAACTTCTGCAACAAGAATGACAACGGCGAAAACCCTCCGCCCGACTCTCCAAGTCGCCCGGAGGCTCGAAGGCTACTGACGGGGGGATTACCCCCGGGTAGGCTCAAGGAGACGACTCAACATGTTAAAACAACGGGGCGGCCAACGCCCCTCTGCCCGGCTGCTCCGGCTGGTACCCCGATCTGACCGGCTACTGAGTCCGGCCGGCTCCCTGCCCAGCCGGCTGCTCCGACCGACCTCTGTCCGGCTGCTCCAGCCGGCCTGCTACGCGAGGTCAACCACCACATCCCATCGGACACGACATGAAGACAATATAGCCTGCATCATGCGTCACTTCACTGCACCCCAATAGTGGTGCACTAGAGCCTGCGTCATCGCGTCACCTCGCATGTCATCTCCAATAGTGTTGCACTATTGCCTACATCATGCGGCATCTCATATGTCTTCTCCAATAGTGGATAGTTGGCCATGTGGGCCACCCCTTGTCCCCTGGGCCTCCCTTTCTAAGAGACCAGGGGAGCTCACTCATGGCCAAGGCTTCTCTCATTCTCTCATCCTCTCCCATTCTCTCATCCTCACACACGTGAGGCCAAGGAAAGGAGCAGCCATCTCCCTCTTCCTCCTTAGACATAGCTCCAGGAGCAACCATGTACTACATATACACCTCATATACAGACATGCAGGAGTAGGGGTATTATCTCTTCGGAGAGCCCCGAACCTGAGTAAACCACCGCGTACTACTACCCTATCCCATCCCGGACCTTCCACGGCAACCTTGCTCTCACCTCGATTAGCCACCCCCTGGCATCTGTTGTGAGAAAACGACGACACCAAGCTTGAACATAAAGAACATTTGTTGGAAAACGTCTATGGCAGCTTGAAAAGAGGGGTAACTACTCGTAGACAATTAACAAACTTTTGTGAACATCATGCGTTTTTTTCCTGCATTGAACCCCTCAAGGTACGAGATGCGCTCGAGGACATGGAATGGGTTGAAGCCATGCACGATGAACTCAACAACTTCGAGCGCAACAAAGTTTGGCGGTTGGTGCCAAGACCAAAGGAGAACCACAATGTCATTGGAACCAAATGTATCTTCAAGAACAAGCAAGATGCGAACGGTGTCGTCATTCGCAACAAGGCAAGATTTGTGGCACATGGCTACTCCCAAGTCGAGGGTACCGACTACGGTGAAACCTTTGCTCCTGTCGTTCGTCTTGAATCTATTCGCATGTTGCTTGCATATGCTTCTCATCACGATTTTAAATTATATCAAATGGATGTGAAGAGTGCATTTCTTAATGGTCCACTCAAGGAGTTGGTATATGTCAAGCAACCCCCGAGGTTCGAGGATCCCAAGTTCCCCAATCATGCATACGTTCTCGATAAGGCTCTCTATGGCCTTAAACATGCCCCACGTGCGTGGTATGAGCACCTTACCGAGATGTTGCAAGACCGTGGGTTTGAAATTGGAAAAATCGATCCCACTCTTTTCACAAAGAGGGTTAAACGGAACTTTTTCATATGCCAACTATATGTTGATGATATTATATTTGGTTCCCCTAACAAAGCTTTCAATGAAGAGTTTGCCGCACTAATGACCAAAGAGTTTAAGATGTCCATGATGGGAGAGTTGAAGTTCTTCCTTGGATTCGAAGTCAAGCAACGAAGTCAAGGAACCTTCATCAACCAAGCTAAATATACTCAAGACATGCGACTTGTGAGGTACAACAATTATTAGGAAATAATCGAGTTAGTGCTATAGCTATGAGTGCTACGGACGGGTTGATGAGAGGAATGGAAGTGATTGACACGGGAGCTCCTCTCAGTGTTCCGGTCGGTGGAGCTACTCTCGGACGAATTTTCAACGTTCTTGGGGAGCCTGTTGACAATTTGGGTCCTGTAGATAGTAGTGCAACGTTCCCTATTCATAGATCTGTGCCTGCCTTTATCGAGTTAGATACGAAATTATCCATCTTTGAAATAGGTATTAAGGTCGTCAATCTTTTAGCTCCTTATCGATGTGGAGGAAAAATTATTCAAGATGCTCAAACGATTCAAGATGGATGAGCTCAACCCACCCAAGGCCAACACTCCTATGTCTCTCAAATGCTATCTTGACAGTGATCCCAATGGTAAAGACAAGGATCAAAAGGTATATCGCTCCATGATTGGATCTCTGCTTTATCTTTGTGCATCTAGACTAGATATCATGTTGAGTGTGGGTATTTGTGCAAGATTTCAAGCTGCACCTAAGGAAAGTCACTTTGTGGCTGTCAAACGAATCTTTCGATATTTGGCTCATACCCCAAACGTTGGCTTATGGTACCCCAAAGGTGCTTCATTTGATCTCATAGGATATACTGACTCGGATTGGGCGGGAGACCGTGTGGAAAGGAAGTCCACTTCCGAAGGGTGCCAATTTCTTGGTCGCTCTTTGGTAAGTTGGTCTTCAAAGAAACAAAATTGTGTTTCTCTCTCGTCCACCGAGGCCGAGTATGTAGCGGCCGCAAGCTGCTGTGCACAGATTCTTTGGATGAGGCAAACTTTAAAGGATTATGGTGTCAACTGTGCCAAAGTGCCTCTTTACTGTGACAATGAAAGCACGATCAAGATCTCCAACAACCCGGTTCAACATTGCAAGACGAAGCATATTGAGATTCGTCATCACTTCATCCGGGATCACATCAAGCGTGGAGATATTGATCTTATTCATCTCTATACTAAGGAACAACTTGTAGATATTTTCACGAAGCCATTGGATGAAGCAAGATTTCGCAAGTTAAGGCATGAGCTAAATATCATCGATTCGAGCAATGTGGCTTGAATTAGTGCACACCCCTCCGCACTCTTCATTATGTCTTGTTTAGGTGTAGGTATGGACATAGGGGGAGTCTAGTTCTCTCAATGAACTATCCCTCCTCCTATTATGCATAAAGCGATCTCATCTTTCACATTAGTCATTTTTTATGACACTTGTGCTTCAAAGACGAGTTTTGGTCATGGGCCCAAGGTTAATATCTTCGCGGTGCCATACCAATTGACTCAAACATAGGTGGCCTTGGCCACCGCCCCCTCCGAGTAAGGAATTTGGCATTTTTATGTGTCCTAAGTTTGTGTTTCTTGACTTCTCCTTGTTTTTGCTCGAGTTTGTTGGTTCTAGGTGTGGGCAGCCTCCATGGTTTTTCTATCTTGCATTTCGGTTTTTGCAACCATGGAGCTTACCCCACCATACACCTGTGCTTTGCTTCTATCCCAAGCTCTCCTCATCTCAAAACCCTCTCATCTAATTGTACGCTTTGAAATCATGGTGGTGGTGGATATGGCCGGGCGGTACAACTGGTGGTCAAAGCGTTACAACTGCTGGCCATCCTGTTGTCCCGCCCCAGCGGTACAACCGGCGGGGTTACGCGGTTCAACCGCTAATTCCCAGGTCCTGTACTAGGACTGGTCCAACCGCTCAGAGAAGCGGTACAACCGGTCACTTCTATGGCCAACTAAAAGGGAGGGCCGGGCCGAAGGGGTATTCAGTTTTCCCCTTCGTGCCCGACTCCCCCCTGCTGCCCTAGCCGCCGGCCGCCGTCACCACCGCCCCGGAGTGCCCCCGGCGCTCTGGATCTGCGGCCTCCTCTCGGATCTTCTCCGTGGAGGCCCTTCCCTTCCCTGATCTCCTCCCATGGAGGCCGTTCATGCCCCGTTTTCTCTTGTTCTTGGACTCTTTCCTTTGAATCCTTCATTGTTAGGGCATTGCTCGGTTCCCACGTTTTCTAGTCAAAACTATTGGAGGGATGAGATCCTATATACATTTCCTATTAGTTGTGATGCTTAGAAACTAAAAATAGTGGTGCATTACTCAGATCCGGTTGCACCGGTTCCCCAGCAGCGGCACAACCGCTTGAACCTGTGGTACAACCGCTGCTGCAGTACAACCACCGTGGTGGCCGGTTCAACCGGATTCTCTGATTCTTGCCCCACTGTTCTTTGTTTCTCTACTTCACACCTAATTTATTCCTACTCTTGCGTACAATCCTCTCATCTTTTCTGGGTTTCTCTTGTATGCTCCTCTTGTGTGTGTCTATAGGTGGCTCTAGCTCTCGTTCTACTCCTCAGAAGAAGTACAAGAAACGAGCTCGCAGGTGTAGGCTCGTTGATGAATCTGAGCAAGAGAAAGTTGTTATCCCTACCAAGCCCACTCGCCGTGAGAAGTCTTTGGCCGCCAAGCAAAAAACTGCCAAGCCAGTGCACTCCTGGAAGCAAGTTGATTGGGAGAGGGTCCGTTTCCAAAATCCTTATGAGGTTCCCGTTGCTCCCAGGTGGTCCTCCCCTTAGTTCCGTAATGAGTTACAAATGAGGATTGTGCATGAGCTGCATGACCATCACAAGAACAAGTTTGCCAAGCAATGGACTATTGACATTGAGTTTTGGAGGAACAACATGGATTACTTTGGAGAGGCGTTGGCACTGTGCGAGGAGTTTGACTTGATCAAGCTCATGACTATCAACTATCCCTTTGATGTGCAACTCATTCACCAGTTCTATGCCACCGTCCACTTTGGCGCTGATGATGCTCACACCCTTTCTTTCATGTGCCGTGATGAATTATTCCAGGTTCCGTGGCGTGCCTTCTGCAATGCACTTGGTTATGATGATACTGGCCTCACTGGGAATGGCGGCATCCGTCCTCATGATCGGGCTACTCCCATGGATAAGACGGAGTTAGCCCCCTTGTACATTCCCGGGGGTGGCATTCTTGGAGCCTCTAAGGATCTGCAGTAGGTCTATGATATCTTACACCGTGTGTTCCGGAATGTTCTTCTGCCCAAGGTTGGAAATCAAGATGAGATTCATGGATATTTTGTTGATCTACTGGTTGCAATGATGACTGAAGCTGGCTCAGGTGCTACGTTTGATGCTTCTAAATGGTTGTGGGAGGAGATGTACAACACGGTCTTCTACAGGAAGGTCCCCACCTATGCTCCCTTCATCATGTGTTTCCTCAACTCTGTGTGGGCAGTTCGTCCGTCTGGAGTGCCCCTCACTTCTCCGGACAACCTCGTCGAGCATGAGGTCAAGCAACTCCAGAAGAAGAAGCATGTTGAGCTTCGCTTCCCCGTCAACCCCCCTGAGGATGTCTATGCTACTTCCAGTGATAGTGATTTTGAGCTTCCTGCAGGGGCCAAGCCATCTTGGGTCACTAAGCTCACCACCAAAATTAAGAAGACCTTTTGCCTCCAGACTCATGTTCAGAAGAAGCTGTATGAAGCCCATGTCAATGAGAAACTTGCAAGATGCCGCCAGATTCAGATTATGCGGGCTCTTCAACTTCCGGTAGAAAGTGGGTCTGAGAAGACAATCACTCCTGAGGAGAAGTGGAACTCTGAGCATAGCACTTGGACTGATGATGAGATCTCTGGTCAGCCTGCTGCTTCCTCCTCTGCTGCTACTGCTGATGATGACAGTATGGATAATGATGAGGACGATGATGGTGAGGATGATGGGGATGGGTCTGAGGATGATGATTCCGAGGAGTCTGATGGTTCTGACGAGGTCTACTGAGTTCTGGGGTAGCATCGCTCTTTTCCCTTTTGCTGTCTTGATGCCAAAGGGGGGAGAGTTATATTATGATGGGATTTGCATGAGTGTCATGGTTGTCTATTGTTTTCGTTTTTTTCGTCTTCCCAGTTGAACTCTTATTTGCTCTTAGTCGGTTATGAACCTATCTTATGTGAAGACTATTTGCGTTTCAGTAAAGATTGAGATTATTCTTGCCCTTGTTATTAAGCTCTACTTATTATCTCGTACATTGCTCCTTAATGTTATTCCCTCTATTGTACAAATTGGTTGGTCTATAAAATCAAGGGGAGCTCCAATTTTTGCACATGTCTCATCTGGTGCACACATTGAGGGGGAGCTCCACTTTTATTTTATAGACCATCAATGCAAATCGTGTTGTTGTCATCATCCACCAAAAAGGGGGAGATTATAAGGGCATTCTCTTACCTTAGTGTTTTGGTGATGATGACACCTCACTATGTTATCTAACCGTGTGTCAAGTTATTCAGGTATTATGTGTGAGACACAAGACGGTGAGGCATTCCCTTCAGACGAAAAAGATCGAAGACAGTGTTCTCTACCTTTTTATTTTCTTTGGTCGTAGGGATCCCGTACTATTAAGAGGGAATCCACATTGGAAGATCTTGGGGTGATTCAATTCTCTCTCACATCCTTAGCACCCACCTCGTTCCTTCCCATCAAAGAGAGAGGCCCTACTTTGCTTCCATGTAGGCCGGTTGTACCGTTGTCCCGACCGGTTGCACCGCTCGCTCCAGTCATCCGGTTTGACCACCACTCGAGGGGTTATACCCTGGGGGTGCTGCCAATGAGTGGTCCCCAGTGGTTGTACCGCTGCCCCGGGGTGGTTGTACCGCCAACAGCTGGGTGACCCAGGGTGGCAGCCCTGGGCGGTTGAACCGGCCCAGCACCGGGCTTCAACCGGACGCGGTTCTATTGAGCTGCGGTTGTTGGGCGGACGTGGGCCGGTTGTACCACTATATTACTATAGCCCGATACTACCGGTATCCCTAGAGGTTGTACTGCTCAGGACTTTGCCCTGTCCAGCGCTCGAGCCGAGAGGTTGCACCGGGGAGGAACCACCGCGTCAGGTTCTGTTGTGGTGCGATGGTTGGCCGGTTGTTGGGCAGTTGTACTGCTATATTGCTATAGTCCGGTTCTACCGCCCGCATCACCGGTTGTACCGCTGCCATGTATAAATGGTTGTAACGGTTGGAAAGTGGGGACACTATATAAAGGGGTGGTTCTTCCACCTCCATCTTATCTCTTACCTCTCTCTCTCTCCACCATTGATGCCCTTCAAGCTTTCTTGCCTGATCTCTCTCTCTAGCCACTCAAACTTGTTGATTTGCTAGGGATTGAAGGAGGAGACCTAGATCTACACTTCCACCAAAGGAAAATTGATTCCCCCTTACTTTCGTGTGTGGATTTTGTTACTCTTGGGTGTTTGAGCACCCTAGATGGAAGAGGTCACCCCAAAGCCATATTCCATTGTGGTGAAGCTTCGTGGTTTCGTTGGGAGCCTCCAATTAAGTTGTGGAGGAGGCCCCAACCTTGTTTGTAAAGGTCCGGTTGCCGCCTTCAAGTGCTCCACTAGTGGAATCACGGCACCTCGCATTGTGTGAGGGCGTGAGGAGAATACGGTGGCCCTAGTGGCTTCTTGGGGAGCATTGTGCCTCCACACCGCTCCAACGGAGACATACTTCCCCTCTAAAGGAAGGAACTTCGTTAACACATCCTCGTCTCCAACGTTTCCACTTGTGGTTACTTCTTACCTTTACTTTGTGCAAGCTTATATCTTGTTGTTATCATAGCCAGCATCATACAGGTTGTTCACCTAGTTGCATATCTAAACAACCTATTTGTTGCTAAACCTAATTTGTTAAGAAAAGCCTAAAAATTGGTAGTTGCCTCTAGTCAACCATATCGATCCTTCCAGACATGATGCCTATATATACATGATCATTGCCGTGAATTTCACATAACTATGCGCTTTTCTATCAATTGCCCAACAATAATTTGTTTACCCACCGTATGTTGCCTACATGAGAGATGCCGCTAGGGAAAACTATGGCCCACGGGTCTATTCACTTATATATTTACAAACGCTTTCATTACCTTTCTGTCATTATTTACCTTTTATTTTATTTTACAATTTACAATTATCTACTATTATCTACACACTTCACTTGCTTGCAAATAACGAGATCAAGGGGGTTGACAACCCTCTTGCCGCGTTGGGTGCAAGTGTTTGCTCTTTTGTGTGCAGCCACTGAAGACGGTTGTGGATTGATATTCCTCTTGGTTCGATAAACCTTGGTTCTTAACTGAGGGAAATACTTATCCGTAATGTGCTGCAATCACGGAAACCCCAACGCAGATCACAAGTATCAGAAGGATTTCTGGCGCCATTGCCGGGGAATACCATCACCAACTATCAAGTAACTTTACACAAATTATCATTCACTTGTTCTTCTTTTTATTTGCTGTTATATTTAGTTTGCTTCATAAAAATCAAAAATACAAAAATAGTTATCTTTGCTTGTTACTTGTTTGCTTGTTCGTTTGCTTGAAGGTTCTACCATGGATGATTTTATTATTGAAAAGGATGATGGAAGTAAAATCCTCAAAGAGGAAACTCCCCCACAGCGAGATGTAAAAGTTTTTGTTGCAGGGAAGGGGAATATCATAGGGAAAAGCATTATCCAAGAATTCTTTAATTGTACGGGTACTTTAGCCTGCAAGGACACGCCAATCCTTTAATGAACTAAAAGTTATGCCGGTGCTATTTCCGCTCTTCTACTTAAGCTTGAAAGAAGATTTATGCATACTCATCCCACTTTACAAAGGCTTTTCTACGAGTTACCGGTCACAAAAGACCCTAGAGCCAAGAACATGGCCACTCTCATTCTCATGCATGAATTTGACTATATAGTACAAGAGGCTAGGGATATCTTTGAACACAACAATATGAGTTGTGAACATCCCGTGATAGATGAAATTTTATATAATGAGGACTATATGATGAGGTATGCGTTTCATGATAACCATACTTTTGTTAAAAATACTTGTAAAGAAGTTCCTGTTGGGGAACGTTGCATGGGAAACAAAAAAATTCCTACGCACACGCAAGATCTATCCATGGAGATGCATAGCTACGAGAGGGGGAGTGTGTCTACATACCCTTGTAGATCGCTAAGCGGAAGTATATATAACGTGGTTGATGTAGTCGTACTCTTCACGATCCAATCGCGATTCGATCCGATCTAGCGCCGAACGGACGACACCTCCGCATTCAGCACATGTGCGGCTCAATGACGTCTCCTCCTTCTTGATCCAGCAAGTGAGGAAGGAGAAGTAGATGGGATCTTGACCAGCACGACGGCGTGGTGGAGATGGTGGTGGAGCAATCCCGGCAGGGCTTCGCCAAGCGCTACCGTAGATGCGATCTGAGGAGAAAGCGGAGTAACGGGAGAGGGAGGGCTGCCACCGGGGAGTGGGATTATTGTGTCCAGCCCTCCCCCTATCCTCTACTATATATAGGAGGCAAGGGGAAGGGTTGGGGCGCAGCCCTTGGCCCCTCCTCCAAGGAGGGCCGACGGCTAGGGTGGAGTCCTCCCTCCACAAGGACCAGGATGGTGCACCTGGACCAGGATGGCTAGGGCGCACCTCCTATGGCCCATGTGGGCCCCCAGGGCAGGTAGACCCCCCGGTGGACCCCCGAAACCCTTTTCAGTACCCCGGTACACTACCGGTAATTCCCGAAACTTTTTTGGGACCAAAATAAGACTTCCCATATATAAATATTTACCTCCGGACCATTCCGGAGCTCCTCGTGACATTCGGGATCTCATCCAGGACTCCGAAACACATTCGTTCACCAACGTACATATCCCAATACTACTCTAGCGTCACCAAACGTTAAGCGTGCGGACCGTGCGGGTTCGAGAATCATGTTGACATGACCGAGACACATCTCCGGCCAATAACCAATAGAGGGATCTGGATGCCCATAGAGGCTCCTACATATTCCACAAAGATCTTCATCGGTCGAACCACGATGTCATGGATTCAGTTAATCCCACATGCAGTTCCCTTTGTCCATCGGTATGTTACTTGCCCGAGATTCAATCGTCGGTATCTCCATACCTAGTCCAATCTCATTACCGGCAAGACTCTTTACTCGTTCCGTAATACAAGATCCCGTGGCTAACACCTTAGTCAAATTGCTTGCAAGCTTCTTGTGATGTTGTATTACCGAGAGGGCCCAGAGATACCTCTCCGTCAAACGGAGTGACAAATCCCAGTCTCGATACATGCCAACCCAACAGACACCCTTGGAGATACCTGTAGAGCATCGTTATGATCACCCAGTTACAAAGTGACGTTTGATACACACAAGTGAGGGATCACTAGAAGAGTGTCTAGAGGGGGGGGGTGAATAGACTACTAGCAGGAATTTAAAAACCTAACCTTTTCCCAAGTTAATTGGTTGGCAGATTTTAACAGTTTTAGCAAGTCTAGCAAGTCTAACAGCCCTACACATGCATGTCAACGAATATGGCAGCGGAAAGTAAAGACATTGCACATGAAGTAAAGAGTTGAGATAGGCAGATCAAACGCAATAGGAGACGCAAAGATTTTTCCCGTGGTTCCGATAGGTGGTGTTATCGTACGTCCACGTTTATGGAGTCTTCAACCCACGGAGGGTAACGGTCGCGAGAGTTCACGGAGGGCTACACCCATAAGGGTCCACGAAGTAGCAACCTTGACTATTCCATAACGGCTTCCGTCCACGAAGGACTAGCCTCACTATGGGTAGATCTTCACAAAGTAGGCGATCTCCTTGCCCTTACAAACTTCTTGGTTCAACTCCACAACACGAAGTAGGAGGCTCCCAAGCGACACCTAACCAATCTAGGAGGCACCACCCTCCAAAAGGTAATAGGCTCGGCAATGACGATGAACTCCTTGCTCTTGTGCTTCAAGATGATAGACTCCTCAACACACAATCACTCTCTCACAGATTTGGCTTGGTGGAAGAGATGGGATTGCTGGAAAGCAACTTGGGGAGGCTAGAAATCAAGATCCATATGGTTGGAGTCGAAGATCTTGACCTCAACACAAGGGTAGGTGGCTCTCTCTCAGAAAACTGGATGGGGCAAGTATGGAATAGTTCTGAGTGCTTATCTTTCGAGTGAGTGGTGGTGAAGGGGTATATATAGGCATCCCCAAAAATCCAACCGTTACACACAAAATGACCAACTCGGGGACACCGATGTGTTAATCTCGGTGGTACCGAAGTGACCAAAAGGTGACAACTTTTGAATCTCGGTGAGACCGATATAGGAAACTCGGTTGAACCGATAAGGTGACCAACGGTCAGATTGCCCATTCTCGGTGACGCCGATCCAACAATCTCGGTGGTACCGATATTGTGAATTTGCGTAACAGAAAGTTGGCAACCTAAACTCGGTGGCACCGAAGCAGAATCGGTTGCACCGAAAGGCTAGGGTTTGGCTAGGTCTGTCTGAGTATGGGAATCGGTGGCACCGAGTGGAAGTGTTGGTTGCACCGATTTTGGATATTTGACTTTGGACAGACTTTTGTGGAAGAGCTTGTGGGTGTTTTTGGTGACTATCACTTGTGCACGTATGAGCATTTTGTTCACCAATTAATACATTACCCCCTTTTAATAGTATTGGCTTTCCTATGGACTCAAAGTGATTTCTCACAAAGTAAAATGTAGAGTCCTCTTGCTTGAAGCTTTGCCAATCCATTTCCTTGCATCTTGGGGGTATTTCCACAATCTCCACAATCCTTTTGCCAGCCCTCTCTGTGGACTTTATCTGAAATACACTAGGTAAAAGTATTAGTCCAAGAGACAATGTATGTTGTCATGAATTATCAAAACCACCAAGGGAGCATGTTGTGCTTTCAATCTCCCCCTTTTTGGTAATTGATGACAACATACAATCAAAGCTTCAAATAAAGATATGCATGGGTATAATGAAGACTTTGAGAGACACATGACTTAGACTTGCTCCCCCTAAATGTGTGCAATCCCTTTAAAGGATGGTTGCTTTGGAATGCATGGACACACATATAGTGGAAGGGATAGAATGAGTCATGTGTATCTTGGCTATATGCATCAAATATATATGAATGAGGTGTATCCTTGTTCAAGACTTCACTCTTGCAAACAATATGTGCAAGAAGCAAGAGATCATCTTGATCAAAGATATGATGCATATACTTACCTTGAGTTCTTGAGCATTCTAGTAGTAGAGATACACTTGAGAAAACAATGTTAGGAAACACAAGAGTATTCTACCAATCAAAAGCAATAGAACTCAAAAGTAGCAAGATATGGAGAACATATAGAAGATAGTATTTCTTAGGATTGATATGTCTCCAAGATCATTTAGAACTTTCTCCCCTTAGATATGAAAATGGTAGATCATCCTCTCCCCCTGAATCTTAGCATGTAGATATTGGGATTGGATAGGGTGAGAAAAATATGTTCAGGTAAAAAATATATGATTATAGCATTTGACTACTCATCTTAGATTTTTCTCCCCCTACTTTGGTGTTCTCCCCTTGTTTATATGAGTATAAACATTGATATTCGCTCTCCCCCTTGATCATATCTCCCCCTTTGCATAAGCATGTATCTCCCTTTAGCATGAAGCTTTGTTATTCTCCCCCTTTGGCATTAATTTCCAAAAAGGTCAAACACAGGGATAGATACAGGGATCATTGACTGAGAAGGGATCCTTGAGAACAAGGGTCATAGAATGTAGGGTTCATAGAAATGAAAACTGAGGGAATCATGGAATATAGTTTCTCTCCCTTTGAGATTTTGTAAGACTTCTTCTCCTTTGAGTTAGGGATCCTTGAATAAAGAGTTTCTCCCCCTAAGAGATTTTTTTTAATAAGAAGGGATCATCGAAGTAACAAAATCGTCACTTGTAAGATCACAGAAGAAACATAGATCCGCAACTGCGAACACAAATAAGAAAAGAAGACAAGTCGGCGACTCCGAGACAAATAAATCGGTGGTACCGAGATTTTGTGGTGCAGCTTATCTTCAAATTTGGTAGAACCGAGATATATGAATCGGCGGCTCCAATGTTAAAACAGAAACTTGGCAATGGGATTTTGAAATCGAAATTTCTCAAGTTTTGCCAATGACACGGAGTCAAAAGAAATTTTTAAGAAAAATATAAAAGTTTTTACAAGAGAATATCAACTAGAGAAGATTTGAGTGGTTCCAAGAAATCTTGCAAAATAAAGAATGAACCACCCAAAATACTCAACTAGATGATGGGCGGTGACTAGGTCACCTATATTAGAGTATATTGACTTAGGAGCCAAGCAAGAATACTTGATCATAGGTCATACTCTACGTTAAGCTCAAAATGGGGTTACCATTTTTCGATTAAGCATTTTAATGTCTTCATATCACTTGAGTTGCTTTAGCTCATGACTTGGAGTAAAGCCTTTTCAAGGATATGAGTACATACCTTTGAGTGATGTTGATGACGTTGCTTGTAGGTGAACTTGTTGAGGATGCTCGAGGTAGACAAAGGTCATCTTGAGTTGGGAGTAATCCTTCTCGCTTTAGTACACTTGTCACCTACATAGGTTAGTCATGCAAGGAAGAACAATAGATATATCCATTTGACATGATACCAATTGAGATTTAGCACATTGGATCACATCAAGTATATGTCAAGGATATAGTTGAGTTGGCTTCTTCCTTCCATCATCAAGAGGTGTTGTGGATACTTGGTCATGACAAGATTGCTTATGATTTGAGTTGATGGCAATCTTGTGGAATGAAGTTCTTCCAAGTACCTACAAAAGGTTAGATGCAATACAAGGGAGCATAGAATTCCATGGCATAAGATAACATGTTAAGAGTACATGGAAATATCAAGAAACCTCATGCCCTTGCATGCAACTGAGTGAGTCTAGCTCAAGTTTGAAGCATCAATGATGTTCAACTCACTCCTCAAGTAACAAAATGTTTTCTCATCAAGTGGCTTAGTAAATATATCGGCCAATTGCTTGTTAGTGCGAACATGCTTAAGATTAATATCTCCTTTGGCAACATGATCACGAATGAAATGATGTCTAACTTGAATATGTTTGGTTCAAGAATGTTGCACAGGATTATGACCAATTTTAATAGCACTTTCATTGTCACAAAGTAATGGAACATTTCTAACATGGATTCCATAATCCTTAAGCGTTTGTGTCATCCATAGTAATTGTGCACAACAAGATCCTGCAGCAATATACTCAGCTTCGGCAGTAGATAGAGATACCGAGTTTTGTTTCTTGGAGGACCAAGACACAAGAGATCTACCCAAAAATTGACAAGTACCCGAGGTGGATTTTCTATCAACCTTGTCACCGGCATAGTCCGAGTCGGAATAGCCAACAAGGTTAAAGGAAGATCCCTTGGGATACCAAATGCCAAAATTTGGTGTTTGTATCCAATATCTCACAATACGTTTCACGGCCAAAAGATGGCATTCTTTAGGTGCAGCTTGATATCTAGCACACATGCAAACACTAAGCATAATATCGGGACGAGAGGCACATAAATATAGCAATGAACCAATCATAGATCGATAAACTTTTTGATCAACCGGTTCATCCTCCTTGGTAAGATCAACATGTCCACTAGTAGGCATGGGAGTTTTCATACCTTTGCACTCTTGTATGTTGAACTTCTTGATCAAGTCCTTGGTATACTTAGTTTGAGAGATGAAAGTTCCTTCTTCCATTTGCATGATTTGCAAACCAAGAATTTCAGCTCACACATCATGGACATCTCATACTTCTCGGACATCAACCTTCCAAATCTTTCACTAAATTGTGGGTTAGTAGATACAAAGATAATAACATCCACATAGATTTGGCACACAAATAATTCACCATTAACTCTCTTAGTGAATAAGGTTGCGTCAATTTTCCCAATTTCAAAACCTTTTTCAATGAGAAACTTCGTTAAGCATTTGTACCAAGCACGAGGGGCTTGCTTAAGACCATAAAGGGCTTTACGAAGCTTGTAAACATGATTAGGTTTCTTAGGATTCACAAAACCAGGTGGTTGCTTAACATAGACTTCTTCTTCAATCTCACCATTTAAAAAGGCACTTTTAATGTCCATTTGATAAAGCGTGATATCATGGTGATTATCATAGGCAAGAAGAATGTGAATAGCTTCAAGTCTAGCGACGGGGGCGTAAGTCTCACCGTAGTCCATACCTTCGACTTGCGTATATCCTTGGGCTACGAGAGGTGCCTTGTTGCGTACGACTTGACCATCTTCATCTTGCTTGTTTCGAAACACCCATTTTGTTCTGATGATGTTTTGCTCGTCCTTGGGCTTCTCCACGAGTGTCCGCACTTCGTTCCTTTCGAAGTTGTGAAGCTCTTCATGCATCGCGTTCACCCAATCCGCGTCTTCAACAGCTTGTTCTACCTTCAAGGGCTCAATGCTAGAGATGAAAGAATAATGCTCACAAAAGTTAGCTAGGCGAGTTTTCGAGCGAGTGATTCTCCCTGTTTGTATATCACCAAAGATTTGGTTTAGGGGATGGTTCTTGGTCACTTGTGCTCGAACTCGGGTCAGCTTCCGATTGTTGGTTGGTGGAGCTTATTCTTCATCATCATCATCTCCTTCATCTTCATTGTTGTTGAAGGTGTCGTTTCCTTGAGGTGGTGGTGAAGGAGGCTGTGGTGGATCTTCATGATGCACTTCCTCCTCTTCATCATCTTGTCGTGTACCGCTTATGGATGCCTCCATGTCATGTTGTGGTTCACCTTGACGTGAAGTAGGGGCTTCCACTTGAGTTGATGAAGTACTTTCCTTCACCTCCATGGGACGAATCTTGCCGATGGACAAATCTTGGATAGCTTCCGAAGGGTCCTTATCACCTACATCATTTGGCAATTGTTCGACTTGCGAACCATTAGATTCATCAAACTTCACATCTACCGTCTCTTCAACTTTTCGAGTGAAGTTGTTGTAGACACGGTAAGTTTGAGAGTTCGATCTGTAACCGAGTAGGAATCCTTCATGAGATTTAGGAGCAAATTTAGTACGACGATGCTTTTATCAAGAATGTAGCACTTTGAGCCGAATACCCGAAAGTATCCAACTTGGGGTTTGTTACCGGTGAGTAGCTCGTATGCCGTTTTACCGAGAAGCTTGTGCAAGTAAAGTCGGTTTGTGGCATGACATGCTGTTTCCACGGCCTCTGCCCAAAAGTGTCTTGGCGTCTTGTATTCGTCAAGCATCGTTCTTGCCATCTCAATAAGAGTCCGGTTCTTCCTCTCAACAACTCCATTTTGTTGAGGCGTGTACGTAGCCGAGAACTCATGTGAGACACCTTCTTCGTCAAGAAAGGTATCCACATGGGTGTTCTTGAACTCCGATCCGTTATCGCTCCGAACCTTCTTGATCTTCACTTCAAACTGATTTTGCGCTTTGCGGGCGAAGTTCTTGAAGATCTTTTGAACCTGCGACTTATCATCAAGAAAGAATACCCACGTAAATCTGGAAAAATCATCAACTATAACTAGACCATAGGAATTTCCACCGAGATTCTTATAAGCATTGGGACCAAAAAGATCCATGTGAAGTAACTCGAGTGGTCTCCTAGTAGTCATGATATTCTTAACGGGATGACTTCCACCTACTTGCTTTCCAGCTTGACAACCACTACAAAGTCTAGATTTGTCAAAGATAACATCTTTAACACCAAGTATATGATCACCTTTGATGAGCTTGTCTAAGTTACGCATGCCAACATGTCCTAGTCTTCTATTTCAAAGTCAACCTTTAGAAGATTTTGCAATAAGACAAGTACGAGGTTTGGATCTCTTAGAGAAATCAACAATGTATAGATCACCTCTACGAAAACCGGTAAAGACCATGTTATGATTATCTACTTTCGTGAATAGCACACTAAAACCAAAGTCGGCAAGTCTAGATATGGAAAGAAGATTGTAGCCAAGAGATTCAACAAGCATAACATTTTGAATAGAGCTATCATGGGATATGGCCACCTTACCATGACCAAGTACCTTACCCTTGGAGTTGTCTCCAAACGTTACATACCTTCGTGGTCCATGGTTTGGTGTGATCTCTTCAAACATTTCTCTATCTCCGGTCATATGATCGGTACATCCGCTATCGAGAATCCACTCTTTTCCTCCGGACGTGTAATCCTTGAAGTTTGCCATGAGACTTAGATTCTTCATGATCTTCTCATACTCGATGTCGAACAACTCATCTTCATCATAGTAGCCATGTTCCACATTGTCATCATCAAGTGGGAAATCCTCGTCATCAAGAACAAGAGATTCGTTAGGGTTGTGATCATGACAATGTTCAAGCTTATGAATGCGAAGGGCTTCTATAATGATGTTGTTGATAGTTGTGACATCTCCTTTAGCACGCATGAGGTCTCTAAGCTCAAATAAACAATCATCAAACTTGGGATCACAAGGCATCATTTTGTGGAAGGCAATAGTTTTATGAAGAATTTCATCAAGATTACTCAATGAATAACTTGGATATCATTTCTCCAAGTCATTCCACAAAGTGTAAGCACATACAAAATTCTTCATTTGATTAAGCACATTTCTAGGCAAAGCTCTAACAATGAGATTGACAGTTCTAAGATTGCATAGCATATCAATTTCCTCTTCGTGTGTGGGATGTAAAGGATCAATGGGAGGCACATAAGGGCTCTTAACATATTTGCTCAGTTGAAATTCATTGAACAGCTCAAGCATCAAGGTTTTCCATTGACTATAGTACTCTCCATCAAGAATAGGCACTCTACAGCTCAAACTACCTATACTAGACACATTCATCTTCCTCCTCGGTGATTAAACCGAAGCAATGGAGACCAAAGCTCTGATACCAATTGAGGGATCACTAGAAGAGTGTATAGAGGGGGGGTGAATAGACTACTAGTAGGAATTTAAAAACCTAACCTTTTCCCAAGTTAATTGGTTGGCAGATTTTAACAGTTTTAGCAAGTCTAGCAAGTCTAACAGCCCTACACATGCATGTCAACGAATATGGCAGCGGAAAGTAAAGACATTGCACATGAAGTAAAGAGTTGAGATAGGCAGATCAAACGCAATAGGAGACGCAAAGATTTTTCCCGTGGTTCCGATAGGTGGTGCTATCGTACGTCCACGTTTATGGAGTCTTCAACCCACGGAGGGTAACGGTCGCGAGAGTCCACGGAGGGCTCCACCCATAAGGGTCCACGAAGTAGAAACCTTGACTATTCCATAACGGCTTCCGTCCACGAATGACTAGCCTCACTATGGGTAGATCTTCATGAAGTAGGCGATCTCCTTGCCCTTACAAACTTCTTGGTTCAACTTCACAACACGAAGTAGGAGGCTCCCAAGCGACACCTAACCAATCTAGGAGGCACCACCCTCCAAAAGGTAATAGGCTCGGCAATGACGATGAACTCCTTGCTCTTGTGCTTCAAGATGATAGACTCCTCAACACACAATCACTCTCTCACAGATTTGGCTTGGTGGAAGAGATGGGATTGGTGGAAAGCAACTTGGGGAGGCTAGAAATCAAGATCCATATGGTTGGAGTCGAAGATCTTGACCTCAACACAAGGGTAGGTGGCTCTCTCTCAGAAAACTGGATGGGGCAAGTATGGAATAGTTCTGAGTGCTTCTCTTTCGAGTGGGTGGTGGTGAAGGGGTATATATAGGCATCCCCAAAAATCCAACCGTTACACACAAAATGACTAACTCGGTGACACCGATGTGTTAATCTCGGTGGTACCGAAGTGACCAAAAGGTGGCAACTTTTGAATCTCGGTGAGACCGATATAGGAAACTCGGTTGCACCGATAAGGTGACCAACGGTCAGATTGCCCATTCTCGGTGACGCCGATCCAACAATCTCGGTGGTACCGATATTGTGAATTTTCGTAACAAAAAGTTGGCAACCTAAACTCGGTGGCACCGAAGCAGAATCGGTTGCACCGAAAGGCTAGGGTTTGGCTAGGTCTGTCTGAGTATGGGAATCGGTGGCACCGAGTGGAAGTGTTGGTTGCACCGATTTTGGATATATGACTTTGGACAGACTTTTGTGGAAGAGCTTGTGGGTGTTTTTGGTGACTATCACTTGTGCACGTATGAGCATTTTGTTCACCAATCAATACCTTACCCCCTTTTAATAGTATTGGCTTTCCTATGGACTCAAAGTGATTTCTCACAAAGTAAAATGTAGAGTCCTCTTGCTTGAAGCTTTGCCAATCCATTTCCTTGCATCTTGGGGTATTTCCACAATATCCACAATCCTTTTGCCAACCCTCTCTGTGGACTTTATCTGAAATACACTAGGTAAAAGTATTAGTCCAAGAGACAATGTATGTTGTCATGAATTATCAAAACCACCAAGGGAGCATGTTGTGCTTTCAACCAGGCATTCCTCCGGTGTCAGGGAGTTACATGATCTCATGGTCTTAGGAATAGATAATTGACATGAAGAAAGCAGTAGCAATAAACTAAGTGATACGATCAGATGCTATGCTTACGGTTGGGTCATGTCCATCACATCATTCTCCTAATGATGTGACCCTGTTATCAAATGACAACTCATGTCTATGGTTAGGAAACCTTAACCATTTTTGATCAACGAGCTAGTCTAGTAGAGGCTCACTAGGGACACGGTGTTGTCTATGTATCCACACATGTATCTGAGTTTCCGATCAATACAATTCTAGCATGGATAATAGACGTTTATCATGAACAGGGAAATATGATAATAACCAATTTATTATTGCCTCTAGGGCATATTTCCAACAGTCTCCCATTTGCACTAGAGTCAATAATCTAGTCCACATCGCCATGTGATTCACACCCAATGAGTTCTGGGCTTTGATCATGTTTTCCTTGTGAGAGAGGTTTTAGTCAACGGGTCTGCAACATTCAGATCCACATGTACTTTGCAAATCTCCATGTCATATTGTAGATGCTGCTACTACACCCACTTGGAGCTATTCCAAATGACTACTCCTTCCTCTTTCTTCTGTCGAGGTTGAGTTTTGAGTCTTCCTCAACTTTACGCCTTACAACTCAGGCAAGAACTCCTTTGACAGATCCATTTTGAACTCCTTCAAAATCTTGTCAAGGCATGTGCTGTGTGAAAGTCTTAGCAGGCGTCTTAATCTATCTCTATAGATCTTGATGCCCAATATGTAAGCAGCTTTACCCAGGTCTTCCTTTGAAAAACTCCTTTCAAACAACCCTTTTATGCTTTCCAGAAATTCTACATCATTTCCGATCAACAATATGTCATCCACATATACTTATCATAAATGCTATAGTGCTCCAACTCACTTTGTATAAACCCAAAAGCTTTGATCACCACATCAAAGCATATATTCCAACTCCGAGATGCTTGCACCAGTCCATAGGAGGATCGCTAGAGCTTGCATACCTTTTAGCATCCTTAGGATAGACAAAACCTTCCGGTTGTGTCACATACAACCTTTCCTCATGGAAACCGTTAAGGAAACGCTCTTTTGACATCCATCTGCCAGATTTCGTAATCGGAAAATGTAGCAACTGCTAACATAATCCCAACAGACTTTAGCATCGCTACGAGTGAGAAAGTCTCATTATAGTCAACTTCTTGAACTTGTGATAAACCTCTTTGCGACAAGTCGAGCTTCATAAATGGTGACATTACCACCAGCGTCTGTCTTCTTCTTAAAGATCCATTTGTACTTAATGGTCTGTCAGTGATCGGGCAAGTACTTGATTTTCATGCATGGATCCTATCTCGGATTTCATGGCTCCTAGCCATTTGTCGGAATCCGGTCCTATCATCGCTTCCTCATAGTTCGTAGGCTCATCGTTGTCTAACAACATGACTTTTAAGACAAGATTACCGTACCACTCGGGGCAGTATGTGTCCTTGTCGACCTACGAGGTTTTTTAATAACTTGATCCGAAGTTTTATGATCATCATCATTAGCTTCCTCTTCAATTGGTGTACGCATCATAGGAACACCTTTCTGTGCTGCGCTACATTCCAATCCAAGTGAAGGTTCGATAACCTCATCAAGTTCTACCTTCCTCCCACTCACTTTTTTCGAGAGAACCCCCTTCTCTGGAAAGGATCCATTCTTGACAACAAAGACTTGCCTTCGGATCTTGTGATAGAAGGTATACCCAATTGTTGCTTTAGGGTATCTTATGAAGATGCACTTTTCCGCTTTGGGTTCAAGCTTATCAGACATAAGTGTCGTATCCCCAAACTCTAAGAAATGACAACTTAGGTTTCTTGCCAAACCATAATTCATACGGTGTCATCTCAACGGATTTAGATGGTGCCCTATTTAAAGTGAATGTAGTTGTCTCTAATGCATAACCCCAAAACGATAGTGGCAAATCGATAAGAGACATCATAGAACGCACCATATCCAATAGAGTACGGTTACGACGTTCAGACACACCATTACAATAAGGTGTTCCAGGTGGCGTGAGTTGTGAAAAAATTTCCACATTGTCTTCAATACATACCAAACTCGTAACTCAGATATTCGCCTCCACGATCATATTGTAGACTTTTTATCTTCTTGTCACAATGATCTTCAACTTCACTCTGAAATTGCTTGAACTTTTCAGAAATTTCACACTTGTGTTTCATCAACTAAATATACCCATATCTACTCAAATCATTTGTGAAGCTAAGATAATAATGATATCCACCGCGTGCTTCAACACTCATTAGACTGTATACATCAATATGTATTATTTCCAATAAGTCATCTTGCCCATGAGGCATGGTTCGCATGTCTCAAGCGATTCAAAATCGAGTGAGTCCAAAGATCCATCAACATGGAGTTTCTTCATGCGCTTTATACCAATATGACCTAAGAAGCGGTGACACAACTATGTGGTACTATCATAATTAACTCTGCATCTTTTGGCATCCATATTATGAACATGTGTATCACTACGACCGAGATTCAGTAAACCATTCACATTGGGTGCATGACCATAGAAGGTATTATTCATGTAAACAGAACAACCATTATTCTCCGACTTAAATGAATAATCGTCTCGCAATAAACAAGATCAATATAGCGTTCATGCTTAACGCATGCACCAAATAACATTTATTTAGGTTTAAAACTAATTCCAAAGGTAGAGTGAGTGTGTCAATGGCGATCACATCAACCTTGAAGACACTTCCAACACGCTTCGTCACCTCGTCCTTAGCCAGTCTCGTTTATTCCACAGCTCCTGTTTCAAGTTACCAATATTAGCAACTGAACCGGTATCTAATACCCAGGCGCCACTACAAGCACAGTAAGGTACACATCAATAACATGTATATCAAATATACTTTTGTTGACGTTATCAACCTTCTTATCTACCAAGTATTTGGGGTTGTTCCACTTCCAGTGACCGTTCCCCCTTACAATAGAAGTACTTAGTCTCGGGTTTGGGTTAAACCTTGGGTTTCTTCACTGGAGAAGCAACTGGCTTGCCATTCTTGAAGTTTCCCTTCTTGCCATTGCCCTTCTTGAAACTAGTGGTTTTGTTAACCATCAACACTTGATGCTCCTTCTTGCTGATGCTCCTTCTTGATTTCTACCTCCGCGGCCTTAAGCATCGCGGATAGCTCAGGGATCATCATCTCCATCCCTTGCATGTTATAGTTCATCACAAAGCTCTAGTAGCTTGGTGACAGTGACTGGAGAACTCTGTCAATCACTATCTTATCTGGAAGATTAACTCCCACTTGATTCAATCGATTGTAGCACCCAAACATTCTGAGCACATGCTCACTGACTGAGCTATTCTCCTCCATCTTGTAGGAAAAGAACTTGCCAGAGGTCTCATACCTCTCAACATGGGCATGAGCTTGAAATACCAATTTCAGCTCTTGGAACATCTCATATGCTCCATGGCGTTCAAAACGTCTTTGGAGCCCCGATTCTAAATCATAAAGCATGGCGCACTAAACTATCGAGTAGTCATCAGAACGTGTCTGCCAGACGTTCATGACATCTACAGACGACGCTAGAGGGTTGGCACACCGAGCGGTGCATCAAGGACATAAGCCTTCTGTGCAGCGGTGAGGACAATCCTCACATTACAGACCTAGTCCGCATAATTGCTACCATCATCTTTCAACTTAGTTTTCTCTAGGAACGTATCAAAATACAGGGGAGCTATAGCGCGAGCTATTGATCTACAACATAATTTGCAAATACATTTTGACTATGTTCATGATAATTAGTTCAGTTAATCAAATTACTAATGAACTCCCACTCAAATCAACATCCCTCGGGTTGTCTAAGTGTGACATGATCCAAATCCACCAACCCAAGTCCGATCATCACGTGAGATGAGGTGATTTCAATGGTGAACATCTCCATGTTGATCATATCTACTATATGACTCATGTTCGACCTTTCAGTCTCCTGTGTTTCGAGGCCATGTCTGTACATGCTAGGCTCGTCAAGTTTAACCCAAGTATTCCGCATGTGTAAAACTGGCTTACACCCGTTGTATGCGAACGAAGAGTCTATCACACCCGATCATCACGAGGTGCTTCGAAATGATGAACTTTCGTATCGGTGCATACTTTGGGGGGGACATAATTTTATCTTGAAATTTAGTGAGGGATCATCTTATAATGCTACCATCATCCTAAGCAAAATAAGATGCATAAAAGGATAAACATCACATGCAAATCATATAAGTGACAGGATATGGCCATCATCATCTTATGCTTTTGATCTCCATCTCCAAAGCATCGGCATGATCTCCATCGTCACTGGCATGACACCATGATATCCACCATCATGTCATCATGTGGTTGTCATGCCAGCTATTGCTTCTACAACTATTGCAAACTCATAGCGATAAAGTAAAGAAATGGCACAAATAAATTAAATACAACCCTACGCCTCATGCTGGTTGTCGTACTCATCGACATGCAAGTCGTGATAACTATACAAAACATGATCATCTCATACATCACATATATAAAATCACGTCTTGGCCATATCACATCACAACATGCCCTGCAAAAAAAAGTTAGGCGTTCTCTACTTTGTTGTTGCAAATTTTACGTGGCTGCTATGGGCAACTAGCAAGAACCGTTCTTACCTACGCGGAGCCACAACGGTGATATTCAAGTTGCCTTTTAACCTTCTACAAGGACCGCCACTGTCGAATCCGATTCAACTAAAGTGGGAGAGACAGACACCCGCCAGCCACCTTTATGCAAACAAGTTGCATGTCAGTCGGTGGAACCGGTCTCTTGTGCGAGGACAAGTAAGGTTGATCCGAGCCGCTTCATCCCACAATACCGCCGAATCAAAATAAGACTAAGGAGATAAGCAATCTGAACATCAACGCCCACAAACACTTTGCGTTCTACTCGTGCATATAATCTACGCATATACCTAGCTCATGATGACACTTTTGGGGAACTTGCATGGGAAACAAAAAATTCCTACGCACACGCAAGATCTTCCATGGAGATGCATAGCTACGAGAGGGGGAGTGTGCCTACATACCCTTGTAGATCGCTAAGAGGAAGCACATATAACATGGTGGATGTAGTCGTACTCTTCACGATCCAATCGCGATCCGATCCGATCTAGCGCCGAACGGACGGCACCTCCGCGTTCAGCACATGTGCAGCTCGATGACGTCTCCTCCTTCTTGATCTAGCAAGCGAGGAAGGAGAAGTAGATGGGATCTTGACCAGCATGACGGCATGGTGGAGATGGTTGTGGAGCAATCCCGGTAGGGCTTCGCCAAGCGCTACCGTAGATGCGGTCTGAGGAGAAAACAGAGTAACAGGAGAGGGAGGGCTGCCACCGGGGAGTGGGATTGTTGTGTCCAGCCCTCCCCTTATCCTCTACTATATATAGGAGGCAAGGGGCAGGGTTGGGGCGCAGCCCTTGGCACCTCCTCCAAGGAGGGCCGGCGGCTACGGTGGAGTCCTCCCTCCACAATGAAGGGAGGAGTCCCCCTCCTCCAAGGCACCTCCGGGGTGCCTTGTCCCTTTGGGGCTCTTGCCCGCAAGCCTCATGCGCCTCTAGGGGCTGGTGTACCTGGCCCATGATGGCTAGGGCGCACCCCCTATGGCCCATGTGGGTCCCCAGGGCAGGTGGACCCCCCGGTGGACCCCGGAACCCTTTTCGGCACCCCGGTACACTACCGATAATGCCCGAAACTTTTCCGGCGACCAAAATAGGACTTCCCATATATAAATCTTTACCTCCAGATCATTCCGGAGATCTTCATGACATCCGGGATCTCATCCGGGACTCTGAACAACATTCAGTCACCAATGTACATATCCCAATACTACTCTAGTGTCATCAAACGTTAAGCGTGCGGACCCTGCGGGTTCGAGAATCATGTAGACATGACCGAGACACCTCTCCGGCCAATAACCAATAGTAGGACATGTATTCCCATAGTGGATCCTACATATTCCACAAAGATCTTCATCGGTCGAACCACGATGTTAAGGATTCAGTTAATCTCGCATGCAGTTCCCTTTGTCCATCGGTATGTTACTTGCCCGAGATTCGATCGTCATTATCTCCATACCTAGTTCAATCTCATTACCGGTAAGTCTCTTTACTCGTTCTGTAATACAAGATCCCGTGATTAACTCCTTAGTCACATTGCTTGCAAGCTTCTTGTGATGTTGTATTACCGAGAGGGCCCGGAGATACCTCTCTGTCAAACGGAGGACAAATCCGAGTCTCGATCCATGCCAACCCAACTGACACCCTCGGAGATACCTGTAGATCATCTTTATGATCACCCAGTCACAAAGTGACGTTTGATACACACAAGGCATTCCTCCAGTGTTAGGGAGTTGGATGATCTCATGGTCTTAGGAACAGATAATTGACATGAAGAAAGCAGTAGCAAAAACTAAGTGATACGATCAGATGCTATGCTTACGGTTGGGTCATGTCCATCAAATCATTCTCCTAATGATGTGACCCTATTATCAAATGAAAACTCATGTCTATGGTTAGGAAACCTTAACCATCTTTGATCAACGAGCTAGTCTAGTAGAGGCTCACTAGGAACACGGTGTTGTCTATGTATCCACACATGTATCTGAGTTTCCGATCAATACAATTCTAGCATGTATAATAGACGTTTATCATGAACAGTGAAATATGATAATAAGCAATTTATTATTTCCTCTAGGTCATATTTCCAACAGTTCCTCCTATTCATATTATCCAACAAGTCTTCAATGATATATATAAGCAATATTCTTGGATAGGAAGAGAAAATACAGAAGGCTTTAAGGAGAGTAGTATTAAGAATGCCAAGATATTACTTTATGACGTGTTTCCAATTGTATTTGAAAAACCTTCTCCTCAAGATGAGAATATTAAGGATGATGTCACTTGAAACTATGCATTATGCCTAGCTAGGGGCATAAAACAATAGCGCTTGTTGGGAGGCAACCCAATAGTTATCTTTATTTTTGCTTTTTTACTTTCTGTTTGTGTGATAACATGATTATTGCCTCTGTAATGATTGTGTTTTTATGTTTTAATTAGTGTTTGTGATAAAGCCTTTGGGATGACTCACAAGAGGAGTACAATTGATACGGTGCAAAAACATAAACTTTAGCGTCAAGTGCAGAATTTCTCTGATTTACTGGAATGTCTTTTTGATCTGAATTTTTTACACAATATTTCTATAAAAATTATTCAGGATTTACAAAAGTTTCAGAATTTTTAGAGTTACATAAGTATAGGTTATTTACAGATCTTTACAGACTGTTCTGTTTTAGACAGATTCTGTTTTTGCTTGCATAGTTTGCTTGTTTTGATGATACTATGGATTATATCGGGGAGTATAAGCCATGGAGAAGTTAGAATACAGTACCTATTATGCAATAATGAAATATGAATCAATTTATAACAGTACCTAAAGTATTTGATATGTTGCTTATACTAACGGATCTCACGAAGTTTTGTTGTGTTTTGTGTGATTGAAATTTTCAAGTTTTGGGTGTTATCACGATGGACAAAGGAATAAGGAGCGGCAAGAGCCTAAGCCTGGGGATGAACAAGGCACCACAAGGTAATATTCTAGGAAGGCTCAAGCGTCTAAGCTTGGGTATGCCCCAGAAGGCATCCCCTCTTTCGTCTCAATCCATCGGTATGTCACTTGGAGCTATATTTTTATTCGTCACATGATATGAGTTTTGCTTGGAGCGTCGTTTGCTTTTGTTTGCTTTTATTTTTAGTTTGCCACAATCATCATTTGCTGGACACACCTATTTGAGAGAGACACACCTTCATCATAATTTATTAGAATACTCTATGAGCTTCACTTATATCTTTTGAGCTTAGCAGTTGCTCTAGTACTTCACTTATATCTTTTTGAGCATGGTGGCGTATAGATTTTGTAGAAATAATTGCACTCTCGTTATTCACTTATATTTGTTTGAGAGTTAATAAATAGTGACGGTAATTTGCATGGGTCATAAGATTAGTCCAAAAATAATAGGTATTCAATGAGTTATAATCAAAACCATCATGTAGCACATAAAAGAGAAATTGTGGGTTAATGATTCTGATGTGGTAATGTGAAAAGGTGTGAGTGCATGATTGTTGATTCGTAGAAGTATCGGTATTAAGAGGTGTTAATTTCCCATTTGTCTAAATATTAAAAATGCATGGTGGGGATGTGTGAGCATTTATATTCCTCGTTGAAATCCTAGTGTTGTTTCGGGTCGGAGGCACGCGATGGTTAACTCCTCCCAACCTCCTCCCTCGGGGCATGCGAGTAGTACTTTGATTTGTGATAAAACTAATAAAACTTTGCAATAAGTATATGAGTTCTTTATGACTAATGTGAACCTGTGGACATACGCAATCTCACCACCTCATATTTTGCTAGCCTCTTCGGTACCATGCATTGCCCATTCTCACCTCGAGGATTGGTGCGAACTTCACCGGTGCATCCAAACCCCCTGACATGATATGCTTTGTCACAAATAAGCCTTCTTATATCTTCCTGAAAACAGCCACCATACCTACCTATCATGGCATTTCCATAGACATTTCCGAGATATATTGCCATGCAAATTCCACCGTTACATCATATGACTAGTTCATTCATCATCATATTGCTTTGTGTGATCATATAGAGCTGACATAGTATTTGTGGCAAAGCCACCATTCATCATATTTTTGATACATGTCACGCTAGATCATTGCACATCCTGGTACACTGCCAGAGGCATTCATATTGAGTCATATTGCTTCATAGTTCTTCATATCGAGTTTTCATATTGAGTTGTAAGTAAATAAAAATGTGATGATCGTCATTATTAGAGCATTGTCCTAGTGAGGAAATAAAAATGGGGGAGGCCAAATGAGCCCACCATAATAAGAAAAATGAAAAAAAATGAAAATGAGAGAAAAAGAGAGAAGGGACTTTGCTACTATCCGTTACCACACTTGTGCCTCAAAGTGGCACCTTGTTCTTCATGTAGAGAGTCTCATGTTATGTCATTTTCATATGCTAGTGGGAATTACTTTTCATTATTAGAAACTTGGCTTGTATATTTCGATGACGGGCTTCCTTAAATGCCCGAGGTCTTCATGAGCAAGCAAGTTGGATGCACACCCCACTTAGCTTCAATTGAGCTTTCATACACTTATAGCTCTTGTGCATCATTTGCATGGCAATCCCTACTCCTTGCATTGACATCTATCGATGGGCATCTCCATAGCCCGTTGATACGCCTAGTTGATACGAGACTTCCTTCTCCACATTTTACCCCTTTGATATCTACCACCATATTCTATTCCACCTTTATGCTATGTCCATGGTTCATGCTCATGTATTGCATGAAGAATAAAAAGTTGATGCACATTGAAAAAGTACGATCCAATTGCCTGACTTGGACACCATGGTGCTTGACATTTGTGTTAATGTGGTGAAGACGGAGCCATGCCTTGCTAATATGATAAAATGAATGGGGGTAAACATTCTTTTAGGATCATATACTTTGAAAGATTGATGGTTATGTTGCTTGTGCTTATAAATATCACTATGTTGATTTTTGTTAATTCATCGTTTCTCAATGAGCATACATGCAAAAGATTACATATTGGGTAGCATGTCACATCAAAAATTCTGTTTTTATCATTTACCTACTCGAGGACGAGCAGGAATTAAGCTTGGGGATGTTGATACGTCTCCAACGTATCTATAATTTTTTATTGTTCCATGCTATTATATTATCATTCTAGGATACTTTTTGAGTAATAATTTACCAATTTATATTATTTTTTCGCACTAATCTATTGACAGTGCCCAGTGCCAGTTGATGTTTTCTACGTGTTTTTGTCTTTTCAAGTTTACAGTACCAAACGAAGTCCAATTGCCCCAAAACTTTTTTGTGATTTTTTCTAGACCAAAAGAAGACCTTGAAGCTTCGGGAGAAGACCGAAGGCCGCACGAGGAGGCACAAGCCAACAGGGCGCGCCCAGGGGGGTGGGCGTGCCCTGATGGCTTGTCCCTCCCTGGTGGCCCTCCTACCCCCGTTCTCTGGCCTATAAATTCACATATATTCCAAAAACCCTAGAGGGCATCCCGGAACACTTTTTCCGCTGCCACAAGTCTCTGTTCCGCCGCGATCCCATCTCGAGCTCCGTTCTGGCACCCTACCGGAGGGGGGATCAATCATGGAGGGCCTCTTCATCAACCTTATTGCCCTCATGATGATGTGTGAGTAGTTCACCACAGACCTACAGGTCCGTAATTAGTACCTATCTCTCTCTCTCTCTTGATCTTCAATACAATGATCATCGCATCTTCGCTTTGATCTATCCGATGTAATTCTTTTGTATGGTGTGTTTGTTGGGATCCGATGAATTGTGGGTTTATGTTTCAGATTATTCATGAAAAGTATTTGAGTCACCTCTGAATATTATGATTCTTATTTGCATGATCATTATAGCTTCGTAAATCTCTCCGATCTATTGAAATAGTTTGGTCAACTAGATTGATTTTTCTTCAGTGAGAGGGGTGCGTTGTAGTGGGTTCAATCTAGCGGTGCTCTATATCCAAGTGACAGAAAGGGACAAGACACATCTTTGTATTATTGCCACTAAGGATAAAACGATGGGGTTAGTTCATATTAATTGAATTCTCTTTGTCGACATCATGTCAATGTTCTCCAAGCATTACTCTGTTTTACTTAATACTCTAGATGCATGCTAGATAGCGGTCGATGGGTGGAGCAATAGTAATAGGTGCAGGCAGGAGTCGGCCTATTTGCTTATGGATGTGATGCCTATATATACATGATCATTGCCGTGAATATCACATAACTATGCGCTTTTCTATCAATTGTCCAACAATAATTTGTTTACCCACCATATGTTGCCTACATGAGAGATGCCGTTAGGGAAAACTATGGCCCACGGGTCTATTCACTTGTATATTTACAAACGCTTTCATTACCTTGCTGCCATTATTTACCTTTTATTTTATTTTGCAATTTACAATTATCTACACACTTCACTTGCTTGCAAATAACGAGATCAAGGGGATTGACAACCCTCTTGCCACGTTGGGTGCAAGTGTTTGCTCTTTTGTGTGCAGCCGCTGAAGACGGTTGTGGATTGATATTCCTATTGGCTCGATAAACCTTGGTTCTTAACTGAGGGAAATACTTATCCGTATTGTGATGCAATTACCCGTTCCTCTTCATGGAAAACCCACCGCAGATCAAAAGTATCAACCCTCTTCTTCTTCCTCTTCTTCCTCTTCCGGTATCGCCTTGGCCTTCAAAGCGATGTTGGGCTTCTTTGATTGTTGAACACGAGCTAGTGCATTGTCGACGTTCTTGTTAAAGATGTTCATTGCCACGAACTCATCCAACACTTCACTTGAGGGCAAGGTGTGGAAGTTCGGCCTTTGACAGATCACAGAGGGCATGCCTTTGTTGAATGGCATGATGGCCTTGAGGAACTTGCGCTTGACCCAACTGTCATCCGTGTCCTTGCTCCCATGATCTCGGAGTGAGACGGCAAGAGCAGTCAATCTCTGGTAAAGCTCACGGGGGTCTTCATCTTCATTCATCACAAACTCATCGGCTTCATCAAGCACCACCCCAAAGTTTGAGCGTTGAATGCTCGAGCTTCCTTTGTACAAAGAGTTGATGTGCGCCCAAGCATCTTTGGCAATAGTGAAGGGGCGAAAGTGAGGAAGCTCTTCGAGTGGTATGGCATCTTGAAGAATGAACAATGCGGATGCATTAAGTTGGTAGTCTACTTCTTCTCTTGGGGTCATGTTGCTTGGATCATGAGGGTAGAAGCCTTGCTTGATTACCCTCCAAAGTTGCGTTGAGCTATGATTCAAATGAGATTTGATACAAAAAACCCAATTAGGAAAATTAGACAAATTAAGTTTGGGTGGGTGCCCATGAGAGTTTATATGAGGTGAAGGGACTGGTCCACCATAGGTTTTGGGAGGAGGAACCGCGGCATGGGTGCCCCCCTCCCCATTCTTTCCTTGAGGTGACTTAGGATTCAAAGAACTAGCCAACTCCTTTGTGAGTTGGCATCTGTTTCCGAGGAGAATGGATTTACCATTTCCGAAGAAGCGGTAGGAGGTTTGAAGCTCTCAAGGAATATTTTTAACGCGTTATTGACCTCGTCCACCACGGATGATTTGAGGGAGGCCATGGCCTCATTCAAATCACCGAGGGTAACTACCGTCTCGGATGCGGCCACGGAGTTCTCTCCCTCATTAATCCCATCGTCGGCCATACTCTTTAGGTGGTTAAGCCCTTAAAAGACACGTAGCTTTGATACCAATTGAAAGGATCGATATGGTCGACTAGAGGGGGGGTGAATAGGTGACTAACAATTTTTAGGTTCTTTTTAACAAATTAGGCTCAACAATAAGATAGGTTGTATAGATATGCAACTATGTGGACAACCTATATGATGAGCTCAATAACAACAACAATAGCAAGCACAAGATACAAACACAACAAAGCTTGCAGAAAGTAAAGGTAAGAAGTAACCACAAGTTGAGTCGATGGAGATGAGGATGTGTTACCGAAGTTCCCTCCTTTTAAGGGGAGGTGCGTCCCCATTAGAGCGGTGTGGAGGTACAATGCTCCCCAAGAAGCCACTAGGGCCACCGTATTCTCCTCACGCCCTCGCACAATGCAAGATGTCGTGATTCCACTAGTGGTGCCCTTGAAGGCGGCGACCGAACCTTTACATACAAGGTTAGTACAATCTCCACAACTTAATTGGAGCTCGCAACACCACCATGGAGCTTCACCACAATGGAATGTGGCTCCGAGGTGACCACTTCCGTCTAGGGTTCTCAAACACCCAAGACTAACAAGATCCGTAAGGGATTAGTGGGGGAATCAAATTTCTCTTGGTGGAAGTGTAGATCAAGGCCCTCTCAAGCAAACCCTAGAGAATCAACAAATTTTGATGGCTAGGGAGAGAGATCGGACGAAAATAAGCTTCAGGAGCAACAATGGAGCTTGAGGAAAAGAGGTGAGGTCTTCTTGGGGAAGAAGACCCCCTTTTATAGTCCAAGCACTCATCCAACCGTTATCTGCGTGCAGATCCATACAAGTGATGCCACCGCTCATGCGAGCGGTACTACTGCTTACAGGCAATGCAGGGCTGCAATCGGTAGTACCGCGGACAAGGGCGGCAGTACCCCTTATAAGCAGTACAACCGCTCCAACTGTCGCTTTACTACCGCTCGGAGGAGGCAGGGCTACGAAGCGTGGTAGGGCGACCGGTAGTACCGCACAGGGCGGTACTACCGTTGCAGCAGAAGCGGTACTACCGCTCACTAGGGAGTGGTACTACCGCTTGAGGCGGAGGACCAGAATTCTACTGTCGCCCCCACTACCGTGCGTGCGAAAAAGTCTGTGCACACCCAGCGGAATAGTCCACGGCACTGAAGAGCTGTAGTACCGCCAAAGCGGTACTACCGCTCCCATGCGCGGTACTGCCGCTCCAGCGGTCCTATCGTTGCGGGCAGCGGTACTACTGCCTAGGAGGCGCCACAAGCCTTAGGCAAATAACAATGAGGATCTCCATGTTGTCGGGAGAAAAGGTGGATTTCCTACGACTCAAATACCACCGAAGAAGAATCGTGAGAACAAATCCGTCTTCACACCATATCACGGAGGGGAAATAAACTGTCTCGTGCCCATCTGATGAAATCTCTGAAATACTCAGGGCACACGGTTAGTCCACAAAGCACCTTGTCATTAATCACCAAAACTACTGAGGAAGAAATATGCCCTAACAACAGCGAGGCTGGCTCCTTCTTGACGCGAAGTCTGGTTTGGACCCCACGGTTGCATCGGGGGGAGGAGACTCATGCTTCATGTAGTGGCAATGTGGCGACGACGGCTCCTCCTTGATGCAGTTGACATGCCACGAGGGAAGCGTCGAGCCACAGTCGCGGAGCGACCTCTCAAGGAGGAGCTCCAATTGTGCCTAGTACCCCTCATTCGTCGCGGTGGCCTCCGCGAGGAGGGGCGGCTACTCCTCGTTGTCACCGCACGAGAGCACGATCTCCTCCTTGTTTGGCGGGATGATGGAGGATGAAGGCTTCGGAGAATGTGGCCGGCGGCGCCACAATCCGGAGGTAGAGCCAGATCCACCCGCGAGTGTCGAAAACCAGCCGCTCTAGCCGAACTTGCACATATTATCGGAGTGGAGAGGAATGGTGACGGTGATGAACGAAAAGGAGAGGAATGAGAAAGCAGGTGTGAAGAGGAGATGAGATGTGTTTTGGCCGTGCGGAACAACACCGCTTCAATGTGGCTCGGCGCCCGGAGTAGGCTTTTCGGTCGCTGCGTCCGCGTTGAAGCGGCACCGCACTCCCGTCCGGTCACGTCACCGACATCAAGGTTGTCGAGTCGCGACAGAGAACATGAATGTGCGACGACGATTCTAGAGCAGGATGCGCGGCAATGACTTTGGGTGGGGCCGAGCAAACGGACGAGTACATGGCACAAGTCCAAACGCCCGGCTAGGTTTGATGACTGTTTACAAGAATTCAGACGCACAAACACGTCCATAAACGCTTTCAACACCACGTTAGATGACAAAATTGAACCGGACATTTGTAGAAGCTTTGCGGCACCTAAGCTTAGGTAACGGCAAGGGAATCTAGGTTGAGCTTCGCCGCCCGAGTCACTCCGGAGGAGCGACCCAGGGGCAGTCGGGCGTTCTGGGAACCATAAAGTTGTGGTCGTAACACGTGACCCCCCGGCTTTGGTACAGTAGGAAATGCGAAGAATCATCCAAGAGATCTATTACCTTGCTGAGTGGGAATCTTCAACATTTTATTCAGGTATAGAAAGGGCTGTAATCAAACCAGAAAATAGCAGGGCTTGAATGAAGCAAACTGTATCAACAACCATCACCACTCAAGGATATGAGATCCAAGCAATGGCCAATACAGCCTTATCACAAAACTCTGAAAACAAATGACTCAATGTGACACAAAGAAACAATTTGCTAAAGACCTCCTTTCATCTCCTAGATTTGTGTAGCCACCACAGCAATCTTGTATGTATGCAACCAGGGAACACCTCCATCTCCACGTTGGTCGTAATTACAGTATAGCATATTTACACAAGATGTCTTCTCCGAGGACCAGGCGGCTAGTGAGTTTCTGCAGAAGGGTTCGTCAGGAGATCCAGCGCACGCTTCAGGTGCTCCACGGCAATCGACACGTCATCAAACGCAAGAGCGCCAACGGCAAATCTTGCTGCCTTGTGAGCCTCAGCGATCTTCTCGACTGCCGGCTGGTAATTGCTGTCATAAGCGTATTGGCTAGCTGGTGGCGCAGCGGGAGGGGTAACCTGGTGTGTAACATCAGCACTCGGATGGTACTGCGTTGGTGCAGGATGATTTGACGCTGAAGGAGAGTATGATGGAGCAGTTGGCGCGCCACCATCACTAGCAGGATGGAATGAAGGTTGATGGGTTGTGACAGAAGGTAGTGTGCTGTCCTGGAAGCTTGGATAAGACTGGAAATTAGGGTAGTTGTATGGAGCAGGTGGGGTTTCTGTAGCGTAGTAGTTCTGAGAGGTGTGCTGGGGTTCAATTGTGTAGGGTGGCTGGTGGTATGTCTGAGGATAAGCTGAAACATCTGGCTTATCATTGCTCTGAGGATTGTAACCATCGTCCGAAGGGTGGTCTGCTCTTGTGTACGGGGGTGGTGAATAATTGGATGGTGGTTTATGCACCTCACTGGTAGGGTAGTCTGTGCTTGTGTACGAGGGGGTTGAATAATTGGGGTGTGGGGTGTGGACATCCGGAGGAGGGTAATCTGTTCCTTGGTATGAGGGAGAGGAATAAGATGAATGTGGTGGGGGTGAGAACTGGGACTGTGGAGATGAGAACTCGGACGGTGGAGGTGGTGGTGAAAAGTGTGCCTGGGCAGAGACATGATCATTGAACTTCTCTGCACCTTGTCGAGAAGATGCATTTCCTGGCTGGACAGCAGAAAAGCTATCTCTCCTGCTAAAATCCTGTATATAGGAAGATAATAAAATTAAGAAAACTAAAGTTTCTTCAACAATCCCTCAAAAAAATAAAGCTTCTCCAACAAAGACAAAAAAATAAATAAAGACTAGCCAAATGACCTTGTCTATAGGATGAGATGATGCTTCATTTCCATTCTGCCTGCTACCAAAAGACTGGCTTCGCCCCATATCCTGATTAATAGACCCAAAAAAAGTGACTGTTAATCAGTGAATGCCAAATCTGCACAACAGTACTGTTGCACGTCTGCTATTATTCTTCCATGCCGTGAGGCATGCACCTTAATTCAACAAAAAGATGCAGCATGAAGAAAAGGTACAAGTAACCTTTTGCGCCTTTTACAATGCGTTGAATTTTACTGAGCCATCACAACTTGATGAGCAATCACATTTTAGTAAGCCATCACAATTTGATGAGCAATCACATCTTGTTTGAAAGATGGTCAAGCATATAGGCAACAATATTGAAGTCCATTGTAGATCACCGCAAATCATCAAACATGCAAGGTTTTAGTAACAAGATGAAGAAACAAACTATTGAATGTTCATTTTTTTACTTTGCATAAGGTTGCCATTTTATCTCCCCATAGTAACAATCTTAGCAAGATGAAAATTGATTGTAACTTCGGAAGTGGAAAACACAGGTAGCACCTGGCCTTGTTGGTAAGGTTCAGGAGAGTTGCCAATGGGGAAATGGTACAAGAAAACAGAGACTGGTCATAACAAGGCTTGGGGCATGTCTGGTTTACAGCCACAGTTTGCCACGCCTAGCAATAGTCAAACAAAATATTGTGTATCCTCCAGAATAGAACACCAGAATGGTCTGTTTGTTGAATGGATAATTATCATTTACAAATGATAACTGTGTGTGCTTGAGTTCTAAGAGTTCTCAAAACTGAACACTGGGAGTGGTATTTATTGAATACAAAGTTTACAAACTGGACTTAAGTGATAAAAACAAGGACGCAGTGTCATACAGGCTACCGATAGTCCGATACACAAAAAAACTGACCCTCAAACAGACAACCATGTAAGCAAACTAAAGCATTGTTCAGATCTGTCGCTGATGTTGTTTTAAGTGGTTTATCACAGATCAAAATTGCTAAGTCGCCAATTCTCATGCATATGGGGGTGACTACTGTGCCACGTAAGTGTGGTGCTGCCAAATGCTGTGAGAATAACCAACTGGTGTAATTTCGACCCACCATGAATGCATTAGGCTACACTACCTCACGTTTGTATTTAAGCAACAGTTATGTTTTTCACATACTTCAACCTGCCTCGTGAGTTGTTGTACCTCTGGTGCAATTTACCCTTCTCAAAATAATAATGCTGACCAATAGATTATGGATTCCACGGTGTGTGAACAACCAAAGGCATCATAGAAAAGCCAAATTTACTGACAAATACTAGTATGAGTCATTAATGAAAGGATTGCCAGAGTTAAGGAAGTTACATGATCATTCGTAGTGGTGCTGGCAGGTGCTTCATCTTTGTCCCCACCAGGAGGACCAGCTTCAGGCTTCCGTCCTTCTTTGAGAGCTTTTCTAATTTCAGCAGCTTTCCAGATGGCATATTTCTGCTTCTGCTCCAGCTGTTAAAGGACAGTTAAAGCATAAATACATGCATATATTTTGAAATTTTGACATGACATAGTAAAATGTTAGACAACGGCATACTAGGCTTAAATTAAGATTTATTTACAAATGTAGACATCGCCATATTACACTTACATCAGGTTGAAGCTCACCAAACTGACTGAGAATCTCAAAAAAGATGCTGGCGGCATAGAAGGTTTTTGCAGTGTTTCTGCAAAATGTGAAGTGCGTTAGTGAGACTACAAATAGCTAATCTTGATATGACTGCAGTAGAAAAAGAATAGTTCAGTATAATACATGTCAGCTCGTCCAGCACGATCCTGTTTGTCTGCTTTAGCAAAGACACTTGATGCAAACCCCTCCAAATGAAGATGGTCATCAGGCCCCAGTGTCAAAGATTTCTTATCCTGGAGGATGCTGAACTTAATTAGGACAGTAATCTGAGAGAAAGAAACTTACTAATCTATACTGCGGCAGATCAAGGGTATGATATAAAGGATTATTACTTCAACACATGCAAGTGATCGGGTGGCAACCCTTAAAATCACAAGCCCAAAATGAATCCAATCACAGAGCACTACCGCCCCATCTGAAACCCAGTGGGTGGCATCAAAGTGGCCACCACGACCATGGAGAACACAGTACAAAAACTTACACTAATACTGATCCATTGGAATTCGATGCCAATGGAAGATCGGCACATATTGCTGAGTGGTTACATACTTACATTACTTGATTATCATACGAGAAAATCGATGTAAATTCAGGTGGAGCCAATTCCTAGGATTCCAATGGAAACATGGGAATTCATAAAGTAATCGTTCCAGTGCACTAATATGCTAACAGCAAAATGATTTAAACACCCTTATTATTCTTACAGGTAGTCACATAGCTGGTTGCTAATCAAAACAAAATACGTCGTTGTTCTCGTTCCCAAACCCTCAATGCCACGAACGCAACAGATCCACTTAGCTCCCCCACTACCACTAAGGAAACAAGCGAAAGTAAAAAGGGGGCAGATGTGTGCGATACCTTCTCGAGCTGGTTGATGAGGGAGACGAGGATGGAGTTGGTCATCTTGGTGCGCTCCTTCTGCGGGATCACCAGCCCCTTCTCCATCGAGTACAACCGACCTGTTTCAAACCAAAACGAAACCAAATCCGAATCTCAGACCGAACCCTAGCAATCAGCGGCGATTCACGACGATCGCCGCAAGGCAGGTAGATAGACGGCGGGGCGTCGTCTCTCACAGTAGTAGGCGACGAGGGGCTCGTGCTTCTGCAGCTCGTCGGCGCGCTGCAGGTAGGGCAGCAGCCCCTTGGCAGGCTCCGTGCCGCTCCCCATCGCTCGCTACGGGAGAGGGCGGCGGAGGGTATCGCCGGAGGAGGAGGCGGGGGTGGGGATTGGGGTTTGGGTTCGGGGAGGCGGCGATGTGGTTGGGTTTAGTTCGATTTGGGTAGGTTTTCTGCTCTGGGAGTCGTTGCGCGGATGCCGCGGGCTTCGTCGGGAAGGAACGCAGAGGTGGGGAGGGAGGGAAGGAGAAGCTTCTTTCCGATCGAGGGGGTGGGGGTGGTTTTTTACGCGAAGGTTCCTGGCGTTGCTGCGCATTTGCACCCCGCTCCTTCCGTGGTCTCACTCGCCGTCGCCGACCAGACGATCACGTGATGAACGGTCCGGGAAAATATACCGTTAACATAGGGCCGCCCTCGTTTGTTTTTATCATGCACTTCTTGTTTTGTTAGGCAGATCCATAAATGCAAGGCCAACTCCAGCGGCGCAACTATTTGGTACGATCGCGTCTGTTTAGATCTATGCGGACAGAAAACAAGGTTCAATGCCCCCCCCCTCCCTTCTCCCTCGCGTCGCCCTGCTCGGGCGACCCGAGGGGCGAAACCCTAGCCGGGCCGCCTCCCTCCCCTCATCGCCGCCTGAGGCAGCCGCCGGTCAAGCCCGGAGCGCTGCTGATGAAGGTGGCGGCGGGTCCCTAGCTGCCTCACCTCGCTCGCAGGGGGCCTCGGGCTGCGGGGAGGCGGCCCCGACTGGTGTGGCGCCTCCGGCCTTCGGCAGTTGGTGGCGCGGGCGCGGGCCGGCGATTCTCGGCCGTGTGGACGGCGAGACCATCGGAGGATGCAGGCCAGGGCGCTACGGCGGCAGCGGCTTCGGCAGCGTCAGATCTGGCCATCTCCACTGCTACCCCTCTCCAGCGAGCTCATCCCCCCAAATCCGGCCTCCTTCGACATGGGGCTCCGGTTTTCGTCGGGCGGGAGTGGGTGCAGGGATGCATGACCGGGGGAAACCCTGCCAGCCTTGCCGGCTGCGACGGCGGCGACGCCCGCGGGCGCCACTCACCTTCCCGGAGGCGCCGGTCACGTCTTGTTCCCCATCCCCTTCCCCTTTGTCTCCCGGGTTAACACCTCAACTCCGTTGGATGGCGGCGACGCCTCTGGCGCCGTAACCTTCTCGAAGGCGCTGTTTTGGGAACAAGGATGGGATGTGGGCTTCGCTGCGGTGTCGGCGGAGTGTGTACATTCTGGCTGCTTACCTTCTTTATTGCCAGAGCTCTGGTCTTCAGCGTTGCTTTGCTCTAGGCGAGTCGGCGGCGGCAAGTGGGGGTCGCCTGGTTCCGATCCTGTGGCTTTCTTGGTTGTCAGCCATCCAGGTTTAAGGGTGAACATGTCTATCATTCAACGGCGCGGCGCCCTCGAGCCGGACGAGGAGGCAGGGGCCTTCTTTGATGATGGATCTGGTTTGGTTGCGTCTCCTCCAAGTCCTGGTGTTTTGGCAACGGCGTGCCTTGCATTGTTGTTGGTTCCCTCTCCTAAGCCGGATGTTGCCTTCTCCTCGGCTCTGTGCGTGCAAGAGGTCGCTGGCATCCCCAAGCTTGTGCTTAATGTCTTATTTCTAGCTTGTTGTATGCGAACATTGTGAGCTTCTCCCCGACGCCTGTGTATCTTTTGCTGTTTTTTTCTTTAGTTGGGGTGTGGTTGTAATCTTGGTTTGTAATCCTGGCCGCTTGATGGCTTTGTTAATTCAAAGCCGGGCTCTTTCTCGAGCCTTCGTTCAAAAAAAAAGCAAGGTTCAATGCGTTGATGTAAACGAACCAATGTTCGTTTTTTTTGTCTACCATGACCCATGTCCAGCCCAAATTTGAGTCGGTTTTATATCAGCGCGGACATGAGCGGCGCCTATACTTTCTTCGTGGTTGTCTTATTGTGATGCCTGTAGTGTAAATGTAAGTAAAGGCTTATCATTTATGTGCCTTCTGCAGGCATCATGAAAGTGGTATTTGGAAGCTGATGTCTGTAGAGCCATCTGCATTGTCATAGCTTTTATTTTAGCTGAGTTTTCCTTTACTTAAAACAATACTTTACTATACTTACGTAGCATCAAAATTCCAGACGTGGAGAGCTGACTATTTGGAATTGTCTGGTGTATATTTTACATGTGTTTAAGAAAATTCGGTTTGTACTTTTGCTGTTTTTTTTTACTTCTGATCGATATAAGTTTGTCATTCCTTTTTTTCAGTACTAATGCAAGAGGATTGATGTCAAATGTAAGTGTGTACGAAGTACCTTAGGACTTCATATATGTCAGCCGAGTTGAGGTAATCTTATCATATAAATTGTTCTTTTCCAGAGGTTCTAAAAATTGATTTTATTCTGAGATCATTGATGCTAGGTTTCTTCTCCTGCTAGGTTTCTAAAATTGAGAGCTTTTTGCCCTATCTCTGTTCTTCTCTTCCGCCACCGCTCCATCCGTCAGACGCCGACCGCTGCTCTGCCCCACCATGGTGTCGTGGAATGACGGCGAGACCAGTGAGGATTCGACCGTGAACATCTGCTCCTCCTGCGACGGCATCATCAAGGTCAGTTGCTTATAGCCGGAGCTAGGGTTAGGTTTAGGGTTTGTGAATTGGGGATTTTGTGAAAGTGCTCGATCTGAAGCTCGGTTTGCTTCCGTTGGCTCCCGCAGCTTCCTGCTACCATGCATGATCCAAATTTCAACGGGATTGACGCAGATCTGAATGTGTTGTGAACACGGCAAGCCGGCAGAGCGCTTCGTTGCATTTGAAGGGATGCACACGGGCAGGAGGTTTCTTAGGTGTGCTGAGAAGGTATGCATCTAAACCTGTGTAGTGCAAGTTGTTCCTGGGCTTTGTTTACCTCTTTCTTTGCATTTCTTTAATCTGGGTCAGTGCTTAGTGCTTTGTTTATCATGTTGTTTAGCTGTGCTAAGTGTTTGGTAGTACAGAATGGTACTCATTGTTAAATGCCCTGTTTAGTGATGCCATTATTTAATGGGTTGTTTACTTGGTCATTGTTTAATGGAGTACTGTTGTTTAAAGCTATGTTAACTTAACCTTTTTGCTTGCTGTGGACATTGGTCATTGTTTACTTAATTTTGTCAATGGTGATTGTTTAATAATAATGTTGGTCATTGCTTACTATTTCTGTCATTGACCTCTTTTATTAGTTTGTGGATCCCACTCACTTAGCTTATTCCTTTGTTTTTTGTTTGTTTAATAGGAAGGCATAAATTGTGGAGTAGTTCAGTGGATTGACTTTGAATGGCCAGACTCAATGGAGAAGGCATTGGCCAAATTATGGGATATGTATGAGGAGAGTAAGGTAGCTAGGACCACTGACAATCTTGAGAGTTCCTTTTTAATTCACAGCCTGACAGAAGAGAAGAAGAAACTACAGGAGAACTATGAAAATTTGTATGGTGATGTCAATGCTCTCTTATATCAACAACAGAGGGTTGTGGACAGTGTGGATGAGAACGAATTGAAGGCAGAGCTGTCAAAGAAAGGGAAGGACAATACCAATCTGCAGCAGAAGTATGATGTTCTTAAGAACCTGACAGCTGCTCAAGCCAATGTGATTAGGAACTTGAACAACAATCATTTGAAAGAGAAGGAAAGGCTGACAGAAGAGAGGCATAAACTACAGTATCACATTTCTGAGCTTCAGAAGTCTGAGGAAAAGATGAAGTTGAAGATTCAGGGGGTGAAGGCCATGTTAGATGAGTAGGATCCTTCTAGTATGATAATCATCTATCATTGTGTAGATGATGATCATCTATCCAGTAATTTAGTATGAATTTGTGAACCAAGTACCTTAATTGTGTATTTTGTGAACTCTGGTGTTAGATCATGCAGCTGTTGTAATGTAGATGATAATCATCTACCAAGTACCTTAGTTTAAATTTGTGAACCAAGTACTTTATGAATGATGAATGTGAGTCCAATTTGTTGTTTTATGGTGAATGAGATTAGGGTCACAATTTGCTGTTTTATGAATGATCAATGATGGTCTTGCTCACGTTTACCCTCATTTCATCGATGTTTGGACAAAATGACCCTAGGGTGACAATTAACCTCATTTCATCGATGTTTCGACAAAATGACCCTAGGGTGACAATTACCCTCATTTCATCGATGTTTCGACAAAATGACCCTAGGGTCACATTTACCCTCATTTCATCGATGTTTGGACAAAATGACCCTAGGGTGACAATTACCCTCATTTCATCGATGTTTCGACAAAATGACCCTAGGGTCACATTTACCCTCATTTCATCGATGTTTCGACAAAATGACCCTAGGGTGACAATTACCCTCATTTCATCGATGTTTCGACAAAATGACCCTAGGGTGACAATTACCCTGATTTCATCGATGTTTCGACAAAATGACCCTAGGGTCACATTTACCCTCATTTCATCGATGTTTCGACAAAATGACCCTAGGGTGACAATTACCCTCATTTCATCGATGTTTCGATAAAATGACCCTAGGGTCACATTTACCCTCATTTCATCGATGTTTCGACAAAATGACCCTAGGGTGACAATTACCCTCTTTCATCGATGTTTTGACAAAATGACCCTAGGGTCACATTTACCCTCATTTCATCGATGTTTCGACAAAATGACCCTAGGGTGAAAATTACCCTCATTTCATCGATGTTTCGACAAAATGACCCTAGGGTCACATTTACCCTCATTTCATCGATGCTTCGACAAAATGACCCTAGGGTGAAAATTACCCTCATTTTCGATGTTTCGACAAAATGACCCTAGGGTGACAATTACCCTCATTTCATCGATGTTTCGACAAAATGACCCTAGGGTGACAATTACCCTCATTTCATTGATGTTTCGACAAAATGACCCTAGGGTCACATTTACCCTCATTTCATCGATGTTTGGACAAAATGACCCTAGGGTGACAATTACCCTCATTTCATCGATGTTTCGACAAAATGACCCTAGGGTCACATTTACCCTCATTTCATCGATGTTTCGACAAAATGACCCTAGGGTCACATTTACCCTCATTTCATCGATGTTTCAATTAAATGAGAGCAAGACCATCAACAATATGAACAATTATGAGAGCAAGACCATCATATGGATCATCATAACAGTGCATTGTATATGATCAGGGATCATCATAAGAGTGCCAAATTAACTTAGCAGTGATTACAGTACCATAACATCAATACCATAACATGGGTTTCTTGCTAATAACATCAAACCACTAGAGTTGTTGCCAAAATAGATCACATCATCAACAAGTTTTGACAGAGGATAGCCACATTAGTTCCATGAGGCATAAAAGTAATCCTTGAGCGTTGATGGTGTCTTTCTATGCCTTGGTGGCAAGAAGAGTGCTGCTAGAACTGTTGTAGCTCTCCTGGTAGATGCTGCTGATGTGTTGCTTGCCCTGCTTGCTGGAGCTCTTGAGGTGCCTGTTGCAACTGTTGAAGCTCTCCTGGTTGCTGCAGCTGATGTGTTGCTTGCCCTGCTTGCTAGAGCTCTTGAGGTGCCTGCTGCGGCTGTTGAAGCTCTCCTGGTTGCTGCAGCTGATGTGCTGCTTGCCCTGCTTCCTTGTGTAGTTGCCCTCCTGGTTGGTACAACAACAGATGAAGCTGCAGCAGTAGATGTGGTACCCTCCTCTGTTCTGTTTGACTGGAATTAAGCAAGCTAGCAAGTTAATACATTCAAGTGTTACAAAACATATAGAATGGCAACAAGTATGACATGAATTACTAACCTGATGCTTATTCTTTCTCATTGCCAGGCCTGGCTTAAGGGTCTTTTGGCAAGATGTATATCTGTGACCCACAAGATTACAATTGATGCATGTAATTGAGGCCATCCTAGATGTATCTTTAGGTCCTGCTGGCTCAAACTTGCTCATTCTGCTCTTTGTCTGCTGCTTCCCTGGTTTATCCCACTTGGCAATCTGTGCCTTAGTCCTATTTCCATTAAACCTGACCATCAACTTGGTCCTGATTCCACCTACCATGGTCTTTATTGGTTTACCCCTCACATCTAATATCATCTTGTTAAACACCTCACTAATATTATTGACAACTAAGTCAGTTTTGCAATTCAAGCCCATGGCAAATCTAGCCCAAGCATTTCTAGGAATTTTATTTAACCAAGCCCAAGCATCCTTACACTCAAGTTTAAGAGCATCCATTGCAGCAATATGGTCATGTTCAGTATAGGAGTAACTTGCCTTATCCATGTACTTCTTTAATTCTGCCCCCCTAAAACCAGCTGTTTGGAAATTTTGATAGATGTGTCTAAGGCAGAATCTTCGGTTGCAATTGGGGAAAACATGGTTCACAGCTTTGAGAAGACCCTATGAGTAATAAGCAATAAATATCAACTAGTAATTAGCAATGAATAACAACTACTAGTAAGCAGTAAATATGAGTAAGAACAAAGATAGTACCTTCTGCCTATCAGAGATTATGGTGTAATAACCAAATCTCCCTGCTTCTCCATCAATTGTTGTCTTTAATTCTGTGAGAAACCAGGTCCAACTATTTGTGTCTTCTTTGTCCACAACTCCAAAAGCAATGGGATAGATGTTATTATTCCCATCCCTTCCTGTGGCAGCAAGTATTTGTTGGCCAGTAGACAGCTTGATGAAGCATCCATCCACACCTGCCATGGCACAAAACACATGTTAAAAACAAAGAATGCACTACTAAGGCTGCAACACATGTAAAAAACAAAGCATAGTAATCACCTATGAATGGTCTGCATCCATTTAGAAATCCTTCCTTGCAAGCATTCAAACAAATGAACAAACCATGGAACCTTGGATTCTTGCTTGGATGCTCTTTTAGGAACTTAGTAGTGACAATGCACCTACTACTTGGATTTGTGTCTAACACGGCCTGCAAGTAATCCCTGATCCTTGTGTATTGCCCCCTCTGATCTCCTTGCACCATCTTAATAGCATTGTTCTTAGCCCTGTAGGCCATATGAGTGCTGATCTCAGCTCCATACTTGCTCTTAAGGTTTTGAATTATTGTACTTATGGATGTGTTCAAATCTGTTCTTATTGCTTCTAAAACCTGATGTGTAACCCACTTTGTAGTCACCTTGGTGCTCTCTGCCACAGCTGGACATGTGTGCACCAAATTGGTTTTCCTAATGCAGAAAGTCCTCTCTTTCCCCACCACTGAAGCTGCAATGAAGAAAGGGCAGTCTTCATGTGTGCACACAGCTATAATTCTGTCATTGCAGTTCCTGTGAAACTGATAATTTCTGTTCTGTGTTATGTGAAATGTGAGAAGTGCCCTTCTAAATTGGTACACATCATGAAAACAAAGCTTCTTAACAAACTGCAACTCTGGGTTCTCTCTATCCTCAGAATACCATATCCTTGGCCTGGTTTTTTTTGCCCTACTCTTATTGACAAGCACAAATGGTAGGGGTACAGCTCCATCATCTTCCTCCTCCCTCAAATCACCAGGATTATCATCCTCATCAGAAGATGGAACCCAAACATCCTCAAACTCTTGCTACAAACTAGCATGTAGGGATGAAAACGGAGCGGAAACGGACAGAACTGAGTGCTACCACATTTGTTTTCATATATTTTTGCAGAAGCAGAAACGAATACAGAAACCCCGGAAATGAATACGGAAACAGATACTACCGGAAATGGGCACGGAGCGAATACAAAGCGGACAAGGAAACAGAAGTGGGCGTTGACCGGAACTTAAAACCCCCTTGAATCATAGAGAAATACACACAAAAACAAACAAATTTAATGAATTGTTAACATGGCTACAAAATAATATCATTATGTTAGCAACTTAGCGTAGTATTATAGTAGTACTGGACAATTGCGTATAGGGTCAAGCTGAGTACATGTGTGGTAGTAGAAGTTGGGCCTCAAATGATTCATTCTACTCATTGTGTCATTGTGTGTTGTTTGGTGGTTGGACTACGAAGCAGCCATAAGTCTATAGTAAAAAACGGAAATTCCATATTCACGGAAACGGAAAGTTCCGTTTCCACGCCTGTTCCACCGGAAAACACCGTTCCGTTTTTGTTTCCGTTTCCGCATAAAAAATTCCATTTCCACTTCCGTTTTGCAAATTTTCGTTTCCGTTTTCATATTTCCTCTCCATTTCCATTTTTCCTCCGGAAAAACGGAAAGTTTCCACTCCATTTTCATCCCTACTAGCATGTGATCTTGTGGTTGGTCCCTTTCTTACCCTCAACTTTTTCCTCTTTGGCTCCTGTGGTACCACCTCCTCTTCAACATCCTCATCCTCACCATGCTCATCTTGCTCTGCATGTTCCTCTTGCACTTCCTCTTCTTCTAGCTCATAAGGTTCTTCAACACCAGTGTCACCTTCAAAGTGGAAAAGTGGGCCCTCTCTCCGCCTCCTCATCTCAACCATCCTATCCATGAAATCATCATCTTCCTCCAACTCAGAGTCATCTTCAGTTAGTAGCACAGGAAGTTTCCTCTTCACTGCTTGCACCCTCTCAACATTCTTCTGATACTTCTTAAACCTCTCAATTTTTGATCTCCTTTTATGCTCCATACTTCTTTCCAACTCCTCTTGCTCCATATCAACATCTACTGTATTGGCTTGCTCCATATGGATTGGCTCAGGCTCCCCAACTGCTGCAGCTCTTTTTGATACTTTGGATGGTGACTTGTACAACACACCAACATCATTGACCTCATATACAGTGCTCTCTCCAACATTGGCTATAGGAACTTGCTGATCACAAATATAACATGTGTTTAAATCTGCAGGGGTGGGCTCACTACCCCTAACTACTGTCAGGTTTACTATGTTTTGATCTTTATTGGCAATGTGGTCCAACATCTCATCAACCTTGTCATCATCACATATCTCCTCCAAACCAGCTATTCCCAACCCAGCATCCCTTACATAATACATATAATCATTACTTCCATATCCTGCTGTCTCCATGAGTGCTAACAGATTGTAAAAAATGATGTATGAAACACACATAGTTCTTTCCAAGTTATGCCTATCATGAAAGTGCAGTCTAACTTCCCAACTATTATCAGACAAACTGCTGAAAAAAACAATGCATATGAATTTGAATTAACAGTAGAAAAGAGCATAGCAATTTAAATTTTCACTAAAACAAAGCATATGAATTTGAATTAACAACAAAACAATGCATATGAATTTGAACTAACAGTAAAATAGAGCATAGCAATTTAAATTAACACTAAAACAGAGCATATGAATTTGAATTAACACTAAATCAGAGCATAGCTATGTAAATTAACACTAAACATTGCATATTAATTTGAATTAACAGTAAAACAGAGCATATCAATTTAAGTTAACACTAAAACATTGCATATGAATTTGAATTAACAATAAAACTAACACTAGTCTATCTAGCATATGAATTTGATGACAACACTAACCCTAACCCTAGAATCTAGAGAATTTGAGGGGGAGAATAAGAGAGGAGGAATCTTACTCCGAAAAGCCGGCCGCAGATGCCCGCTTGTGGCTCCCCGTCGAAGTAGCCTGCACCGCATGGGGAGAGAGCCGAAGGCACGATACTCCAGCGACGGCGACGCTGGTCTGCTCCGCGGGGCCTAGCTAGGGTTAGAGCTCCCGCAGAACTCCTCGGGTGGCTTTGGATCTCCGCCGCCAAGAAACCCTCCTGCGCCGTCGCAGCCTGCGCCATCCACTCCGTCGTCGGTGTCCGAGCTCGTTGTTGCCATGGACAGAGGAGAGCGCCGCCGGGAGAGGGGGAGAAATGTCGAGACGAGGTGGAATAGAGATCTCAGGGGCATGATCTGACCTAGCGGCAACGATTGATGGTGTTAGTGCCAGTCTGTTACGCCACGTCGCCAAAACAGGGCCCCACATGTCATAATCCTGCTTAAAATGCACAAACAGACCGTTCAGTGGTTTTTGCAAAAAAATTAGGCACCGATATTGTGTTTTCTGCAATGAATCTATAGAAGAGTGTTTCCTACAACCCTACGCGTCAATGTGGTGGTTTTCTGCAATTAACTCATGCATGTTGTGATATAATGGGGCTGAGAGAACGTAAGAGTAGCAATGAAGAAGATGTGATAAAAATATCCGCCAAGATTAGACCCCCTCTACGGTATCCACGCGAAGTAGACTACCTCCCTGTAGTATCCACGTGTTCCGAATTAGTAATCCGTCAGCACTTCATCGTCGAGAACAATATCTGACAAGATAAAACTAGAGCAAGAAGAGCCTAGTGGTGATCCGTCTAGTCCTCAACTAGATAGAGAAGAGAGAGGTGCAGTGGCTATGCGCGTGGGGGTGGGAATGCCTCCAAGAGGACTTGTGTGCTGACGTGGCTTGAGACTGCGTCGGTGTTTCCCCAAAGAGGAAGGGATGATGCAGCACAGCGACGGTACGTATTTCCCTCAGTTATGAAATCAAGGTATCGAACCAGTAGGAGGATCACGCAACACTATGTAAACAGTACCTGCACACAAAAAACAAATACTTGCAACCCGACGCGAAAGAGAGGTTGTTAATCTCTCCACGGTAAGAAGATAGATTAGATTGTAGATTGGATAAATAGATCTTGCAAGAACACAAAATAAAAGAGGCGGATAAAAAGTGCAGCAAGGTATTTTTGGGTTTTTGGAATAGTAGAATTGAAAACAAAAGCGGCGAAAAGATAGATCGGAAAGCAATATGTTGGAAAAATAGACCCGGGGGTCGTAGGTTTCACTAGTGGCTTCTCTCATGAGTATAGCACACGGTGGGTGAACAAATTACTGTTGGGCAATTGATAAAATATCAAATAATCATGACGATATCCAAGGCGATGATCATTATATAGGCATCACGTCCAAGATTAGTAGACCGAAACGATTCTGCATCTACTACTATTACTCCACACATCGACCGCTATCCAGCGTGCATCTAGTGTATTAAGTTCATGGAAAAATGGAGTAATGCAATAAGAACGGTGACATGATGTAGGCAAGATCTATTCATTTAGGAATAGACCCCATCTTGTTATCCGTAATAGCAACGATACATGCGTGCCTCGCTGCCCCTTCTGTCACTGGGAGAGGTGATGAGGACATCCCTACTAATGTTACACCCACATCCCCACCAGCTACACATATTGGACCAGTTACTAGAGCCCGCGCACGCCAACTAAATTATCAGGTACTTTCGTTTCTTGGAAATCCTTATAATGTTCATGAACATATGATGCTGCCTAAATTAGATACTTTTGTTTTACTTATGAATGAAGGACCTAGCATGTACAAGAAGGATGGCCATTGGAGCAGGATCAAGCATAGAGAAGAAGGTGCACGCGTGGGAAGGAACAATGGACTTTCCAGTGGTGATTTTCGCACTTTGAAGCCACCATATGGAGTGCTTGGAGGCTTGGACGAAATATACATCATGCCACTTCATAAATTACGTCCATAGGCTATTATAGGTGTTGCGTCACCTTATTTTTGGGCCAGGCCCATGTAATTTCGAAATATCATATTATAGGCTGTTTTTAGAGTCTGTATGTGTGGGGAAGCTGAGTTAGGGCTGGTTTCGGACCCCTCCTCCAAGGGGCCACGAAATCCCCCTCTATTCCCCCATATATACAGCCCTTAGGGCATCGTTTTTGAGTGGGGTTTTGTTTAGATTAAAAGTTCGCCATAGCTGCAACTTCGCGTTCTTCGTTTGTGTTCCATGACCAGACAAAGGCATCATAGAACCCCACTTTCATCAATAAAGCTTTCCTCTTATATTCGCAACATCCAGATTGCAATATTAGTTTCTTTCTCGTTCTTCGTTTGCGTGCAGGAAATAGACCCTCATGGTCAGGTTGATCGTGCTCCGGCGTGGTCAATAACCTCTCGGAGTTGGTTTAGCGATTGCTAAGGCGCAACGTCCTCACACGTTCGTAGTCGGATCGTCAAAGTCGACTCTACTATAAATGATAGCCACATCTCATCGAAAGACAGGGACAACTTCGCCTCTATCAAGTGGTATCAGATTTCCAGGTTGCTCGGTGAGATTTTACTAGTTTTTCATAGTTAGATCGCATCTGTTCTTCATACCTGTAGTCCACGAAAAAGCCACAAAAAAATTAGGGTTAGTTCATCATATCCGAACCAATCTGAGTCGTTGCATAATCTTTTCAGTGTTTTTGCTTTGTTGAATTTGCGGTTGCATCGTCATCTCGAGTTGCTGGTCTTAGGGTTTAGTCCTTTAGAGTTTCGAGTTCTGTTCACAAGTTGTCACGCCGCCACCGCACCATCATCACCACTGCCATATACCATCACCCACCGTCGTTGTCATCATTGCCATATATCACCACCCACCATCACCATATCCGCAGCCATATATCTCCACCACATATCCGCCACTAATCCGAGTCCATCACATATTAGGTTTGCTTTCGAGTTTCCTTTGTTTTCACTTTCGGGTTTCCTTACCTGAGTAGGTTTCGGGGAAAAAAAAGTCTGGCACAGTTTTCAGAGCACTTTTTAGGCCAAAATTTCGGCGGGTGAAAATATTTTTTCCCTATCCTATTTTTAGGCTTTTTGGAGCGTTTTGAGACACTCGCCATCATAGTGATTTTTGTCGCAATTTTTGGTCGTCGCAGCCCCGAATCGCTCGAGGAAAAAAAATAGTCAATTTTTTTCGTGCCTATCCTGTTTTTAGACCTTCAGAAGAGTTTTGAGACACTCGCCATTATAGTGATTTTCTGAGCACAAAAAAGACGGAAAAAAAAGTTCAGAGTGTGCTCTTCCCTTGATTACCTGTAGCGTCGTGATTTTGTTGGTATTCTAGGCTCGCGTCTCTAGCACGGTCTAGCCTAGGACCAGTACAGTACCGTCGTTGAGCGTTTATTCAACTTTGCATCTCTAAATTGATTATTGTTGACCCATTTTGCTACCATATATAAGCCATCCCAGCTACACATACATCTACGTCGTGTGTTGACACCACCTGGCAATCGCTCTATCCAAGCTTTGAGAGTTTTTGACTACAACGGTTGCCGATCACCGCCTGCTGCTGGGTAAGAACTGGTAAGAATTTGAGATTTGCTTGACGGATTTGTGACACACCACCACCACCACCACCACTCCCTAGTAGTCTGTAGGTTCATATTCTTGTGTGTTCCTAATGCTGCTAACCATGACAGGATCACAAGCCGACGAGATCAACTGGGACGACATGACGAACAAGGAGCACTATGATAAATTTCAGCAAATGATGGCTGACCAGGTACAAGACGTCGTGACCAGCCTTGGAGAGGCCATGGAGAAGCTAGGTGTTTTGGAGAAGTCATTCGACACCAAGCTGGACGCTAAGTTCAATGAGGTGCTTGCACGTCTACCACCACCAATTGTACCTGTCATACCTAGAAACAGAACAATGTTTTACATGCTTAAAATTTCCTGAGGATAGACGTGTTGCTGCTGCTGTTTGTGCTTTTACTAGGTTTCCTTGTGTTTGGTGGTCTGAACATTGTAGAATACATCATGATAATATCCCTACTACTTGGGCTGCTTTGAAAACTGCTATGCGTAATCGTTGGGTTCCACCATATTATCAACTTTAATTGCTTCAAAATTTGCAGCGTTTAAGACAAGGAAAAAATTCTGTAGAGGAATATTATCAGGAATTACAAACTGGCATGATTAGATGTGGTATTGTTGAGGAGAATGAAGCTATACTTGCACGTTTTATGGGTGGATTAAATAGAGATATTCAGACTATATTAGAGTATAAAGAGTATAATACTATCACTCGTTTATTCCATCTTGCTTGCAAAGCTGAACGTGAAGTGCAGGATCGACAGGCATTGGCAAGAACTAATTTTTCTGCAGGTCGCACTTCATCATGGACGCCACGTACCCCATCTACTTCTACACGTCCTGCTGCAGCACCGCCTACTTCAGCCACCAACTCCAACCGAGATACCAGGAAACAGGCCCCCGCCCCACCCTCCGCGAGGAGCACACCTTCCGGGCCTGCACAGAGCTCTTCTTCTTCCATTGCATCCACGGGGCAAACACATGAGGTTATATGTCGTCGTTGCAAGGGTGGAGGTCACTATGCGAGAGAATGCCCTTCCAAGCGTGTGATGATTGTTACTGAGGATGGTGGATATGACTCCGCTAGTGATTATGATGAGGAGACCCTGGCTCTTATTGCAAGTGAAGAACAAAGTGTAGAGGAGACTGAACAAGAGACACACTACATGGCTGCTGACTACGCTGACAGGTATGAAAGTTTAGTTGCTCAACGTGTTCTGAGTGTGCAGGTTACACAGGCTGAGCAAAATCAGAGGCACAACTTGTTCCATACAAAGGGAGTTGTGAAGGAGCGTTCTGTTCGCGTCATCATCGATGGAGGGAGTTGCAACAACTTGGCTAGCATGGAGATGGTGGAGAAGCTGTCTCTAACCACCAGACCACATCCTCATCCTTATTACATCCAATGGTTCAACAACAGTGGCAAGGTTAAGGTAACACGTACTGTTCGTGTGCACTTTAGCATTGCTACATATTCTGATTATGTTGATTGTGATGTGGTACCCATGCAAGCATGCTCTATTTTACTTGGTAGACCATGGCAATTTGATAAAAATTCTGTACACCATGGTAGGACGAATCAGTATACTCTTGTTCATAAAGATAAAAATATAACTTTGCTTCCTATGTCTCCCAAACATATTATGAAAGATGGCATTGCTAGAACTAGTAAAGCAAAACAGAAGCAAAGTGAGAGTGAAAATCAGATTGTGGCAAAGGAATTTGAGCAACATAATAAGCCTAATAAACAATCATCTAGTGTTGAATCTGAAATAAAACTGAAGAGTGGTTGTTTACTTGCCACTAAATCTGATATTACTGATTTGGATGTTACTACATCTGTTTGCTATGCTTTTGTATGCAAAGAGGTATTATTTTCATTCGAGGACATGCCTCCCTCTTTGCCTCCTGCTGTCGCTAACATTTTGCAGGAGTTCGCTGACGTCTTTCCACAAGACGTGCCACCGGGATTACCACCTATTCAAGGGATTGAGCATCAGATTGACTTAATTCCCGGTGCATCGCTGCCCAACCGTGCGCCATACCGTACCAATCCAGAGGAGACAAAGGAGATTATGCGTCAAGTACAGGAGCTGCTCGACAAAGGTTATATACGTGAATCCCTTAGTCCTTGTGTTGTTCCTATTATTCTAGTGCCTAAAAAGGATGGTACATCGCGTATGTGTGTTGATTGTAGAGGCATTAATAATATTACTATTCGTTATCGTCATCCTATTGCTAGGCTAGATGATATGCTTGATGAATTAAGTGGCTCTACAATTTTCTCCAAAGTTGATTTGCGTAGTGGATACCATCAAATTCGTATGAAACTGGGAGATGAATGGAAAACAACATTTGAAACTAAGTTTGGATTATATGAGTGGTTAGTTATGCCTTTTGGGTTAACTAATGCACCTAGCACTTTCATGAGATTAATGAACGAGGTTTTACGTGCTTTCATTGGACGATTTGTGGTAGTCTATTTTGATGATATACTGTTTTATAGTAGATCTTTGGAGGAACATTTACGTGCTGTTTTTATTGCTCTACGTGATGCACGTTTGTTTGGTAACCTTGGGAAGTGCACCTTTTGCACCGACCAAGTATCTTTTCTTGACTATGTTGTTACTCCACAGGGTATTGAAGTTGATAAAGCCAAGATTGAAGCTATTGAGAGTTGGCCGCAACCCAAAACGGTCACACAAGTGAGGAGTTTTCTTGGACTCGCTGGTTTCTATAGGCATTTTGTGAGGGATTTCAGCACCATTGTTGCACCTCTAAATGAGCTTACAAAGAAGGATGTGCCTTTTGTTTGGGGTACCGCACAGGAAGAAGCCTTCACAGTATTGAAAGATAAGTTAACACATGCTCCATTACTCCAACTTCCTAATTTTAATAAAACTTTTGAGCTTGAATGTGATGCTAGTGGGGTTGGATTAGGTGGTGTGTTATTACAAGATGGTAAACCTGTTGCATACTTTTCTGGAAAATTGAGTGGGCCTAGTCTGAATTATTCTACTTATGATAAGGAATTATATGCTCTTGTTCGGACTTTGGAAACATGGCAACATTATTTATGACCCAAAGAATTTGTTATACATTCTGATCATGAATCTTTGAAACATATTAAAAGTCAAGCAAAACTGAACCGTAGACATGCTAAATGGGTTGAATTCATTGAGACTTTCCCTTATGTCATTAAACACAAGGAGGGTAAAGAAAATGTTATTGTTGATGCATTGTCTCGTCGTTATACTATGCTTTCACAACTTGACTTTAAAATATTTGGTTTGGAGACCATCAAAGATCAATATGTGCATGATGCGGAATTTAAAGATGTGTTGGCGAATTGTAAAGAAGGGAGAACATGGAACAAGTTCATCATTAATGATGGATTTGTGTTCCGTGCTAACAAGCTATGCATTCCAGCTAGCTCCGTTCATCTTTTGTTGTTACAGGAGGCGCATGGAGGAGGATTAATGGGACACTTTGGCGTGAATAAGACGGATGATGTACTTGCTACACATTTCTTTTGGCCAAAGATGAGACAGGATGTTGAGCGTTTTGTTGCTCGCTGCACTACATGTCAAAAAGCTAAGTCACGACTCAGTCCTCATGGTTTATATATGCCTTTGCCTGTACCTAGTGTTCCTTGGGAGGATATATCTATGGACTTTGTTTTAGGTTTACCTCGAACAAAGAAGGGGAGGGATAGCATATTTGTTGTCGTGGATAGATTTTAAAAAATGGCACACTTTATACCATGTCATAAAAGTGATGATGCTGCTAATGTTGCTGATTTGTTCTATCGTGAAATTATTCGCTTGCATAGTGTGCCAAATACAATTGTTTCAGATCGTGATGCTAAATTTCTTAGCCACTTTTGGAGATGTTTATGGGCTAAGTTGGGGACTAAACTGCTTTTTAGTACTACATGTCACCCCCAAACTGATGGACAAACTGAAGTAGTGAATAGATCATTGTCTACTATGCTTAGGGCTGTTTTGAAGAATAACCTGAAAATGTGGGAAGAATGCTTGCCTCATATTGAATTTGCTTATAATCGTTCGCTGCATTCTACTACTAAGATGTGCCCTTTTGAAGTTGTGTATGGTTTCTTACCTCGTGCACCTATTGATTTGTTGCCTCTTCCATCTTCGGAGAAGGTTAATTTTGATGCTAAAGAACGTGCTGAATTGATATTAAAGATGCATGAGTTAACTAAGGAGAACATTGAGCGTATGAATGCTAAATATAAACTTGCTAGAGATAAGGGTAGAAAACATGTTGTCTTTGCACCTGGAGATCTTGTTTGGTTACATTTGCGTAAGGATAGGTTTCCTGAATTGCGCAAGTCAAAGCTTATGCCACGTGCTGATGGTCCTTTTAAGGTGTTAGAGAAAATAAATGATAATGCATATAAACTTGAGCTGCCTGCAGATTTTGGGGTTAGTCCCACTTTTAACATTGCAGATTTGAAGCCTTATTTGGGTGAGGATGATGAGCTTCCGTCGAGGACGACTTCAGTTCAAGAAGTGGAGGATGATGAGGACATCCCTACTAATGTTACACCCACATCCCCACCAGCTACACATATTGGACCAGTTACTAGAGCCTGCGCACACCAACTAAATTATCAAGTACTTTCGTTTCTTGGAAATCCTTATAATGTTCATGAACATATGATGTTCCCTAAATTAGATACTTTTGTTTTACTTATGAATGAAGGACCTAGCATGGACAAGAAGGATGGCCATTGGAGCAGGATCAAGCATGGAGAAGAAGGTGCGCGCGTGGGAAGGAACAATGGACTTTCCAGTGGTGATTTTCGCACTTTGAAGCCACCATAAGGAGTGCTTGGAGGCTTGGACGAAATATGCATCATGCCACTTCATAAATTTTGTCCATAGGCTATTATAGGTGATGCGTCACCTTATTTTTGGGCCAGGCCCATGTAATTTCGAAATACCATATTATAGGCTGTTTTTAGAGTCCGTATGTGTGGGGAAACCGAGTTAGGGCTGGTTTCGGACCCCTCCTCCAAGGTGCCACGAAATCCCCCACTATTCCCCTATATATACATCCCTTAGGGAATCGTTTCAGATTGGGGTTTTGTTTGTTGGGGAACGTTGCATGGGAAACAAAAAAATGCCTACGCACACGCAAGATCTATCCATGGTGATGAGCATCTACGAGAGGGAGAGTGAATCTACATACCCTTATAGATCGCTAAGCGGAAGCGTTAAGAAACGCGGTTGATGTAGTCGAACGTCTTCGCGATCCAAATCGCAAGCCGTCCCGCGATCCAATCACGATCTAGCGCCGAACGGACGGCACCTCCGCGTTCAGCACACGTACAGCTCGATGACGATCTCCGCCTCTGTGATCCAGCAAGGGAGAGCGGAGAGGTAGATGAGTTCTCCGGCAACACGACGGCGTGGTGGCGGTGCTATCCCGGCAGGGCTACGCCTAGCGCTACCGAAACCGCGAACGGAGGAGAAAACAATCTAGGGAGAGAGAGGGGCGCCAAGGGCTTCGCGTGTACTCTTGGGGCGCCCCCTCCCCTCTATATATAGGTGGAGGGGCGTGGAGATCAGCCCCTCCAAGCCCTAGGGCACAGTCAAGGGGGAGGAGTTGGACTTCTAGTCCAATTCCCTCCCTTTCCATAAACAGGTGGACTTTCCACCTCTCAGCCCATGCAAACCTTGGGACATGGTGGAACCCTTGGTGGACTTCCGGACTCCTCCGGAAGTTTCCGGAACCATCTAGAAGCTTCCCGGTACAATATCGGAAAAACCCGAAACTTTTCCGGTCGCCAAAATATGAATTCCCATATATAAATATTTACCTCCGGACCATTCCGGAGCTCCTCATGACGTCCGGGATCTCATCCGGGACTCCGAACAACCTTTGTTCACCAACATACATAACTCAATAATACCAAAACGTCACCGAACGTTAAGTGTGCAGTCCCTGCGGGTTCGAGAACTATGTAGACATGACCGAGACACCTCTACGGTCCATAACCAATAGCGGGACCTGGATGCCCATATTGGTTCCTACATATTCTACGAAGATCTTTATCGGTTGAACCTCTATGTCAAGGATTCAATTAATCCCGTACGCTGTTCCCTTTGTTCATCGGTATGTTACTTGCCCGAGATTCGATCGTCGGTATCTCCATACCTAGTTCAATCTCGTTACCGGCAAGACTCTTTACTCGTTCCGTAATACAAGATCCCGTGGCTAACACTTTAGTCACTTTGCTTGCCAGGCTCATTGTGATGTTGTATTACCGAGTGGGCCCTGAGATACCTCTCCGTCACACGGAGTAACAAATCTCAGTCTTGATCCATGCCAACTCAACAGACACCCTCGGAGATACCTGTAGAGCACCTTTATAGTCACATAGTTACGTTGTGACGTTTGATACACACAAGGTATTCCTCCGGTGTCCGGGAGTTGCATGATCTCATGGTCGTAGGAACATATACTTGACATGGATAAAGCAGTAGCAACAAACTAACACGATCAACTGCTATGCTTACGGTTGGGTCTTGTCCATCACATCATTCTCCTAATGATGTGATCCCGTTATCAGATGACAACTCATTGTCTATGGTCAGGAAACCTTGACCATCTTTGATCAACGAGCTAGTCTAGTAGAGGCTTACTAGGGACACAGTGTTGTCTATGTATCCACACATGTATCTGAGTTTCCGATCAATACAATTCTAGCATGGATAATAAACGATTATCATGAACAAGGAAATACGATAATAACCATTTTATTATTGCCTCTAGGGCATATTTCCAACATTGTTTAGATTAAAAGTTCGCCATAGCTGCAACTTCGCATTCTTCGTTTGTGTTCCACGACCAGACAAAGGCGTCACAGAACCCCACTTTCATCAATAAAGCTTTCCTCTTATATTCGCAATATCCAGATTGCAATCTTAGTTTCTTGCTTGTTCTTCGTTTGCGTGCAGGAAACAGACCCTCGTGGTCAGGTTGATCGTGCTCCGGCGTGGTCAATAACCTCTCGGAGTTGGTTTAGCGATTGCTAAGGCGCGACGTCCTCGCACATTCGTAGTCAGATCGTCAAAGTCGACTCTACCATAAACGATAGCCACATCTCATCGAAAGACAGGGACAACTTCACCTCTATCAAGAGGACACCGCAAGATCAAACCCATCACAAAGCACCTCTTCCCATGGCAAGAAAAATCGATCTAGTTGGCCTAACTAAACCAAAGATTCAAAGAAGAAATACGAGGCTATAAGTAATCATGCATATAAGAGATCAAAGAAGACTCAAATAATATTCATGGATAGAAACTGATCATGAACTCAAAATTCATCGGATCTCAACAAACACATCGCAAAAAGTCATTACATCAAATAGATCTCCAGGAGACCATTGTATTGAGAATCAAAAGAGAGAGAGCAAGCCATCTAGCTACTGCCTACGGACCCGTAGGTCTATGGTGGACTACTCACGCATCATCGGAGAGGCACCAATGAGGATGATGAACCCCTCCGTGATGGTGTTAGATTGGATCTCGCGGTTCTGGAACTTGCGGCGGCTGGAAGTATTTTTCATCGACTCCTCTAGGGTTTCTGGAATATTTGGGTATTTATATAGCTCAGAGGCAGTGGAGAAGGTTCCCGAGGCGGCCCCAACCCATCAGGGCGTGCCCGGGGCCCCTGGCTCGCCCTGGTGTCTTGTGGGCGGCCTGGGCTCCCTCCTGGTTACTTCTTTGGCCCACAGGCCTTCTTCTGGTCCAAAAATAATCTCCAAAAAGTTTTGTCACGATTGGACTCCGTTTGGTACTGATATTCTGTGAAGTAAAAAACAAGCAAAAAACAGCAACTGGCACTTGGCACTATGCCAATAGGTTAGTCCCAAAAAATGATATAAAGTTGCTATAAAATGATTGTAAAACATCCAAGAATGATAATATAACAGCATGGAACAAGCAAAAATTATAGATACGTTGGAGACGTATCAGCACCCCGAATCTTAATTCCTACTCATCCTCGAGTAGGTAAGTGATAAAAACAGAATTTTTGATCTAGAATGCTGCCTAACATGTTCATCACATATTCTTTTCTTTTGTAGCATGGACATTTGGTCTTCTAGATGGTTCAAAGCAATAGTCTAGTTTTGACATAAAGACTTTAATACTCAAGCATGCTAACAAGAAACCATGTCTTTCAAAATATCAACACTAAAGAAAGTTATCCCTAGCCCATCTTGCTCAATCATTGATCCATTCATGAAACACACTCAAATATTAAATACACCCAATGCACAAGTATGATCATAGTGTCCCCTAGTTGGTGCTTTATAAGAGAATATGGTGACTCAAATTGAAAAATAAAAATTGCATAAAGTAAATAGATAGGCCCTTCGTAGAGGAAAGTAGGGATTTGTAGAGGTGCCAGAGCTCAAAGCTTAAATTGAGAGAGAAAAATATTTTGGGTGGCATGCCTTTCCTGGCAACGAAAACGACAAAGTAGTTCTCAATACTTTCCATGCTAGATACATCATAGGCGGTTCCCAAACATAAAGTAAAGTTTATTCCTTTTTCCACCATTCTTTCACAATCCATGGCTAGCCGTATCCACGGTTGCCTTCCATACCAACACTTTCCAAGGAATTTATTATTTGACAACATAAAGTAAATTTCTTTTTCATTTCGGGACTGGGAATCCCTATTACCGCCGCACTCTTGTGCAATAACAAGTGAATAAACACTCATCTTGAGAATAACACATCTAGCATGGAAAAATATTGGACACCCCTACCGTTTCATAAGCGGTACGAGCACACAAAAAGGAAATTCATTTTGAAAATTAGAGATGGCACATGCAAATTTGCTTAGAACAGCATGGAAATACCGCATATAGGTAGGTATGGTGGACTCATAAAGCAAAACTGGATTTAAGGATTTTGGATGCACAAGTAGTATTTCTACTTAGTACAAGTGGAGGGTAGCAAATAGATTGAGAAGCAACCAACCAAGAAACGAAAATTCACATAAACGGGCATTGAGCATAACTAACACCGAATAATGCACCATAAGTAGGATGTAATTTCATTGCATAACTATTGACTTTCGTGCTTGCATAGGGAATCACAAACCTTAACACCAATATTCTTACTAAAGCACAATTACTCACCAACATGACTCACATATCACTATCATCATGTCTCAAAACTATTACAAGGAATAAAGTTTAATTTGTCCAATGATCATCATGAAAGTTTTTATTATATCACTCTTGAATATCTATCACTTTGGGACCAGTTCCATATAATGCCATTGCTTTTGACAAACTCAAATAAATTTAAGTGAAGAACATGAGCATAAGAGTTTCATCTCTCAAAATAATATAAGTGAAGCATGAGAGGATTTCTTCAAAATTTACTTACTCTCAAATTTATCTAAGTGAAGCATGAGAGTGTTTCTTCAAAATTTCAAAGCACACCGTGCTCAAAAAGATATAAGTGAAGCACTAGAGCAATTCCATAGCTCAATTTTTTTTAAGTGAAGCATAAAGAGCAATTCTAACAAATCATAGCATAATTTTGGCTCTCTCAAATAGGTGTGTCCAGCAAGGATACTTGTGACAAACTAAAAAGCAAATCAAGCAAAGACTCAAATAATACAAGACGCTCCAAGCAAAACTCATGATATGTGACGAATAAAAATATAGCTCCAAGTAAAATATCGATGGTCATTAGAAGAAAGAGGGGATGCCACTCGGGGCATCCCCAAGCTTAGTTGCTTGTTTCTCCTTGGATATTATCTTGGGGGTGTTGTAGCATCCCCAAGCTTAGTCTCTTTTTACTCCTTATTCCTTCATCCATCGTGATCTCACCCAAAACTTGAAAACTTCAATCACACAAAACTCAACAAAACCTTCGTGAGATCCGTTAGTATAATAAAGCAAATCACCACTTTAAGTACTATTGAAAACTCATTCAAATTTTATTATTGCATTATACCTACTATATTTTAACTTTACCATGGCTTATACCCTTCAATACAAACCATAGATTCATCAAAACAAGCACACAATGCAACGAAAACAGAATCTGTCTTAAACAGAACAGTCTGTAGTAATCTGTACTCTAACCATACTTCTGTAACTCTAAAAATTCTGAAAAATTAGGACAACGTAAATAATTTGTATAGCAACACTGTGTTAAAATTTCAGCTCATTATCACGCTCCAGTAAAATTCACGCATTGGAGTCAAAGTTTCTATTTTAGATTCAGCATTGCTTCTACTCATCTTATGAATCATCCTAAAGGTTTTACTTGGCACAAACACTAAATAAAACATAAAAAACACAATCATAATAGAGGCATAATTGTGTCAACACTCAAAAACATAAAGAAAAAGATGAAAATAAATTTATTCATTGGGTTGCCTCCCAGCAAGCGCTATCGTTTTACGCCCCTAGCTAGGCATAATGCATAGATTCAAGTATTGTCATCTTTGGTTTTTGCTCCATAGGATGCTCTCATGATTGATTAATATGGTGGATTAATTCTTGTTCTAGGGAAGTGTTCCATCCCCTTTCTTAGTGGAAACTAAAATTTAATATTGCCTTCTTTCATATCAATCACGGCACCTATAGTGCGTAAAAACGGTCTACCAAGTATAATGGGACAAGACGGATTGCAATCAATATCAAGAACAATAAAATCTATGGGCACATAGTTCCTATTTTCAAGAATAAGAACATCATTAATTCTTCCCAAAGGCTTTTTAATAGTAGAATCCGCCAAGTGCAAATAAAGAGAACATTCTTCAATATTGGTAAGACCAAGCACATCACATAGAGATTTCGGAATCGTGGATACACTAGCACCCAAATCACATAAAGCAAAGCACTCATAATTTTTAATCTTGACTTTAATGGTAGGTTCCCACTCATCATGTAATTTTCTAGGAATTGAAATCTCCAGCTCCAACTTTTCTTCAAAAGATTTCATCATGGCATCAACGATATGTTTAGTGAAAGCTTTATTTTTTTCATAAGCATGGGGTGAATTCAACATGGATTGCAGCAAAGAAATACATTCAATCAAAGAGCAACTATCATAATTAAAGTCTTTGCAATCCAAAATAGTGGGCACATCACTAGTTAAAGTTTTGACCTCTTCAAACCCACTTTCATCAAAAATTTCATCAAGATTTTCACCCTCCAAATTGTTGGGACGCCTTCTAGATAGAGTTGACTCTACTTCAGTCACTTTATCATCAATCTTAACATTACTAAACAAGGAATCAATTGAAGAAACACCAATCACTTTAAGATCTTCATCATTTTTATGAAGGCAATCACTAGAAAACGATTTTTCTAAGAATTCTCTTCTAGCTCTAAGCATAGCGGTTCTTTTCTTACTTTCATCCATAGAGACATATAAAGCTTTAATTAATTCATCAATCTTAGGCACAAAAGCTTTCAACTTGAGATTTTCTACATCATGAGAGATTCTATCAATGCTTCTAGACATATCATCAATCTTATTCAACTTTTCTTCTATCGTAGTATTGAAAGCCTTTTGCGCATTGATAAATTATTTAATATTACTCTCAAGATCAGAGGTGTTCCTATTATTATTGTAAGAAGGATTACCATATGAATTACCATAATTATTAGAGGAATTTCCAGGAAAAGGCCTAGGATTAAAATTACCTCTATAAGCATTGTTATTGAAATTGTTTCGCGAGACAAAGTTCACATCTACGGAATCACTATTTTGCTCAATCAAAGTAGACAAAGTCACATCATTAAGATCAATAGGAGCATTTTTACTAGCAACCAATTTCATCAAAGCATCAACCTTATCACTCAAAGTACTAATTTCTTCAACCGAATTAACCTTTTTGCTAGTAGGTGCTCTTTCAGTATGCCATTGTGAATAATTTGCCATAATATTATCTAGCAATTTAGTAGCTTCACCCAAAGTAATTTCCATAAAAGTACCACCCGCAGCGGAATCTAAAAGATTTCTAGAGCCAAAATTCAATCCCGCATAAAAAAATTGTATGATCATCCAAAGATTTAAACCATGAGTAGGACAATTTCTTAGCATCAATTTCGTTATTTCCCAAGATTGTGCAACATGTTCATGCTCAAGTTGCTTAAAATTCATGATTTGTGTCCTAAGGGAAATAATTTTCGCGGGCGGAAAATACTTAGTGATAAAAGCATCCTTGCACTTATTCCAAGAATCGATACTATTGCGAGGCAAACAGGAAAACCAAATTTTTGCACGATCCCACAATAAAAAAGGAAATAATTTCAACTTCACTATATCATTGTCCACATCTTTTTTCTTTTGCATATCACACAATTCTACGAATGTGTTTAGATGGGACGCGACATCCTCATTAGGAGTACCGGCAAATTGATCTTTCATGACAAGATTCAACAAAGCGGCATTAATATCACAAGACACCGCACTAGTGGCGGGAGGATCAATCGGAGTGCTAATAAAATCATTGTTATTGGTATTGGAAAAATCACACAATTTTGTATTTTCTTGAGTCATCGCGACTACGCAAACAAGATAGCAAGCAAACAAGAGATCTGACGAGAAAAAGGCAAACGAAAAAGAGGGCGAATAAAACAGCAAATTTGGTGAAGTGGGTGATACGTCTCCAACGTATCTACTTTTCCTCACCCTTTTGCCCTAGTTTTGGACTCTAATTTGCATGATTTGAATGGAACTAACCCGGAGTGACGTTGTTTTCAGCAGAACTACCATGGTGTTGTTTTTGTGCAGAAATAAAAGTTCTCGGAATGGAATGAAACTTTTTGGAGAATTATTTCAGAATAAATAAGAATTATTGGAGCCAAAATCCACCGAAGAGGGGGGCCAGGGTGAGCATCACCCACTAGGGCGCGCCCACCTCGTGGCCCCACTTGCCCTATCTCCGCCACTATAAATTCCTATTTTCAGAGAGAAAAAACAAGGAGAAAGTTTCATCACGTTTTACGATACGGAGCCACCGCCACCTCCTGTTCTTCATCGGGAGGCCAGATCTGGAGCCCGTTTGGGGCTCCGGAGAGGGGAATCTTCGGTCTTCGTCATCACCAACCTTTCTCCATCGCCAATTCCATGATGCTCCCCACTGGGAGTGAGTAATTCCTTCGTAGGCTTGCTGGTCGGTGAGGAGTTGAATGAGATTCATCATGTAATCGAGTTAGTTTTGTTAGGGCTTGATCCCTGATATCCACTATGTTCTGAGATTGATGTTGCTATGACTTTGCTATGCCTAATGCTTGTCACTAGGGCCCGAGTGCCATGATTTCAGATCTGAACCGTTTATGTTATCACCTCTATATCTATGTTCTTGATCCGATCTTGCCTAGTCATATGCACCTATTACGTGTTATGATCCGTCAACCCCATAGTGACAATATTTGGGATACTTCGCGGTGATGACCGTAGTTTGAGGAGTTCATGTATTCACCATGTCTTAATGCTTTGTTCCGGTTCTCTATTAAAAGGAGGCCTTAATATCCCTTAGTTTCCTTATGGACCCCGCTGCCACGGGAGGGTAGGACAAAAGATGTCATGCAAGTTCTTTTCCATAAGCACGTATGACTCTTTACGGAATACATGCCTACATTACATTGATGAACTGGAGCTAGTTCTGTATCGCCCTAGGTTATGACTATTACATAACGAATATCATCCAACGAGTTACCGATCCAGTGCCTACGACCTTTCCACTTATTGTTCTTGCTAAGTTACTACTACTGTTGCTGTTGTTCCAACTGCTACAAAACTACTGCTACTACTGTTACCGCTATTGTTATTGTCACTACTGCTATCAAACTATCACATTACTGTGCTACTGATCACTCTGCTGCAGATATTTAATCTCCAGGTGTGGTTGAATTGACAACTCAACTGCTAATACTCTCAAGTATTCTTTGGCTCCCCTTGTGTCGAATCTATAAATTTGGGTTGAATACTCTACCCTCGAAAACTGTTGCGATCCCCTATACTTGTGGGTCATCAAGACCTTTTTCTGGCACCGTTGCCGGGGAGCATAGCAATATTTGTTGAGTCACTTGGGATTTATATCAATTTATCACTATGAAGAATCTGAATGATACTAAGACCAAGATTTTTCCCTCTACTACGAGGGGAGGTAAGGAACTACCATCACACTCTGCACTTGATTCACCTTCTGTTATGAGTAAGCTTGCAACACCACCACATGCTAGTAATCCTGATATGTCGCAAGTTATTGATGATGCTACCTCTGCTATGAATTATGCTATTGATGATGCTAGTACCATGCTTGATGATAATGTGCCACTAGGAGAATTTCTTGATCAACAAATTGCTAGAGCTAAAGAGAATGAAACCACTGAAACTGATGAGATTGCTGAAACTGATAAAGCTTATGAAACTGATGATGATTATGAAACACCTATTAGTCCTAGCTCTCCTAAGTTTGAAATGCCTAAGATACCTGAAGGTTATGTTATGGACGAGGAGATAACTAGAGAGATTCTTTCTTGCAAGGATAGAGATGATCTTAAGAAATTGCTATGCAAGTATAAGGAAAAGACTTTAAATGCTAGAATGAAATGTGATCCTAAGTTTGCTACTTCACCTATCTTTTTTACCGATAAGGATTATGAGTTCTCTGTCGACCCAGAGTTAATTACTTTGGTTGAATCTGATCCTTTCCATGGATATGAAACTGAAACTGTAGTGGCACACTTTACTAAGCTGAATGATATAGCCACCTTCTTTGCTCATGATGAGAAGATTCGCTACTATTACATCCTTAAGTTGTTTCCGTTCTCGTTAAAGGGTGATGCTAAGACATGGTATAATACTCTTGCTCCTGGTTGTGTGCGTAGTCCCCAGGATATGATTTACTACTTCTCTGAAAAATATTTTCCTGCTCATAAGAAAGAAGCTGCCTTACAGGAAATATTTAATTTTGTGCAAACTGAAGAAGAGAGTCTCCCACAAGCTTGGGGGAGGCTTCTCCAGTTGCTTAATGCTTTGCCTGATCATCCTCTCAAGAAAAATGAAATACTTGATATCTTTTATAATGGACTAACCGATACTTCTAGGGACTTCCTAGATAGCTATGTTGGTTGTGTTTTCAGGGAATGAACTGTTGAACAAGCCGAGGAATTATTGAATAACATATTGAAGAACTATGATGATTGGACTCTTCCTGAACCACCGCCTAAACCCACTCCGAAGAAGAGGGGTATCTTATTTCTCAGTCCTGAAGATATGCAAGAGGCAAAGAAATCTATGAAAGAAAAAGGTATTAAAGCTAAGGATGTTAAGAATTTTCCACCTATTGAAGAAATAAATGGCCTTGACACACCACCACCTCCACAGGTGGTAGCGGTAAATTATTTATTAAAGTTTAATGAAAGTGACATCCCTCACAATAAACATCCTAGTCAATGCTTATATGAGTTTGGCAACTATATTATGAAGCAAGATCATTTCAATGCTCATGTTCTGAAACAATTGAAATACAATTTTGATATGATTGCTCGCTTGAGTGACTTGCTATTTAGAATCAGTAATGATGTTAGATGTTGAGTGACTTTGCATACCTCTAGTGAACCTGAGACACAAAAACCTCTTGATAATAATGATGTCTCTATTTTCGATGCTGAAACTCAATCTGGTAGTGAACATCAATCTAGTGATAATGAAAATGATAATGATGATGTTCACGATGATGCTCAACCTAGTAATGATAAAGAACCAGATAATGATGTTGAAATAGAGCCTACTCCTGATCTTGATAACCCACAACCTAAAAATAAACGGTATGATAAGAGAGATTTTGAGGCTAGGAAACATGGTAAAGAAAGAGAGTCATGGGTTCAGAAACCCATGCCATTTCCACCTAAGCCATCTAAGAAAAAGGAAGATGAAGAATTTGAGCGCTTTGCTGAAATGATTAGGCCGGTCTTTTTGCGTACCCGCTTAACTGATATTCTGAAGATGGCCCCTTATGCCAAGTATATGAAAGACATCATCACAAATAAAAGAAAAATACCTGAAGCTGAAATCTCCACCATGCTTGCTAATTATTCTTTTAAAGATGGAGTACCTAAAAAACTTGGAGATCCTGGAATACCGACTATACCTTGCTCCATCAAAATAAACTATGTCAAAACTGCTTTGTGTGATTTGGGAGCCGGTGTTAGTGTTATGCCTTTCTCCTTATATAAAAGACTTGATTTTGAATAAACTCACACCTACTGAGATATCATTGCAAATGGTTGACAAGTCAACAACTATACCTATTGGTATTTGTGAGGATGTGCCAGTTGTTGTTGCAAATGTTACTATCTTAACGGACTTTGTTATTCTTGAGATGCCCGAGGACAACAACATGTCGATTATCCTGGGTAGACCCTTTTTAAATACTGCAGGGGTTGTGATACGTCTCCAACGTATCTATAATTTTTGCTTGTTCCATGTTGTTATATTATCATTCTTGGATGTTTTACAATCATTTTATAACAACTTTATATCATTTTTTGGGACTAACCTATTGACATAGTGCCAAAGTGCCAGTTGCTATTTTTGCTTGTTTTTTACTTCGTAGAAAATCAATACCAAACGGAGTCCAATCGCGACGAAACTTTTTGGAGATTTTTTCTGGACCAGAAGAAACCCAGTGGGCCAAACAACTGTCGGGGAGGTGGGCTGTGGAGAGCACAACCCACCAGGGCGCGCCAGGGGGGGCCCTGCGCGCCCTGATGGGTTGTGCCCTCCTCGGCCCCCTTCCGCACCGCCTTTGATGCCTATAAATTCCCAAATATTCGGAAAACCCTAGGGGAGTCGACGAAACACAATTCCAGCCGCCGCAAGTTCCAGAACCTCGAGATCCAATCTAAACACCATCACGAAGGGGTTCATCTTCCTCATAGGTGCCTCTCCGATGATGCGTGAGTAGTCCACCATAGACCTACGGGTCCGTGGGTAGTAGCTAGATGGCTTCTTCTCTCTCTCTTATGATTCTCAATACAATGGTCTCTTGGAGATCTATTTGATGTAAACTTTTGCGGTGTGTTTGTTGGGATCCGATGAATTTTGAGTTCATGATCAGTTTCTATCCATGAATATTATTTGAGTCTTCTTTGATCTCTTATATGCATGATTACTTATAGCCTCGTATTTCTTCTCTGAATCTTTGGTTTAGTTAGGCCGACTAGATCGATTTTTCTTGCCATGGGAAGAGGTGCTTTGTGATGGGTTCGATCTTGCGGTGTTCTTTCCCAGTGACAGAAGGGGCAGCAAGACACGCATGTATCGTTGCTATTAAGGATAACAAGATGGGGTCTATTCCTACATGAATAGATCTTGTCTACATCATGTCATCGTTCTTATTGCATTACTCCATTTTCCATGAACTTAATACACTAGATGCATGCTGGATAGCGGTCGATGTGTGGAGTAATAGAGGTAGATGCAGGCAGGAGTCGGTCTATCTATCTTGGACGTAATCTATATAATGATCATCGCCTTGGATGTTGTCATGACTATTCGATTTTCTATCAATTGCCCAACAGTAATTTGTTCACCCACCGTGCGCCATACTCATGAGAGAAGCCACTAGTGAACCCTACGGCCCCCGGGTCTACTTTTCCAACATATTGCTTTCAGATCTATCTTTTTGCATCTTTGTTTTCAGATCTACAAAACCAAAAACCCAAAAACATATTGCTGCATATTTTATTTGCCTTTTCTATTTTGTGTTCTTGAGAGATCTATCTCTCCCATCTATCACTACCTAATCTATCTTATTACCGTAGAGAGATTGACAACCTCTCTTTCGCGTCGGGTTGCAAGTATTTGTTGTTTGTGTGCAGGTGCTGCTTATTGGGTGGTGGTGATCTTCCTACTGGTTCGATAACCTTGGTTTCATAACTGAGGGAAATACTCACCGTCACTGTGCTGCATCATCCCTTCCTCTTTGGGGAAATACCGACGCAGTCTCAAGCCACGTTAGGCTGTTATTGATTGCAATAAAAGCAAAGTCACTTTTCATATTAATGGTAATGAGCACACGGTGCACTTTCCGAAGAAACAATTCCAAGTGAATGGTATAAATGTTATTGAAGAATCTCCGACCATCACTATTGGACGTTTTCAATTACCTCTACCTACTGCCAAAAAGAAATATGATATACTTATTGTTGGGGATATGCACATCCCCATTGAGGTAACTTAGTGTTTTACGAAAGTTCTTCGGTTTCATGCTAATCGGAAGTGGTTGTTAATAAGACTTGATCAACCTTATTAATGAATCATTTTTTAGAGGTATGACGTCAATGAATCTAGTAAGCACAACTCTGCTCCACCTTTTATTTTCTGTTTTAGTTAGTCAAATAAAATAAAATGCCATATTTATCTTGTTTTCTGTTTTCTCCGTGCAATAAAAAATGACCCAAAAATAAAAATTCTCAGAATGCCCTGAAAATTTAACACGATATTTTTCCGAATATTTATGAATTTTTGGTGCAAATAACACCAGAGGGGGGTGCACCTGGTGCCGACAAGACACCAGGGCGCGCGAGCACCCCCAGGCGCACCTTGGTGGGTTGTGGCCCCCACGTGGGCCCCTCACTTATCTCTTTAGCCCACATCATCACCTACCTCCAGCAAAAAAAATCACCACAGCCACCATTTTCGTGTTCTTTCTCTCAAACCCGCGGATTTCGATCTCTTTGCTCGAAGCTCCGTTTCTGAAACTGTTTGGAGGGATTGCTACTTGGTATGTGACTCCTCCATTTCTCCAATTAGTTTTTGTTTTAGTGAGTTATTTTTAGAGTAATTAGCTACTCTTGGTGCTGCTGTAGATGAGCTTGCATGTTGAATTCTTAGAGTTCTAAGTAGTTTGAATGCTCAATATGGCCTCTATGCATGCTTAGGAGTAGTTGCTAACAATCTAACAAAGTTTTGTTGACAAATTTTTGTGGACTAAACTTTTTCAGAATTTTTATAGGAATAAAAATGCAAATCTTTAGGAAGTTCTCCTCCAAGAAAAATGCCAAGGGAGTCATTGGGGAATCATCGGACAATGACCTTCACACTACAAGAAAGGTGGAGGTGCGACCGTGCGAATGGCCGCATGATGCCTTCATGGAGGAGGCCGGGATCCGTCAAGAATTCGCTCAGTTTGTTGCAAACGTTGGGTTAACCGAGTTCCTCGCAGATAAGTGTGACCAATATCACATCCTTACAAATTCCTTCGTGCAAAGTTTTACTTATCTAGGGAGAAATAACCCTCCTGAAGTGCAGTTCAATCTTTATGCTGTACCTTACACATTGTCGCTAACTGACTTTTGTAACATATGCTTGATCCCTTCTGATGGGGACTTGAGAGTGTTGGGGAACGTTGCATGGGAAACAAAAAAATTCCTACGAACACCCAAGATCTATCTATGGAGATCAACAACTATGAGAGGGAGAGTGGATCTACATACCCTTGTAGATCGCTAAGCGGGAAGCATTAAGAAACGCGGTAGATGTAGTCGAACGTCTTCGCGATCCAAATTGCAATCCGTCCCGTGATCCAATCACGATCCATCCTGATCTAGCGCCGAAGGGACGGCACCTCCGCGTTCAGCACACGTACAACTCGATGACGTCTCCGCCTCCTCGATCCAGCGAGCGAGGTCGGAGTAGTAGATGAGTCCTCCGGCAACACGACGGCGTGGTGGCGGTGGTGGTGGTGCTATCCCGGCAGGGCTACGCCTAGCGCTACCGAAACCGCGAACGGAGGAGAAAACGATCTAGGGAGAGAGAGGGGCGCCAAGGGCTTCGTGTGTGCTCTTGGGGCGCCCCCTCCCCTCTATATATAGGTGGAGGGGCGTGGAGATCATCCCCTCCAAGCCCTAGGGCGCAGCCAAGGGGGAGGAGTTGGACTCCTAGTCCAATTCCCTCCCTTTCCATAAACAGGTGGACTTTCCACCTCTCCCAAGCCACATGGCCTTGAGGGACTTGTGCGCCTGGCCCAATAAGGCCAGGGCGCCTCCCCTCAGCCCATGCAAACCCTTGGGATGTGGTGGATGTTGGGGAACGTTGCATGGGAAACAAAAATTTTCCTACGCACACACAAGATCTATCCATGGTGATGAGCATCTACGAGAGGGAGAGTGAATCTACATACCCTTGTAGATCGCTAAGCGGAAGCGTTAAGAAACGCGGTTGATGTAGTCGAACGTCTCCGCGATCCAAATCGCAAGTCGTCCCTCGATCCGATCACGAACTAGTGCCGAACGGACGGCACCTCCGCGTTCAACACACGTACGGCTTGATGACGCCTTCACCTCCTCGATCCAGCGAGAGATGGTGAAGTAGTAGATGAGTTCCGACAGCACGACGGCGTGGTGATGGTGGTGAGGAACAATCTCTGCAGGGCTACGCCAAGCACTACGGAGATTATGACAGGAGAACTAGAGGGTTAGGGTTGCCGACACACGGCTTGGGAAATCTTGATGTATCCCGTGTGCTAGCCCTGCCCCTCTATTTATATGTTGAGCCCTGGGGTCTAAACTTGGAGAGAAAACCTCCACAAGGTTGGTTTTGCCCGCACAAGGTCGGTTTGGCCCGCACGGAAAGAGTCCAACTCGGATTCCAGCAGTATCGCGTACAAGCGGTAGTACCGCTTACGATAAGCGGTAGTACCGCCTGTAGCGGTAGTACCGCTTACGATAAGCGGTAGTACCGCCTGTAGCGGTAGTACCGCTTACGATAAGCGGTAGTACCACCCCAGACGCCAGCAAAACTCCCTTTTGCACCTTGCCTAAGCCTCGTGGGCTTTTCCCCTTGGCCCAAATAAAGTGTTCTCGTACCCGAACATTTCGGGAAACATCCGGAACCCCTTCCGGTGAATTCCGGAACCCTTCCGGAGATCAAAACACTATTATCACATATATCAATCTTTACCTCCGGACTCTTTCGGAGATCCTCGTCATGTCCGGGATCTTATCCGGGACTCCGAACAACCTTCGGTCACCAACAAAATAACTCAACTATACTAATCGTCACCAAACGTTAAGTGTGTAGACCCTGCGGGTTCGAGAACTATGTAGACATGACCGAGACACCTCTACGATCAATAACCAATAGCGGGACCTGGATGCCCATATTGGCTCCTACATATTCTACGAAGATCTTTATCGGTCGAACCTCTATGTCAAGGATTCAGTTAATCCCGTATACTGTTCCCTTTGTTCTTCGGTATGTTACTTGCCCGAGATTCGATCGTCGGTATCTCTATACCTAGTTCAATCTCGTTACTGGCAAGTCTCTTTACTTGTTCTGTAATACAAGATCTCGTGGCTAACACTTTAGTCACATTGCTTGCAAGGCTCATTGTGATGTTGTATTAACAAGTGGGCCCTGAGATACCTCTCCGTCATACGGAGTAACAAATCCCAGTCTTGATCCATGCCAACCCAACAGACACCCTCGGAGATACCTGTAGAGCACCTTTATAGTCACCCAGTTACGTTGTGACGTTTGATACACACAAGGCACTCCTACGGTGTCAGTGAGTTGCATGATCTCATGGTCATAGGAACAGATACTTGACATGCAGAAAACAATAGCAATAAACTGACACGATCATATGCTACGTTTATAGTTTGGGTCTTGTCCATCACATCATTATCCTAATGATGTGATCCCGTTATCAAATGACATCTCATGTCCATGGCTAGGAAACCTTCACCATCTTTTGATCAACGAGCTAGTCAACTAGAGGCTTACTAGGGACACAGTGTTGTCTATGTACCCACACATGTATTTGAGTTTCCAATTAATACAATTATAGCATGGATAATAAACGATTATCATGAACAAGGAAATATAATAATAACTAATTTATTATTGCCTCTAGGGCATATTTCCAACAGTGGAACCCTTGGTGGACTTCTGTACTCCTCCGGAAGTTTCTGGAACCTTCTAGAAGCTTCCCGGTAAAATACCAGAAAAACCCGAAACTTTTCCGGTAGCCAAAATATGACTTCCCATATATAAATATTTACCTCCGGACCATTTCGGAACTCCTTGTGACGTACGTGATCTCATCTGGGACTCCGAACAACCTTCGGTCACCAACATACATAACTCAACAATACCAAATCGTCACCGAACCTTAAGTGTGCAGACCCTGCGGGTTCGAGAACTATGTAGACATGACCGAGACAACTCTACGGTCAATAACCAATAGCGGGACCTAGATGCCCATATTGGTTCCTACATATTCTACGAAGATCTTTATCGGTCGAACCACGATGTCAAAGATTCAGACAATCCCGTATGCAGTTCCCTTTGTCCATCGGCATGTTACTTGCCCGAGAGTCGATCGTCGGTATCTCCATACCTAGTTCAATATCGTTACCGGCAAGTCTCTTTACTCGTTCCGTAACACAAGATCCCGTGACTAACTCCTTAGTCACATTGCTTGCAAGCTTCTTGTGATGCTGTGTTACCGAGTGGGCCCAGAGATACCTCTCCGTCATACGGAGTGACAAATTCCAGTCTCGATCCACGCCAACCCAACAGACACCCTCGGATATACCTATAGAGCACCTTTATAGTCACCCAATTACGTTGTGATGTTTGATACACACAAGGCATTCCTCCGGTGTCCGGGAGTTGCATGATCTCATGGTCGTAGGAACATATACTTGACATGGATAAAGCAGTAGCAATAAACTACCACGATCAACTGCTATGCTTACGGTTGGGTCTTGTCCATCACATCATTCTCCTAATGATGTGATCCTGTTATCAGATGACAACTCATTGTCTATGGTCAGGAAACCTTGACCATCTCTGATCAACGAGATAGTCTAGTAGAGGCTTACTAGGGACACAGTGTTGTCTATGTATCCACACATGTATCTGAATTTCCGATCAATACAATTCTAGCATGGATAATAAACGATTATCATGAACAAGGAAATCTGATAATAACCATTTTATTATTGCCTCTAGGGTATATTTCAAATAGTCTCCCACTTGCACTAGAGTCAATAATCTAGCTCACATCGCTATGTGATTTACATTGTTATGAATCTAACACACAATGAGTTCTGGGGTTCGATCATGTTTTGCATGTGAGAGAGGTTTAGTCAATGGTCTGCAACATTCAGATCCGTGTGTTCTTTGCAAAACTATATGTCATACTGTAGATGCTGCTTCCACGCTCCACTTGGAGCTATTCCAAATGGCTGCTTCACTATACGTATCCGGATTACTACTAAGAGTCATCCGGATTGGTGTCAAAGCTTGCATTGACGTAACTTTTACGACGAACTCTTCATCACCTCCATAATCGAGAAACATTTCCTTAGTCCTCTAGTTACTAAGGATAATTTTGACCGCTGTGCAGTGATCTACTCCTAGATCACTCTTGTACCCCTTGACAGACTCATGGCAAGGCACACACCAGGTGCGGTACACAGCATGGCATACTAACATAGCCTATGGATAAGGCATAGGGGACGACCTTCATCCTTTCTCTTTCTTCTGCCGTGTTCGAGCTTTGAGTCTCACTCAACTTCACACCATACAAATCAGGAAAGAACTCTTTCTTTGACTGATCCATTTTGAACTCCTTCAAAATCTTGTCAAGGTATGTACTTATTGAAAGTCTTATCAGGCGTCTTGATCTATCTCTATAGATCTTGATGCCCAATATTTAAGTAGCTTTATCCAGGTATTCCTTTGAAAAACTCCTTTCAAACAACCCTTTATGCTTTCCAGAAATTCTACATTATTTCCGATCAACAATATGTCATCCACATATACCTATCAGAAATTCTATAGTGCTCCCACTCACTTTATTGTAAATACAAGTTTCTTATAAACTTTGTATATACCCAAAAACTTTGATCACCTTATCAAAGCGTATATTCCAACTCCGAGATGCTTGCCCCAGTCCATAGAAGGATCGTTGGAGTTTGCACACCTTTTAGCATCCTTAGGATCGACAAAACCTTTTGGTTGTATCACATACAACCTTTCCTCACGAAAACCATTAAGGAAACTCTGTTTTGACATCCATCTGCCAGATTTCATAATCGAAAAATACAGCAACTGCTAACATAATTTCAACAGACTTTAGCATCGCTACGGGTGAGAGAGTCTCATCGTAGTCAACTCCTTGAACTTGTCGGAAACCACTTTGCGACAAGTCGAGCTTTATAAATGGTGACAATTACCATCAGCGTCTGTCTTCTTCTTAAAGGTCTGTTTGTACTTAACGACCTGCCATTCATCGGGCAAGTCTACCAAAGTCCATACTTGGTTTTCATACATGGATCCTATCTCAGATTTCATGGCTGCTAGCCATTAGTTGGAATCCGGGACCACCATCGCTTCTTCATAGCTCGTAGGTTCAATGTTGTCTAACAACATGACCTCCAAGACAGGATTGCCGCACGACATAGGGGTGGTACGATTCCTTGTCGACCTACGAGGCTTAGTAGTAACTTTGATCTGAAGTTTCATGATCAACATCATTAGCTTCCTCTTCATTTCGTGTACGCTCCGCAGAAACAACTTTCTGCGTTGTGCTACCATCCAATTGAAGTGACGGTTCAATAACCTCATCAAGTTCTACCTTCCTCCCACTCAATTCTTCCGAGAGAAACTCTTTATCGAGAAAGAATCCGTTTTTGGCAACAAACACTTTGCCCTTGGATCTGAGATAGAAGGTACACCCAACTGTTTCCTTAGGGTATCCTATGAAGACGCATTTTTCCGCTTTGGGTTCAAGCTTATGAGGTTGAAGTCCTTTCACATAAGCATCGCATTCCCAAACTCTAAGAAATGACAGCTTAGGTTTCTGCCAAACCATAATTCATACAGTGTCATCTCAACGGATTTAGATGGTGCCCTATTTAAAGTGAATGTAGTTGTCTCTAACGCATAATCCCAAAACGATAGTGGCAAATCGGTAAGAAACATCATAGAACGCACCATATCCAATAGAGTATGGCTACGATATTCGGACACACCATTACACTGTGGTGTTCCAGGTGGCATGTGTTGTGAAACAACTTCCACATTGTCTTAAATATATACCAAAACTCGTAACTCAGATATTTACCTCTATGATCACATCGTAGACATTCAATCTTCTTGTCATGATGAGCTTCAACTTCACTCTAAAATTTCTTGAACTTTTCAAAAGTTTCAGACTTGTGATCCTCAAGTAAACATACCAGTATCTACTCAAATCATCTGTGAAGGTAACATAATAACGATATCCACCGCGTGCTTCAATGCTCATTGGACTGCATACATCAATATGTATTATTTCCAATAAGTCACTTGCCCGTTCCATCGAACCGGAAAACGGGGTCTCAGTCATCTTGCCCATGAGGCATGGTTCGCATGTCTCAAGAGATTCAAAATCGAGTGAGTCCAAAGATCCATCAGCATGGAGCTTCTTCATGCGTTTTGTACCAATATGACCTTAGCGGCAGTGCCACAAGTATGTGGTACTATCATTATTAACTTTGCATCTTTTGGCATCAATATTATGAACATGTGTATCACTACGATCGAGATTCAATAAACCATTCACATTGGATGCATGACCATTGAAGGTATTATTCATGTAAACAGAATAACCATTATTCTCTGACTTAAATGAATAACCGTATTGCAATAAACACGATCTAATCATGTTCATGCCCAACGCAAACACCAAATAACATTTATTTAGGTTCAACACTAATCCCGAAGGTAGAGGGAGCGTACGATGGTGATCACATCAACCTTGGAAACACTTCCAACACACATCGTCACCTCCCCCTTAGCTAGTCTCCGTTTATTCCGTAGCTTTTACTTCAAGTTACCAAAATTAGCAACTGAATCGGTATCTAATACCCAGGTGCTACTAGGAGTACTAGTAAAGTACACATCAATAACATGTATATCAAATATACTTTTGTTGACGTTGCCAGCCTTCTTATCTGCCAAGTATCTGGGGCAGTTCCGCTTCAGTGACCGTTCCCCTCATAACAGAAGCACCCAGTCTCGGGTTTGGGTCCAATCTTGGGTTTCTTCACTAGAGCGACAACTGGCTTGCCATTCTCGAAGTTTCCATTCTTGCCATTGCCTTTCTTGAAACTAGTGGTCTTACCATCAACACTTGATGCTCTTTCTTGATTTCTACCTTTCGCAATGTAAAACATTGCGAATAGCTCAGGGATCATCATCTCCATCCCTGACATGTTATAGTTCATCACGAAGCTCTAGGAGCTTGGTGGCAGTGACTTGGAGAACCATATCAATCACTATCTTATCTGGAAGATCAACTCCCACTTGATTCAAGTGATTGTTGCACTTAGACAATCTGAGCACATGCTCACCGATTGAGCTATTCTCCTTCATCTTGCAGGCAAAGAATCTTGTTGGAGGTTTCATACCTCTCAACACGGGCACGAGCCTGAAATCCAATTTCAGCTCTTGGAACATCACATATGCTCCGTGACGTTTCAAAACGTATTTGGAGCCTCAATTCTAAGCCGTAATGCATGACACACTGAACTATCAAGTAGTCATCAGGACGTACCTGTCAGATGTTCACAACATCCACATACGCCGCTTGAGGTGGTGGCGCACCGAGTGGTGCATTAAGGACATAAGCCTTCTGTGCAGCAACTGAGGAAAATCCTCAGATCACGGACCTAGTCCGCATAATTGCTACCAACATATTTCAACTCTATTTTCTCTAGGAACGTTTCAAAAACACAGTGGAGCTACAACGCGAGCTATTGATCTACAACATAATTTTGCAAAGACAACTTTAGACTATGTTCATGATAAAGAGTTCAAGTAATCATATTACTTAAAGAACTCCCACTCAAATTGACATCCCTCCGGTCATCCGAGTGTGACATGATCCAAATTCACCAACCCAAGTCCGATCATCACGTGAGATGAGGTGGTTTCAGTGGTGAACATCTCCATGTTGATCATATCTACTATATGACTCATGTTCGACCTTTCGGTCTCTTGTGCTCCGAGGCCATGTCTGTACATGCTAGGCTCGTCAAGTTTAACCCGAGTGTTCCGCATGTGCAAAACTAGCTTGCGCCCGTTGTATGCGAACGTAGAGTCTATCACACCCGATTATCACGTGGTGCTTTGAAACGACGAACTTTCCCAACGGTGCACACTCAGGGAGAACACAATTTTATCTTGAAATTTTAGTGAGGGATCACCTTATAATGCTAATGTCGTCCTAAGCAAAATAAGATGCATAAAAGGATTAACATCACATGCAAATCATAAGTGACATGATATGGCCATGATCTTGTGCTTTTGATCTCCATCTCCAAAGCACCGGCATGATCTCCATCGTCACCGGCATGACACCATGATCTGCATCGATCTCCATCAACGTGTGTCCATGAGGTTGTTGCGCCAACTATTGCTTCTACAACTATTGCTAACTCATAGCGATAAAGTAAAGCAAAAGAAGGCGAAAATAATTAAAGACAACCCTATGGCTTCTGCCGGTTGCCGTACTCGTCGACATGCAAGTCGTGATAATCTATACAAAACATGATCATCTCATACATCACATATATCACATCATGTGTTTGGCCATATCATATCACAACATACCCTGCAAAAACAAGTTAGACGTCCTCTAATTGTTGTTGCATGTTTTACGTGGCTGCTATGGGTATCTAGCAAGAACGATTCTTACCTACCCAAAACCACAACGGTGATATTCAAGTTGCTATTTAACCTTCTACAAGGACCGCCACTGTCGAATCCGATTCAACTAAAGTGGGAGAGACAGACACCCGCCAGCCATCTTTATGCAACAAGTTCATGTCAGTCGATGGAACCGGTCTCTCGTACGTGGACGAGTAAGGTTGGTCCAGGCCGCTTCATCCCACAATACCGCCGAATCAAAATAAGACTAAGGAAGTAAGCAATTTGAACATCAACGCGCACAAACTCTTTTGTGTTCTACTCGTGCATGTTATCTACGCATAGACCTAGCTCATGATGCCACTGTTGGGGAACATTGCATGGGAAACAAAAAATTTCCTACGAACACCCAAGATCTATCTATGGAGATCAACAACTACGAGAGGGAGAGTGGATCTACATACCCTTGTAGATCGCTAAGCGGGAAGCGTTAAGAAACGCGGTTGATGTAGTCGAACGTCTTCGCGATCCAAATCGCAATCCGTCCCGCGATCCAATCACGATCCGTCCTGATCTAGCGCCGAACGGACGACACCTCCGCGTTCAGCACACGTACAACTCGATGACGTCTCCGCCTCCTCGATCCAGCGAGCGAGGTCAGAGTAGTAGATGAGTCCTCCGGCAACACGACGGCGTGGTGGCAGCGGTGGTGGTGCTATCCCGGCAGGGCTACGCCTAGCGCTACCTAAACCGCGAACGGAGGAGAAAACGATCTAGGGAGAGAGAGGGGCGCCAAGGGCTTCGTGTGTGCTCTTGGGGCGCCCCCTCCCCTCTATATATAGGTGGAGGGGCGTGGAGATCAGCCCCTCCAAGCCCTAGGGCACAGCCAAGGGGGAGGAGTTGGACTCCTAGTGCAATTCCCTCCCTTTCCATAAACAGGTGGACTTTCCACCTCTCCCAAGCCACATGGGCCTTGAGGGACTTGTGCGCCTGGACCAATTAGGCCAGGGCGCCTCCCCTCAGACCATGCAAACCCTTGGGACGTGGTGGAACCCTTGGTGGACTTCCGAACTCCTCCGGAAGTTTCCGGAACCTTCTAGAAGCTTCCTGGTAAAATACCGGAAAAACCCGAAACTTTTCCGGTAGCCAAAATATGACTTCCCATATATAAATCTTTACCTCCGGACCATTCCGGAACTCCTTGTGACGTCCGTGATCTCATCCGGGACTCCGAACAACCTTCGGTCACCAACATACATAACTCAACAATACCAAATCGTCACCGAACGTTAAGTGTGCAGACCCTGCGGGTTCGAGAACTATGTAGACATGACCGAGACAACTCTACGGTCAATAACCAATAGTGGGACCTAGATGCCCATATTGGTTCCTACATATTCTACGAAGATCTTTATCGGTCGAACCACGATGTCAAGGATTCAGACAATCCCGTATGCAGTTCCTTTTGTCCATCGGTATGTAATTGCCTGAGATTCGATCGTCGGTATCTCCATATCTAGTTCAATATCGTTTCTTTACTCGTTCTGTAACACAAGATCCCGTGACTAACTCCTTAGTCACATTGCTTGCAAGCTTTTTGTGATGCTGTGTTGCCAAGTGGGCCCAGAGATACCTCTCCGTCATACGGAGTGACAAATCCCAGTCTCGATCCACGCCAACCCAACAGACACCCTCGGAGATACCTGTAGAGCACCTTTATAGTCACCCAGTTATGTTGTGACGTTTGATACACACAAGGCATTCCTCCGGTGTCCGGGAGTTGCATGATCTCATGGTCGTAGGAACATATACTTGACATGGATAAAGCAGTAGCAATAAACTAACACGATCAACTGCTATGCTTACGGTTGGGTCTTGTCCATCACATCATTCTCCTAATGATGTGATCCCGTTATCAGATGACAACTCATTGTCTATGGTCAGGAAACCTTGACCATCTCTGATCAACGAGCTAGTCTAGTAGAGGCTTACTAGGGACACAGTGTTGTCTATGTATCCACACATGTATCTGAGTTTCCGATCAATACAATTCTAGCATGGATAATAAACGATTATCATGAAAAAGGAAATATGATAATAACCATTTTATTATTGCCTCTAGGGCATATTTCCAATAGAGAGAACCTAGGCCGTCTGAGTTTGAGGATTTTCTCCTCGCATTAACCGTGGGTGAGGATAGAGGCGTGTCGAGCGCCACTTCTACTAGCTTGCAGTTTCCCTCAGTACATTATTTCACCTTAGTCATCACTAAGTGTTTAACCGCTAGGGAGAAGGTTGGCGCACTCAGTGCTCCTGACCTTGCTATTTTACGTCGTGCACTTTATGATGATCACTCCTTTAGTATGGGGGCTATTATTGCTCGGCGCTTACATCTCAACAAAACTAAGGGAAAGATACATGGTGGTATTTATGCTACTCGTTTAACGAACCACTTTAGAATCCCATTTCGCCCACATGATTATCTCTTATCCCGAGTTTACCTTGATCCTAAGTCACTGCAGGCTCACCAATTCCTTGATGTAACTGACTCTCCACGTGATATTCATTATAACCTAGTATTTAGCAAGGAAACACGTGATATTATTCCGTTGCCTGCACTTGCTTTGTTTGAACCTATTGCCAGGAACGGATACAGGATTATGCCAGATGACATTATAGCTTACCGGAACAACCTAGCAGCTGCTGAGGAGGAGCCCCAGGGGTGGGATGCTCAAGTGCCGCCTCCGCCTCACTACGACTTGGGACCGGACGGCTACTACGGATGGTGATTACCAAGCTAGGCCAAAAGCCTAAGCTTGGGGGAGTACGTATTTCCACCGACATTACATTCATGTCCGCACATTTCATTCCAGTTGTCGGTGTTCATACTTTTTCATTGTAATATCCATGCTAGATTTGTTTTCTCGTTTTCTTTTTGTGTGTTTGAAAAACTTTGAGAAAACCCAAAAAATATATTTCCTACTTCTTTTTAGTTTTTCTTTCTAGCTTAGTTTAATTGTTGCATCAAAAGAAAACCCAAAAAGATTTCTCGCTTCTTCTTTTACTTGTTGGGAGCTTTCCCGTATAAATAGTTTTTCTCGTTTTTGTTTTTCTTCTTTAATTTGCTTTCTTTAAGAAAAAACAAAAACTCCAAAAATATTTCAGTGTGTTTCTCTGAAATTCTTTTCTTTTTACTCGAGTCATACCTAGGAGAAGACCACGATGAAATTGTTGAGTGATTCTCATCTGCGTTATCGTCCATCTAACAAAGAACCCATATTACCTTGTCTTCTCCTCTTGAATAAACTGTTTGCAGATTCCAGCTTAGTCCACGACATTCTTGCACTATTATTATTTTCTTATCATTCGGTCATGCAAGTGAAAGGCAATAATGACGACATTTCATGAATTGACTGTGGCAGAGAAAGGCGGGTATGAACTCAACTTGTTTTTGTTTTTATAAATATGTTTAACCTAGTATCCCTTGATTCAGCTCATTATGATCAAACATGTTTGCAATGACCATTAGAGATTATACTTGTTCATGCCATGCTTAAGTAGCTAGGAGTGGATAATGATTTATCTTGGGTGTCAACATGCATTAAAATGGTTGTGATGCGGTATGATGATATGGTATCCTCCTCTGAATGTTTCAAGTGGCTTGACTTGGCACATGTTCACACATGTAGTTGAATCAAAACCAACATATCCTTCATGATATTTATGTTCATGGTGTCCATATCCTACTCATGCTACTATTCAATGTTGATTATATGTAATGCATGTTCATGACCGTCTTTGCTCTCTAGCTGGCCGCTTCTCAATCTAATTGCTAGCCTTCGCCTGTATTAAGCGGGAACACTGCTTGTGCATCAAAACTCCTAAACCAAGTTATGCCAGATGAGTCCACCATACCTACCTATATGCGGTATTACCCTGTCGTTCCAAGTAAATTTGCATGTGCCACCTATAAAATTTCAAATGAACATCTGTTTTGTGTGCCTGGACCGCTCATGGAGCGACAGGGGGCGGTCAGTATCTTCCATGCTAAGTGGGTTATTCTCATGACGAGTGTTTATTCACTTGTCCTTACACGAGAGGGGCGGTAATAGGGATTCCCAGTCCCGAAATCAAAAATCAAAAATAATTAAACAAAACTCCCCCAGGAATGTTGTTGGTTTGGACGGTACCTGTGGATGCGGCCCGCCGTGGAGTGTGATTGTTGGTGGAGGGGGGGTAAACCTTTACTTTTATCGCTTGGGAACCGCCGCTAATTTGTTTATCATGGAAGATATTGATAACTCTTGGTCGTGACGTTGACAGGAAGGGTGTACCCCCCAAAATTATATCTATCTCTGCTTTAAACTTTGAGCTCTGGCACCGCTGCAAATCCATGCTTCCCTCTGCGAAGGGACTATCTATTTACTTTTATGTTGAGTCACCATCTTCTCAAATAAGCACCAGACCTGAGAGCACTATTGTCATCCTCATGCATTGTATATAGTTGATGTTGGGTGCAGCATGACTGGATCTTTTCTACCATGAATTACAATGTCTAGTCGCTACTTGAACTTTGAAGGTGCTCTGCATTTATGTTTTGCGGTCTCAGAAAGGGCTAGCGAGATACCACTATTGTCATATTGTATCATGATTGTTTTGACAAATTGTTGGTGCTTGAGATATATTATTATTGCTCGCTAGTTGCTTATGTTATTGATATGAGTAAATATAATTTCTAAGATTTATTGTTGACATGGTTAGTCATAATATTTGCTGAAAACCTGGGTACTACTTAAGCATATATATGTAAACAAGAACAAAAGAGTTCATAAAAGTTTTTATTTATCACTTTCAGTTTGTCAACTGAATTGCTTGAGGACAAGCAAATGTTTAAGATTGGGGGAGTTGATACATCTCCAACGTATATACTTTTCCTCACCCTTTTGCCCTTGTTTTGGACTCTAATTTGCATGATTTGAATGGAACTAACCCGGACTGACGCTGTTTTCAGCAAAACTACCATGGTATTATTTTTGTGCAGAAATAAAAGTTCTCAAAAAGGAACGAAACTTTTTGGAGAATTATTTCAGAATAAATAAGAATTATTGGGTCCAAAATCCACCGAAGAGGGGGGCCAGGGTGAGCATCACCCACCAGGGCGCGCCACCCCCTCCAGGCGCGCCCTGGTGGGTTGTGCTCACCTCGTGGCCCCACTTGCCCTATCTCCGCCACTATAAATTCCTATTTTCAGAGAAAAAAATCAGGGAGAAAGTTTCATCGCGTTTTACGATATGGAGCCACCGCCACCTCCCGTTCTTCATCGGGAGGCCAGATCTGGAGCCCGTTTGGGGCTCCGGAGAGGGGAATCTTCGGTCTTCGTCATCACCAACCTTTCTCCATCGCCAATTCCATGATGCTCCCCACCGGGAGTGAGTAATTCCTTCGTAGGCTTGCTGGTCGGTGAGGAGTTGGATGAGATTCATCATGTAATCGAGTTAGTTTTGTTAGGGCTTGATCCCTAATATCCACTATGTTCTGAGATTGATGTTGCTATGACTTTGCTATGCCTAATGCTTGTCACTAGGGCCCGAGTGCCATGATTTCAGATATGAACCGTTTATGTTATCACCTCTATATCTATGTTCTTGATCCGATCTTGCCTAGTCATATGCACCTATTACGGGTTATGATCCGTCAACCCCATAGTGACAATATTTGGGATACTTCGCGGTGATGACCGTAGTTTGAGGAGTTCATGTATTCACCATGTCTTAATGCTTTGTTCCGGTTCTCTATTAAAAGGAGGCCTTAATATCCCTTAGTTTCCTTATGGACCCCGCTGCCACGGGAGGGTAGGACAAAAGATGTCATGCAAGTTCTTTTCCATAAGCACGTATGACTATTTTTTTTTGAGGAACCACGTATGACTATTTACGGAATACATGCCTACATTACATTGATGAACTGGAGCTAGTTCTGTATCGCCCTAGGTTATGACTATTACATGACGAATATCATCCAACGAGTTACCGATCCAGTGCCTACGACCTTTCCACTTATTGTTCTTGCTAAGTTACTACTACTGTTGCTGCTGTTCCAACTGCTACAAAACTACTGCTACTACTGTTACCACTATTGTTACTGTCACTACTGCTATCAAACTATCATATTACTGTGCTACTGATCACTCTGCTGCAGATATTTAATCTCCAGGTGTGGTTGAATTGACAACTCAACTGCTAATACTCTCAAGTATTATTTGGCTCCCCTTGTGTCGAATCTATAAATTTGGGTTGAATACTCTACCCTCGAAAACTGTTGCGATCCCCTATACTTGTGGGTTATCAGTGGGGGAGAGGAAAACGAGAGGCAAATGGCAAATAATGTAATTGCAAGGAGATGAGATTTGTGATTAGGAACCTGATAGATGTTGATGATGTCTCCTCGGCGCCAGAGATTGGCACGTTAAAGAGACTGCTTCCTCCCCGGCAACGGCGCCAGAAATTCCTTTCACGTGGCTTGAGACTGCGTCGGTGTTTCGCCAAAGAGGAAGGGATGATGCAGCACAGCAACGGTAAGTATTTCCCTCAGTTATGAAACCAGGGTATCGAACCAGTAGGAGGATCACGCAACACTATGTAAACAATACCTGCACACAAAGACCAAATACTTGCAACCCGACGCGAAAAACAGGTTGTCAATCTCTCTACGGTAAGAAAATAGATTACATTGTAGATTGGATAAATAGATCTCGCAAGAACACAAAATAAAAGAGGCAAATAAAAAGTGCAGCAAGGTATTTTTGGGGTTTTGGAATAGTAGAACTGAAAACAAAAGCGGCAAAAAGATAGATCGGAAAGCAATATGTTGGAAAAATAGACCTGGGGGCCGTATGTTTCACTAGTGGCTTCTCTCATGAGTATAGCACACGGTGGGTGAACAAATTACTGTTGGGCAATTGATAGAAGATCAAATAATCATGATGATATCCAAGGCGATGATCATTATATAGGCATCACGTCCAAGATTAGTAGACCGAAACGATTCTGCATCTACTACTATTAATCCACACATCGACCGCTATCCAACATGCATCTAGTGCATTAAGTTCATGGAAAAATGGAGTAATGCAATAAGAATGGTGACATGATGTAGACAAGATCTATTCATGTAGGAATATACCCCATCTTGTTATCCTTAATAGCAATGATATATGCGTGCCTTGCTGCCCCTTCTGTCACTGGGAGAGGACACCGCAAGATCGAACCCATCACAAAGCACCTCTTCCCATGGCAAGAAAAATCGATCTAGTTGGCCTAACTAAACCAAAGATTCGAAGAAGAAATACGAGGCTATAAGTAATCATGCATATAAGAGATCAAAGAAGACTCAAATAATATTCATGGATAGAAACTGATCATGAACTCAAAATTCATCGGATCACAACAAACACACCGCAAAAAGTCATTACATCAAATAGATCTCCAAGAGACCATTGTATTGAGACTCAAAAGAGAGAGAGAAATCCATCTAGCTACTGCCTACGGACCCGTAGGTCTATGGTGGACTACTCACGCATCATCGGAGAGGCACCAATGAGGATGATGAACCCCTCCGTGATGGTGTTAGATTGGATCTCGCGGTTCTGGAACTTGCAGCGGATGGAAGTGTTTTTCGTCGACTCCTCTAGGGTTTCTGGAATATTTGGGTATTTATAGAGCTCAGAGGCGGTGGAGAGGAGTCCCGAGGCCACCACAACCCACCAGGGCACGTCGGGGGCCTCTAGCGCGCCCTGGTGTCTTGTGGGCCCCCTGGGCCTCCTCCAAGGTACTTCTTTCGCTCCCTGGATGTCTTCTGGCCCAAAAAAAATCTCCAAAAAGTTTCATCGTGATTGGACTCCGTTTGGTACTGATATTCTGCGAAGTAAAAACAAGAAAAAAAACAACAACTAGCACTTGGCACTATGTCAATAGGTTAGTCCCAAAAAATGATATAAAGTTGCTATAAAATGATTGTAAAACATCCAAGAATGATAATATAACAGCATGGAACAAGCAAAAATTATAGATATGTTGGAGGCGTATCATGTGCTGCTAGCCGACTTGTGAAGGGACAACTCCACCCCCACCCCCGCCCACATGCGGCTTGCCGCCCGAGCCTAGGGGGTGCACCACTAATGAGCCTTTAGGGCCTATGTGGTTACCTTCCCTTGGGCCAGCGAAGGGAGCAGCCTCATATGACCCATTAAAATGTTCCGGAACCTTCTGGTACCTTACAAAAAGTACGAGACACTCCTGTGCACTTCGACAACATCTCTCGGGCACTTACAGAAGACGCTCCCGAATCCATTTAGTACTTCTAAAATCATCTAGAACTCTTATGGAGCCATTCTCTCTTTCTCATTTATCCTCTAGTACTCAAATAAATCACTAGTGGTTAAGTGCGTGGTCATGCAGATCTGATGATATGTAGACATGACCCGGAACTGGACCAGAAGTGTAGTTGTGGCTCTGCGTCAGATTTGCCTTGCATGCCTGGTCCAATCTTTGCGTCGCCAATGATTCAATGGCGTAGGTGCACTACTTGCACCTACCATGGTGTTGGTCACGTTCGTCTCTGCCGGCAACGGCCGACCAGCCTACCCTCTCGAGTGCAACGGGCCAGAGTGTGCGAGAGCGATGACGGGTAAAGAAAGATGGACAACTACTGATATGTCTCCAACATACCTATAATTTTTTATTGTTAAATGCTATTATCTTATCACTTTTGTATACCTTTTATATCATTTTATAGGCCAGGAAGGTCCAAACACTATAAAATTTCACGATGATTTTTTATGAAAAACAAGAGACCCTGCCAGCTTTGGGAGAGTACCAGAAGATGAGCCAGGGGCCCACAAGCTAAGGGGACACGACCTACCCCCTAGTCGCGCCATACAGGCTTGTGGGGCCCCTGTGGCTCTATTTGACCTAATTCCTGGCCTATAAATACCCCAATATTCTGTAACCCTCATAAGCGAACTCAAAGAATTTATTGCCGCGACAAACCTCTGTTCCGAAACGATCCCATCTGGAGTCCTGTTCCGATGCTCTGTTGAAGAAGGAAGCCACTACGGGAGGCCACTTCATCAACCTTGTTGCATCCACGATGATATGTGAGTAGTTTCATTAGGACCTACGGGTCCATAATAGTAGCTAAATGGCTTTCTCTCTCTGTGTGTTTATTCTCAATACAATGATATCCTTTGAGACCAATCTGATGTAATTCTTGTGGTGTGTTTATTGAGATTCGATGATGTGGATTTATGATCAAATTGTTCATTCAATTTATTTGAATCTCTTGAAGTTTCTTTACTGCATAATTTTATAGCTATGTGTGTTTTCCGATCTACGAGTCTTCTCTGGCCAAGATATATGATTATTTCTTTGGAGGAAGTGGTGCATAATAGTGGGTTTAATCTTGCGTTGATCTTGTCTAGTGACAAAAGGACGAATGCACGTATTCTACTAAGGATAAAACGATGGTGATTAATTCTATTGCTAAGTTTATTTCTGTTTACATCATGTCATCTTGCTTATTGCGTTACTCTGTTTCTTACAAACTTAATACTTTGAGATGCATGTTGGATAACGGTCTTGGGCTGAAGTAATAGTAGTAGACATCAGTAAGTTTAACGATCTACCTATCACGGATGTGATGTCTATGTGAGATTATACCATGAATGATCATAGTTATGAATTGTCGCTCTTCTATCAATTGCCCAACAATAATTTGTTGCCATGCCACTATCTGCCTTCGAGAGAGATGTCACTAGTGAACCTATGCTCCCAGGTCTATTCTCCATTGATACAAAAGCTCCTGCAATTTTCTCTTTTACTTTAGTCATTTTCTCTATCACTATATATTTTCTTTAGTCTTGTAACTAGCAAGAACAAGGGGATTGACAACTTCCTTGTCATTGTTGGTGCAAGCAATTTTATTTGTTTGTGTGCAGATGTTGCTAATGTTGTTAGGTTGGTGCCTCCTACTGGTTCGATAAACCTTGGTTCTTAAAGGAGGAAAATACTTTTTGCTGTTGTGCTACAACACATTTCCTCTTCAGAGAATCCAACAACTTCTACGGGAATAACATACATCACCTTTCCTTTTCGGGGCATCCAACAACTCCTATGGCAGTAGCAACTACCGACGTCGTCGATAGAGAGGTCACGACCGCCCCTTCCATCATCAGTAGAGCGACCGTCGCCATCAGACTCCATGAGTGGGAGTGAATGCGGGTAACAAGGCCCGAGCCCGCCCCTGCTCGACCATCGGGCCTAACAAATCGGGCCCGAGCCCGAAAAAGCCCGACAAGATCCGGCTTGACTACGGCTAAAAAATGGTTTTCTACAAGCTCGAGCCCGGCCTGATCTACCCGTCGGACTTGATTTCCAGGCCCGAGCCTAGTCCGATGGCACAATTAGGCCCGACCTGACCCGAGATTTTTCAGCAGGGTCGGATCGGGCCGTCTGGGCCGGATTGCCCATGCCCAGGTATACGAGTGCCTCCCAACTATACCTGGGCATACGTCGGGCCGGGTTGGGCCAAAAAAACCGATGCTAAAAACCCAGGCCTGTCGGGCCTAGTAAATCGGGCAAGCCCGAGAAAACCCGACACGGCCCGGCCCGACTACAGCTAAAATTATATTTTTCACAAGACTGAGCCCAGTCCAGCCCGAACGCCGGGCTCAATTTCTAGGCCCGAACCCAGCCTGATGGGACGATTAGGCCCGTCCCTGCCCGGAATTTTCGGGCCATCCGGGCCGGACTGCCCATGACCAGGTATACTCCCAACAATGCTACACTTGCGGGGAATTTGTACGGACTGTGCTTAGGGACGCCATCATGGCCTCACGTGGTTAGCGGAGATTGAAACGGCTGGTCCCATATCCCTACACCGTAACAATGTCGAAAGCAACGTCCTAACGTAACGGCACCAACAACCTCGGCTTCGCTTTCTCTCCCTCCCGCCCCGGCCCGCACACGTATCATCCAACGCCTCACCGCCGTCGCCGTGGCCACCATGTCCCGCTCCGACGACGAAGGCTCCACGCCGGCGATGCGCCGCCTCCGACGCCTCTCCCTCCACCTCCTGCAGCCCTCCGATCGGCCCGCTCCCGAGGGGGCCAATTCCCTGGTCCCCGCCGCGTGCGCGGGGAAGCGGCGGGCGGGGGGCCTGGACGCGGACGCGGCGGCTCTCACCGCGTACCTGCGGGGGCGGCACCGGGAGACGCAGGAGCGGGTATACAGGTTCTTCGTCGAGCGGCCGGAGCTCCAGACGCCCGTCGAGCTGCCCATGGCCGCCCACCGCGAGCTCTGCTCCCGGCAGATGACGGCGCTCGTTCGAGAGGCCGGGGTGCGGCCGCTCAGCCTCATGGCAGACGACCCCGCCGAGTACTTCGCCGTCATGGAGGCCGTCGGCGGGCTCGACATCTCCCTCGCCATCAAGGTCGGCGTACAGTACAGGTTGGTTCGCTTTGCCTCTTTTTTTTACCGCGCGTTCTAGTTAATTTACTGGTAATTGAGCAATTACGTCACAAATAAAACTGGTAAAGAACACAACTCGATCCTGAATTTCTTCTATATGTTTCATATATGGGGAATTGCTAGTTGGTAGTTAACGAGAGGGTTTCATCTAAAGAAAAGTTAACCTGAGGGCTTACATGATTGCTTGATGTTACGAGGCGAATTGCGAACTACATCTATGGATCAATTGGTGATTTTACTATCGGTCTCAGTAACTAAATCGTTTTGTTTTACTCTTTTGAATGTGAATAACACAAATCATACTGATCTTGATCATACCGATTATCGCATTCACGAGGATTCTAATTTGGAGCATGGTTAATGTGATTTGTGAGTGTGGGCTTGGATCTGTTGATAACTTAATGCTACTATGGTTAATGTGATTTATGGGTGTGGGCTTGGATCTGTTGATAACTTAATGCTCCAACCTACTTCGTGGATGGATCTGTTGATAGCTTAACTGCAACCTACTTCATGTACGGTAGGTAGATATTGATATTGCAATTGCACTCCTTTTGGGACCAACTACTTATGACTTATGAGTGACAAGGACTCTGAAAACAGAGTTTCAGCATGATTGCATATAGGTTTATATTTTGTGGTGGCTTGATAATAGATGATTTCGCTGCCGTAGCGTCGGCCTAATTAATTGTTGTGGTGAAAGAAGAAGCATTAGTTCTTGATTAAGATGCTTGGTTTGCTACAACTTTGGTTATGGTTAGTTCATGACCCATTTGATTGCCTACAGGGACGATTGCGTGCACAGTTCACTATTGTGAAATGCCAAGCATTTGATGTACCCATTTTTTGTAGTCGCGATGATTCCGTTTCGAGTATTGGGATTATTTAGGGTACACATGCATCTGGAGTTTGGTTGGTGGTTCATTTCATACAACCTCAAACACTGCACCTTTTATCATTCTGGAATTCATGCAAAATGCCCTTGGTATGTTGGATTATTTCCTCTGGTGATGATCTTAGCAGGACAATAACACATCATTTGACATTTGTAACTACTGTATTATTTACTGGTTTTACGTGCTACCTTTTCCTTGCCTGTCCGTTGTTGTAAATCCACTAACTTGCCTGCTTGTTAACGCAGTCTTTGGGGTGGTTCTATAATAAATTTGGGAACCAAGAAGCACAGGGAAAAGTACTTTGACAAAATCGATAATTTGGATTATCCAGGCTGTTTTGCTATGACAGAACTGCATCATGGTTAGATTATCTATTCAATTATTCCATCAGTATTGCTGATTTCTTGTTTGGTACTTTGACTGATTGCAGTTTAACTGTTTATTGGGACTTTTACAGCACCTAAAACTCTGTTTTCAATAGTTTGAAAATATTCCTTTCGTTTCTCTTTATTGCTCTTCGACAGGATCCAATGTTCAAGCCCTACAGACCACTGCTACATTTGATCCAGTTACTGATGAGTTCATTATTGATACACCAAACGATGGAGCCATTAAGTGGTGGATTGGCAACTCAGCTCTTCATGGAAAATTCTCTACTGTTTTTGCAAGGTTAATTTTACCGCTTCAGGGAAAAGGAGGGGAACCTGCTGACATGGGAATTCATGCATTTATTGTCCCGATTCGGGACCTTGAAACCCATGCTGTTCTTCCTGGAATTGAGATCAATGATTGTGGGCACAAGATAGGCCTAAATGGTGTAGATAATGGTGCCCTGAGATTCCGTTCAGTTAGGATACCCCGTGACAATCTTCTGAACCGATTCGGTGATGTGGCACGAGATGGAAAATACACAAGCAGTCTCCCCACGATTAATAGAAGATTTGCAGCAACCCTTGGTGAGCTTGTTGGGGGACGAGTTAGTCTTGCATATAGTTCTGTGGGAATACTCAAAGTTGCAGTAACCATTGCTGTTAGATATGCTTTACTGCGTCAACAATTTGGTCCACCTAAGCAGCCTGAAATCAGTGTGCTGGATTACCAATCTCACCAGCACAAACTAATGCCTATGTTGGCATCAGCGTATGCATTTCATTTTGCCAGGCGGTATTTGGTAGATAAGTACTCGGAAATGAAGAAAACCAATGACGAGGATATTAGCGCTGATGTCCATGTACTTTCATCTGGGTTGAAGTCCTACATAACTTCATACACAGCAAAATCTATTAGCATATGCCGAGAATCGTGTGGTGGCCATGGGTATGCTGCTGTAAATCGGTTTGGTGGTCTGCGGAATGACCATGATATATTTCAAACATTTGAAGGAGACAATACAGTTCTGCTGCAGCAGGTACCAATCGGAATCCTTTACAAAGCTCATTTTGTAATATTTGATGGGCAGGTTCTCTGATAGTTGAAAGGGTAGTATATATTAAGAGCACACACTTAATTACATATTTTGGGTAGAAGTTTGGGTGAGTAATTTCATGTGATATGAAGTTACTTATACCTCAAATATCATACCTCTTATCACAATGCTATTGTAGGTTGCTGGCGATCTCCTGAAGCAATATCAGCAAAAATTTAAGGGAGGAACACTCTCAGTCACCTGGAACTACTTGAGAGACTCCATGAGCACCTACTTGTCTCAGCCTAATCCCGTTACTGCTCGGTGGGAAGGGGAAGATCATCTAAGGGATCCTAAATTTCAGCTGGATGCATTCAGAGTGAGTCCTATATCCGTAATAATATCAGTAGCAACTGGATAGAAGTCCTGTACTGATTGCACAAACTCTATTCTCAGTACCGAACTTCTAGACTACTGCATAGTGTTGCTGCTCGACTCCAGAAACACATGAAGACACATGGAGGTTTTGGTGCGTGGAACAGATGTTTAAACCATCTGCTCACGCTCGCAGAGTCACACATTGAGTCTGTCATCCTCGCAAGGTTTATAGAAGCAGTGAATAGGTATGGTTTTTGTGTCCTCAGTTACATTGTTCTCATCATCATTTCTTACTAGTTAGCTCGACACATTAGTTTAGAAGTAAAATTTTGTTGAATACTACTTACAATGAAGATTTGTTTGGTCGAGATCGACGAAAGCATTGAAAAATTCTCTTGTCGCACTGACTACAATTTACCACCTGTCGATCATGATTATTTGTGCTTGAGTTGTAGAATTATCCCTTGAAAAATCCTCCTGACGCCCTTTGTATAGTATGGTTCTCTTGCTGGTACCCTTGACTTCTGGTACTGAGGACTCCTTTTTGTGTTTGATCTCTTGTCCTTTTTCTCTTGTTTAGCTGAACCACGAATACAAATTAGAGTTGAACTATCGAAGCCTACTCACCATTGAGATGTTGTTTTCGTAACCCTTTTGACTTTATCCAGTGAGGTTAATGTGACAACAATGACTCATGATGTGTCTATGCAGTTGCCCTGATGAAAAAACACGTGAAGTACTGAAGCTGGTGTGCGACCTTTATGTGCTCGATAGGATCTGGAAAGACATCGGGACATATCGGAATGTAGACTATGTCGCGCCAAACAAAGCCAAGGTTTGTATCTGCTTGTCAACCCCATAGTACAAAATTGCAAAGTCCTTGGCTTCAGACCAGAGCCAGGACCTGATGCTAATGCTCCCCTGTATGCTTGCAGGCTATCCATAAACTGGTAGACTACCTCAGTTACCAAGTGAGGCTTGTTGCTCGAGAACTCGTCGACGCCTTTGATCTTCCAGATGAAATCATCCGCGCGCCAATCGGCTTGCAGTCGGAGGCCTACGCTCAGTATGCGCAGCATGTCGGCTTCTAGACAAACCACCAACATAGAGGCCTACCATTCTACTGCAAGCCCAGACCGTCAGTCAAGAAGTTATATATAAACAAACTTCTAGCATATATCCAACATAGTAAGTTGAAATCAAGTGTATAATAAGATAAGTAATATACATGAGATGTGTATAAGTGATAATACCGTGAATAATTTTTGTCAGGTTGTGTTTTGGCGGCATCAGCAATGCTGTGAATAAAGCTCGTCGTACGTGAGAAATTCTGTAGCTACAATGTCTGGTGTGGCTAATCGGTTTGTTGAGGACATCATCAGGGATCGAACTATCTATCCTCGCGGCATTATGCTGAACTTTAACAGTACATTTTTGCCGTAGCTGAAAAGAGACCACGCGATTCCTGATGAATTACCTATTATGCCGTTGTGAAAAGGCTTTGATGTTATCAGGGAGATGTCAGGGATGAATAAGGAAGCCGAAATGCCCAACACTGAAGCATAATTGCAGCAATAATACTTGGTCATACATGTATATTGTGTGTACTCTGATAACTGATGAACTATAACCCAGATCATGTACAACTGGAGCTATTGACAGATTACTAATACATCCAGCATCCAGTTTTCTTGTTCGACGGTACACATAAATCATAAAGAAATTCTGAGAACTGGGGTACAAAAGAGACAAACTTATAATAATGTTACGAAAGACAGAATCATATCACTTCATCTTTTCAATCTGAATCCGAACTGTAAGCAGCTTTGACACGTCAGTCTCTTCGGAATGATTTGATTAAGCATCCGTGGGCGTTTCATATGGACAAATATAACATGTTTCCGAATAAGTTGAGTTCAAATTTGAGCTATTTCATTTCAAGACTTTTTGTTTGATTGTAATATTTACATGTGAATTATTGTTGCATTGGAATATTTACAGTTATCGAAGAATGCTATTTATCTTCAATTATTTTCAGTACTCCGGGCATAAGAAAAAGCCTACGCGGGTAGACATTTGGTGCCTTGGCTGTCACCCCACCCACTGTCCACGGACAAGTCCGAACGTGTTCGCGGACATTGGTGTTGTTCGTTTGGTGGTCCGTGTTGGAGCTGCCCTAAACTCCTCCATACCTCTTTGGCGCTCGCAAGAAAGACATCATGTACTCCATCCGTTTACTATTAAGATGTTTTGGATACATACGGATTGAAATGAGTGATCAAACACACTAGAACTTGTCTACGTAAATCCGATGTACAAAAAAGTTAAAACATCTTATAATAGTGAACGGAGGGAGTATAAACCATGTCGCTAAGCATTATTCCTGGTATGGAAGGCAGGCAAAAGGATGGAAAACAAGACATTGTCATCACAAGGAGTTCATGAGAGTCAAAGCTCTAGATTCAACATTAATGTATGTAGAGAGAACTTAAAACATGGGGTAGTGATACCTTAACATTTTAAATTAGATAGTTGATGAAAAAAGGTTAATGAAATGCCAAAAATCAAACTTAAGAAAGTTGAGTTTGGACAAAATGAATGGGACTTAAATTTTGAGATGGAGGGAGCAACGCACCCAAAATGTAGGATATATAACCAACGGAAAAATATTTTTTTAGATGAACCAAAAATGTTAAGAGAATGCAAAAATCAAACTTAAAAAAAGAGACATGACTGGGACAATATAAAAGGTCCCACAAGTTCTACAACACTTGTCAATCAGTCAGTTCCACCAATAATGAATAGCAATCACCAAAAATCTTGTCGGGAAAACCACAATCATGCACCAGGAAACCGAATAATAGTGATCATATTACAAAGGGCACAACTGCGGGTAATGGGGGAGCATTTGTAACATTAAAATGCTGCAGGTTCAGTCAGGTTGCAAACCTCCAATTACAAATGAGTATGATGGCATTCTACCTATCAACTAAGAGTTGCTTTGCCCAGCCATCGTGGAGGTCTCAGCGAAGCCTTGATTCCAAGCTTGGTCAGGAAGATTGTGTAAATTATATGCAGTATGAAGACAAAGAATCCACAATTAAGTAGAAGCTGCCAAAGACAGGGAAGTTACTTTCTGAACCGGCTCATGATATAGGTATAATTTGGCAGGTAGAAATTACCAGTGTCCCAAAGATTACAATATATTGCATCCATGGATGGAATTGCGTTCACACCAGCCGCCGCCAGAATGTACGTTAAGGAGGCATGTACGTTAACGGTTATCTGAAATGATTAGTAGTTAATGAATCAAATTGAAGAATATTTTCTCAACCGAAGAATCACTGAATAGACATACCAATTGAAGAATATTTTCTCGTATCAGGAACGATGACAGTAACACATAGCCACAAGCTCCCACCGCACGGATCTGGAAAGCAAACTTCAGCTGGAATTCTATTTAAGGACTAAAAATAAGAGTAGCACAAATGTCAGCTGGAAATGATCTGTCATGCACGACGATGCGCCTTAGACAGTGTACCGTGCCAGCTATGTACCGGGTGGTGCAGAAAGCGGGGAGGGGGGGGGGGGGGGGGGGGGGGGGGAAGGGTTAGCTCTGAAAAGTGTGGGGCAGTGGGCCGGTGTGTACCATGTGTTGGGCTGTTGGTTATATTAGTCCGTTTTGTATGCAGAAACGAGTAAGTTTGAATTGAGGAATAAAGCTCTAAATTCTCCTCATATTTCTCCCTTGTTCTCTTCTGCTCCTTCCTCAAGTCAGGCGAACTAAGAGAGAGACCTCACGTCGGCAATCACACTAGAAAGGGGGTGACACATGATCACTAGCCAAAATTTCGATATGGATCTAGTTCCAAAGTCAATCTAGATCTTAGTATCTATTTCTTACCGAATGATCTTAAATTTGTTATTAGCAAAACTGGCTGTTTATTTATTTCTACTCAATTATTCTGAATTCAGATATTATGTGGACCTTTCAACTATCCCTTTCTCTACACGGACACATGAGCTTATGCACCAGCATCTGTTGCCTCTTGACTCTTTCCACCTATCTCCTATTATGAAGAAGTTTCATCTAGTCATATTAGATATCATGAAAAGTTAAGAAGAAACGCCAACTGGCAATGTGTTGCCTGTCAGAAGAGATAGCAATTGCAATTTGCTATTCATATGTTAAAAATAACGAAAAGAACATAAGCATGTTTGGTACTGGTTCTAATTTGCTTGGTAATTTTGTGATAAGCACTAGCACAAAGGTAAACATTTATTGTGCAAGCAAAAAAAATTCTTCCGAAGGATTTCTAACAGGTGTACAAGAAAGAACACAGAGATTTGCAACTACTAAAATCGTGAACTAGACAATCTGATTCATATTTTCAAATAGAAACTACGTACATAGTTGTGTCAAACATCACGAAAATATCAATGGCCTAACTCTATGTAGAATCTTTCACAAGGTAATGTTGTCAAGTTCTGATCCAAAGCTATGAGGCTATGTGTAATCCATATGTCATCAGCAATACATCTACAGATATGAAATACCAATTACAACAACAACAACAACAAAGCCTTTAGTCCCAAACAAGTTGGGGTAGGCTAGAGGTGAAACCCATAAGATCTCGCGACCAACTCATGGTTCTGGCACATGGATAGCAAGCTTCCACGCATCCCTGTCCATGGCTAGTTCTTTGGTGATGCTCCAATCCTTCAGGTCTCTCTTTACGGACTCTTCCCATGTCAAGTTCGGTCTACCCCGGCCTCTTTTGACATTATCAGCACGCTTTAGCCGTCCGCTATGTACTAGGGCTTCTGGAGGCCTGCGCTGAATATGTCCAAACCATCTCAGACGATGTTGGACAAGCTTCTCTTCAATTGGCGCTACCCCAACTCTATCTCGTATATCATCATTCCGGATTCGGTCCTTCCTTGTGTGGCCACACATCCATCTCAACATGCGCATCTCCGCCACACCTAACTGTTGCACATGTCGACTTTTAGTCGGCCAACACTCAGCGCCATACAACATTGCGGGTCGAACCGCCGTCCTATAGAACTTGCCTTTTAGCTTTTGTGGCACCCTCTTGTCACAGAGAATGCTAGAAGCTTGGCGCCACTTCATCCATCCGGCTTTAATTCGATCGTTCACATCTTCATCGATATCCCCATCCTTCTGCAACATTGACCCCAAATATCGAAAGGTGTCCTTCTGCGGCACCACCTGCCCATCAAGGCTAACATCCTCCTCCTCCTCGTGCCTAGTAGTACCGAAAGCGCACCTCATGTACTCGGTTTTAGTCCTACTAAGTCTAAAACCTTTCGATTCCAAAGTTTGCCTCCATAACTCCAACTTCCTGTTGACCCCCGTCCGACTCTCATCGACTAGCACCACATCGTCCGCAAAGAGCATACACCATGGGATATCTCCTTGTATATCCCTTGTGACCTCATCCATCACCAAGGCAAAAAGATAAGGGCTCAAAGCTGACCCTTGATGCAGTCCTATCTTAATCGGGAAGTCATCAGTGTCGTCATCACTTGTTCGAACACTTGTCACAACATTATCGTACATGTCCTTGATGAGGGTAATGTACTTTGCTGGGACTTTGTGTTTCTCCAAGGCCCACCACATAACATTCCGCGGTATCTTATCATAGGCCTTCTCCAAGTCAATGAACACCATATGCAGGTCCTTCTTTTGCTCCCTATATCTCTCCATAAGTTGTCGTACCAAGAAAATGGCTTCCATGGTCGACCTCCCAGGCATGAAACCAAACTGATTTTTGGTCACGCTTGTTATTCTTCTTAAGCGGTGCTCAATGACTCTCTCCCATAGCTTCATTGTATGGCTCATCAGTTTAATTCCACGGTAATTAGTACAACTCTGAACATCCCCCTTGTTCTTGAAGATTGGTACTAATATACTCCGTCTCCATTCTTCTGGCATCTTGTTTGCCCGAAAAATGAGGTTGAAAAGTTTGGTTAGCCATACTATCGCTATGTCCCCGAGGCCTCTCCACACCTCAATGGGGATACAATCAGGGCCCATCGCCTTGCCTCCTTTCATCCTCTTCAAAGCCTCCTTGACCTCCGACTCCTGGATTCGCCGCACAAAAAGCCTGCTAGTATCAGCAAAGGAGTCGTCCAGATCAATGGTAGAGCTCTCACTCTCCCCATTGAACAGCTTGTCAAAGTACTCCCGCCATCTATGCTTAATCTCCTCGTTCTTCACCAGGAGTTGATCTGCTCCGTCCTTGATGCACTTGATTTGGTCAACATCCCAATTGAGAGAAGATATTTACAATTGCGCAGATTATGATGGAAGCAATCCAATTGGTCTCCAACCTGATGAAAGAGGGAAAAAATGTTACGGTTACTCAAAGTCAACAAAAATCAAGTGAAAGCTACAGCTGCATATATGCACCTCTGATGCAAATCTTCATTAACATTTAGTGACATATATGCCAACGGTGAAAGTGAAAGCTTCACCTTTCCTCACCTCCACATAGTACCCATGGCTAGACCAACTACCCCATGCATAAGCTGCAGGAAAACAAGCCCAAGAAATGTATAATGTCCCAAGTCATAACGAATGAACGAAGTGTTCTTTTAATCTTTCAAGTCCCAAAGAAGATACAGAACTAAAATGGAACAATGTATACAGAGAAGCTATTGGAAAAAAGGTAAAATACCAACAACCCCAAAACTCAAGTACTGAAATGAAAATAGGAATACTGATGTTCGATGATTGATGAATGTTAACCCTCACTGTCGCAGCTTGCCATCTCTACTTATATAAAAAAAAATTTCACCTGGAATATTGATTTCTTTGAGTGCTAAGATATGCTGATTTTTTGTTCCGGGATACGGAGCTATTGTTCGTTTCAATGACAACGACGTTAAAGCCCCCGATTCAACACTCGATCGCAGCACCAACATCAGTTAGTTTCAAGGTAAATATGCGAGTTGCCAACTTCAAATGTTCTGAACCAAACACGTGTCACTGGCAAACCTATTATAAATCATATGCCACAAAAGAGATACTACTTACCAGATAAGTGGATGCTTTGACAGGGCCAGACAATGTGAAGAGCAGTAAAACAGTAGCCACCTGATGAGGCAATGCCATAAATAAACTGAACTAAAATACACGAAGCCTATATATGCAAGTGAGCCATTTGATCAGACTCACCATGGTTTTCCTACCAGCTCCTAATCCCCATCTCAAGGAGGAGATGACTATCGGCAATGGGAAAAAGCAGCTGAAGTAATTCTGCATCAGCAAAAGAAGGCAGCAGCTTCATGCATCAACAGTCAGATAAATGGATTTATAGAAAGACCAAAGAAACAGAGCAACATTGTACGCCGGAGTGGAACAAGAACCTCGATGGCGAGGGAGTTGCTGAGGAAATACGCAAGACCAGCAACGGACGCGAACATGGCGCACTCGACGAGCCGCCGTGTCTTGGTGAGCGCATTGTCCAGGTCCGCGTCTTCCTCGTCCTCGTACACGCCCCGTTGCTCCTCTCCGGGGGCGGCTCGGCTGACGGCGGCCTGGAGCGGCGGGGTTCGGGTTCGGAGCGCGGTGACGGTGGGTGGAAAGGGGAGCTCTGTGAGCGGAGAGGCGGCCAACCGGCGGGGGAGGGCGGGGTGGGATCCCGGCGGAGACGGAGAGAAGCGTGGGCAGGGACGGAGGCGAAGGCGAAGCATAATAAGAACCGGACGGAGGCGGAGGCGGCGAGGTGCCCGGGAAATGGCCGGCGGCGAGGCGGCAGGCGCGTGGGGGGCGAGGCGGAGGCAGAGGCTGCGATTCGTTTGCGATAAGGATCGGACGGTGCCGGTTAAGTCTCGCGGTGATAAGAGGAAACCAACTACCATGGCTGGCCCGTCCGGCCTGAACACAAAAACGAAATGCCAGTACTGCTACAGCTGCCGACCGCGTGCTGCGCCGCCGCGGCGTCGGCGTCGGCGTCGGCGTCGGGCCCCTTCTCGTTCTCTCGGACGCCGCCCTCCCGGCTGCGCGCGTCGCACGTCCTCTTCGCCTTCCCTCGCCTGAGGAAATACGGCCGCCGGAGCCGCGAGCCGGTGCCCACCACCCTCGACGACGACGAGGACGACGAGGCGGATGAGGACGACGACGACAGCGTGGAGGAGGCGGTTGACGAGGACATCTTCCTCAAGAACCGGCCAAAGCCGGCCGGCTTCGGCGTGGGGAAGACCTACACCACCGATGTTGAAGAGCAGCTTCTCCGGGAGATGGGCATCAGCGGCGCCGGGCGCAAGAGCAAACCGGCTCCGCCCAAGAACGTCAAAGCCAACGGCCTGGTCACAGAAACCGGCGCAGGTTAGCTTCCTCTGCGTTCTCGTCAGCTCACTGCGTTGTGACATTTGTTGCTTCGGCATAAAACTAGTGCTGCAATGTTCGTCAGGAATGTTAGTAAATTACATGTGAAAAGTCTACTCACTAAAGATAATTTCACCCTAAATAACTTAGTTAAAGTAGTTGCTAGCAACTTCCCATTTTAGACCATAAAGAAAAAAATGACTTTTTTTTTTTTTAGAAAGAGCAGCTACTTTTATTCGATCAAAGATTGTTCATTACATATGACGGTCCTGATTACATCAGGGACTAAATTAAACCAGCAGGAACCAGAATCATGTACTGAAGATTTTGCCAGGACAAGAGCTGCCTCATTACATGACCGATACAAACTTTGAGGCCCCACTCTTAATATCAAAAGTTATGGCACCTATTTGGGATCTATCCATTGCAACATTCTTTACTTTGGTGACCAAAGTCGCACAGTCAGAAGCCACTACAATACTCTGGAAGCCAGCTTCCTCAGCAAATTCCATTGCACACTTGTGGATAGTAGTTACTTAGGAAACAAAATATGCAATACATTTTGGAACTGAGGGACTACTAAGGGCCAAAAACACGGCCAACTCGTTAAAGAAAATGTGAGGAACAAAATGCAAAGATATTTTGCCTTGTGTTGAATAACTTCAAAGATTGTTCAGAAATGCTCGGTTCCTACAAGCAACAATCTGGTAATTCTCACATTTTCGGTTGCTCGGTCCTTCCCTTCTAACACCGACCATTATTGGTATCTTACAACATTACTTCATATAAACATGATCTCTAAAAAAATCTTTACAGTCTTAAGTCCAACTACCCAGGCCAGTGACGAAAACATGTTCAGAAACTACCTCATGGAATTTCCGTAAGCCTTAAAGTGAATGTCGATATGATACAATTTATCTTTTGCTCTCGGTGTAATAATATCTGGAGATAATTAATTTATATATTTATTATTCTACCGTTATCCACTCTCCTTACTAGATGCTCGGCTTTGCATTTTGGAAACCTTTTGAAATTATTGGCACTTCATTTCGGGATTTAGCTGCTGTGGAAGGTTTCAAAGAAATTATTGTTAAACATAAGCTTGATTTTCTTGATGAATTTCCTGTACGTTGTCACAGATGTCAGTAATGATGGCGTTCATGTTCGTATTTGGAACCTCCCGAAAAAGAAGAACATACATAAGGACCTGAACCTGGCTTTCAAAGGGTTTCCTGGCCTGGTAACTATAAACCCAGCAAACTCTGGAACGAAGAAGACCCGTGATCCTATTTGTAAGGGTTTTGCATTTGTCAAACTGGAGTCAGTGGACGCTGCAACGAGGTAATTTATTTTCGTCACTCTTTTGATATTCTTGTACAATTATTTGTTTCTTCACAAATTCCTTTCTGATATCCATCAAAATTCCATGTGTAATTACTTTATTGCTTGGTACTTATAGAATCCAAAAAACAATGCTGTTAGCTCATTGTTGAATCTCCCCAGTACAGCGTTTAGAAAACAACTAAACCATGTGCCCTTCCCATCTCATCAATGAAAAAAGATTTGCTGATGTTGCTCACTGTTAGCTGAATCTGCTGTTCATCCAAGATTGCTGAAATAACTGAACTACAGCCATCAGCGCTATCTTGGACATTGTTATTCATCTTCTCCATGTCCTTGCTCCTGGAATGCATCCATTAGTTCCATTCTTGTGCCAGCAGGCACAATGACGTGTGGTATATATACTTGAAAGTACCATGCCGATTTGTATCATTTTGATATTATGCTTGATTCCAAGTAATCGTGTACATTAATGGGCAAAGATCACCAATATATAGGCCATGAAATCTTCCTTCTGATGCCGTGGAGTTGTTATCTTATTATATATCATGCACATCTAGCATGTTGACCAATCAATTTAAAGCGGTTGTTAGAATAAATCCGAGGTCACCGTCGATCATCCGAGGACCAAGCAATCACACGAGCACAACACCGAGATTTGTTAACGAGGTTCACCGATATGGCTACATCCCCGGGGCATGACTACGGGCGCTCCTCCCCGTGACGTCACAATACCGCACCCTGGCCGCCCTGGGACCGGCACATGCCGCCGGCTCCCCCTGCGTTCATGTGCTATTATGTTGGCATAGGTTACATCGTGTGTCTACCCCCGCTATATATGAGAGGCTTAGGATACAAGTGTCTTATTAGGACACGACTCCATATCCTATGTAAACACAAAACAACTACAAGTCCAACTGTAACCTACCTTGTACACTATATTCGACACAATTCCAACAAACTCCACCTTGGCGAATATTCTCCACCACCTTGGATTCGTCCATGCGTCAAACTTCCATGTACATTGGACTTGAGCTTATCCTATGAGTACCGCTGCTACTCCAAAGACTCCATGTGACTCCACCTGCAACCTGTAATCCCTTCTTTTCTTTACCACAGTCAACGCTCGAGCGAAATTAAGTTTCACATTACTCTTGTTTGCCCTCCCGACTTCCAGAGTATCCAACACCATCACACACCGATCACTGACCTGCATGAAAGTGAACAACTCACATATTGGGTGTCACACATAAGGGTTACCTGAACTCAACATCACCGCTCTTCCTTGATCGCTTGTCTGAAACTTGAAGGAATTTCACCGTTGCTTGTCGTCATCCCGAGTCAAATTCGCAGTTGTCTCACCACATGTATGACCACCAGAGCCCTGGCCCGTCTCCATGCCCCGTGCTAACCGCACGCCTCGCTGCTATTACCGCGTCGAGCCTCCGCTATCCTGGTCGAGACTCAAGGGTCGCGAACCCACACCACTCAACCCCCACTGCAGAGTACCACCGATCATCACCGACCGATGACGAGTTTCATGCTTCCAACAGACTACTGGGCTCCAGTCCGAACCACGCGTCACTCGCTTTTTTCCCACTGATTAGGCTGCGATCTCCGGATCCTTACACCGTAGCCCCTCAATCCAGCTCCACCTTCAACATGACTTCATGGTAGATGATCAGTCCACCCCGCGCCCCGTCGACTTCAAGCTCACATGCGTACGCCTTCTTGAATCAACCCCGCGCCATAGTCTTGTCGAAGCCCCACAAGCCCTCAGACATGCATCACGTGTTTCCACGTCCAGAAGTCGGTCACCATCAGCATCACGCTCCAACGTCGATGTCGCCGATCCCACCACCGTTTTCTGTACCAACCGACTCACGTCGATTCGTCAGACTATCCAGTCCGACCCAGCCGAACTCGTTCGACTGCATGACATGCTCCAGGCTCCCAAATCGTCTTCCGCGAATCTCCATCCATCACATGATAATTCCATCTTAGCCGGCATGACTTCCCGCAACGCCTTCAAGCATCTCTTTTGCGCTAACAATCTTTCATCCTTGTCTGTCATAACCCAAGGTTTTCAATTCCGTCGAACTTCTCTACCTCAAACCCGGTACCCGTTGGTGCCATGGTTCTTTGTATGACTGACCCATGAAAAATTAACCAAGCTGCTATCAGATGTGATGCCCTGCAGTCCGTGTACGTCTAGCAAAGCGCAAGGTCTCTATACCCCTCTCGTGTGCAAGTAGCCAAATACTACTAAACTTTGATTGAACTACTCACGGGAGTTCCTGTACTCCTTGATGCTTAGCCTGATCCTCTGAACTGCTGCATCGCTGTTTCCTGCAGTCACACGCACGACCAGACGCAAGCTTTGCTTTTCCAATGCCTTTGCTCTCCCGATGGATGAGTCAATCGATGGATTTTTCCCTTCCGCGGAATCGATCTACTGCTGCCTCTCTCCGCGTCGAACACGAGGACTCGGTCCTCTTTTGGTCCAAAACAAATCCACAAGTCGGACTCATCGCCTGCAGCCTTGCGGCTTCCGCCGGCTGGGCCGCTGCGCACGCACACCGCGTCGCCGCTTCTGCCTTTAATTGCTTCGGTCGCTGTCTGCCGCTTCCCGATTAAACCGATCAAGTCAAGATTGCATCTGCCAAACTGCAAATACACCGTCCAGACGAACTCCTCGATTTCTTCAGTAGCAGCATCTCGTCGCGTTTTCCTCTAGATCAACTTCTTCACGACCTCCGAACAATCTAGCTCATGATACCACTTGTTATTAGAATAAATCCGAGGTCAACGTCGATCATCCGAGGACCAAGCAATCACCAAGCACAACACCGAGATTTGTTAACGAGGTTCACTGATATGGCTACATCTCCGGGGCATGACTACGGGCGCTCCTCCCCGTGACGTCACAATACCGCATCCTGGCCGCCCTAGGCACCGACACACGCCGCCGGCTCCCCCTGCGTTCCTGTGCTATTATGTTGGCATAGGTTACATCGTGTGTCTACCCCCACTATATATGAAAGGCTTAGGATACAAGTGTCTTATTAGGACACGACTCCATATCCTATGTAAACACAAAACAACTACAAGTCCAACTGTAACCTACCTTGTACACTATATTCGACACAATTCCAACAACAGTGACGGTCATGTTAGTTCGAAACTGTGTTGCGCCTGGTTGGGTAGGGAGAATGCCAGTGGTGCTTGAATAAATTCCTAAGACCAAGAACTCGTATTTTCTGTGCAATTTCGCTCAGCCTCTTTCTTTGTACCATTTGGTTTCCGATTATTCAAAACATGTTGTACTTTGTGCCTGCAGGTTCGTTGAACTGTACTCTCGTAAAGCTGTGTCATTCGGCAAGGTTGAGAAGCCAATCAAGTGCTGTATTGTCGAAGGGCACGTCCCCACGGATCCTTCAAGTCAAGCACCCAGCAGTCAGCCACCAGGGTCGAACCCCCAACGGTTGGTAGCCGTAAGATGAGTGGCACAGTTGGTCTGCCATTGATCCAGTTGCCACTCGGTAATTGGACAGATGGAGAATTCGCGGAAGAAGGTTCGCTACGTAGATATCGGCATGGTTCGCTCGAGATTGCGAAGACACGGACCGTTTGCTCGGAAATCCCGATTTTGTAGATGATATCAAGCATTGACATTAGCAGGAAACCATTTCTCCAATGGGTTTATTTAGAAGATAGGCAGGGATTAGACTCGGTTCCTTCAAGTATGAAGTGGTTTTAGTTAAATTTACGTGCCTATCAAAGCTAACATGGTATGGACAATGGCAAACAGGTACAAACGAAGAAGTATTCAGTGCCTGATGCATTATTATAGATGCAGTTATAATCAGCACAGCCATGAAGAAGTTTCTTAATCCAGATTATGAGAGGTGACCTTCTGCAGGTCAGTACGCTATGGCAGAAGATTACTGAAACGGAAAGTAAATTTATCTAAGAGTAGTATAAACTGTACTGCCCACAATAAACTTCATCTACTAAGTTGTTGGGTTTTTAGTTGGATTATTGCATCAAAGAGTGGCAGGGCTATAGTGTACAAACAAAATCTAGCTGTTACTGAGATTTCCAACCAACAATCCAGTACACTACTAATTACGGATGGATCGATCAATATGTACTAAGCTAGCATATCTATTTGTGTGTATGCCACAACAAAGCTAATTGATAACTGAAGAAAGAAAGAGCAGAATCGCAGACAGAGCCAGGGGACAGAAACAATAACTAAAACAGGGAATTCCTTCCATCCAGTGATTAGCTTTCAAGGGGCGGAGGAGGCCGCGCAGCAAGGGCGGCCTCCCTTACCGGAGCATGCGCCCACGGCGTCCGCCTTCTCTCGCCGGCGTCAAGGCTCGGCCGAAGCTCAGCGGCCGGAGCTCCCCGAGCTCCCTCGCCTCCTCGCTGGAAGCCGGCGGCCGGCATCCTCCTGTGCCCGCGTGCCGCCCTCCTCAACCCCGCCTCCTCGTCCTCCTGCGCCCGCGCACCGCCCCTCCTCGACCCCGCCTCCCCCGCCTCCTCGCGCCGGCGATAAGGCCCCGCCCCGAGCTCCATCTCCTCCTCGCCCGTCAGCCCGGCAGTGGAGGACGCGAATGGATAAGCCAGGGGGCGTTACGTAAAAAAGAAACGTTTTTTTAACTTAAAAAGGACTGCGGGTTCTATTACCAGAAATCACAGGGGCTTTTTTGCAAAAACGCCGACGACGTACGACAGAAGCGGTAGCTGCTTTATTATTAGGGATAGATTTACGTGCCCATATGAAGGGATTGTGTCCGAATTAGGTCAGACTGTTTCGTCGGAGGATTTGAATCTGAATCCACACATCGATATAAATGGGTGATGTTTGTGGGCTAAATGTTGAGCTGTTTAATCAATCAATGTGTGCTACTGAAAAGTACCCAAGTAGAGCATGGCAATGTGCGTGCTACCTAAATTGTTTATGGATGTTTTCTGAAGGAACAACTGAGCAAGCGCACAAGGCACTAGGCCAAGAGGACGTCAATAGCAGTTAAGACGTAGGCCGAGTTGGGCGTGTTTAGTACTATAGCATGCATGGGGGCATCTCCACGCCGTTTCGCAAACCAGACACATTGGGCGCGTTTGGTTACCTGCATCGTTTTTTTGCCACTTTGCATACTTGTCCCAGTTGGGCCCGGTTAAGCATATACAGGCTAAAAACCAACATCTGCATGTTGATTGGTTGCCTGCATCCCCTCTGGCCTGAATGTGCTAAAACGTAAGGCCTGCTGTTTGGTTGCGGACTTGTTTGAGGGGAAACACAAGTCTGGTTTTTTTGGTTACATCCAGGACAGTTGTGTCGTAACCTCCTACTCGATGTGGTGAAGTTACCAAAGGCACACATGAACTAGTAAGAACTAAACTAATAGCAACAGAACAATGTTAGGCACAAACATAAGTCTTAACCACGCAGAACAAGTTTTAAACCAACACAGTACGATAAGTTCTAAATGAAACTGAAGTCTTAAAGCAAGAACAACCAAGGATTGGACCACAGGAGCTCAGGCGGTCGCGGCGAAGGCATTGCCGTGCTCCTTGCACTTGGTGATCACCTCCACGCCCTTGTCGTTGAAGACAATCACCTTCATGGTGTCGGGGGACATCAGCTTGAACGTCACCATGTACCCGATCAGGATCTGGTGAACAGCGGCGAAGGTGGCCCAACCCTGATCAAGGGTGACCCTGCCGTTGATCATCCTCACCGTCACCCTCCATGCGCAACCGGTGTTCGTCTTCAGCTTGAACTCTGTAGGGATGGCGGGGAAGTGCTTTGTGAAGTCCAGAGGCAATTGCAGACACTCCAGCTTAGGAGCAAGGATAACCTTGAAGAAGTGGTTTGGTCCTGACTCCTGATGGAAGTGGCCATAGTTCCTTCGCTTGGGGCGTGGGTGATCCAGCACTTGCACTTCGTCCAATGGAGGCACAACCTCCTTGTCCTTCTCCAATGGTGGCACGACATCCTTGCCCTTGTCCATCTGCATTATGAACAACACTTAGTTCAATGGTCAGCATTCATTCATACCCCCTCTGTTTCACCACCTCTCTGTCTCACCACCTCTCCTCTTCCACCTCTCTGTCTCACCACCTCTCCTCTTCCACCTCTCTGTTTCACCATCTCTCCCTCGCCATGAACTCCAACTCCAACCCCAGGGGAAAGGGTTGGGGTTGGAGTTGGAGTTCATGGCGAGGGAGAGGTGGTGAAACAGAGAGGTGGAAGAGGAGAGGTGGTGAAGTTCGAGCACACCATGGAAGAGGAAAGGGCCAAGTACAGTCAGTACAAGGCGCCTCAAGACCAGCGTGCCGCGGCGTACTGGAGTAGTACGCTCGGGTCGCCGGAGTCCGACAACGACGATGTGCTCTAATCCTCCCCCCCCCCCCGATGTGTTCAATCCCCTCCCTAACTCTTCAATCGCGTGCTCTAATCGAATCTAGCCCGAGTCGAAAGCAGTGAATGTACAAAGAGGACGAGGTCTTACCGCCATGGCCGATGCGCTCCGGTGGAGGTCTGCAGACGCTCTGGTGGTTGCCGCCGCCGTCTTGGATCGATTCACAGTACCGCTCAGGTGCTCGCTGCCGTCGGTGTGAGTGGGGAAGAGGGGAGAGAGCGGTGAGAAGGGGGAGGTGAGGGTAATTTATGACGACGCGTCTGGAAACAAAGCGACGTCTCGAGAGCGCACCCACGCGTGCAACCGCCCACGCCCACGTGCCTAGGGTTGCATCGCTCGGGCCTGGCTGAGGAAAAACGGCCGATTTGAGCGTTCCCAGGGATGCAGGCCTAGAGGTGCTTTAAAGTCCGTGCTATGCAGGCCCAACAGTGAATGCAGGCAACCAAACGGGCCAAAATCTTCCCGCGCGGGCCTGGTTGGGGTATATGCAGACTACCAAACGCGCCCATTATTCATTTGCGGACACATATATGGAAGTTGACCATCCAATCGCATACCTCAAATGTCCACTTCTATGAACTTAAAACAACTCAAATGATAAATGTCACATGTGTGACATGAAGCACTTTTTTTTAGAAAACGCAAAAGACTTTTGCATTTCATTGCATTGAAAAGAGAGAGTTTGGTACAATCCTCCTAGGAGGCAAATTGCAGGGAAAGTACAGGAGCATTAGTGCACATCCCAGGTCTGCGGCAAGAGAACGCGGAGGCCTAAAGCTCCGGCTTTGGCCCAAAGTGCAGCCTCGTCCTTAATCCTGGCGATCATGGTGGTGATTGAAGGGCGTGCACCCTCAAAGACGTAGTTGTTTCGATGTTTCCAAATCATCCATGGGAGGAGTAAGGCAGTGGATGTGAGGCCCTTGTGCATGGGCTTCGGGGTGTTCTGTCTTGCAGAGCGCCACCAATCATGGAGAGTGGCGTCGTTGTCAGGCGGCAAACATGAGAGGCGCAACCAAGAGAGGATCGCGTACCACACCTGTCGAGCGAAAGGGCATGCTAGGAGCAGGTGATGTAGAGTCTCCGGAGCCTGGTCACAGAGCGGGCATCGTTGTGGGTGTGGCAGGTTGCGGCGCTCAAGGCGGTCGGTAGTCCAGCAACGGTCAAGGTTGCCAAGCCAGTGGAAGAAGCACACCCGCGGTGGCGCCCAACACTTCGAGGTAAGCCTCTAGGCATGACAACGGGTGGAGCCATGGAAGGTGGCCAGGTAAGCGGATTTGGCCGAGTACACCCCGTTCATGGTCCACTTCCAACGCACGCTGTACGGCTCGTTGCTGAGGGTGGTTTGGGCAATCATGTGCCAAAGGCAGAGGTATTCGCCGATCTCAGGGAGGCCAATTGTGCCGTGGATGTTGGACGCCCACTGGTACCCATGTAGGCCATCAGTAACCGTTCTAGATTTGCGGTGCCGTTTAGGGATGCAAGCGTATAGGAGAGGCGCAATCTCAGAGACGGCACGGCCGTTGATCCATCGGTCCTCCCAGAACAAGGCGGACTGTCCATTGTCGACCGTCATGGTTGTGGACACGAAGAAGAACGCGCGTTCCTCACGCGAGAACTGTAGGTCCAGGCCGCTCCAGGCCCTCTTGTCATCGACGCGGCTAAGCCAGAGCCAGCGCGTGTGCAGGGCAAGTCCAGTGCGCTCGAGGTCATGTATGCCAAGGCCGCCAAGTGGGATTGGTCGACATACGCACTGCTAGTTGACGTGGCAGTTGCCTCCATTGGCCTCGGCGCAGCCAGCCCATAGGAAACCCCTCTCAATCCTCTCCAGAAGGTTTAGGGTCTTTTTGGGCAGCGCGAGCACAAGGAGCTGGTGGATGGGAATCGCGCTCAGGACGGCTTTGACAAAAGTCAAGCGACCAACCTTGTTCATGAGCCATGCCTTCCAGGAGGGTAACTTCCCGGCGACCATGTCGATGGCGGGTTGAAGCTAGGTGGCAGTAGGATGACGCAGCATCGGCTCTGGCGTTTTTTACAACTAAAGTTGCCATCCAAAAAATCCCAAAGAAAACCGAAATTTGCCATCCGAAAAAAGCAAAAAAGTTGCCATGCTCGACAACTAAAGTTATCATTCTTGCGTCACTATACTTTTCATAAAAAACGTTCGAAGTTGACATGTGTTCGTGCCACACGTGTGGCACTTATCAGGGTCCTAAAACAATAGCATCGACAACCAACCAAATAGCAAGTCTTCCGCCAAACCGCAACAACCTTTCACCGAAACAGCAAGCAAATAGCAAGTCTTCCGCCAAACCGCAACAACCTTTCGCCAAAACAGCAAGCAACAGCCAAACAACCTTCTGTCAAATTGGAGATTTAATCACTTAGTTGTTCTTCTTTCGCCAAATAGCAATAGCCTTTCGCCATCCTGCGTGGATGCAGAGGAGAGAGGGGTACGTGGTGATTATTGATTGGCCCGATGAAGGTATGCGGAAGGTGAGGCGTCGTGTTGGATGACAAGAAAACGACTGGACACCTCGGTCCGAACGTTTGCGCCCGATTTGCGGGACGCCATTCGAGATGCCCTGGCCCTGCCATAATAGTTTTCCCCGAGACACGTTGAACACATGCAGCTGTAGTTATTTGATAGCATGTGTACTGACACGTGTTGAGCTGAAACTGTATTTAATAGCATGTATCTCTTAAGATATGTTGTGCCGAGACTTTGTTGGTAACATGTAACTGAGGTAAATGTGGTATCTCCCCATTTTGTCATCAATACAACATTTGACCAACATTTCAAGCATATCCATATATGGGAAAACATATTTCAGCAGTTATGAACAGATTTCAGCACATTATTTCAGCAATAAAGCAACTCATTCATGCATCATTTCACCAAAAGTAAGTCATTGCAACAATTCAACAGTACATCAGCATAAAAATCGGATTATAACAACACATCACTAGATCCACATTACATAGCATGATATCAAATTCAAGTTATAATAAGCATTACAAAAGCGATTGTTTTTCCTAAATGCACCGACTCACATCAACTCAAATAAACACTACTAGGGAAAACCCTAGCAGTAGCGCGGGTTAAAGGCCTAGAAGTAGCGCGGGAACCCGCGCTACTGCTACGGCGCTACAGCTAATTTTTAGCAGTAGCGGGAGTACTACCCCGCGCTACCGCTACCTAATGATAGCAGTAGCGCGTGCCCATCCCCCGCTACTGCTAAAAGCTGTAGCGTCCCTATTTAGCACGCATTACTGCTAAAGCAGCGCTGCTGCTACACACATATCCCGTGCCACTGTTATTATTTTATGTATTTTTTGCTACGTATTTACTCTATATTTGTACAGGTTTTATACAAGGGACAAATGCATTTTTGCCCCTAGTTGGAACCTACCCACGGGGTTTGCCCTTACTTTTCGACTCTGCTCAGTTTTGCCCTTAGATTTGCCCCCGAGATCACCCGAATGCCCTTTGACCGTTTGACCAATACTTTGAAAATTCATAACAAATTCATATGAACTCAGAAAAATACAAATAAGATATCAAAATGTTTGGATAAACTTTACCTTTATGTGGATGCCATTTGCATTCAGGACAAGAGTACCGTTTAAACTGCCTGAGGTTATTAATGTTATTGACATTATTAAAGTTAAAAAGGTATAAACAATAATTTTTCATGACTTTAAATTACATGAAAATATAGCAAATGTTTTCTGAACATCCTGATATCTTATTTGCATTTTTCTGAGTTCATATCAACTTGTTATGAAATTTCAAAATAATGGTTAAAGTCGTTTGAACATTCATAAGAATTTGATATGAACTAAGAAAAATGCAAATACGATATCAGAATGTTCTGAAAACATCACCTTCATTTGCACGTAATTTTTATTCATGAAAAAATTATTGTTTGTACCTTTTTATTTATAATAATGTTAATAACATTAATATCCTCGGGTAGTTTAAACGGTACTTTTATCCTGAATGCAAATGACATACACATAAATGTAATGTTTATCTAAACATTTTGATCCCTTATTTGCATTTTTTTCGAGTTCATATGAATTTGTTATGAATTTTCAAAGTATTGGTCAAAGGGCATTTGGGCGACCTCGCGGGCAAATCTAAGGGCAAAACTGAGCAGAGTCAAAAAGTAAGGGCAAACCCCGTGGGTACGTTGCAACTAGGGGTAAAAATGCAATTGTCCCTTTATACAATATAGTCTCTATCATATCATACACACAATAGTCTCATCATATCATACACATACAAATCTCATCATATCATGCATACACATACAATAGTCTCAACATATCATGTCATCATCATCATCATCATCCAACACAAATGATCGATGTCTCTCATCATCATCGTGATATATATAGCGGTACAAGTTATCACATGTCTCAAATACATGCAACTACATGGTCATTTCATACACATGTTTCATCATCCATCTAAACTATGATATAGAAGAGAAGAGCTATCACTACGAGCAACAACGAAATTATGCAGTATAGGAGGCGTTGGTTCTGATTCCTCTCTCGCGCTAGTGTGAACCTCAAGTAACTAGCTTCCGCTTCTTGTCTGCTATCGAACCCTTTTTGGCTGCCACCCGAGAACCCTGACACTTGGGCCTGACACTCTAGCCACTCGTCGTACACTCTCGGAACCCTCCCTATGTACATGGCATAGCATTTACTCGCCATCAAGGACCTATGTACCTGTTAGAGATGCATCTACATCAAGTGAATTCAACAATAACATTCAACATAATATACTTGAGCAACACAAAGAGAAAGGGCTAGAAAATAGATGCAACATATAGTAAATATAATCTACGCATGTTCATCGTACCCAACATAATTAACTAGCTAGCATTACGCAAGTTCAGCAAGACTGTTTACATCATAAAGTTTCATCGCTACAGAAAGTACAAATTCAACCGACACATCATCATCGGCATCGTCAATCATTGGAAGTTCCATCCATCCAGATCCAGGAGGATGCACCCTAGCTTCGTGAACGGCGTCAGGTCCAGACGTTGCAGGCCTATGTGAGTTCGCACGTCAGCACGCGATATAGGGTCGTGGTGGACCATCCCGTTCTTTTGACAACTTATTTCATGATGATCGTTGCAATGTCCTTCTGGATGCGAAATAAGTCATCTCTGAGTTTATATTCCGGTTCGGCTCCTAAGGTTTCTGCCCATTTGCAGATATGGTCATCGCTTCTGCTTGTCATGCGAAGATGTTGGCGATCCCTTCTGAACTCCATCATGAGATACATGACGTAGAATCCATCGTTATTACTTTCTATCGGTTGATGGACGCAGCAGAAGTTAGTTTTATACCCGAAACCCGGCGCGCCCTTCCTTTGTCTCTTGATCTCGATGTGGCCACCCCTCATGTTGATGCTGTGAAGAGCACTATCTAGAATGTTCATTATGTGGGTGTAGTCCTTCTTCTGGAAGTTTCTGGACGATTCGAAATACATAGCATGGGAGGATCGTGGGAAAAGAACGATAAGGACGGCGCGCCTCTCACTGCGCAAAATAAATACACTTCAAATTAGCCTCCATATGAGCGAAGGAATGATTGAAATGTATGAAAGGGCTATTAGGCAATGACTTACGTTGGATGATAAGGCATGAGAATCGTTTCCTTGTCCTTATTCATTATCATGAACTCTTCGATGTACTTCCTAGCAGTTTGACGTTCAAAGTTGCCGAGACTCAAGAAGGACTCATGCATGTAGTATGGATCCGCCACCGAGATTTGTGAGATTTGGTCTCTCCTGATGATGAAGCTCATATGTAGCGCAAAAAGGCGGACGATCATAAAATCGAGCCGCCTCGTGAGAAACAACTCAAAGATGTGATCAAACCGCAGGAAGAAAACCTCCACGAGGATTTTGTTGATGTAGCACTTGCTCTGAGGCACATGAACCGCGTAAAGCGGGTATCCTAGAGCCTTCAAGGCGAGAAGGCTTTTCTTTGTCGACATCACATGGTCGTGCAGTCTCCTGAGATCCCTTGATATGCCCCCTAGCAGTTTTGGCGGTAGGATCGGCTCGCCCGCGACATGCATAAACGCCGCACCTTTGACTGGTACACGGTCTTCAAATCGGTCGGCGGAGCCGACTCGCTGCTAGAAGCTTTGGCAGCTTTGGCGACAGCAGAGCCTCTCCCCGCCGGTCTCTTCCTCTGCTTCTTCGTGGGTTGAGGTAGTGTGGCTTCTAGACCCTTCCTGACCCCCGCATACTTTGTTGTGGGGCTAAGCACTACACGACCCTCAGGTAGTTGACCCTAGGTTGAGGCGGCATCTGGAGGCGTGTCCTGCAAGGATTTCATGAAGAGAGACTTCTTGCAATCAACCCTAGGACGTTCCTGCTCCGGCACATCATCCATCTCCTCAACCGCATGCTCATAGCCGGAGTGAAATGGCTGACTCATCATTCCTTCGTCGTCGTAGCCGGTATTGAGGAACCGAAGAGGGTCCTCCTCCTCCATCTCATCCATTGCTTGTTCCACGGGGGCGACTTTGTGAGCCACTATTTGCCCCCCTTCCTCGCGTTGTCCGCCGCTCTCACCCGACACGAGAGGTGCTGGTAATTGCGTAGGCGGGGTGGTGTTCATACCTTGCTGATGTGTTGTCGTTGGTGTGCTCCCGGCCTCCTCCACACGAAGAAGACTCTTCGGCCACAGCAGCATCCAACCCTTGCATTTTCCCCAAGCCGCATCGGGGTCTCGTCCTCCTCTCCTCCCCCGAGTCATACCGGAGGAGCCAAATCCTCGTGGCTCGCTTTGACACTCACCAAGGAAACCCTGAAGGTGCCAAAGGGCATCAGCTGGCCGTGGAACAAGTGTTCCAAGGGCTTCTATATCGTTCCCTTTCCCACATCCATGTTTTGGTTGTTGATCATCTACAATACGATGCACGAGGTTTTGTCGGCCTGCAAAGCCATGTCTGCTGCGTCAGACATCAAAAGGCAACAGAAATGGAAGATTACAGATATGTTCGTGCGGCACGTAATTACCGTGAGGGCGTCGAGCTCAGCCATAGTTGAAGCCCCGTCGGGCACGCAAGAGACAGAGGACGGTCTTCCATGAGCGGATGCGAGAGCAGGCGTAGGTGCGGGAGCAGGTGCGGTTGCGTGAGCAGGTGCTGGTGCGATGTGCACCGAGTTTCTCCCGACGAAGCTTGGAAGGGGATAATCCTTTGCCGTTTGACTGGATTTCGCTTCGTCCAGTCGATAACAGTCGGAACCAAGGCACTAACCGTAGCCGCATAATCATTTCTGCAGGCCGCTATAGCTACATTGACTGCCTGCTGGACCACCTCATCTCTGGTCGCTTCTGCGGTCTCAGCTGCTTTTTTCTTGATCGCACGCGCCACCTTCTCGTCGATGTTCACATGACTGAACTTCCATCTCTGCCTTCTGGTCTCCAGGTCCTCGTGGTCGTAGTACTTCCACATGGCGCCGTCTCTGACGCTGTGCACACGTCCATACAACGACTGCGTGTCCGGAGGGAGACCCTTATGTAAGTTAAAGGCCCGGTTGAGAGGGGTGTCCCACATGGGTCTCGTCGACGACTGAGACGACGAGTCGCTTTCGGTCGCAAGCTTGTGTTGCTCTTTTTGCAAAAGGAACGTGAACCGTTTACAAATGTTACTAGAATATGTAGATGACTTGATCGGAAGCTAATATACGGTGGTAAAATAATAATTACCAGTAATCTAATCAATTCCCTCGTGGGCTCGTCCGTGTACCAAACCTTTTTTTCCTTGTCCCACTTGTACCGGGCCCTGATGAAGTCATGCTCCTGCTGGTCGGTGAACTCCGCCAAGGGGTCTGGGATCCCCGCGGCTTCACGTTCTGCGTCCTCCTTAGCCCATATGGGCCTCTTGCCAATGTAATCATGGCTTCCGAGGCGGTGGTTCCCCGTGTCCCTTTCCTGAAGCACCTTGAATTTCTCGGACTTAAGCTTGGCTTCTTCTGTAGCGCAAGTGTCCTTGAATTTTTCGTACTCCTCTTTTGAAAGAGTCAGATTCTCCGCAAAAATCTTGGAGTAGAGTTCTTTATCTTTAATAAATCATTTCACCCTCACTTTCCAGGCGGACAATGCATTGCTGAACTTGCCCATGCCGGCGTTGTTTATCTTGACCATGGCATCATCTTTCCACGGAAGTTTGTTGTCGACCCGACTGGAGAACTTGTATCTGTTGTGTAGCTTCGTTAGGAGGAAGTGCTCCATATTTGGTTTATGCTTCAAGTCAACGTCGTTGATTCTCACGGCTTCCTATAGGATGCATCTGACTTGGTTGTTGTAGCCCTTGCGAGCTTACTACGCTATTGGCTCGAATTTGCTGAGGTGCGGCGATGTGACCAGCAGTCTTCCGATGCAGAGCTTGTTTGGGCATTGTGTCCTCGTCTTCTTATTCTTCGTTTTGTTAACGGCTTCGGCGCCAGTACCATCCGCATTGGTCTCGGCGCCGCCGGTGTTGGTGCCATCAATGCCGGTGTTGGTGTCGGCAGCAGTACCACCATCCGTTGTGACAAAGGGGCCCTGCAACCCTTGTCCTTGTTGTCCACACAAAAAGTCGAGGTAATCGTTGATACGTCTCCAACGTATCTATAATTTTTTATTGTTCCATGGTATTGTATTATAAATCTAGGATACTTTATATGCTATTTTATAACATTTTTGGGAACTAACCTATTAACCCACTGCCAAGTGCCAGTTGTTGTTTTTTGCCTGTTTTTGGTTTTCCAGGAAATCTGTACCAAACGAAGTCCAAACGCTACGAAACTTTCTGATGATGTCAAATCAAAGATTGGGCAAGATGATAGATGTAACAATTGATCACAAGGATCAACCGATGAAGATATCATCTTTCTTCAACACACACACACACACACACACACACACACACACACACACACACACAACAGATATCCGTTGGAATGAACTAAGTTAGGCAAAGATTTTATCTTCCAACTCTCCAAGTTGTTGGTTAGCTTAACCAACTAGTACAAGGGTGTCCAACACAGATTCCTGGAGAAAGGATGGTTTATAGGGAAACCAATTTGATCACGACAAGGCAACAGGGTGCGCCCAGCGGGGGTAGGCGCGCCCTGATGCCTTGTGGGCCCCTCGTGGCTTCGTCTGACCTAATTCCACCTCCATAAATTCTCTAAAATTGGGAAACCAATATAGAGCCACCCAAAACACTTTTTCCACCACCGCAAGTCTCTGTTTCGACGAGTGGCCACGTGGAGACCTTTTTCGATACTTTGCCGGAGGGGGAATCGATCATGGAGGCCATCTACATCAACCTTGCCGCCTCCATGATGATGCGTGAGTAGTCCACCACAGACCTACGGGCCCATAGCTAGTACCTAGATGGCTTCTTCTCTCCCTTTGATCTTCAATACAAAGTTCACCGTGATCTCCGCGTTGATCTATTCAATGTAATCTTCTTTTGCGGTGTGTTTCTTGGGATCTGATGAATTGTGGGTTTATGATAAGATTATTCATGAAAATTTACTAAGTCTTCTATGAATTCTAATATGCATGATTGTTATAGCTTCTTAATTCTCTCCGATCTACCCGTTTGGTTTGGCCAACTAGATTGGTTTATCTTCAGTGGGAGGGGTGCATTGTAATGAGTTCAATCTTGTGGTGCTCTATATCCCAGTGCTAGAAGGGGACACAACACGTATTTGTATTGTTGCCATTAAGGATAAAATGACGGGGTCTGAACATATTGCTTGTCTTACTTTGTCTACATCATGTCATCTTGCTCCAAGCATTACTTCGTTTGTCATGAACTTAATACCATAGATGCATGCTGGATAGCGGTCGATTGGTGAAGTAATAGTAGTAGATGCATAATCGTTTTAGTCTACTTGTTTATGGACGTGATGCCTATATACATGATCATTGTCGTGAATACCATGTCAAAACTATGCACAATTCTATCAATTGCCCAACAGTAATTTGTCTACCCACCGTATGCTATTTTCAAGAGAGAAGCCTCTAGCGAACACTATAGCCCTCGGGTCTACTTAAACATAAATACTAAAACACTAAAAATACTTCACTGCCTTTTTATATTTGTATTTACTTTTATTATTTTCAATATCTACCTCTATCAAGATTTAATCCTTGCAAGTAACAAGTTCAAGGGGCTTGACAACCCTCTTGCCCGCATTGGGTGCAAGTGTTTGGTTTTGTGTGTATAGGTGTTGTTGAAAGGAATTTGCTTGGTTCTCCTATTGGTTTGATAACCTTGGTTCTCACTGAGGGAAATACTTATCTCTACCGTACTGCATCTCCTCTCCTCTTCAGGGGAAATCCCAACACAGCTCACAAGTAGCAGGAAGAATTTATGGCGCCGTTGCCAGGGAGACATCATCAAATTCTCGTCAGGTCCCTACACATAAATTATCTTTCACTTTTTCTACTTTTATTTGTTGTTGTATTTTACTTTATATAAAAATAAAAATACAAAACTATTTCTATTTGCTTGTTTGCTTAGTTATCTAGTCTGCCTGTTTGTTTGCTAGTTTACTTGCTTTGCCACTATGTCTCTAGAAAATACCAAATTGTGTGACTTTTCAAATGGTAATAATAATTATTTTATTAGTACTCCAATACCATCCGCCACTAGCGCGGAAGCTTTTGATATTAATTCTGCATTGCTAAATCTTGTTATGAAAGATCAATTCTCGCGAAGTCCTAATAAGGATCTTAATACCTTCGTTGGATTATGTGATATGCAAAAGAAAAAAAGATATAGACAATGATGTGGTTAAACTGAAATTATTTCCTTTCTCACTAAGAGACAAATATAAAACTTGGTTTTCATCCTTGCCTCACAATATTATTGGAACATGGGATAAGTGCAAGGATGCTTTTATTGCCAAGTATTTCCCTCCTGCTAAAATTATATCTCCCCGAAACCAAATTATGAATTTTAAACAACATGAGCAAGCACATGTTGCACAAGCATGGGAGAGAATAAAAATGATGATTAGAAATTGTCCCACTCATGGCTTGAATTTATGGATGATAATACAAAATTTCTATGCGGGACTAAACTTTGTGTCGAGAAATCTTCTAGACTCTAGTGGAGGTGGTACCTTTATGGCGATTACATTGGGAAAAGCTACTAAATTACTGGATAATATCATGACAAATTATTCCCAATGGTACACTGAACAAGCTCCAACTGGTAAGAAGGTAAATTTTGTTGAAGAAATCGCTACTTTGAGTGATAAGTTGGATTCTCATGTGAATATGTTTGCAAATAAGAATGGTCAAGTTGATCCTAATGATGTGCCACTATCTACTTTGATTAAGCAAAATAATGATGCTATTGATGTGAACTTTGTGTCTAGAAATAATTTCAACAACAATGCTTATAGAGGTAATTTCAATCCTAGACTGTATCCCGGTAATTCCTCTAATAATTATGGCAATTCTTATGGTAATTCTTCCGATAATAATAATAGGATGCTGATACGTCTCCAACGTATCTATATTTTTTGCTTGTTCCATGCTGTTATATTATCATTCTTGGATGTTTTACAATCATTTTATAGCAACTTTATATCATTTTTTGGGACCAACCTATTGACATACTGCCAAAGTACCAGTTGCTGTTTTTGCTTGTTTTTTACTTCGCAGAATATCAGTACCAAACGGAGTCCAATCGCGATGAAACTTTTTGGAGATTTTTTTGGGCCAGAAGACATCCAGTGGGCCAAAGAAGTGCCAGAGGGGAGGGTCGAGGAGACCACAACCCACCAGGGCGCGCCCTGATGGGTTGTGCCCTCCTCGGGACCCCTCTCCACCGCCTCTGATGCTTATAAATTCCCAAATATTCCAGAAACCCTAGGAGAGTCGACGAAAAACACATCCAGCCGTAGCAAGTTCCAGAACCTCAAGATCCAATCTAACACCATCACGGAGGGGTTCATCATCCTCATTGGTGCCTCTCCGATGATGCGTGAGTAGTCTACCATAGACCTATGGGTCCGTAGGTAGTAGCTAGATGGCTTCCTCTCTCTCTCTCTCTTTTGATTCTCAATACAATGGTCTCTTGGAGATCTATTTGATGTAAACTTTTGCGGTGTGTTTGTTGGGATCCGATGAATTTTGAGTTCATGATCAGTTTCTATCCATGAATATTATTTGAGTATTCTTTGATCTCTTATATGCATGATTACTTATAGCCTCGTATTTCTTCTTCAAATCTTTGGTTTAGTTAGGCCAACTAGATCGATTTTTCTTGCCATGGGAAGAGGTACTTTGTGATGGGTTCGATCTTGTGGTGTCCTCTCCCAGTGACAGAAGGGGCAGCGAGGCACGCTTGTATCGTTGCTATTAAGGATAACAAGATGGGGTCTATTCCTACATGAATAGATCTTGTCTACATCATGTCATCGTTCTTATTGCATTACTCCGTTTTTCCATGAACTTAATACACTAGATGCATGCTGGATAGCGGTCGATGTGTGGAGTAGTAGTAGTAGATGCAGAATCGTTTTGGTCTACTAATCTTGGACGCGATGCCTATATAATGATCATCGCCTTGGAGATCGTCATGATTATTTGATCTTCTATCAATTGCCCAACAGTAATTTGTTCACCCACCGTGTGCTATACTCATGAGAGAAGCCACTAGTGAAACCTACGGCCCCCGGGTCTACTTTTCCAACATATTGCTTTCCGATCTATCTTTTTGCCGCTTTTGTTTTCAGATCTATTATTCCAAAAACCCAAAAATACCTTGCTACACTTTTTATTTGCCCTTTTTATTATGTGTTCTTGAGAGATCTATCTCTCCAATCTATCACTACCTAATCTATCTTTTTACCGTAGAGAGATTGACAACCTCTCTTTCGCGTTGGATTGCAAGTATTTGTTCTTTGTGTGCAGGTGTTGTTTACGTAGTGGTGGTGATCCTCCTATTGGTTCGATACCTTGGTTTCATAACTGAGGGAAATACTTACCGTCGTTGTGCTGCATCATCCCTTTGTAACACCCGTGGGTAGTCACCTACAGTGACCCGTGTAATCAAGCTACAGTGATCTCCAAGATTAAGCTAATCCATTTTTTCTAAACAGTGCTTGATCACATTGGATTCATAACTCTTTTCAAATTCCTATTGAAATTCAAAATCCAATTAATAAGTGGTTTAAATAGTTTTGCAAACGTGAAAACTAAAATCATAGATGGGTTAAAAATATTCACCTATTATTTATAAAATTAAATACAACATTTTATAAAGTATTTAAGTGCCTCAAAACAATTATGGCAGAGGCCAAAACAATTAATTAAATGCCTTTTGAATTACGAAAATTCCCAAACTTTTCAAATCGGCCCCAAACTTTTTGTGGCACTGCCTGATATTGCAATACAAATATTTGGCTGAGTGGCAGATTTTACAAAAGTTTTTGGTGGTGTATATAAATACAAAACAGAGGCGGTAAATAATAAAAATTAAAGGGCTAACTTAGTACGGTGCTAGTGGGCTCTAGTACAACAGTACTTTGGACCCAGCCCAATGGAAGAAATCATCCCCTTCCTCTCTGTACAGAAGACACAGGCCATGGCATATTGGCATGGCAGCCATCCCACGGCGCCATGGCCGGATGGCCACCACGTCGCCTCCCTCGGCCTATAAAGACGTCCATCGAAACCCTAGACCCCATCTCGCTCAGTGCCTCCTCGATCCCCCATCATTCCCCTCCTCTCCGGTTCGATTCGAGCTCGTGGGCCCGTGCGGTGACCGCTGACTCGCCGTCGTTGTCGTGGCCACCGACCTCTCCGGCGTGCGGGAGCACGTACGGGATGTACGCCGCGGCCGTCTTCGTCCGTCAGGGAACCATCTCAAGCCGGGACGCCCCCTCCACGACGCCTGCATCATCTTCCTCCGTCTCGGCCGTCGCATCTCGCGTCACCATTGCTGCTGCTCCGGTCCACCGTCGGCCTCCCCGGCCTCGCTAACGGACTCAACGTGAGCTCCTCCTCCGAATCCCCCCTCTTTTCCTCTCGATTCGTTGCCATAGCTGCCGTCCCCGAACTCGTCCGAGCGTACGCGTACGCGTACGTACGTGTACGCGTACGTACGTGTGTGTACTGCTGCTGTTGTGCGCGCGCGTCCGCGCGTGGCCTCTCCGCGGCCTACCGTTGCTCGACCGATGCCACTGCTGTCCCCCTGCCGCAGCTGCCAAGCTGTTGCTGCTCTTGCGCCGCTTGCTGTTAGCGCTACTGCTCTCTACTGCTTGCTGCCGCTGCTCTCTGCTGCGCGCTCGCCCAGCCACACCAGCGCGTGCTCACAGCCGCCTCCGCCCCACTGCCCGCCGCTCCCAAGCCGCGCCCGCGTGCCCAGCCGCAGCTGCGCTACTGCGTGCTGCCGCCGCTGCTCTGTCCTGCTAGCTCCGCTGCAACTTGCAACTTCTGCTGCTGCCCGTCGCTTGCTGCTGCTCGCTGCTACCGGCTGATGCTGCTCGCTGCTACCGGATGCTGCTACCTGCTGCTGTGGCTCGCTACCGCTACTGGCTGCTCCTGCGCTGGCCTCGGCTGTGGCCGTGCCCATGGCCGAGTGCATGTGTGCTGTACGCGCGCGTGTGTGGCCGGCTTAGGCCATTTGCTTGTGCGGCAAGCCTTTCTTTAATTAGGACTACTTTAGATTAGGATTAAAGTTAGTGCTAAGTTAGTCTCATAGCAGATGACATGTGGACCCACAAATAGATTAAGCAAACAAAACAAATATAAAATGTCTAGGTCCATGACATGTGGGCCCCGTGGACCCATGGTTTTAAATAGCTGGTAGCGGATTGGGTTCCGCGTAGCGGAATGCGGATGGAAGGCGATATTGCGGGCGCTATGTCCGCGTAGCGGATTTATAAAAACAGTATATTCTTGTTTATATCACTAGAACATGAACAAAAAGTAATGACATTTAGTTTGAGTGATAGCGGTCGCTATTGCGCTAGCGCTATTGCGGACGCAATAGCGGACGCTATCTTCGCTATTTAAAACTATGCGTGGACCCTGTTGACTGGTCAACATTGACCCAGTCAACGCTGACTGTACTGACGACTCAGTCAAACTGACCCCACCTGTCAGTCACACAGCCACATCCTTGGGTAAACTTTTGTGTACCCGTAGCATTTAGTATTTAATATATTTCTGAATTAGTAATAATTTCATAAAATCATTTAAACTTCAAAAAAACATTTAAAATAAACCGTAAGTCAGATGAAAATAATTTATATATGAAAGTTGTTCAGAAAAATATAACGAATCCGAATACGATGTCCGTTCATCTGTCACGTGCTCCTATCATAACGAACATGGAACTTTTCCATCGTTTTCATCTGTCCGGTAGTAGCCCGAGACCCGGAAAATATCGTCAGATATTCTTTCGATCCGTTTGCGACATGTACTACTGCGTTAGTGCATGCCTAGCTCTGCATATTGCCATGTCATGCACCGTGTTGCATATGTCTGCATTATATTTATTGTTTCTCCCCCCTCTTCTTACCGGTAGACCCCGAGACTGACGCTGCTGCCGGGTACGACTACACCGTTGACGATCAGGCCTTTGCAGCAGAGCAGCAAGGCAAGCAACCCCCCCTTGATCATTCCGATATCGCCCAGTTCCTTTCTCTCTCATGCTTGCATTAAATTTTGCTACTGTATTAGCTAGCTTCTACTTCTGATGCATAGCCTATTTTTGATGAACTGCTACTGTACCTGCTGTCATATCAACTGTTTAGTATAGGTTGATCAATGAATCCCCAGTGAGCCCTTAGTCCCAGTTGCCCCGCTTTTAATATCAGTTACTCGGTCATCATGATCGACGAGCCAGGCCCCTCACATCACCGCACACCCCTTTAGTTGTATGACTCTGCGGAACTACCATCGAGTACCGAGGGTGACACCTCGTGAAGTACTCATGATGCTAGCTCTGTAGTGTAGCAAGTCGGTCGTGGTAATCAGAGGGTGATACCTCTCTGCCACTCCCGATATCGACTCTGTCGTGCAACCCCCCTCAAGTGTGGGACCCCGGAGGGTGATTCCTCTAAGTCCACCTTGACGGTTAGATTGAGCGAGAACCTTTGAGGGTGATTCCTCAGTTTTCCACTTTGATGTTATATACACACGGTTACTATGACCTGGTTACAGAAAGATGTTGGTGATGGGTCGGCCCTGAAGGGTACCCACGGTTTGATGATGACGAGGCGTGGCCGGGCAGGTGAGGCCATTGCCACACATCCTCGAGACGGGGCGACGGGACCGCACTTCATGGGTCGTGCTCGTCCCGCATTAATAAAATGCTAATGGGTTGGGTATTTGATCTGAGTTGGTCGTTTGACCTTTTACGCACCAAACCTTCACGTGAGAAAAGTTATGGGTACTCAGCGTCATTGTATCAGCCGAAGCTCTTCGGACGTCAGCAATGGAGCGGCGCGCGCCCGAGTGGTCCGCAACGGCATTGATCTTGTATTAAGTGATGCTAGGACTGACGTCGGCCGCGTACGCATCGTGCAGGAGTGCAAAGGGTGAGTGGGCCCATGACCCCTGTGTGCTTAGGATTTAGACCGGCGGGCTGGCCTCTCTGTTGAGCCTAGGTGGGGCGACGACGTGTTGATATCCCGAGGCCGGGCATGACCCAGGAAAGTGTGTCTGGTCGGAGGTGATCAAGCGTGTTGGAAATGCGGTGCATCCCTGCAGGGATGAATTCAACTATTCGAATAGCCGTGTTCACGGTAACAGGACGACTTGGAGTTGTACCTCGATCTACGACAATTAAAATTGTGACTTAAAATTGAAATGAATGTTGGCTCCGAGATTGCTTCCTCGCAGGGAGTCGAGGAAGAATCTCTGGGCGTGGATACTTAATAATATTTGCCACAATAATATTGCTATTACTATTGGGCAATTGATAGAAAAGCGCATAGTTATCCAATATTTATTCACGGCAATGATCATGTGTATATAGGCATCACGTCCATAAGCAAATAGACCGACTCCTGCCTGCACCTATTACTATTACTCCACGTCGAGAGCGCTTCTATGCTTTCCTCTCTAAGTATGAAGTTCATGACAAAAAGAGTAATGCTTGGAGAACGATGACATGATGTAGACAAAGAAAACTCAATCAATATGAATTGACCCCATCGTTTTATCCTTAGTGGCAACAATACAAAGATGTGTCTTGTCCCTTTGTGTCACTGGGATATAGAGCACCGCCAGATTGAACTCACTACAACGCACCCCTCTCACTGAAGAAATATCAATCTAGTTGGCCAAACTACTTCAATAGATCAGAGAGATTTACGAAGCTATAATAATCATGCAAATAAGAATCATAATAGAATTCAGAGAAGACTCAAATCTTTTTCATGAATAATATGAACATAAACCCACAATTCATCGGATCCCAACAAATGCACCGCACAAAGTGATTACATCGAATAGATCACCGCAAAGATGCGGTGAACTTTGTATTGAAAGATCAAGAGAGAGAGAGAGATAGCCATCTAGGTAGTAACTACGGACACGTAGGTCTGTAGGGAACTACTCACACATCACCATGGGAGCAGCAAGGTTAATGTAGAGGCCCTCCGTGATCGATCACCCCCTCCGGCAGGGCACCGGAACAGGGCTCCTGATGGGCACACGGTGGAACAGAGACTTGCGGCGGCGGAAAAAGTGTTTCGGGTGGCTCTCTAGGGTTTTGGGGAAATATTAGAATTTATAGGCCAGAGAGGGGCATCGGGAGACGCCAGGGGGAGCCACCACACAACAGGGCATGGCCACCCCCTGGACGCGCCTAGATGTGTGGTCCCTCCCTCGTGCAGCCTTCGGTCTCCTGTCGAAGCTTCTAGGTCTTCTTTTAGTCCAGAAAAAATCATAAAAAAGTTTCATGGCAATTGGACTTCGTTTGGTACTATAAACCTGAAAAGCCAAAAACATGCAGAAAACAGTAACTGGCACTAGGCACTGGGTTAATAGGTTAGTGCTCCAAAATAATATGAGTTGGTAAATAAATACCCAAAAAGCATCCTAGAATGATAATATTATACGATGGAACAATAAAAATTATAGATATGTTGGGGTCGTATCAGTACCCATGGCTCATTTTTGGCGATGACGTTCACAGTAGCATGATGACCCACAAGTATAGGGGGTCAATCGTAGTCCTTTCTATAAGTAAGAGTGTCGAACCCAACGAGGAGCAGAAGGAAATGACAAGCGGTTTTCAGCAAGGTAATTTCTGCAAGCACTGAAATTGTACGTAACAGATAGTTTGATAGTAAGATAATTGATAACGAGCAAGTAGCTAGCGGTAACGGTAAATAAAGTGCAGCAAAGTAGCCCAATCCTTTTGTGGCAAAGGACAAGCCATAACAGTCTCTTATAATAAGCAAAGTGTTCTTGAGGGTACACGGGAATTTCATCTAGTCACTTTTATCATGTTGGTTTGATTTGCGTTCGCTACTTTGATAACTTGATATGTGGGTGGACCGGTGCTTGGGTGTTGTTCTTACTTGAACAAGCCTCCCACTTATGATTAACCCCCTCGCAAGCATCCGCAACTACGAGAAAAGTATTAAGATAAAATCTAACCATAGCATTCATCGTTTGGATCCAAATCAGCCCCTTACGAAGTAGCGCATAAACTATGGTTTAAACTTCTGTCACTCTAGCAATCCATCATCTAATAACTACTCCACAATGCATTCCCTTAGGCCCAAGGATGGTGAAGTGTCATGTAGTCGACGTTCACATGACACCACTAAGGGAATCACAACATACATATCATCAAAATATCGAACACATATCAAATTCACATGATTGCTTGCAACATGACTTCTCCCGTGACCTCAAGAACAAAGGTAACTACTCACAAATAATATTCATGCTCAAGATCAGAGGGGTATTGAATAGCATAATGGATCTGAACATATAATATTCCACCAAATAAACCATATAGTAATCAACTACAAGATGTAATCAACACTGCTAGTCACCCACAGGTACCAATCTGAGGTTCCGGTACAAAGATTGAACACAAGAGATGAACTAGGGTTTGAGAGGAGATGCTGCTGTTGAACACGTTGATGAAGATTGGCCTCCCAAAGATGAGAGGGGTGTTGGTGATGACGATGGCTTCGAGTTCCCCGTCCGGGAGGGAAGTTCCCCCGGCGGAATCGCTCCGCCGGAGGGCAAAAGTGCTCCTGCCCAAGTTCCGCCTCGAGACGGCGGTGTTCCGTCTCGAAAGTACTCTCCTTATTTTTTTTTCTAGGTCAAAAGACCTTAAATACCAGAAGATGGGCACCGGAGGTGGGCTGGGCTGAGCACAACCCACCAGGTCACGCCTGGGGGGCCTGGCGCGCCCTGGTGTCTTGTGCTCACCAGTTGGCCCCCCTCCGGTAGTTATTTGCGCTAGTATTTTTCATATATTCCAAAATAATTCTCTGTGAAGTTTCAGCTTATTTGGAGATGTGCAGAATAGGTATCTCTGATATGCTTTTTCAGGTACATAATTCCAGCTACCGGCATTCTCCCTCTTTGTGTAAACCTTGCATATTATGAGAGAAAAGGCATTAGAATTACTACATAAAGCATTATTAAGTATAAAAAGACTATAAATAACAGTAGGAAATCATGATGCAAAATGGACGTATCAACTCCCCCAAGCTTAGACCTCGCTTGTCCTCAAGCGAAAACCGATATCGAAAAACATGTCCACATGGTTTGAGAGAGAGGTGTCGATAAAAACAAAATACGGACATAGTAGCATCATGCTTATTATCATAGCAGCAACAAACTTTATCATAGAACTTATTCATATAACTTTTATTATATAACTTCATCCTATAACTTTTCATGATCAACTAACAATTCATCACAACATAGAAGTATAAAGCATAAACCTTATTGAAAACCAACAAATTGTGTTCTCAGTCAACTTTGCAACTACAATTCAAAATATTTTCAGGAAGGGTCTCGTGTCGGAGCCTTTTGGCAAGTCCACATACTCAACTATGATTTAGTCTTCTATGATTGCTAACACTCACAGCATATCCATGACCAAAAAGTTTCAATCGGACACATAGAAAGATAGGGGCTTATAGTTTCACCTCCCAACGTATTCACCTCAAGGGTGATGTCAATAATAATAACTCATGCTCACTCATATCCAACTGGATATATGTGCCTAGATCTTTCCTCACCACATGATGCTTCCAAAAAGAAAAAGGAATAAGGAATAAGGAAAAATACTTTGACTCTTGCATAAAAGCAAATACATAAAAGTAAAAGATAGGCCCTTCGCAGAGGGAAGCAGAGGTTGTCATGCGCTTTTTAGTTTGTATGCCAAATCCCTTAATGTAAAAGAACGTCACGTTATATTGCCCCTATCATAGCAACCTTTATTATGCAGCCCGTCGCTTTTATTACTTTGCCATCATAAGTTCGTACAACGCTCAATTTTCTCTTATACACTAATTAATCAAACACATTTAGAAGCAATTTTTATTGCCTTATTGCACCGATGACAATTTACTTGAAGGTTGAAGGATCTTACTCGATCCATAGGTAGGTATGGTGGACTAATATGTCTCCAACGTATCTATAATTTTTGCTTGTTCCATGCTGTTATATTATCATTGTTGGATGTTTTACAATCATTTTATAGCAACTTTATATCATTTTTTGGGACTATCATATTGACATAGTGCCAAAGTGCCAGTTGTTGTTTTTTGCTTGTTTTTTACTTCGCAGAATATTAGTACCAAACGGAGTCCAATCGCGATGAAACTTTTTAAAGATATTTTTTGGGCGAGAAGACATCCAGTGGGCCAAAGAAGTACCAGAGAGGAGGGCCGAGGAGACCACAACCCACCAGGGCGCGCCAGAGGCCCCGGGCGCGCCCTGATGGGTTGTGCCCTCCTTGGGACGCCTCTCCACCGCCTCTGATGCCTATAAATTCCCAAATATTCCAGAAACCCTAAGGGAGTCGACAAAAAACACATCCAGCCGTCGCAAGTTCCAGAGCCGCGAGATCCAATCTAACACCATCACGGAGGGGTTCATCATCCTCATTGGTGCCTCTCCGATGATGTGTGAGTAGCCCACCATAGACCTACGGGTCCGTAGGCAGTAGCTAGATGGCCTCCTCTCTCTCTTTTGATTGTCAGTACAATGGTCTCTTGGAGAACTATTTGATGTAAACTTTTGCGGTGTGTTTGTTGGGATCCGATGAATTTGAGTTCACTGTCAGTTTCTATCCATGAATATTATTTGAGTCTTCTTTGATCTCTTATATGCATGATTACTTATAGCCTCGTATTTCTTCTTCGAAACTTTGGTTTAGTTAGGCCAACTAGATCAATTTTTCTTGCCATGGGAAGAGGTGCTTTGTGATGGGTTCAATCTTGCGGTGTCCTCCCCCAGTGACAGAAGGGGCAGCGAGGCACGCATGTATCGTTGCTATTAAGGATAACAATATGGGGTCCATTACTACATGAATAGATCTTGTCTACATCATGTCATCGTTCTTATTGCATTACTCCGTTTTTCCATGAACTTAATACACTAGATGCATGCTGGATAGCGGTCGATGTGTGGAATAATAGTAGTAGATGCAGAATCGTTTTGGTCTACTAATCTTGGACGTGATGCCTATATAATGATCATCACCTTGGATATCGTCATGATTATTTGATCTTCTATCAATTGCCCAACAGTAATTTGTTCACCCACCGTGTGCTATACTCATGAGAGAAGCCACTAGTGAAACCTACGGCCCCCGGGTCTACTTTTCCAACATATTGCTTTCCGATCTATCTTTTTGACATTTTTTTTTCGGATCTATTATTCCAAAAACCCAAAAATACCTTGCTGCACTTTTTATTTGCCTTTTTTTATTTTGTGTTCTTGAGATATCTATCTATCCAACCTATCATATCCTAATCTATCTTTTTACCGCAGAGAGATTGACAACCTCTCTTTCGCGTCGGGTTGCAAGTATTTGTTCTTTGTGTGCAGGTGCTGTTTACGTAGTGTGGATAATCCTCCTACTGGTTCGATACCTTGGTTTCATAACTGAGGAAAATACTTACCGTCGTTGTGCTGCATCATACCTTCCTCTTTGGAGAAATACCGATGCAGTCTCAAGCCACGTCAAAGGAATTTCTGGCGCCGTTGCCTGGGAGGAAGCGGTCTCTTCTACGTGCCAATCTCTGGCGCCGAGGAGACACCATCATCATCTACCAGGTTCCTAATCACAAATCTCATCTCCTTGCTATTACATTATTTGCCATTTGCCTCTCCTTTTCCTCTCCCCCACTTCACCAAATTTTCCGTTTTATTCGCCATCTTTTTCGTTTGCCTTTTTCTCGTCAGATCTCTTGCTTGCTTGCAATCTTGTTTGCGTAGTCATGATGCGTCAACGAAAGCACCATGATGTTCCTTACCCCAATATTTTGCTTGAAATTGAGAAAAGTACTAAGGAATATATGACTACACAATTTGAGCATAATAAGTATTTTACCGAGGAGATTAAAGAACACTCTACCGTACTAGATGCCATAACGAAACAACTTGATGATATCAGTAGAGAAGCTTCTAATCTCCAATCTAAATATGCTCATGCTGAAAATCTGCTTGGTAAATTTCTGATGCACAAGCTACTTTAATAAATCAAATGGCCGCTAAACCAATCTCTCTAGAGTTTAAAAATGATGAAGATCTTAAAGTGATTGGTGTTTCTTCTATTGATTCCTTGTTTTGTAGTATTAAAATTGATGATAAAGGGACTGAAGTAGAGTCAACTTTAGCTAGAAGGCGTCCCAATAATTTGGAGGGTGAAAATCTTGATGAAAAATTTGATGAAAGTGGGTTTGAAGAGGTCAAAACTTTAACTAGTGATGTGCCCACTATTTTGGATTGCAAAGATTTTAATTATGATAGTTGCTCTTTGATTGAATGTATTTCTTTGCTGCAATCCATGTTGAATTCACCCCATGCTTATGAACAAAATAAAGCTTTTACTAAACATATCGTTGATGCCATGATGAAATCTTTTGAAGACAAGTTGGAGTTGGAGATTTCTATTCCTAGAAAATTACATGATGAGTGGGAACCTACCATTAAGGTCAAGATTAAAAATTATGAGTGCTTTGCTTTATGTGATTTGGGTGCTAGTGTTTCCACGATTCTGAAATCTTTATGTGATGTGCTTGGTCTCACCAATATTGAAGAATGTTTTCTTAATTTGCACTTGGCGGATTCTACTATTAAAAAGCCTTTGGGAATAATTAATGATGTTCTTATTCTTGCAAATAGGAACTATGTGCCCATAGATTTTATTGTTCTTGATATTGATTGCAATCCGTCTTGTCCCATTATACTTGGTAGACCGTTCTTACGCACTATAGGTGCCATGATTGATATGAAAGAAGGCAATATTAGATTTCAGTTTCCACTAAGAAAGGGTATGGAACACTTACCTAGAACAAGAATTAAGCCACCATATGAATCAATCATGAGAGCATCCTATGGAGCAAAAACCAAAGATGACAATACTTGAATCTATGTGTTATGCCTAGCTAGGGGGTAAAACGATAGCGCTAGTTGGGAGGCAACCCAATGAATAAATTTATTTTCATCTTTTTCTTTCTGTTTTTTATGTTTTATTTAGTGTTTGTGCCAAGTAAAGCCTTTAGGGTAATTCATAAGATGAGTAGAAACAATGCTGAATCTGAAACAGAAACTTTGCCTCCAGTGTGTGAATTTTCATTTTTTACTGGAGCGTTATATTGAGCTGAAATTTTAACACATTATTGCTACACAAAATCTTCACGTTTTCCTAGATTTTCAGAATTTTTAGAGTTACAGAAGTATGGTTAGAGTACATATTACTACAGACTGCTCTGTTTAAGACAGATTTTGTTTTCGTTGCATTGTGTGCTTGTTTTGATGAATCTATGGATTGTATTGAAGGGTATGAGCCATGGTAAAGTTAAAATACAGTAGGTATAATGCAATAATAAAATTTGAATGGGTTTGCAACAGTACTTAAAGTGGCGATTTGCTTTATTATACTAACGGATCTCATGAAGGTTTTGTTGAGTTTTGTATGATTGAAGTTTCAAGTTTTGGGTGAGATCACGATGGATAAAGGAATAAGGACTGAAAATAGGCTAAGCTTGGGGATGCTACATAACCCCCAAGTTATATCTAAAGAGAAACAAGCAACTAAGCTTGGGGATGCCCCGAGTGGCACCCCCTCTTTCTTCTAACAACCATCGGTATTTTACTTGGAGCTATATTTTTATTCGTCACATATCATGAGTTTTGCTTGGAGCGTATTGTATCATTTGAGTGTTTGCTTGCTTTGCTTTTTAGTTTTTCACTAGTATCCTTGCTGGACACACCTATTTGATATAGCCAAAATTATGCTAAGATTTGTTAGAATTGCTCTTTATGCTTCACTTAAACTTTTTGAGCTATGGAATTTCTCTAGTGCTTCACTTATATCTTTTTGAGCACGGTGTGCTTGGAAACTTTTGAAGAAACACACTCATGCTTCACTTAGATTAATTTGAGAGTTGGTAAATTTTGAAGAAATCCTCTCATGCTTCACTTATACTATTTTGAGAGATGAAATCTCTATGCTCATGTTCCTCACTTAAATTTGTTTGAGCTTGTCAAAAGCAATGGCAATATATGAAACTAGTCCCAAAGTGATAGATATTCAAGGAGGATATAATAAAAACTTTCATGAAGATCATTGGACAAATTAAACTTGATTCCTTGTAATAGTTTTGAGACATGATGATAGTAATATGTGAGTCATGTTAGTGAGTAATTATGCTTTAGTAAGAATATTGGTGTTAAGGTTTGTGATTCCCTATGCAAGTACGAAAGTCAATAGTTATGCAATGAAATTATATCCTACTTATGGTGCATTATTCGGTGTTAGTTATTCTCAATGCTCACTTATGTGAATTTTCATTTCTTGGTTGGTTGCTTCTCAATCTATTTGCTAGCCTCCACTTGTACTAAGTAAAAATACTACTTGTGCATCCAAAATCCTTAAACCCAGTTTTGCCTTATGAGTCTACCATACCTACCAATATGCGGTATTTCCATGCCGTTCTAAGCAAATTTGCCATCTCTACTTTTCAAAATAAATTTCCTTTTTGTGTGCTCGTACCGCTCATGAAACGGTAGGGGGTATCCAATATTTTTCCATGATAGATGTGTTATTCTCAAGATGAGTGTTTATTCACTTGTCATTGCACGAGAGTATGGCGGTAATAGGGATGCCTGATACGTCTCCAACGTATCTATAATTTTTGCTTGTTCCATGTTGTCATATTATCATTCTTGGATGTTTTACAATCACTTTATAGCAACTTTATATCATTTTTTGGGACTAACCTATTGACATAGTGCCAAAGTGCCAGTTGCTGTTTTTGCTAGTTTTTTTTTACTTCGCAGAATATCAGTACCAAACGGAGTCCAATCGTGATGAAACTTTTTGGAGATTTTTTTTTGGACCAGAAGACACCCAGTGGGCCAAAGAAGTGCCACAGAGGTGGGCCGTGGAGACCACAACCCACCAGGGCGCGCCAAAGGCCCCCGGCGCGCCCTGATGGGTTGTGCCCTCCTCGGGGCCCCTCTCCACCGCCTCTGATGCCTATAAATTCCCAAATATTCCATAAACCCTAAAGGAGTCGACAAAAAACACATCCAGCCGCCGCAAGTTCCAGAGCCTCGAGATCCAATCTAACACCATCACGGAGGGGTTCATCATCCTCATTGGTGCCTCTCCGATGTTGCGTGAGTAGTCCACCATAGACCTACGGGTCCGTAGGCGGTAGCTAGATGGCTTGCTCTCTCTCTCTCTTTTGATTCTCAATACAAATGTCTCTTGGAGATCTATTTGATGTAAACTTTTGCGGTGTGTTTGTTGGGATCCGATGAATTTTGAGTTCATGATCAGTGTCTATCCATGAATATTATTTGAGTCTTCTTTGATCTGTTATATGCATGATTACTTATAGCCTCGTATTTCTTCTTCGAATCTTTGGTTTAGTTAGGCCGACTAGATCGATTTTTCTTGTCATGGGAAGAGGTGCTTTGTGATGGGTTCAATCTTGCGGTATCCTTTCCCAATGACAGAAGGGGCAGCAAGGCACACATGTATCGTTGCCATTAAGGATAATAAGATGGGGTCTATTCCTACATGAATAGATCTTGCCTACATCATGTCATCATTCTTATTGCATTACTCCATTTTTCCATGAACTTAATACACTAGATGCATGCTGGATAGCGGTCGATGTGTGGAGTAATAGTGGTAGATGCAGGCACGAGTCGGTCTACTGATCCTGGACGTGATGCCTATATAATGATCATCGCCTTGGATATCGTCATGATTATTTGATCTTCTATCAATTGACCAACAGTAATTTGTTCACCCACGGTGCGTTATACTCATGAGAGAAGCCACTAGTGAATCCTACAGCCCCCAGGTCTACTTTTCCAACATATTGCTTTCTGATCTATCTTTTTGCTTCTTTTGTTTTCAGATCTATTATTCCAAAAACCCAAAAATATATTGCTGCACTTTTAATTTGCTCTTTTTATTTTGTGTTCTTGAGAGATCTATCTCTCCAATCTATCACTACCTAATCTATCTTTTTACCGTAGAGAGATTGACAACCTCGCTTTCGCGTCGGGTTGCAAGTATTTGTTCTTTGTGTGCAGGTGCTGCTTATTAGGTGGTGGTGATCCTCCTACTGGTTTGATACCTTGGTTTCATAACTGAGGGAAATACTTACCGTCGCTGTGCTGCATCATCCCTTCCTCTTTGGAGAAATACCGACGCGGTCTCAAGCCACGACAAAGGAGTTTTTGGCGGTGTTGTCGGGGAGGAAGTGGTCTCTTCTCCGTGCCAATCTCTGGCGCCAAGGAGACACCATCATCATCTACCAGTTTCCTAATCACAAATCTCATCTCCTTGCAATTACATTAGTTGCCATTTGCCTCTCGTTTTCCTCTCCCCCACTTCACCCAATTTGCTGTTTTATTCACCCTCTTTTTTCGTTTACCTTTTTCTCATCAGATCTCTTGTTTGTCAATCTTGTTATTATGAATGGCGTTACTACTCCCCCTTTGTCACCAGATTTTGAAGTTTTGTATTTCAAACAAAAACAAGGGGAAAATTTGAAAGATGTCTGGTATAGGCTAATGGAATCCTATCGTATTTGCAATCTAAAAGGAGATGCAAAAAATTTGCTTTGAAATTTTTACATAGGATTAGCTTTGCATCATAGACAACTCTTGGATTTTGCCGCTAAAGGGAATTTTATTGAGCTTGATGCAAACACCGCTTATGAAATTTTGGAAGGGATATTGGGGGTTCCTCCAAAAAAGGGACCTTCTTTTACACAAGAGGGGGTTCAAATTCTTGACAAATTGGGTGACTTACATAAGCACTTGGTCAAGTTGCAAAAATATAATGAACCTCTCAAACATATTAGTGGGAACCTCAATCGCTTGAATACTTTGATTACTCTTTGCAACAAGCGTTTGGATATTTTGGATCTCAAGATGGTTTCTTCTCCTGAAAATTTGGGGAAGCGTAAAGAGCCCCCCCGGATTCAAGAAATCCCTCACAAAAGTAGCAAAAACCAAAGATGACAATACTTGAATCTATGCGTTATGCCTAGCTAGGGGCGTAAAACGATAGCGCTTGTTCGGAGGCAACCCAATGAATAAAATTATTTTTGTTTTTTCCCTTTCTGTTTTTGATTGTTGACAAAATTATGCCTCTGTTATGATTGTGTTTTTATGTTTGATTTAGTGTTTGTGCCAAGTAGAGCCTTTAGGATGATTCATAAGATGAGTAGAAGCGATGCTGAATCTGAAACAGAAACTTTGCCTCCAGTGTTCGAATTTTCATTTTTTACTGGAACGTGGTATTGATCTCAAATTTTAACACAGTGTTTCTATGCAAAATATTTATGTTGTCCTAATTTTTAAGAATTTTTCGAGTTACAAAAGTATGGTTAGAGTACAGATTACTACAGACTGTTCTGTTTAAGACAGATTCTGTTTTCGTTGCATTGTGTGCTTGTTTTGATGAATCTATGGGTTATATTGAAGGGTATGAGCCATGGTAAAGTTAAAATACAGTAGGTATAATGCAATAATAAAATATGAATGGGTTTGCAACAATACTTAAAGTAGCGATTTGCTTTATTATACTAACGGATCTCACGAAGATTTTGTTGAGTTTTGTGTGATTCAAGTTTTCAAGTTTTGGGTGAGATCACTATGGATGAAGGAATAAGGAGTGAAAAGAGCCTAAGATTGGGGATTCTACAGCACCCCCAAGATATATCCAAACAGAAACAAGCAACTAAGCTTGGGGATGCCCCCGAGTGGCATCCCCTCTTTCTTCTAACGACCATCGGTATTTTACTTGGAGCTATATTTTTATTCGTCACATATCATGAGTTTTGCTTGGAGCTTCTTGTACCATTTGAGTCTTTGCTTGCTTTGCTTGTTAGTTTGTCAATTTTATCCTTGCTGGACACACCTATTTGAGAAAGCCAAAATTATGCTATGATTTGTTAGAATTGCTCTATGTGCTTCACTTAAACTTTTTGAGCCATAGAATTGCTCTATTGCTTCACTTATATCTTTTTGAGCACGGTGTGCTTGGAAACTTTTGAAGAAACACTCTCATGCTTCACTTAGATTAATTTGAGAGTTAGTAAATTTTGAAGAAATCCTCTCATGCTTCACTTATACTATTTTGAGAGATGAAATCTTTATGCTCATGTGCTTCACTTAAATTTGTTTGAGCTTGTCATAAAGCAATGGGAATATAGGAAACTAGTCCCAAAGTGATATATATCCAAGTGGGATATAATAAAAACTTTCATGAAGATCATTGGACAAATTAAAACTTGATTCCTTGTAATAGTGTTGAGACATGATGATAGTAATATGTGAGTCATGTTAGTGAGAAAATATGCTTTATTAAGAATATTGGTGTTAAGGTTTGTGATTCCCTATGCATGCACGAAAGTCAATAGTTATGCAATGAAATTACATCCTACTTATGGTGCATTATTCGGTGTTAGTTATGCTCAATGCTCCCTTATGTGAATTTTCGTTTCTTGGTTGGTTGCTTCTCAATCTATTTGCTAGCCTCCATTTGTACAAAGTAGAAATACTACTTGTGCATCCAAAATCCTTAAACCAAATTTTGCCTTATGAGTCCACCATACCTACCTATATGTATGTGCCGTCTCTAATTTTCAAAATAAATTTCTCTTTTGTGTGCTCGTACAACTCATGAAATAGTAGGGGGTGTCCAATATTTTTCCATGATAGATGTGTTATTCTCAAGATGAGTGTTTATTCACTTGTCATTGCATGAGAGTACGGCAGTAATAGGGATGCACATTCCCGAAATGAAAAAGAAAAAATATTTACTTTATGTTGTCAAATAATAAATTCCTTGGAAAGTGTTGGTATGGAAGGCAACCGTGGATACGACCAGCCATGGAAAGTGAAAGAATGGTGGAAAAAGGAATAAACTTTATTTTGTGTTTGGGAACCGCCTATGATGTATCTAGCATGAAAAGTATTGTGAACTACTTTGTCGTTTTCGTTGACAGGAAAGGCATGCCACTCATAATATTTTTCTCTCTCAATTTAAACTTTGAGCTCTCGCACCTCTACAAATCCCTACTTCCCTCCGCGAAGGGCCTTTCTATTTACTTTATGCAATTTTTATTTTTACTTTGAGTCTCCATCTTATCTTATAAAGCACCAACTAGGGGGCACTATGATCATACTTGAGCATTGGGTGTAGCTAGTATTTGAGTGTGTTTCATGAATGGATCAATGATTGAGCATGATGGGCTAGGGATAACTTTCTTTAGTGTTGATATTTTGAAAGACATGGTTGCTTGTTGGCATGCTTGAGTATTGAAGTCATTATGTTAAAACTAGACAATTGCTTTGAATCATCTAAAAGTCCAAATGTCCATGCTACAAAAGAAAATAATATGAGATGAACATGTTAGGCAGCATTCCACATCAAAAATTCTGTTTTTATCATTTACCTACTCGAGGACGAGTAGGAATTAAGCTTGGGGATGCTGATACATCTCCAACGTATCTATAATTTTTGCTTGTTCCATGCTGTTATATTATCATTCTTGGATGTTTTACACTCACTTTATAGCAACTTTATATCAGTTTTTGGGACTAACCTATTCACACAGTGCCAAAGTGCCAATTGCTGTTTTTGCTTGTTTTTTTACTTTACAGAATATCAGTACCAAACGGAGTCCAATCGCGATGAAACTTTTTGGAGATTTGTTTTGGACCAGAAGACACCCAGTGGGCCAAAGAAGTGCCAGAGAGGTGGGCCGTAGAGACCACAACCCACCAGGGTGCGCCAGAGGCCGCCGGGGCGCCCTGATGGATTGTGCCCTCCTCGGGGACCCTCTCCACCACCTCTGATGCCTATAAATTCCCAAATATTCCATAAACCCTAATGGAGTCGACAAAAAACACATCCATCCACCGCAAGTTCTAGAGCCTCGAGATCCAATCTAACACCATCACGGAGGGGTTCATCATCCTCATTGGTGCTTCTCCGATGATGCGTGAGTAGTCCACCATAGACCTACGGGTCCGTAGGCAGTAGCTAGATGGCTTCCTCTCTCTCTTTTGATTCTCATTACAATGGTCTCTTGGAGATCTATTTGATGTAAACTTTTGCGGTGTGTTTGTTGGGATCCGATGAATTTTGAGTTCATGATCAGTTTCTATCCATGAATATTATTTGAGTCTTCTTTGATCTCTTGTATGCACGATTACTTATAGCCTCGTATTTCTTCTTCGAATCTTTGGTTTAGTTAGGCCGACTAGATCGATTTTTCTTGCCATGGGAAGATGTGCTTTGTGATGGGTTCGATCTTGCGGTGTCCTTTCCCAGTGATAGAAGGGGCAGCAAGGCACGCATGTATCGTTGCCATTAAGGATAACAAGATGGGGTCTATTCCTACATGAATAGATCTTGTCTACATCATGTCATTGTTCTTATTGCATTACTCCGTTTTTTCATGAACTTAATACACTAGATGCATGCTGGATAGCGGTCGATGTGTGGAGTAATAGTGGTAGATGCAGGCAGGATCGGTCTACTTATCTTGGACGTGATGCCTATATAATGATCATCGCCTTGGATATCTTCATTATTATTTGATCTTCTATCAATTTCCCAACAGTAATTTATTCACCCACCATGCGCTATACTCATGAGAGAAGCCACTAGTGAATCCTACGGCCACCGGGTCTACTTTTCCAACATATTGCTTTCCGATCTATCTTTTTGCTTCTTTTGTTTTCAGGTCTATTATTCCAAAAACCCAAAAATATATTGCTGCACTTTTTATTTGCTCTTTTTATTTTGTGTTCTTGAGAGATCTATCTCTCCAATCTATCACTACCTAATCTATCTTTTTATCGTAGAGAGATTGACAACCTCTCTTTCGCGTCGGGTTGCAAGTATTTGTTCTTTGTGTGCAGGTGCTGCTTATTAGGTGGTGGTGATCGTCCTACTGGTTCGATACCTTGGTTTCATAACTGAAGGAAATACTTACCGTCGATGTGTTGCATCATCCCTTCCTCTTTGGGGAAATACAGACACAGCCTCAAGCCACGTCAATGCCCAGTTCCGAAATGAAAAAAAACTTACTTTATGTTGTCAAATAATAAATTCCTTGGAAAGTGTTGGTATGGAAGGCAACCATGGATACGGCCAGCCATGGATTGTGAAAGAATGGTGGAAAAAGGAATAAACTTTACTTTATGTTTGGGAACCGCCTATGATATATCTAGCATGGAAAGTATTGTGAACTACTTTGTCGTTTTCGTTGACAGGAAAGGCATGCCACTCAAAATATTTTTTCTATCTCAATTTAAACTTTGAGCTCTAGCACCTCTACAAATCCCTACTTCCCTCTGCGAAGGGCCTGTCTATTTAATTTATGCAATTTTTATTTTTATTTGAGTCTCCATCTTCTCTTATAAAGCACACAATAGGGGGCACTATGATCATACTTGAACATTGGGTGTAGTTAATATTTGAGTGTGTTTCATGAATGGATCAATGATTGAGCATGATGGGCTAGGGATAACTTTCTTTAGTGTTGATATTTTGAAAGACATGGTTGCTTGTTGGCATGCTTGAGTATTAAAGTCATTATGTTAAAACTAGACTATTGCTTTGAACCATCTAAAATTCCAAATGTCCGTGCTACAAAGAAAAGAATATGTGATGAACATGTTAGGCAGCATTCCACATCAAAAAATCTGTTTTTATCATTTACCTACTCGAGGACGAGTAGGAATTACGCTTGGGGATGCTGATACATCTCCAACGTATCTATAATTTTTGCTTGTTCCATGCTGTTATATTATCATTCTTGGATGTTTTACAATCATTTTATAGCAACTTTATATCATCTTTTGGGACTAACCTATTGACATAGTGCCAAACTGCCAGTTGCTGTTTTTTACTTCGAAGAATATCAGTACCAAACGGAGTCCAATCGCGAGGAAACTTTTTGGAGATTTTTTTTGGGCAAGAAGACATCCAGTGGGCCAAAGAAGTACCAGAGAGGAGGGCCGAGGAGACCACAACCCACCAGGGAGCGCCAGAGGCCCCGGGCACGCCCTGATGGGTTGTGCCCTCCTCGGGACGCCTCTCCACCGCCTCTGATGCCTATAAATTCCCAAATATTCCAGAAACCCTAAGGGAGTCGACAAAAAACACATCCAGCTGCCGCAAGTTCCAGAGCCACGAGATCCAATCTAACACCATCACGGAGGGGTTCATCATCCTCATTGGTGCCTCTTCGATGATGTGTGAGTAGTCCACCATAGAACTACAGGTCCGTAGGCAGTAGTTAGATGGCTTCCTCTCTCTCTTTTGATTCTCAATACAATGGTCTCTTGGAGATCTATTTGATGTAAACTTTTGCAGTGTGTTTGTTGGGATCCGATGAATTTTGAGTTCATGATCAGTTTCTATCCATGAATATTATTTGAGTCTTCTTTGATCTCTTATATGCATGATTACTTATAGCCTCGTATTTCTTCGTCGAATCTTTGGTTTAGTTAGGTCAACTAGATCGATTTTTCTTGCCATGGGAAGAGGTGCTTTGTGATGGGTTCGATCTTGCGGTGTCCTCTCACAGTGACAGAAGGGGCAGCGAGGCACGCATGTATCGTTGCTATTAAGGATAACAAGATGGGGTCTATTCCTACATGAATAGATCTTGTCTACATCATGCCACTGTTTCCATGAACTTAATACACTAGAGGCATGCTGGATAGCGGTCGATGTGTGGAGTAATAGTAGTAGATGCAGAATCGTTTCGGTCTACTAATCTTGGACGTGATGCCTATATAATGATCATCGCCTTGGATATCGTCATGATTATTTGATCTTCTATCAATTGCCCAACAGTAATTTTGGCATATAATATTTAATGGGGGATCACAATCATAAAATATGTCCAAGATAGTGTATTTGCATGTGAATCTTCTCTTCCCTTATTAATTCTTTCATGAACTGCATCATTGACTAATGCTATGTTTGTCAACCTCCAATAAATTTTACCACTTATACTTTTCCTTATGTGATGTCATTCCTTAGCACAAGACTAGCATATGATCATTTTCATTTATTGCCATTCTATTTTGATTGTAACAAGGAAGTAAAGAAGCAAAAACTCAAACTAACCTTTATTTTATAACTCTCACTCAATTACGTAGATTGATAGATCACGAAACTAGCACTCGAAAATAGATCATACTAAACTTTTATTCAACTAAATCACGAAAGAACTAGGGATCGAACTAAAATAGGTAAAGGTAAATAAAAGTGATGGTGATACGATACAGGGGCATCTCCCTCAAGCTTGGCTCAAGCCAAGGGGAGTGCCCATACCCGTGTACTCAAGTCTCCTTTGGTGGTCAAGATTATGAAGGTGGTGGTGATGAAGTGTCACACTTCAGACTCAATAGGTACTCCAATTTACGGATGATGCTCCGAAGGGTGATGATGCGCTCCTCTAGCAAAATATTTTCACGAGTGAGAAATTTATTCTGAACACGAACCACTTCGAAGGCCCTAAAAGCTTCAATTTCAGTGGGGGTGAGATGATTGTAATAAGGTTGAAGGATATCTTCTTCTTCCTCCTCTTCTGTTGGCATGGATTGCCCTCCTTCTTGAGCTTGATCTTTCATAGCTTCCCTGCCCTTGTCTTCATTATTGGCTTCTTTTGGCTCCTCTCTCTTCAGCTCCATCTTCATCAGCCATGTATCTTCTTCTACGTGTTATTGGAGGAGGGAGAAGACATGATGCCTGGCTTGATAGATCTAATAGGAAAACAGCACGAAACAAGAACAGGGGATTTTTCTGCGATGCGGTGGTCAAAACAATCGGGAGTATATATAAAGAATTTTTTATCTTGGGAAGCAAGAATATGGAAGGAAAACGGAGTCGGGAAGGTGTCCGAGGTGGGCACAACCCACCAGGGCACGCCTGGCAGGGCTGGCGCGCCCTGGTGTATCGTGCTCACCTCGGTTGCTTTCCTGTTTATTTCTTATTTTCCTAATTTTTGTAATATTCCAAAACTGACAGAAAATATTTTTGCGGATTTTTCGGAGTCCGTTTACTTACCGTATCATGTACCTCCTCTTTTTCAAAATTCTGGAGTGGTCCGGAAGGTTTCTTTTATGTGTTCCTCCGGTGTCATGGTTTGAATAACATTGCTTTCAACATTAATAGGCATACCTGAGATATAGTGTTTAATTCTTTATCCATTGACCACCTTCGGGTTAGTACCTTCGGCATTATTAATCTTGATAGCTCCAGAACAATAAACCTCTTCGATAACATATGGTCCTTCCCATTTGGAAAGAAGCTTACCTGCAAAAAATCTTAAACGAGAGTTGTACAAAAGAACATATTCTCCAACTTTGAATTCCCGCTTTTGGATTATTTTGTCATGCCATCTTTTAACTTTTTCTTTGAATAGTTTAGCATTTTCATAAGCTTGGGTTCTCCATTCATCTAGTGAGCTAATATCAAATAACCTCTTCTCACCGGCAAGTTTGAAATCATAATTGAGTTCTTTAATTGCCCAAAATGCTTTGTGTTCTAACTCTAGAGGCAAATGACAAGCTTTTCCATATACCATTTTGTATGGAGACATACCCATAGGATTTTTATAAGTTGTTCTATAGGCCCAAAGTGCATCATCTAGCTTCTTAGACCAATTCTTTCGAGACCTATTGACAGTTTTTTGTAATATTAATTTTATTTCTCTATTGCTAAGTTCAACTTGACCACTAGATTGAGGATGATAGGGTGATGCAATTCTATGGTTAACATCATATTTAGCAAGCATCTTACGGAAAGCACCATGAATAAAGTATGAACCACCATCAGTCATTAAATATCTAGGGACTCCAAACCTCGGGAAAATAACTTCTTTAAGCATTTTAATGGAGGTGTTATGATCAGCACTACTAGTTGGAATAGCTTCCACCCACTTAGTAACATAATAAACAGCAACCAAGATATGAGTGTACCCATTAGAGGAAGGAAAAGGTCCCATATAATCAAAACCCCAAACATCAAATGGTTCAACAACAAGTGAATAATTCATAGGCATTTCCTGATGCTTACCGATATTACCAATTCTTTGACATTCATCACAAGACAAGACAAACTTACAAGAATCCTTGAATAGAGTAGGCCAATAAAAACCAGATTGTAATACCTTGTGAGCAGTTCTATCTCCCGCATGATGTCCTCCATAGGCTTCGGAATGACATTTCCGTAGGATTTGTTCATGTTCATGCTCAGGTACACAACGTCTAATAATACCATCTACTCCTTCTTTATAAAGATGTGGGTCATCCCAAAAGTAATGTCTTAGATCATAGAAGAATTTTTTTCTTTTGTTGGTAAGTGAAACTAGGTGGTAAATACTTAGCAACAATGTAGTTAGCATAATCAGCATACAAGGAGTGTTTTGAGAAACATTTATTGCAGCTAACTATTCATCAGGAAAACTATCATCAATAGGTATTGGGTCATCAAGAATATTTTCTAACCTAGACAAGTTATCAGCTACGGGGTTCTCAACTCCCTTCCTATCAGTGATATGTAAATCAAATTCTTGAAGCAAGAGAACCCACCTAATGAGTCTAGGTTTAGCATCCTTCTTTTCCATAAGATATTTTATAGCAGCATGATCGGTGTGAACAATGACTTTGGAATCAACAATGTAGGATCTAAATTTATCACAAGCAAACACATCTGCTAGAAATTCTTTTTCAATAGTAGCATAATTTCATTGGGCACTGTCTAGAGTTTTGCTAGCATAATGGATACCATTTAGTTTCATATCAACTCTTTGTTCTAGAACAACACCAACAACATAATCACTAGCATCACACATAATTTCAAAAGGCAAGTTCCAATCAGGTGGTTGAACAATAGGTGCAGAAGTTAAGGCTTTCTTGAGTGTTTCAAAGGCTTCTACACAATCATCATCAAAGACAAATGGAATATCCTTTTGTAAAAGATTAGTAAGAGGCCTAGAAATTTTAGAGAAGTCTTTAATGAACCTCCTATAGAAACCAGCATGACCAAGGAAACTTCGAATACCTTTAATATCTTTAGGACATGGCATTTTCTCAATTGCATCAACTTTAGCTTTATCCACCTCAATACCTCGTTCATATATTTTATGCCCCAAGACAATACCTTCATTAACCATAAAGTGGCACTTCTCCCAATTCAAGACAAGATTAGTTTGTTCACATCTCTGCAAAACTCGATCAAGGTTGCTTAAGCAATCATCAAAAGAAGTTCCGTAAACGGAGAAATCATCCATGAAAACCTCCACAATCTTTTCACAAAAATCAGAGAATATAGCAGTCATACATCTTTGAAAGGTAGCAGGTGCATTGCATAAACCAAAAGGCATACGTCTATAAGCATAGGTTCAAAAGGACAAGTAAAGGTGGTTTTTTCTTGATCAGATTGTGATACAGGTATTTGAGAGAAACCAGAATATCCATCCAGAAAACAAAAATGTGTGTGCTTAGATAATCTTTCTAGCATTTCATCAATGAAAGGCAGAGGGTGATGATCTTTTCTAGTAGCTTTATTTAATTTTCTAAAATCAATTACCATTCTATAGCCAGTGACAATTCTCTGTGGAATGAGTTCATTTTTATCATTAGGAACAACAGTAATACCTCCCTTCTTAGGGACACAATGAATGGGACTTACCCATCTACTATCAGCTATGGGATAGATTATGCCTGCTTCAAGAAGCTTTAATATCTCAGTTCTTTCCACTTCTTTCATCTTAGGATTCAATCGTCGTTGGTGATCAACAACGGGTTTAGCATCAGGTTCCATATTAATCTTATGCTGACATAGAGTGGGACTAATGCCCTTAAGATCATCAAGAGTATATCCAATAGCAGCCCAGTGCTTCCTCAGAATTTTTAATAATCTTTCTTCTTCATGTTCTGAAAGGTTAGCACTAATAATAACAGGATATATCCTATTCTCATCAAAATAAGCATACTTCAAAGTGTCAGGAAATTGTTTTAATTCAAACATAGGATCACCTTTAGGTGGAGGAGGACCTCCTAGAGTTTCAATAGGAAAATTTTGTTTTAGGAGAGGCTGCTGTTCAAAGAAAACTCTATCTATTTCATTTCTTTCGCGCAAGTGCATATCGTTTTCGTGGTCTAGCAAATATTGTTCTAGTGGATCGGTAGGAGGAATGGCAATAGAAGCAAGGCCAATTAATTCATCCTTACTAGATAGTTCTTTATTACGTGGTTGTCTACTAAACTTGGAAAAATTAAATTCATGAGACACATCACCAAAACGAACACCGACAGTTTGTTTTTCACAATCTATCTTAGCATTAACGGTGTTCAAGAAAGGTCTACCAAAGATAATGGGGCAAAAGTCATCTTGTGGGGAACCAAGAACTAGAAAATCAGTAGGATATTTTATTTTCCCACACAAGACTTCAACATCTCTAACAATCCCAAGTGGTGTGATGGTGTCTCTATTACCAAGTTTAATAGTAGCATCAATGTCTTCTATTTTAGTAGGTGCTATATCATTCATAATTTCTTGGTATAAGGTAAAAGGAATGGCACTCACACTAGCACCCGTATCACATAAACCATGATAGCAATGATTTCCTATTTTTACTGAGACAACAGGCATGCCCACTATGGGTCTATGTTTACCTTTTTCATCAGGTTTGGCAATTCTAGAAGCTTCATCACAGAAGTAAATAACATGCCCATCAATATTTTCTACCAAGAGATCTCTAACCATAGCAACACTTAGTATAAGTTTTTCCTTACCGATTTCCACTTACCAAGAGCGCTTCACTCCACGGCAACGGCGCTAGAAAAGAGTCTTGATGACCCACAAGTATAGGGGGTCAATCGTAGTCCTTTCGATAAGTAAGAGCGTCGAACCCAACGAGGAGCAGAAGGAAATGACAAGTGGTTTTCAGCAAGGTAATTTCTTGAAGCACTGAAATTGTAGGTAACAGATAGTTTGATAGTAAGATAATTCATAACGAGCAAGTAGAGGTAACGGTAAATAAAGTGCAGCAAGGTAGCCCAATCCTTTTGTGGCAAAGGACAGGCCAGAATAGTCTCTTATAATAAGCAAAGTGTTCTTGAGGGTACACGGGAATTTCATCCAGTCACTTTTATCATGTTGGTTTGATTTGCATTCGCTACATTGATAATTTGATATGTGGGTGGACCGGTGCTTGGGTGCTGTTCTTACTTGAACAAACCTCCCACTTATGATTAACCCCCTCGCAAGCATCCGCAACTACGAGAAAAGTATTAAGATAAAATCTAACCATAGCATTCAACGTTTGGATCCAAATCAGCCCCTTACGAAGTAGCGCATAAACTAGGGTTTAAGCTTCTGTCACTCTAGCAACCCATCATCTAATAACTACACCACAATGCATTCCCTTAGGCCCAAGGATGGTGAAGTGTCATGTAGTTGACGTTCACATGACACCACTAAGGGAATCACAACATACATATCATCAAAATATCGAACACATATCAAATTCACATGATTACTTGCAACATGACTTCTCCCGTGACCTCAAGAACAAAGGTAACTACTCACAAATAATATTCATGCTCAAGATCAGAGGGGTATTGAATAGCATAATGGATTTTAACATATAATCTTCCACCAAATAAACCATATAGTAATCAACTACAAGATGTAATCAACACTACTAGTCACCCACAGGTACCAATCTGAGGTTCCGGTACAAAGATTGAACACGAGAGATGAACTAGGGCTTGAGAGGAGATGGTGTTGTTGAAAATGTTGATGAAGATTGGCCTCCCAAAGATGAGAGGGGTGTTGGTGATGACGATGGCTTCGATTTCCCCCTCCGGGAGGAAAGTTCCCCCGGCGGAATCGCTTCGCCGAACGGCAAAATCGCTCCTGCCCAAGTTCCGCCTCGAGACGGCGGCGTTCCGTCCCGAAAGTCCTCTCCTTATTTATTTTTCTAGGTCAAAAGACCTTAAATACCATAAGATGGGCACCGGACGTGGGCTGGGTTGAGCACAACCCACCAGGGCGCGGCTGGGGGCCTAGCGTGCCCTGGTGTCTTGTGATCACCAGGTGGCCCCCCTCCGATAGTTATTTGCTCCAGTATTTTTCATATATTCCAAAATAATTCTCCGTGAAGTTTCAGCTTATTTGGAGATGTGCAGAATAGGTATCTTTGATATGCTTTTTCAGGTTCAGAATTCCAGCTGCCGGCATTCTCCCTCTTTGTGTAAACCTTGCATATTATGATAGAAAAGTCATTAGAATTACTACATAAAGCATTATTAAGTATAAAAACACTATAAATAACAGTAGGAAATCATGATGCAAAATGGACGTATCATAGCACTCTTGGCGTCGGGTCTAGACATGGTAGTGAAATACCGGTTTTCTCTTTGGACGGACTTAGCCCATCTAACACGGAACATCATCGCACTGTGCAGTCCGGAGTAGTCAAGCTCCTAGATCTCTTCGATCCTTCTGTAGAATCTTTCAGTTGTGCCATTGTCACCGATCATGCATTCCATCGTCACCCCTGAGTTCTGGTAATCACTATTTTCATCTTTGGCCTTTGTGTAAAATGTGTATCCATTGATATCGTATGCTTGATAGGTTGCGAGGTTGGGTGCGGGGCCATGTGCTAAGGCGTACAGGAGCAATTCGTCCGTAGAGCCCTCTTCTCGGGGATTAGCAAGAACTTGCTCTTTGAACCAAGGCAAGAAAGTGGAGTTGTGCTCTCTAATAACTTCGGCGTCTATCTTGTGCAACCCTTGGTCACGGTAGCTCTTTGCGATGGTTTATTTGTGCAGTGTTACAAACGGATCTACCACGTCTAGGTGTTGTAGCACTACTAGGTTTGCTATGTCAAAGTCGTTGCATCGACCCGAGTGGTCCACATGTAGTTCCCTCGGTCCATTGGTGTGACCTTCTCCTCCGAGCCTCCCAATGTGCTTGTTGCCGGGCAAACCAACAAAAGGGTCTCCGATGCCTAGATAATTCTCGTAGAAGGAGATGCACTCTTGGGTCGGAAAGCCCTGGACGATGCTTCCATCCGGATGGGACATGTGACGAACGAATCCTTTGATGACCCCATTCATCCTCTCGAACGGCATCATGTTGTGTAGGAATGTCGGCCCGGGGTCGATGATGTCGTCCACAATGTGGACACACAGATGCACCATAACTTCAAAGAACACGGGTGGGAAGTACATCTTAAGCTCACTTAGTATCACAACAATCTCTTCATGTAGCCTTCGGAGCTGCTTCACACCGATCGACTTTCGAGAGATAACGTCGAAAAAGTTGCAGAGACCGGTAAGCGTGTCATGGACGTGTTTGTCCATTATCCCTCTAAGGGAAACTGAGAGTATCTGCGTCATCATCACGTGACAGTTATGAGACTTCATCCCGCCAAACCTTTTCTTCTTGGTGTCTAGAAATATGCTTATCTTCCCACAATAACCAGAACTAACTTTGATTCCCGTAAGGCACTTGAAGAATTGATTGATCTCCTTCGGACTTAAGGTGAAGTAAGAAGGGGGGCAATAATTCTCTTCCTTCTTGTTGACTTTTTTGCCCCGATCCCCAGCCTCCGTCTCCGTCTCCGTTTCCTCCGATGACTTTTTACGGGGCATGTGGAGATCAGCCCTGATTTTCAAATCTTCCAAGTCTCTTCTTGCCTTCGGCCCATCCTTGGTCTTCTCTGGCATGTTCATCAGTGTGCCAAGCAAGATCTCGAGGATATTCTTCGTGGTATGCATTTGATCAAGGCAATGAGGTGTGTCGAGTTTGGGCCAGTATGCCAAGTCCCAGAAAACAGACCTCGTTTTCCATACCTTCATCAGCGGCTTCGGTACCTTTTTCATCTTTCCTAGCGTAGGGCACTCTTCCCAATTTTTCAACAACTCATAGATTTCGGCGCCGCTCCTCTTATGTGGAGGTCCTCGATGCTCAGCCTCACCATTGAATAGATTTCCACAGTTTCTGCACGGGTCATCCTTCTCGAGCCATCTTTGATGCCCCATGTAAACGATTTTCCTAGACCCGCCATCTTTTATACATGTTAGCTGCTGAGACGTTGTATCATCCATGCACCTGGTGCATCCACAATATCCGTGGCACACCTGGCCTGATACATATCCATAACCGAGATAGTCGTGCACCATCGTCATCAGCGCGACTCTCATATAGAAATACCCTCCTTTGCTGGTGTCCCATGTCTTGACCGGTCTTGTCCATAACTGTCTAGCTCCTCTTCTAGTAGCCCCAGATACAAATTAATATTATTTCCCGGTTGTTTTGGCCCTTGAATCAGCATGCTCATGTGTATGTACTTTGACTTCATGCACAACTAGGGGGAGGTTTACATCCATACAAACACGGGCCATGTGCTATGGTTGGTGTTCTGGTTGCCAAATGGATTCATGCCATCGGTACTCGCGCCACGCATGATGTTCCTTGGATCACCTGTGAAATCTCAATATTCGGTGTTGAACGTTCTCCACTGGCTTGCATCCGCGAGGTGTCTCAGCTTCAGATCATCTCCATCGCCGGGCTTCGCCCATATTGGTTCCTACATATTCTACGAAGATCTTTATCGGTTGAACCTCTATGTCAAGGATTCAGCTAATCCCGTATGCAGTTCCCTTTGTTCTTCGGTATGTTACTTGCCCGAGATTCGATCATCGGTATCTCTATACCTAGTTCAACTTCGTTACCGGCAAGTCTCTTTACTCGTTCCGCAATACAAGATCCCGTGACTAACTCTTTAGTCACTTTGCTTGCAAGGCTCATTGTGATGTTGTATTACCGAGTGGGCCCTGAGATACCTCTCCGTCACACGGAGTAACAAATCCCAGTCTTGATCCATGCCAACTCAACAGACACCCTCGGAGATACCTGTAGAGCACCTTTATAGTCACCCAGTTACGTTGCGACGTTTGATACACACAAGGTACTCATCCGGTGTCAGTGAGTTGCATGATCTCATGGTCATAGGAACAAATACTTTGACATGCAGAAACAATAGCAATAAACTGACACGATCATATGCTACGTTCATAGTTTGGGTCTTGTCCATCACATCATTCTCCTAATGATGTGATCCCGTTATCAAATGAGGCTTACTAGGGACACTTTGTTGTCTATTAGAGGCTTACTAGGGACACTTTGTTGTCTATTTATCCACACATGTATCTAAGTTTCCGATCAATACAATTCTAGCATGGATAATAAACGATTATCATGAACAAGGAAATATGATAATAACTAATTTATTATTGCCTCTAGGGCATATTTCCAACATATAGAAGCTAATCCGGCCAAGATCCGAGCCCTGTCACAACTTGCGGTCCCCACGGAGCTAAAACACGTCCAAAGACTAGCAGGCTGTGTGCCGGCATTAAGCCGCTTCATCTCTCGCCTCGGTGAAAAGGCTCTGCCACTATACAGGCTATTGAAAAGAACAAAAAACTTCGAATGGACCGATAAGGCCGCAGTCGCACTAGAGGAAATCAAGACACTGCTAGCCAGTAACCCCATACTAACAGCACCTGGTATGGGTGAACCGATGTTGCTATACATCTCAGCCACCAACCAGGTCGTCAGCACAACACTCGTGGTAGAGCGGGAGGCCGAGGACCATAAATACCGGGTACAGAAACCAGTATACTACGTATCGGAAGTACTTACTCTGTGCAAAACCAGATACCCACATTATCAGAAGATAGCCTACACGGTGTTCATGGCGTCACGAAAGCTCAGACATTATTTCCAAGAGTGTTCGGTCACGGTGGCCTCTGAAGCACCCCTGAACGATATAATCAATAACAGGGACGCCACCGGCCGCATAGCCAAATGGGCCATCGAACTCCTCCCGTTCGAAATCAATTACAAACCACGCCGAGCTATTAAATCTCAGGTGTTGGCCGATTTCATTGCCGAATGGACGGAGGCCGAGCTCCCTCGAGAATATAACACATACTCACACTGGACAATGTACTTTGACGGATCCAAGACACTCATCGGACTGGGGGCTAGAGTCATCCTCACATCCCCCACCGGCGACAACATCCGATATGTCCTCCAGATCATGTACGCCGACTCCAATAATGCGGCCGAGTACGAGGGTCTGTTGCATGGACTCCGGATGGCAACTTAGATGGGTGTATAGCGGCTCAAAGTACGGGGAGACTCTAACCTCGCCATCTCTCAAATAAATGGCGAATTCGATGCTAAAAACCCAAAAATGGCAGCTTACAAAAATGCCGTCCTCAAGATATCCGCATGATTCAAAGGACTAGAGTTCCACCATGTCTCCAGAGACAACAACCAAGCTGCCGACATCCTCGCCCGTATGGGCGCCAAACGCGACCCAGTCCTGAAGAACACCTTCCTAGAGAGGCTCTTCAAACCCTCTGTGGTATGGCAGGACGACGGCGGGGATGCTACAACTAATGGCGAAGACCAAGTCATCCCCCCCACAGTCAAACCAGATAAGCAAATCATCAGCGGTTCCACGATTTAAGAAACTCCCTCAGCCCACGAAGTGATGGCCGTAATCACACCATGGACAGAACCCTTCCTTTCCTACCTTCTGCGCAAAGAACTCCCTGATGACTAGACGGAGGCGAGGCGCATAATACGGCGATCAAAAGCCTACAAGGTCCACGAAGGAGAATTATACAAAAAGAGCACTACGGGGGTCCTCCAACGGTGTATATCTGAAGAAGAAGGAAGGCACCTCTTGGCAGAGATACATGCACGCATGGGCGGCCACCATGCGGCAGCACGGGCCCTGGTAAGCAAGGCCTTTTGAGCCGGGTTTGATACGTCTCCAACGTATCGATAATTTATGAAGTATTCATGCCATATTCACCTATGTTTACAATACTTTTATATGGTTTTGATGCACCTTATATGATTTATTTAGAACTAACCCGGACTGACGTTGTTTTCAGCAGAACTACCGTGGTGTTGTTTTTGTGCAGAAAATGAAAGTTCTCGGAATCGCCCAAAACTTGTTGATGATTTTTTTGGAACAAAAGAGGCACTAGACGCTTCGTGGGAGGGCCAGACGAGCCACGAGGTGGGCACAACCCACCAGGGCGCGCCAGCCCCCCCCCCCCCCCGGCGCGCCCTGGTGTATCGTGCCCACCTCGTGGCCCATCTTCGCGTGAAACCGACGCTCAAAAATCCTATAAATATAGAAACCATCAGAAATAACCCTAGACTCCCTGCTCCGCCGCCGCAACTCTCTGTATCGACGAAAAACCAATCTGGAGACATTCCAGTACCTGCCGTAGAGGGGAATCCATCTCCGGTGGCCATCTTCATCATCCCAGTGGAGGCCATGACGACGAGGGAGTAGTCCACCCTCGGGGCTGAGGGTATGTACCAGTAGCTATGTGTTCAATCTCTCTCTCTCTCTCGTGTTCTTGAGATGTCACGATCTTGATGTATCACAGGCTTTGTTAATATAGTCGGATCATATGATGTTATTCCCTTGCTATCATGTTGTGATGAATTGAATCTTTCCCTTTGAGATATCGTTATGTTGGATTGAATATTTGATTTGAGAACACTTGATATATGTCTTGCATGTGGATACCCGTGGTGATAATGGGGTGTTCTATTGATTCACTTGATATATGTTTTGGTACTCAACTTGCGGATTCCCGCGGTGACATTGGGGTAATCTATGCATAGGGGTTGATACACGTTCTTGTCCTACTTTCTCCGATAGAAATCTTGGGGTACTCTATGAGGTTCTTTGTGTTGGATTGAGTATTATGAATCTGAGGTGACATTAGAGTTGGTTGATGCGTATCATATGGTGTTATTCTAGTGCGAACTCTTAGATAGATCGATCGGAAAGGACAACTTGGTGTTATCTTAGTACGAACTCTTGGATAGATCGATCGGAAAGAATAACTTTAAGGTGGTTTCGTACCCTAAAAACAATTTCTTCTTATGCTCTCTGCTAGATAAGAACTTTGGAGTGATTCTTCGTTGCACTTTGAGGGGTGGTTATGTGATCCAATTATATTAGCATTGTTGAGAGATTGCACTAGCAAAAGTACGGACGACAAATTCACTAAATGGATCGAAGCAAAACCAGTAAGTTCGGCAAAATCGGGACCGGTCATCGACTTCAGATCCGGCGTGGTACACCGTTACGGTGTCCCACACAGTATAATAACCGACAATGGAACCAACTTTACCGCCCAAGAGGTCACGGACTGGTGCGCGAACCTAGGTATCAAGCTTGATTATGCCTCGGTGTATCACCCACAAGCCAACGGACAAGTTGAACGGGCCAACGGTCTCGTTATGAGCGGTATTAAACCTCGCCTGGTCCGATCACTTCAAGAGTCTGACTGTCATTGGGTTGAGGAACTTGATTCCGTGCTGTGGGGTTTGCGTACAACCCCGAACCGATCAACGGGATACACACCATTTTTTATGGTGTACGGGGCGGAAGTGGTCCTCCCTTGCGACATCATTCACGACGCGCCAAGAGTGCACATGTACGAGGAAAAAGAAGCCGAGCTAGATCGGCAGGACGACCTAGACGCCTTGGAGGGGGAGCGCGACATAGCCCGGGCCCGATCTACTTTCTATCAACAGCAGGCTCGTTGGTACCAAAGCAGGGAGGTTTGAGCTAAAGTTTATAACGTGGGCGAGTTGGTCTTACGCCTCCCAGAGAAACAGAAGCATACGCTCAAACCGAAGTGGGAGGGCCCTTTCATAATTGATGAAGTACTGACAGGAGGAGCTTACTGTCTTTGCAACCCGCAGGACAATCGTCTCGAACCAAACCCATGGAACGCAGCTCGCCTCCGGTGCTTCTACGGATAGACCGATGTCGCCTTGTTCCCTACCAACCCTTGTATTTCCTTTCTTTTTATTTTTATCTACCTTTGTAGGAGTGGCTAGACCTTCTCTCTAAACTTATGTTCGGCTTAACCGAACTATGATTTCATCGGTAAATGTTTTACCCGACAACCATCTGGGGGTTCCGTAATGAAGCCATCTTACTTTACCTGGCTATTTGTCTTATATGCACTCTTCCGACATTACTCTCGCGCCACTTATGCACCAATTAGGCTTAAGAATTAGCCAAGCCGGGTTGCCTTGCTCCTGTGCTTACCCCCTACGTTCCCGATTGTTCGACTAGGGGGTAAAGGGAGCACCTGTGCGATTGTTACGACCGGGTTAGCCGGACACGTACCTCAGACGGGCAAAGCCAAAGGCTAGCATTCTTATGATACAAATTGGTCGGCAAGGAAAGAAAAAGGTAGGGTTGGCACTTCTTGCCGTACATGGGGGCTATTCCCCCCAAACAGCAACATCATCCGCATAATACGGATACACGACTATGACATCTACGGTTCACGTAGTAACCCAAAGAAAGGAACCCATAGAGGAACTATTTTCTTTGGAAGATGTTTCTTACGTTAAATAGTAATATAACATACCTCCCCATGCACATTTCGTCTGTTCGCACCACAAGGTCGGATTGCTTAGTTCCCCGAGACAATCCCCTGTTATCGCAGGATGCATAGTCCGGAACACTCCTTAGCTATCGGTGACGGAGGCACAGGCCGATGACCGGTTAAGCCAATGTTTACAGCATGGATAGACATGGTTTTGATAAAAGTACATAGTTACATAGATTCAAAACTCAAGGTTGTCACTCAAGATGGTCTATTATGGTGTCCAGGGCACAATCTTCCTATGACATTCGAGCAGCAGGCATCACTTGGTCATAAACCAAGCTCATCGGCACCTCTTTACCATCCGGCCCTACAGGCCCAACCCAAGCCATACGCTTTGGGTTGAGTTTGGTAAAGCGGGTCTTGACCATGGCCCACGCCTCTCGGGCTCCCTCTCGGCAAGCGGAGGTCATCCATAGCTCAAAACGACTCCGAGCTCCCCTGAACTTCTCGGCCAGCTCTGCCATCCCTTCCGGAGGCGTCTGAGCCGACCATAGGGCTTTATCATGCTCTTCATAGCCTTCTGAGCCCGCTCGTGCACAACGGAGAGTTCCTTTAATAGATCTCCTCCGTACGAGCTAACTTCTTCCTCGGGACGCCCGGTCAGGAGACCTGGTCAGGAAATAAACAATGCTCCTTACACTCAATACAATACAAAGCACTTGGTGGGTTAAAGGTTAGATTTTCACTTACAGTACATGCCACCCTTCAATCTCTGGTTTTCTTGGCAAGATTGTGCCAATTGAGCTTTCAAGCTCTTAATTTCTTCGGCCTGTAGCTGATTTTCCGCTTTGAGCTGGTTTTTATCCTCCAGACTTCGAGTCAATACGCGGTGCCCGACCTCTAGCTGGGATTCAGCATACCTTTTGGATTTTCGGGAAGCATCCAAATCTTTCTGCAATTGCCCTATGGACTCGGCTGCTACGAAACAATCTTTCGTCAGAAGAGATGCCCTTTAAATAACTCCAGTACAAGAAGCAATACTTTGTACTCACCGTGCGCCTCCCGGGTGAATTTCTTCACCTGTTCGAGTTCGATCCTAACGTCCTGTAGCTCTGCTCGACTTGACTCAAGGTCCGTAGACAGCTTCTCATTCTGTTGCTTTGAAACCTACACACGCACGAACATAGTTGTCAGACCCTTGAATTCGGCCGTTCCGACCAAATTAAGGCTCGTGGGCTACTAGGTTACGAATTATGATTGACCTTCCGAGCTGACCATTTACCTGCAGGCTGGTGGATATTATTTTAGCGGCTCCATCAAGTCCCGCTCGAGCGGCCCCGAGGTATGAGTCCACGGAATTGAGGGCATTGAACTCCTGATCGGAAAATATGGGGTGGCGCAGTGCCTCCCTCCGTCGTCGGTGATTCATTGCACTTTCAACCTCGGAGTTGGTAGCCGAGACATCCCCTAAGTCCTTGGGAGATTGGCCCGTTGAAAGATCGTGGATGTCGCCTAGAGGGGGGGTGAATAGGCGCTTTTAAAATAAATACGGTTTAGGCTTGAACAAATGCGGAATAAACCTAGCGGTTAATTTGTCAAGCACAAAACCTAAATCGACTAGGCTCACCTATGTGCACCAACAACTTATGCTAAGCACGATAAACAACTAAGTGATAGCAAGATATATAACAAGAAACAATATAGCTATCACAAAGTAAAGTACATAAGTAAAGGGCTCGGGTAAGAGATAACTGAGGCACGCGGAGACGACGATGTATCCCGAAGTTCACACCCTTGCGGATGCTAATCTCCGTTTGGAGCGGTGTGGAGGCACAATGCTCCCCACCAATGCCACTAGGGCCACCGTATTCTCCTCACGCCCTCGCACAATGCAAGGTGCCGTGATTCCACTAAGCGGTGCCTTAGAAGGTGGCAACCGAACCTTTACAGTTGGCAACCCTTGGGGGCGGTCACCGTACCCGTACAAATTGCCCGGGGCAATCTCCACAACTTAATTGGAGACCCTGAAGCTTGCCCGGAGCTTTACACCACAATGATTGAGCTCCGAGGCACCACCAAGCCGTCTAGGGCGCCAAGGCACCCAAGAGGAACAAGCTCTAGGGTGCTCAAACACCCAAGAGTAATAAGTTTCTCAACTACTAACTTCCACGTATCACCGTGGAGAACTCAAACCGATGCAACTAATGCAATGGCAAGAACACACCAAGTGCACAAGTCCCTCTCCCTCAAATCCCACCAAAGCAACAAAAGCTATGGAGGAAAGTGAGAGGAAGAACAAGGAGAACACCAAGAACTCCAAGATCTAGATCCACAAGGTTTCCCTCACATAGAGGAGAAAGTGATTGGTGGAAAGATGGATCTAGATCTCCTCTCTCTATTCCCTCAAGAAGGAGCAAGAATCATTGGAGGGATGGAGAGATAGCAAAGCTCTAGAAGGTCAACAATGGAGGAGAGAGAGCTACAAGGGGATGAAAGAACCGTTGGGGGCAAGGGGGAAGAAGACCCCCTTTTAAAGGAGCCCCCAAATCCAACCGTTACCTGACTCAGCCCGCACAGAGCGGTACTACCGCTCCTCAGAGCGGTACTACCGCTCGGGCGGTAGTAATTCAAAAAACAGCAGGCGAGAACATGGAACTGGAGCGGTAGTGCCGCACTTAGCGGTACTACCGTTCCAACCAAGCGGTACTACCGCTAAAGCGAAAAGAGCAACAGAAGCTTGCACACTCTGCGAAAAACAAGCGGTAGTAGCAGCGGTAGTGGAGGGCGGAAGTACCGCACCAAGCGGTACTACCGCCCAGCAGAGCGGTACTACCGCCCTGAGCGGTACTACCGCACTACTACCGTTTAACAGAAAACGATACCAGAAGAAATACCCCCAAGCGGTACATGCGGCGGTAGACCACAGCGGTACTACCGCATAAGCGGTACTACCGTGGTACCGAGCGGTACTACCGCTTGGGTGCTGCAAAAGTGCCCAAGCGACAGATACAGGAAAACCAGAACTGCCACAACTTCTACATATGAGCTCCGAATTGAGCAAACTCAAGCTTGTTGGATAGAAGACAACGAGTACTATCCAAACAGCATAAACTCCAACATCGAAAACATCATAGAAGATGCATATATGAACTCCGTTTTCGATGAACTCGAGCTTGTCATGAAGATGACCAAAAGCTCAAAGACTCACAAAGAGAAACACCAAACACGAACCAAGAAATATGATGCAAGGATGCAATGCTTTGAGCTCTCTACGAACGATACGATCAAGCTACTCATCCGAGAGCCCCCCTTGATAGTACGGCTATCGATCCTACAACCCGGTCTCCCAACTACCACTATGAGACCGGTAAAATAGAAAACCTATCAAGGGCAAACCTTTTCCTTGCGCATAGTCCACTTGAGCTAGATGATGATGATCTTGACCTCCTCAAGTTGGACCACCTTTCTTGATTGCGCCGGCTCGATGAAGACTAGTTGATTGCTCCCCCATACTCCACTATGGGTGAGCCACTCTTCGGCACATATTCACAAGTCCATTGTCACCACAATGGACGGCAAGCTTCAAGCATGTGATCTCTTCGTGATGCTCCACTTGAACTTGCACACCGCAATCTTGATGACGATCACCACTTGATGTCATACTCCATGGGTTGAATGAGATCTTCCTCTTGACGCAAGCCCATGGAAACATACCTAACCCCACATAGAACTCTCGCATAGAACATGGGTTAGTACACAAAGCGTAATGGACAATGCTTACCATACCGTGAGATCACTTGATCCCACTCGGTACATCTTCTACGCTTTGTGTGTTGATCAACTTGAATCACTCTTCATATTTAGTCTTGATCAACCTTGAATCTTTCCAACTCTCTTCATTAGGATGATGTCTTGAAGGTAAACATGAATGTTCACACAATCTTCTTCTTCAAGACATGCTTGCAATAGGCTCAACACTCACATGACCAATCTTTGGATAAATCCTTGAATAGCACCTTGGTCAACACACATTCTTCTTCTAATAACCATGAAACCAACAAATGGTCTTCAAGCAATGCCTACGGACAAACCCTTCAAATATAACTCAATGCAACCATTAGTCCATAGAGATTGTCATCAATTACCCAAACCAAACATGGGGGCAGCACATGTTCTTTCACCCGTGGCAGGAGTTCCCGCATTCACTTCGGCGTGTATCGGAGACCTTGATCAAGGATTGCTCGGCGCCTTCTCAGCGTCTTCGGACGGGAGTAGTTCTACTCGCCTCCTGAGTATGTCAGTTAAAAAACCATGAGTATTCGGAACGAGCAAAAACAAAGACCAAGCTGCAAGATTGAATACCTTTGGGTAGGGGGGCGGTCGGTAAAACTCCCTCTGCAGTCTCTGGCTCGGGAGCCCGGCCACTATTAGGCGCGGACCTTGCTGGAGTAGTTTCCAAGGATGACCGATGCGTAGACCGGCGGCCCTTGGGGACAGAGGTCGATGAGATCGGAATTATGGGTGACGGACGTCTTTTCTGAGAGGAAGCCTTCTTCTTGCCGGTCGTAGAGGAAGGGAGTGTTCCGGGGTGATCAGCTTGAAGAGCCACCTTGGATTCGTCAACGCTCCTCTGATAAAAGGTCCTGTCCTCGAACTCGATTGAAATCTCCAGATCATCGTGAAATCTGGGGTCGTCGCTGCGGGAGTAATCCTCCGGTTGTGGGGCGGGACATTTAACTGTCTCGACCCAACGCCTCCATTGCTGTTCGGAGAAACACTCGCTCTCAGTCAGTAAAATCAAGAATTGATGATCCAAGGGAGGGAAGTATGAATGAACTTACCCATTCGATGGGGTTATGAGTCGAGTAGCCTTCCCTGGTCGTCAGGCGAACGAAATCTTCCTTTTCTCCTTTGAAGAGGTCGGCTAACATGACTGCCAACGCCGCTTGGTCGGCAGGCCCCAGTCTTCGGCAACGGGTCGCGTCGCTCGTCCCATTGTACCTGTTGGGGAACGTTGCATGGGAAACAAAAAATTTCCTACGCACACACAAGATCTATCCATGGTGATGAGCATCTACGAGAGGGAGAGTGAATCTACATACCCTTGTAGATCGCTAAGCGGAAGCGTTAAGAAACGCGATTGATGTAGTCGAACATCTCCGCGATCCAAATCGCAAGTCGTCCCTCGATCCGATCACGAACTAGTGCCGAACGGACGGCACCTCCGCGTTCAACACACGTACGGCTTGATGACGCCTTCACCTCCTCGATCTAGCGAGAGATGGTGAAGTAGTAGATGAGTTCCGGCAGCACGACGGCGTGGTGATGGTGGTGAGGAACAATCTCTGCAGGGCTTCGCCAAGCACTACGGAGATTATGACGGGAGAACTAGAGGGTTAGGGTTGCCGACACACGGCTTGGGAAATCTTGATGTATCCCGTGTGCTAGCCCTGCCCCTCTATTTATATATTGAGCCCTGGGGTCTAAACTTGGAGAGAAAACCTCCACAAGGTCGGTTTTGCCCGCACGGAAAGATTCCAACTCGGATTCCAGCAGTATCGCGTACAAGCGGTAGTACCGCTTACGATAAGCGGTAGTACCGCCTGTAGCGGTAGTACCGCTTACGATAAGCGGTAGTACCGCCTGTAGCGGTAGTACCGCTTACGATAAGCGGTAGTACCACCCCAGACGCCAGCAAAACTCCCTTTTGCACCTTGCCTAAGCCTCGTGGGCTTTTCCCCTTGGCCCAAATAAAGTGTTCTCGTACCCGAACATTTCGGGAAACATCCGGAACCCCTTCCGGTGAATTCCGGAACCCTTCCGGAGATCAAAACACTATTATCACATATATCAATCTTTACCTCCGGACTCTTTCGGAGATCCTCGTCATGTCCGGGATCTTATCCGGGACTCCGAACAACCTTCGGTCACCAACAAAATAACTCAACTATACTAATCGTCACCAAACGTTAAGTGTGTAGACCCTGCGGGTTCGAGAACTATGTAGACATGACCGAGACACCTCTACGATCAATAACCAATAGCGGGACCTGGATGCCCATATTGGCTCCTACATATTCTACGAAGATCTTTATCGGTCGAACCTCTATGTCAAGGATTCAGTTAATCCCGTATACTGTTCCCTTTGTTCTTCGGTATGTTACTTGCCCGAGATTCGATCGTCGGTATCTCTATACCTAGTTCAATCTCGTTACTGGCAAGTCTCTTTACTCGTTCCGTAATACAAGATCTCGTGGCTAACACTTTAGTCACATTGCTTGCAAGGCTCATTGTGATGTTGTATTACCGAGTGGGCCCTGAGATACCTCTCCGTCATACGGAGTAACAAATCCCAGTCTTGATCCATGCCAACCCAACAGACACCCTCGGAGATACCTGTAGAGCACCTTTATAGTCACCCAGTTACGTTGTGACGTTTGATACACACAAGGCACTCCTACGGTGTCAGTGAGTTGCATGATCTCATGGTCATAGGAACAGATACTTGACATGCAGAAAACAATAGCAATAAACTGACACGATCATATGCTACGTTTATAGTTTGGGTCTTATCCATCACATCATTATCCTAATGATGTGATCCCGTTATCAAATGACATCTCATGTCCATGGCTAGGAAACCTTCACCATCTTTTGATCAACGAGCTAGTCAACTAGAGGCTTACTAGGGACACAGTGTTGTCTATGTACCCACACATGTATTTGAGTTTCCAATCAATACAATTATAGCATGGATAATAAACGATTATCATGAACAAGGAAATATAATAATAACCAATTTATTATTGCCTCTAGGGCATATTTCCAACAGTACCACCATAGGGGATGGATCCTCTGTTGCAGGGGTTGAACGCAGCGAGTGATAGCGGCCGCCATCACATCGATAATGGTCAGTTTGCTGTGACCCAGTAGCTTCACTTGTGCGGCTAGGCAATTTACCTCGCCGCTCTCCTCTTGAGAAGCGCTCCACGAACGCCAGTTAAATCGCTTCTTCAAAGGAGTCTCAAAGTATTCGGGCAGGGCCCTTCGAGCTGGGTCAAATAAGGGGACGTCTTCGATATAAAACCACTCCGAAGCCCACTCTTCGGATTCCTTTTTTGGAGTGCCGATAAGGTACCCCGTCCCAGCTATGCGCCATACTTCGGCTCCGCCCACTTCTCGGATTGACCCTCCCCGAGTTCGGGGAACGAGGCAGAAGTATTTTCTCCATAGATCGAAGTGGGGCTCGCAGCCGAGGAACATCTCGCAAAGGGCGACGAAGCCCGAGATATGCAGAATGGACCCGGGGGTAAGGTTGTGGAGTTGGATCCCATAGAACTCCAATAGACCCCTCAAGAAGGGATGAATGGGAAGCCCAAGCCTCGTAGGAGGAAGGAGACAAAGCATACCCTCTCGTCTTGGCGGGGAGCGGTGAATTTCTCCGCGAAAGCCACGCCGTTCGCAGAGGTCAGCCCTGCGCGAGTGGGTGCCAGATCCGAAGCAGGGAGATATCCCTGCGTCTCAAGACTGCGCAGCCGGAGGAGAGAAACAGAGTAGCTGGCCCAGTCGCCGGGAAGGGGGCCATGAGGGCGCGAGGAAGAACCTGGGGCGCTCGCCATACCTCCAAAGTTTGTTGATGCTAGAGCTTCTTGAAGACGGGGGGAGAAGCGTTGCCTACGACAAGTTTGACTTGTTATAAATAGGCGCTTATCCCTTAGCCTGTTGAGGGTATTTTCATAAAAAGACTGTTGGGATGCCTGCCTTCTACTGGAGTGCAGGGATCGAGGAGTTTCATTGCCTCGAACAGGGAAATCAATGTTGTGGGCCCATGCCTTTTCCGACTGTCAGGGATTTTTAACGTGGTCAAGTTATCGTCTGACGAATCGGAGAAGAGAAGAACTCGCCTCGCAAGCCGAAGACCCTTGGTGAACGAAGCTGATGAACATGGAGTGCCTCGGCGTTGGAGGCAAGTTCGGGGGCTACTGAGGGAGTCTGGGACTAAGGGGTCCTCGGGCCGATGGTTCATCCCCAGTGGGCCAACATGATGGGCCGTACAGAAGCAATTACTAGAAGGCCGAGTTACCAGACAGTCCCATGTTCGGAAGGAGGAGTCCCGAAGACTTGGTGTGTCCTCCAAGAAAGAATGGGAGTATCCGTGCCCGGATAGAAACCGACCATGTGTAACCATAGGTGTCCCTGGTGTCTATATAAACCAGGAGGCTTAGTTTGTAGGGGCACAAGTCAACTAATCTAGGGTTTAGCTCTTTTGATCTCGAGGTAGATCACTCTGTAACCATCCCATTCATCAATACAATCAAGCAGGACGTAGGGTTTTACCTCTTCACGAGGGCCCGAACCTGGGTAAACACCGTCTCCTTCGTCCCCTGTTACCATCGATCCTAGATTCATAGTTCGGGACCCCCTACCCGAGATCCGCCGGTTTTGACACCGACATCCGGCCTCTTCTCTATCGCCATGTCCGGCCTGTTCTCCGCCGCCATGTCCAGCCTCTTCTTCGTTGCCATTTCCAACGCCCTATTCTTCGGGTCCATCGGTCATCTCTTTGTCTCGGCCCATGGTGGCTCCACCGTCGACATCCTCATCATCATCTTCACTTATCTACCAAGTATAGCCATCCATGAGCAGGTGCGGCTTCAAACGTTCACCCTCAAAGGGGTCGAGTCAGACTCCTTCTTTGCATCTTCGACACGGACATAGAATCTCCTTAAGTTTTTTTTCATACATGTCGTCCACCGCGGATTGGAAGTATCTATCCACCATCCTTGCACTGACCTTCCTGGTCGCCTGCGCGGTATAAGCAAAAGAATTATAACCACGCACACATACATCAAAATCATATAAAAATTCGGCACGACCTTCCCTAAAAATAGAACATATAGAGTTTTCCCGAAATTCACCGAAACATAAATAAATCAACATTTCGGCAAAACATAGGCAACTCTCATATCGCACATAAAAAATAGGACATATAGAGTTTGAGTTTGCCACACGCATACAATTTCCATCACATAGCCCGATTCGGTCATATCGCACACACCCATGTTTACTCACCTAGCTATTGAGAGAGAGAGAGAGAGAGAGAGAGAGAGAGAGAGAGAGCACGGTGATGAGGTCGGTGTCGAAATTCGACAAATTAAGATGGCTTTAATTACTTCATTTAATTAATAGATCTAGTTGGGGAGTTAGATAGGTCACTTCATTAAATGGGTAGATCTAGCTAGCTACTTGGGGAAGGAGATGGCTCTAGCTAACTAGTGGAGGGAGGAGAAAAAAGTGAGGAAGAGAGATAGGGGTGTGCATTAATGGAGATGGTGTAGGGGCATTAAAGGAGAGAGAAAAGAGGTAGGAGAAGGAAGAGAGAACAAAGCTAGCTAGTAGTAATGGGGGAGAAGCAAGTGAGGGAGAGAGGAGGGGAAGGGGGAGGGGATTGGAAAAGGTGGTTGATGTGCCTTAGCAGCAACGCGTGTCCAGGACGGGTGCTACTGCTAACTAGTTAGCAGTAGCGCGTGTCCGGAGAAGGCGCTGCTACTATACGTAGTCTGATTGGTACGGTGGGGACCACGATAGCAGCAACGTTGTTCGTCACCACGCACTACTTAGGAGTAGCGCGTGTCCGGAGGACGCGCTGCTACTATACGTAGTTTGATGGGTATGATGGGGAGCACTGTAGTAGCAGCGCGGTTCTTCCCCACGCGCTACTGCTAAAGGTATAGCAGTAGCGTGTATTGTCTGCACACGCTACTGTAAAGTAGCAGTAGCGCATTTCTGTTAGCCACGCTACTGTTAAGCCTCCACCTATAATGTTTTCCGTAGTAGTGAAAATTGGTTTTTAAAGATAGATACGCTTGAACGATGTTTTGCGGATTTCAACCCCATCTTCATGGAATTAAGGCAGTCTCCGGGGTCAGTAGAAGGTTTGCAAAATGAGTTACAGGCTTTTTATTAAGCCTGGAGGCTGGCCGAATTTTGAAGGAAAAAACAAAAGGCCGGTGACAAGATGACAAGTGTATTGTGGTGACACTTAAGGGCAAATATATCCTTTCACTATTGTTGAAATGGACCGGTTGTAATCATCTATGTTAAGCTCATAGGGAGCGGATGATAAGTTTGCAAGTTGTTCTATCAAACCGTTCCCATGGGCTTGATGTACTAAGGGCATCTCCTGGCCCGCAAATTTGCTCCGGTATCCGTCTACGGACAACGGGCGATCAATCCGCGGACACGAATGCGGAAATCGTCCATGCAACGCTCTTTGCATACATTTCAAACTGGATTTCAACCAAACAGACGAAATTCGTACAAACACGACGGATTTCATCAAAATTCGGATAGAAAATAGCACAAATAATTCATACATAGCATGCAAATAACTCTAGTACAACAATAGTTCAAGTTCAACGAGATTAACTGGATGTTCAACAAGTTTTTTATGGACGAATCATATCATCCCACACATATTGCCCTTTCGGCTTCATCCAATAGTGCATGTGCATAAATGGTCATTCCTCCGCCCTATGGTGCATCACGACAGTGCGTACGGGCTACACAATATGTAGAGCAACATTGAATGAACAAATGATTCAATCGACAAGTTGAGTAACACGAAGCAAAACTTACGATCTCCTTGGCTGCCGTGCGCAATGGCCACCTTGCCTCCAACATATCAACCGTGCCCACAAAACTTGGTGAAGTTGGTCTGGATGGTGTACCATCAATACACTAACGACCTCAAATTGCGATCATGGATGATGTGCATGTCGTAGGGCGCAATGTGCTTTTGCGCGTGAAACGATTCACACACTTGCTGCCAGAAGGTCCCCCCTGTGCTTCTGTCTACGAAATCCGTGGATACGGCCAATCACGCATCGCACAATAACTCATCCTCCATGATCGAGTACTCGTCACCCTTCATACTCTAAAAAAGGACAAGTAGTTTGAAAATAAGCTCAATGACATTTGACCGAACACATACCGGACGTGGTGTCCGTCATGAATGACATAGACAGGGGGCGGAGTGTACCTGCCTACGGACAAGTCCTGGGTGGACGACACCGTCATGAAAGGCGAGCGGGCGGGTCGGTGCTGGTTGCGGAGGTCCGGCAATGCATGTGTGCCGGTAGGAGAGCTATAGCGGCGGCGTAGGAGGATGGGGGTGCAGATGCAAAGCAAGGGGGAGAAGGGCGAAATGGGAAAAATGAGATCGGGAAGAGGGATTTAGTGGATCGGGGGTGTCGGAGTCCTACGTGCCTGCTGTCCAGACTCCCACAAAGCCCTCCCACTTTCCCCTCCCACTTTGCTTTCACTTTGCGGGAAAAAGTGCGTCGGAACCGCTCGACGGATCGATACAGGCCCGCGTTGGATGACACAACACGTCCGGACAGCGTAGTCCGAACGTACGTGGGTGGTTTGAGGATGAGATGTCCTATTGATGTATTTTACTCTTGTTTTATCCACATGAGGATATGCTTCAGTGCCCCGTGTCTCAAGTTTGCTACTATTTTGTTTGAAACCGAATTGCAATGGTACTTCGGATAATTCTATTCGGTACTAATGTTTGCCATTATATTTTATTTACTTTGTATGACTCTGAGGGCATAATAAAAATTTCATATGATATACTTTGCTTGGAATTACACATCGTTTCTGTTGAGCCAAAAGTAATGGATCATTCCAGAAAAATCTTATTTTCCACGTAGTACAACCAAACAACCTCCGTTACATATGCATTAGGACTCAACATTCCATGGTATTTGAACTCTGGGTTCTCCATTTCTATGTTCTTGAAGAGGCTTCTATCGCATATTCATATAGGATTAATTTTACAATGATAGTTGAATATTATGTTTTTTTTTCTGTGATGTAAGTATAGGAACATGTACGGTGCGGCAGGTGTGGTGAGCAATCCTCAAATCATTCAAAAAAAAATCAACATGCACAATATCAAATAATACAATATAAAAATATATCTACAACGGATCCGATGATATTTGGTATTGTAACGAATGATATTTTTCCCAATGTATAAAATTATGTAAAGCTAATATGCACTGGATTTCCCCCCGCATAAAAAAACATACGCTGAATTTTGACATGCATGAAGTACGGTCTGTTGTTATGTGTTTTTTTTTACGTTTCCCGGACCAAAGAGACGCTTGTTACTGCACAGTGGAAGCAAACAAATTGGCCACAGTGCTTTACAGCCCGTCTAGCAAGACCTTTACGATCCATTGCCTGCTTTCCCTCAACCCATCTTTCCTTTCGCATCCCCCTCTTTTCTCCCTCCACGAAAGAGGCCACCGTGCCGTACATCAGTGAGAAACCAAACCCACGATCCAAGCAAAGGATAGGCCCGTGGCCACCCCCGTCGTCAGCCAAGCCGATGGAGCGCAGCGTGGGCGCGGCAGGCAGTGTCCGCTCGTCCTCAGCCCGTCCCCACCCACATCCTCATCCCCTACAGTACAAACGGACGTGTGGATGGTCGCCAGCCAGCCGGCCCTGCCGAGCCGGGCCGACACATGACGCCCTACTCGGCCCACCCGGCAACAGTTCTCGCGGACGCGCCAAAGGTGTGCAGACACAGCGGAGCCGAGCGGGAGGACGGCGCGCGCGTGTCCCTGTAGCCGTAGGGCACCACCCAACCCCGTAAACTGTTCCCGTCGGCAACGGCCGTGCGTACCGGGTCGGGGATGAAATTAAGCGGGCGACGCGGACGTGACCGCGGGTCGCTGCCTGGGGGCGCGGCCGCGGGACAACGGCGTGACGGGCACGGGCGCGCGCGCGCATGATTGGGGCGGCGAGGTGTTAGACTTTGTAGTATAGCCCAACTGTGTAAATTCATACCGTATTGGTATATGACTCATATTGTACCTTTGTACATCATTAAGTATATATATATATGAGATAGGCCATCCTATAGAGGGTTGAGCCAGTTCCCACAAACCCTTTGTCTTACATGGTATCAGCCTAACCTAGATCCTCAGCCGCCGCCGCCGCCGCTCCCAAACCCTAGGGCCGTCGTCGCCGCCGCTATGTCTGCTTCTGCTTCGGGCGCCGTCAGCTCCGGGTCCATCCCCGCGTCGCTTGCCGCCCTCCTCAACCTCCCGCCTCGTGCCACTGCTTCGCCGATGCCTCAATTCTTCGGCACAACCGCCGTAGGATCCCTGTTCTCGGCCCCGATCCCGCCGTCGCCCGCGGCTGCCGCGCCTGCGCTCTCTACGCCGACGGGCCCTTCTACGCTGACGGCCCCCGTCGGCATAGGTGCAGGGATGCCGACGGCCCAATCTACGCCGACGGCCCCCGTCGGCATAGGTGGCGGGATCCCGACGGTCCCGCTCGCGGCCACGTCGCCGCCTCCACCGGATAGTCCTCGACACTCGCTCTTCTGCCGGCGGCCTCGGGGGCCCTCGATGCCCCGCCTGCGGCTGTGGCGCACGTCGCCGCTGCGTCATCCGCTGCCCCGGCTGCCGACGATGTCATGTCCTCCAGGCCGTTCCACTTTGACAACCTCATCACCATCCGACTCACGCCGGACAACTATCTGTTCTGGCGCGCCAAGGTCCTACCGCTGCTCCGCAGCCGTTCCCTCCTTGGGTATGTCGATGGTTCCCTGCCGTGTCCTCCCCAGGTCATCCCCACCATACACGGCCCGGCCATCAATCCGGAACATCGCATGTGGGTGCAGCAGGACTAGGCGATCCTCTCCGCCATCCAGGGTTCCTTGGGCGACGGGGTCGCCGGTCTCTGCCTCTTCGCTGCCACCTCCCTCGACGCTTGGACGACCCTGGAGCACGCCTTTTCCCAGGCCTCCACCGCCCACTCGATGGCTCTTCGCAGCAAGCTTGATGACATCAAGAAACTGGACTCCTCCGTCACGACCTACTTCAACAAGATCAAGGTTCTGGCAGACACGCTGACCTCCATTGGTCAGCCGCTTCGGGATGAGGAGTTCGCCGGCTACGTCATCAAGGGCCTCGGCGCCGAGTACGATAATCTCGCGGAGGCCGTCCACAACGCTAAGCCACCGATGCCTCCTCACGAGCTCTACTCCCGCCTCCTCTTCACCGAGCAGCGCGTCGAGGCTCGCCGCTCCTCTGCCACCATCGCCGCGCAGCCGGCGGCCTACTGGGCCTCTTGCGGCCAGCGCCAGCCTGCTCCTCCGTCGAGTGGCAAGGTCACCCCGCCCCCTGCAACGACCTCGGGAGGGGGTCCCAACGCTCATGTGTGTCAGCTCTGTGGGTGTGAAAAACACATCGCCTCCCGGTGCCACCGTCGCTTTCAGCGGAGCTTTCTCGGCATTGGTAACGACGGCAAGGGCAACGAGCGCCAGTTTGCCATGGCCGACTTTGCCCCCCCCCCCCCCCCCCCCCGCCGCGGCCGCCCCGGCTGCTCACACCGCCACCAAGGGCAAGGATTCGCTTGTTGAGCACGGGTACATGCCATCCTACCCCGTTGATCCAGCATGGTACATGGACACCGACGCCACGGATCACATGATGAACGAGCTCAACAAGCTCGCCACCTACCAGCCCTACCACGGGCCTGATCAGGTTCACACCGCCAATGGTGTAGGTATGCCCATCTCTCACATTGGCCAAGCATCTCTTTTAACTAGTCATCCCTCTAGGCAGCTTCATCTTCGTAATGTTTTGCGGGTTCCTTCGGTGACTCGTAATCTTTTATCTGTCCCTAAGCTCACCCTTGATAATCGTGTCCTATGTGAATTTCACCCTTTTGATCTTTTTGTTAAGGACCAAGCAACCCGGGACGTTCTGCTTAGTGGTCACTTGAGCCAAGGCTTGTACCGCTTGGAGGATCCATCCGCCCCGCGCGTCTTCAGCGGTGTTCGTGTGTCGCCGTCCCAGTGTCACTCTCGCCTTGGTCATCCTGCCACCCCTATCGTTCGCCACATTCTCCACCGTCATGAACTGCCATTAGAGTCTAGCAATAAAGAGATGTCCGTGGGTGACGCCTGTCAACAAGGCAAAAGTCATCAACTTCTATTTGTTTCATCTACTAGAGAAGTAAAGAGTCCTCTTGAAATCGTGTTTTCTGATGTGTGGGGTCCAGCACAAACATCTGTTAGTGGTCACAACTACTATGTCAGTTTTGTTGATGCTTATAGTCGATTTACATGGCTTTATCTTCTTAAGCGCAAATCTGATGTGTTTGATACATTCATTCAGTTTCAATTGCATGTTGAACGTCTACTCAACCATAAAATCCTTCATGTTCAGTCGGATTGGGGGGGTGAATTTTGCAACCTCAACGATTTCTTTAATAAGCTTGGGATCCCACATCGTTTATCATGCCCACATACACATCAGCAAAATGGCGCCGTTGAGCGCAAACATCGCCATATAGTTGAGACCGGCCTCACACTTCTTGCTCATGCTTCTGTACCTTTTCGCTTTTGGAGTGATGCCTTTGCCACCGCATGTTTTCTTATTAACAGATTACCTACGCGTGTTCTTAATATGAAAACTCCTATTGAGCTTCTCTTACATGAAACTCCTGATTATACCTTTTTCAAGGTGTTTGGGTGTGCCTGCTGGCCCCACCTTCGTCCATATAATAACCGAAAACTTGAGTTTCGGTCCAAAAAATGTGTGTTCTTGGGATATAGTTCTCTACATAAAGGCTACAAATGCCTTCATGTGCCAACAAATCGTGTCTACATATCTCGTGATGTTGTCTTTGATGAGAATGTCTTCCCTTTTTCTGCCATGCCCCATCCACCCATCACAGCTCCATCTATGCATTCATCTCCTATTATGCCTGGCCAATTTGAAGATGCTGCATATTCGCCTGTGTTGTTACCTAATCATGGTGCAGGAATTGGACGTGGTGCTCGCCTGGAACTCCTACCCGATGTATCACATGTGTCGCCTGTGACGCACGTCGATCGACCGGTGCAAGTGCCTGCACAGTCGTCCGTCCTCGACCCCGTCTCAGGAGCTACGCCGACGGCCTCTACTATGCCGATGGCCACCGTCGGCATAGGTGCAGAGATGCCGACGGCCTCGTCTACGCCGACGGCCCCCGTCGGCATAGGTGGAGGGATGACGCCGGCCCCCGAGCGGCCCACGTCGCCGCCTCCTCGCCCGGCCTCGCCTCCGTCGCCCACTTCACCTGGGTCGGCGCCGCCCAGCTCCGGGTCCATCCCCGACGTCTGGGCCCTCCTCGCCTGGTCTCTCTTCGCCGGAGTCCTCAGGGCCGGATTCACCTGCTCTGGATGTTCCACCGGTCTTTGTGCCCGCTGCTCCGCAGCGTCCTCATATGCGCAGCCGCAGCGGCATCACTCGTCCCAAGGAGCGCACCGATGGCACAGTCACATATTTGGCTGCTTGTCTGGCTCATGCTGTGGAAGATCCAACCGCTGAACCACGCAGTTATCAAGCCACTATGAGTATCCCACACTGGAGGGCTGCTATGGAACAAGAGTATCATGCTCTTCTACAGAATGAGACCTGGACACTTGTTCCCCCTCCACCTTGCGTCAACATCATTGATTCGAAGTGGGTCTTCAAGGTGAAGAGACATGCAGATGGTTCTATTGAGCGCTACAAAGCGCGTCTTGTGGCCAAGGGCTTTAAACAGCGCCATGGACTGGATTATGAGGATACGTTCAGCCCAATTGTCAAGCCCACCACTATTCAGCTTCTCCTCTCTCTGGCAGTTCCTCGAGGATGGTCTCTCCGCCAGCTTGATGTGCAGAACGCTTTTCTTCATGGGCTGCTTGAAGAAGAGGTTTACATGCGGCAGCCACCTGGATTTGTTGATCACACCCAGCCTCATCATCTCTGTCGTCTGACGAAGGCTCTCTATGGATTGAAGCAAGCGCCTCGTGCGTGGCATGCTCGCCTGGCTTCAGCACTACGTACTCATGGCTTTGTTCCTTCGACAGCTGACACTTCACTGTTCTTGTTTCAGCGCCCGAGTGTGACCATGTACCTGCTTGTGTATGTGGATGACATTATCTTGATCAGCTCCTCTCCGACTGCTGCTGATGCTCTTGTGACTGCACTTCGCCGAGATTTTGCAGTTAAGGATTTGGGACAGCTTCACTTCTTTCTGGGTATTGAAGTCGCTCATCAGACTCGTGGCAGCTTAGCTCTCACCCAGAAGAAGTACTCTCTTGATCTCTTGCGCCGTGTTGGTATGCTCAAGTGCAAGACATCTCCTACACCCATGTCCTCCACTGACAAGCTTTCGGCTGCTGATGGTGCTCTTCTGTCCCCTGAGGATGCGACTGAGTATCGGAGTATTGTTGGTGGTCTGCAGTATCTGACGATCACGCGTCCTGATCTCTCCTTTGCGGTTAACAGGGTGTGTCAGTATCTTCATGCGCCAACTGATGTGCACTGGTCTGCTGTGAAGCGCATCCTGCGTTATGTTCGTCTCACTGTCTCCTATGGTCTTCACCTGCGCCCCAGTTCCTCTGGAGTTCTTTCTGCATTCTCTGATGCTGATTGGGCCGGGTGTCCCGACGACACGCGATCTACGGGGGGATATGCTGTGTTCTCGGGTCCTAATTTGATTGCCTGGAGTGCACGCAAGCAAGCCACTGTTTCTCGCAGCAGCACAGAAGCCGAGTACAAGGCGGTTGCCAATGAGACTGCCGAGCTTATATGGATTAAGTCCTTACTTCGTGAGTTGGGAGTTTCCCAACCACATCCTCCGGTCCTTTGGTGCGACAACATCGGTGCTACGTTTCTATCGTCAAATCCGGTGTTCCATGCACAGACCAAACACATTGAGATTGACTTTCATTTTGTGAGGGAACGTGTTGCACAGAAGCTACTACAAATCAGGTTTATCTCTTCAAAAGATCAACTTGCAGACATCTTCACCAAGCCTCTACCTTCACCCATGTTTGAGGTCTGTAGGCACAATCTCAACCTTCTAGATGCTTCAGGAGTGAGTTGAGATTGAGGGAGGGTGTTAGACTTTGTAGTATAGCCCAACTGTGTAAATCCATACCGTATTGGTATAGGACTCATATTGTACCTTTGTACATCATTATATATATATATATATATATATATATATGAGATAGGCCACCCCATAGAGGGTTGAGCCAGTTCCCACAAACCCTTTGTCTTACACGAGGAGATCTGTAGCGGCACATGGAGCCGGCCATGTGCGGGCGCACTCCGTCGTCGTCGTCCTCCCCGTGACGGGCCCGCCTCGCCCCGCGCAAGAGGACAAAGGCGGGGCTTCCGCCCACGCGCTCCGGCGCTCGCCGCTCGCCGCTCGCCGCTCACTATGCCTCGCGGCACCGCGGACACGTCGATGCGGTGGCGGCAAACCTCGTCGGGTGCAGATTGTGAGCTGCTGGCCGGCGGTGGATCGACTTTTGGTCTAGGCCAGACCGCTACCAGATGAATAAAATAGGGGTGATTAAAAACGTAAGGGCTGCTATTGATCTCGTGCTATGCTAGTGCTAGATATAATAAAAGGCCTACGGATCTGATCGGCCGAATGCTTTACTTGTAGTGGAGTACTACTGCTGTACTCCTACAGCCCTTTTTAAATTTTATTTGAATTGATCAACCTCCTCCACTCGATTTCGAGAGACGAAATTCATGCTAGCTCCTCTTCAAACTCGCCGGTGTGGCTTGACCTACATGCAGAGGGACACTTGAAATCACTTCATTCCTTTGTACTCGGCATATAGATTTGTTTTAAGTTAAACTTCGTAAAATTTAACCAAATTTATATATGAAAATGCCATCATCTAAAACACTGAGGGTTCCTTTGATTCAAAGGAATTCTATAGGGGTTTTGGAGGATTGAGATCCTTAGAATTTTTTTCTACATGGATCATTTAATTCATAGGATCGGATCCCATATGATTTTTTCCTATTGAATCTTTTGAACTACATTTCATAGGAAATCTAACATTCATTCAAACCTCGTTTTACAATTTCTTTATTTTTTCTGCGGCATCAAACACTCCATGTTAATCCTATAGGGTTCAAAGGGACATGCCACTCCAACCCTATACCTTTTCTATTCCTGCGTTTTCGAAATACGAATCAAAGAGGCCCTGAAGATATAGATTATGAAAGTGATATTGAATTGATATTGTAAATGTTGATATTTGTTTTCTTAGGACTGCAATAACCGGTGATCATTACGGCTTTTAGTAATAGATACAAATGCTTTTGCTCGCATGGCCAAGTGCACGGGAGGCCGCGCGCTCGGTCGAGCCATCACATGCGATAGACAAGGCCCACCACAATCCCCAACAAACCCCCAAAAGACGTCTACAACCTTCTCTTTATTTTCTTACCTCCGATACAAGACCGCAAAACCTCTCTTCTCCCCCAATCTAGAACCTGCTGCACCACCCACTATGACCGGTTGCTCTCAAGATCCTCAAATATCTCTTCTATCTACCCTGTGAACCTGTTGCACCACAAACTATTAGATCCGAACAATGAAAACTACCAGAGATTCGAGACATAGAACCCTAGCAAGATAATTACGAGGAATTGGGCAGAGATCCGAGAGAAACAATGAAAAAAAGATGGAATATTTTCTCAAATTCAGCATACTCTTGTCAAATCATTTGTCTTGCAGGTTAATTACCACATGTCTGTTTGAATATTATCAACCCCAAATTAGTATTATTGCCATGAGAAATTAGGGGGGAAATATGTAACCTATGTTTTTATCCCAAAAAGTGAAATTTGTTACCACCCAAATCCTATCAAACTTATCAGCCCACCACCCCACCCTCTAGATCCTTTTTGTCACAAGTAAGCTTATCAGCCAAAAAATTGTTACCAGCCCTCATCCAGAAGAATCTGCAAAGTTACCAGGTCCTTATTCTACTTTTTACAATAAAAATGATAAAAAGGACAAATATAAACATTCAAAAAACATATAATTGGAATTGGAATTTTGGGTGTAGCATCTAGAATACATAATCTATCAAAAAATATATATTTTTTCGAAATGGAGGCAAAGATTGCCTCATCTATTAAATAAGCAGAAGAGAATTGCCCAGTTAATTACGGAAAACCGGGCAAAAACCGGAACAACAAGGGCCAAGCCCACTCCCATAGACTGAAACACTCAGGGCAAAGCCCACCCTAAACGACGACATGTCGACCTGCGGCCAGACAACGCAGCTCCGACTCTGACGGAGAACTCAAAAGAACAAAACCAGGCACAGCTGGCGCCACGGAAGATCGCCGAACGGGCCACCTGCCGCCAGTCATCGTACGCCACAGGGCCCCGCCGCCGCAGCTTTGACTCCACAGCAACAAACAATCTGAGACAATACCGTGGACACGCCGGAGAAGAGCCGACTATCGCAACCATTGCCGCGTCGTCGACCTCGTTCCCACCATCATCGTTGCCACAGAAGTCTGGATGCCATAGTGATTCTCTCGGGGCCGCCGCCCCGACATCCACCGCTCCGTCGCGCCCAGCGCAATCAACCGGCACCGCCATCCGGGGCCGCCGCCCCGACATCCACCGCTCCGTCGCGCCCAGCGCAATCAACCGGCACCGCCATCCGGGGCCGCCGCCCCGACATACCACCGCTCCCCTCGAGCAGCAACGCCGCACAACCCAGCTGCCCGCAGCCCATGCTGCTCAGGGCAACCGCTCGCAGACCACGAACGTCGCACCACATCCGGGGCCGCCGCCCCGACGTAAAGTCAGACCGCCCCCTCTGGGGCGCATCGACCGAGCCGACACCCCTACCGTCCAAGCGGGACAAGGATGCCACCCAATCAATGTCGAGATAAAGCCCCACCTCATAGAGCTGTCACTCACATTGTTCCCGAGATCGCCATCTCGACGCGCAAACAGAAACCACCCGGAGCCGCCGCCCCGACGTCCACTGTCCCCGACGACGAAGAGATCCGTGCAAACTGCAGTATGCTGACTCTCCAAGGCGATGCCTCAAAGAAGGAAACACCGTAGCCGCCGTCATCACCCGCTTCGACCATCCGAAGCTAGAGATTTCTCCCGGAGAGTCGTGTAATGGAGCTCCACGGCAACGCCTTCAAGAAGGGGAACGACGCCATGGCGCCGCCGTTGCCGGCACCGACCCAAAGTCAGGGCTGGGCTTTCGCCCGGAGCTCCACCACACCTCCGAATCCGAGCAGATCCGAAGCACTGCCCAACACACAATCCCCATGGTCGACGTCCACCGGCTCCACCTCGTAGACGAATAAGCCCATTGCCCCCGGCGCCGTACAGGCCGCCGGAGCCCCTCCCCCAAACGCCGCGCCGGAGCAGCAGCACCACGACCGGCCTCGGCCCTCCCGCCGCAGACCCGAGCAGCCCGGACCTCGAGCGCACGCCTGCCGAGCCTCCCTGCTCGACCTCGCCGGAGCCGCCGCTCCCCACGCGCTAGACGCCTCGTGCCGGCACCCCGTGCCGCAGCTGCGCCCTTACCCGCGCCGCACGCCCCTGGGCGCGGCCTCCTCCGCGCGCCCCCGCGTGCCAGATCTGGGACACACTCGCCCGCGCGCCCGCAGCAGCATCTGGCCGCGCCCCTTGCGAACCGCACGCAGGAAGCCGCGCACACTCGCCTCCGGCCTCCGGGCCAAGTTCCGCGCGCCAGATCTGGGCCGCACGCCCGCGCGCCGGCCGCAGCACCTGGCGTCCCTGTGCGAGCGCCGCACCACCTCACATGCCGCGCGCCGAGCCGCCACGCCGCTGCCTTGCCGCGCCACCCCGCTGCCTCGCAACGGCACCCCGCTGCCTTGCCGCGCCACCCAGAGCAGCGACGCGCCCGAGCCCCCTACGACTCAACCGGCCCGCGCCGCTCGAACCGGAAAGGAGGAGGAAGATAGCCCCGCCGCCGCCGAGCCACACGGGCTTTGCCCGGCGGCGCCTGCAGGCGGCCGCAGGGGAAGGGGGACGGTGGTGTGGAGCGTTGGCGGCGGCTCGAGCTCGCTCCCTGGTCGCCCACGGGAGCGACCGAGGGGAGCGGTTTAGTCGGTCTAATCTATCAAAATATAAGCACAAAACATTTACCGGACTATGTAGTGTGTACAGAAATTGTCAACCCATGAGTACAGAAGTTACTAGGCCACTACCATTGAAAAAATGGTTTTGAATTGTCCGGAAGTTACCAGGCCACTACCACTGAAAAATGGTTTTGAATTGTTCGGAAGTTACCAGGCCACTGCTGCTGAAAACTTGTCTCGGTGTTTTCAAAAAAGTGAATATAATATAAACATAGCAAAAAATATAGACATGTCGAATACGTATGGCTCCCTAATAATATTATTGGGATGGTTGCAATCACAAAACCTTGATAAATCCATCCCCCAATAAGGATGGATATACGACATGAAAACATAGTGGTGGATATTAATCTAGCTATACTCGCAAATACTCATTAGTTAACGATGTAACTCGACTCGACCTGTTAACTTATGATGCTCAAACCTCAACTTAGATCAACTCATTAAACACATTTTTCTTTGAAAAGGAGGTTAAAATCCCCGTCCCCATTAATTATTAAGCAGAGCACAGACAAAGGCAATTATGATCGAACCATTACCAAGATATCAAGGTACTCCTTCCGTTTAGGTTTTTTAGGACCCTTGTATTTTGGGTCAAACTTTGACCATTTGTATAACTAAAAAATTACCAAAGTATATGAAAAAAATGTGTTCTTGGATCTATATTCGAAGGAGGCTTTCATGATATAATTTTTTTTTGAAATATATTTTATATATTATTACTTAAATCTATAGTTAAACTTTGACCAAAAAATAAAAGGGGCCTAATAAATCCGGACGGAGTGGGCTGTACCTACGATTAAGTGGACTTATTTTGCAAGAATGTCTTTGACAAGGAAAAATGGCCGGACATGGCGATGACGACGCGAGACGTTTTCATAAGTACTTGAGTTGGCTTGATAAGAGCATTTACAGCCGGACCAGCCAAATCCTCCTCAAATGTGTGTGGACGCGACCGGTTAGTGACCGGACAGGAGGAAAAGGAAAAAAACTGACCCAATCGGATCCCTCATATCATCACTATACGTTCGTGTTGTCTGCAAACTCTCATATCCATTTCAAATGTAGGGAGGATACGAGGGCTCACGGACGCGCCCGGTCAGTCCGCCACGTAGGACGCGGCCTCACCCCGGACCACATTTTCTCTTTCTTTATTCATTATTTTCTTTTCCTGTCTTCATCTCCACCAATCACGTGTAAGTGATTGCGCATATGAGGGAGAAAATGAAGATTGTGACTGTGCCGACGGATAAATAGGGGCTCAAAACGGACACGTCCAGTTACTGACCAGATACATCCACAAACATTTGAGGGGTTGAATTAGAGTTAGAGCAACTACAACGCGCCGACCCAAACGGATGGCGGATTTGTCCGCTTTTTGTCCGTTTGTGTCGGCCGCCCGCTCGGCGTCCGCCCTCTTTAAGATTTGGGTCAGCAGTGCGCCTAACGGCCGCGACCCATTTCATGTCCGCACGCAAATTTCGAAAAAGGCCCATGGCCATAGATCATGCCAGCGGCCATGTCGTCGCCCGTAGTTCATGCCGGCACCATGCCAGCGCCGGCATACAATGCCAGCTTCAGAAAAAGAGCACGCAGTTCAGCTGGCGCACTTGGCAGCGGCCGGCACACATGCCAGCACACAAAAAAAGGGGCCGGAGAGTTCGACCACGCCATCGCGGCCGTGGTCATGCCAGCACACTTGCCGGCATACAAAAAATGATGGCGCTTGCCGCCATAGATCACTCGTCGTCAAACTTGAGCATGTCGGCCTGCATATTCTCGAACCACGGCCTCTTCCTTGGCGACACGGTGTTGAGATCCACCTTCATGATCTCCACCCCTGTCATCATGCTCGCGAGAGCCACTTCTTTCGCCTTGGTCTTGGCGTTGGCGGCCTCGATCTCTAGCATCTTGTCTTGCTTCTCCGCCTCCATCTCAAGCATCTTGGCTTGCTTCTCCGCCTCCATGTCAAGCCTCCTTCTTTGGATCTCCATGAAGGCGTTCATTTGTTCTTCCTTGTATCGTCGGCGCTCCTCCTCCCTCGAGTCCTTCTTGGTCATCATGCCCTCCACGCTTGCGATCAAGGCGTTCGACGCCGCATCCCGCTTGTCCTCCTTCTTGGATTTGGTCTTCCCCCGCGGTCGTGGATTCTCGCCGTCTTCCTCCTCCACGGCCTTCTTCCTCCCCCCCCCCCCCCCCCCCCCGCGACTTGAGGGCGACATATTGCGCCTTGAACTTCTCCTCGTCTTTGATGACCCTCCAACAATGGGAAAGGTTGAAGCACTTGCCATTGTGTTGAACCTTGAATGCCTCCAAAGCTTGGAATGCCTACAAATGAATTGCACATGGATATGGAAATGGACATGCAAGCATAAACAGAATGACACAAAGAGGGCCGTTTGCTAGCATACTATGTCTTGCATGCCGATGCCGCTCACGGGGCGTGCCTTGATGCTCTCAAGAGTGGCACAAAACTTGTTGCACTCTTGTTGGATCACCTTCCAACGCTTCGAAATGGACACCCATCCGCGCGTGCTATGAATTTGGTACGGTGGAAACTTCTTGCGCTCATGGAACTCACGATGAACACGAGTCCAAAAGGTTGATGCCTTTTGTTTGGCACCGGTCTTGGGGTCTTGCCCAATGTCCCTCCAACACTCGCAAAGAAGCTTGTCCTCAGTCGCCGTGTACGCCTTCGTCCGCCTGCTCTTGCGCTTCGGAATCTCCCTGACGGCTTGGTTGGCGAGCTCGTCCTCGAACAAAGCCTCCCCTTCGATGTCCACCTCATCCTCTTCCTCGAGACCGTAGTCCTCCGGAAACTCGTGGTCGAGCGGGAAGCCGTCCAGGTCCACGCCGACCTGATCATGCATGAAGGCGACCTGATCTTGATTGAAGGTGAACGGCCCTCGGCCGTCCTGGCTTTGTGTCTCGACGGGATCGTAGCCAGCGGCCGGCGCACCACCCTCGAAGATGATGTTCTGCATGTAGTCAGCGTCGTCGGAGGCCGGCATTCCGTCGAACAGGTTGCGTGCGCCCGGCAGCACGTCCGCTGGCATCTGTCGCGCGCGTTTCCTTGCCCCTCCGGATGACGAGCCACCGGCCACCGGTGTGGCGTTGAGGTCGATGGGCGCGGGCGCGGGTGTGGAAGGCTCCATCACGCTCACCTCGGGCGAGCACTCCCCGGAGAGTCGGGAGGCCTGCGGGTAGACGTGGAAGCCGGGCATCGGCTGCGTCACCGACGCGCGAGGCGAGTCGGGCAACACCATCCGAGGAAACGCCGATGAGCCGGTGCTGGCCGTGGCCACGGCGGCGTTGACGAGGCCATGCTGGCCAGGGTTTAACCCCAAGTACATTAGCGCCTCCCTCGTTGCCGCCGCGACGCGGGCGTTGGTGGCCTCCTGCTGGGCGGCGGCGGCGATGGCGGCCGCCGCGATGGCTTCCTCCCTCGCGTCCGCCGCGTGCCTCCGGTTCTTTCTCTTCGTCGACTCCCATGCCCGCTCTTCGGCCGTCAGCTTCTTCTTCGGCTTGGGCGCGGCGGCGGTCTTGCGGGGGGTGCGAGGCTTGCCTTTGCCGGAGGGGTCGGACGTGATGCCGGACGAGGCGAGGGAGGTGAGGCCGGCGGCGGCATCGAGGTCGGCGTCCATGGCGAGCGGCGAGAGCGCGCGCGGGCGGGAGGGTTTTGGGGGAAAATGGAGGGAAATGATGGAGGCTGCCACCGACCAGCGGGCCAGGGGGAGTAGGTGGGCGCGCGCGCGTCCGTCTCGTGTCCGCGTCGACGCAAATCCGGCTCAAAAATGGGCCGGAAATTGGTCGACAGGCGAACGAAAAGCGGACGCGCGTCCGTTTGGATCGGCGCGTTCCGTTTGGGTCGGCGCGTTGGGCCGACTTTTCTGTCCGCGCCGACCCAAACGGACGCGCACGGACGAAATGGGTCGCCGCGTTGGAGTTGCTCTTACTTTGCTATGGATGCTCTATGGACTAGAAAAGGAACGGAAGGGTGGGTCAACAGCCCTATTGAAACATGAGACCAGCTTCCGCTCCTGGTCTCACCATGACGTACCCTTTCTTCTTGAATGAAGTATTGGGTTTGCTATAACTAGGATGGCCATTTTTAGCATTCGCAATAGAAGAGTGTTGGGTACGTTTTCCGCCACCGCTCTCGTTATGATTCTGGGATAACCAGTTTTTTGTCCTCACCAACAATCTCTTACTTTTGCCTTGATGGATGTGGTTTGACTTCATATATAAGAGCAATCAAGTGACGACCTACTCGTCCGCGCCAAAGCTAGCATCTTGATAGGATATGGCACCTGAAAGTCGTGTTATGCATTAAGGCCAAGCAAAATCATTAAGGAAACGCCGTTGAACAAAATTCTGGTTGTAACGGTGACATCCAACCAAAACGAGGCTCTCTTGGCTTTATTGCTATCAGAAAATAGTGATGGATGTACTATCCGTCCTCTAGGACAAGTCTTCTTGAGTTGAATGTGAGAGCTTTTACTGCATTTGCTTAGATCAGTATAAACTGGACTCATCAGGGGGCAAAAACAGTCCCCATGTGTCAGCAAGTGCCAACATTTCCCAACACTTCTTTTATTCGTATAAAAGCATCTAGAGCCAGACCTTGCAAATTCAATCCTTCAAACCTCCGTGGACACATCCGGACGCGTCCGCGAACAGTGACCGGTCACGCCTCAAAAAAAGACTACAACATCCGGACATCTCATATTAGATTCCTCAAATTCATACAAAGCATGCAACATATAAACCTACGTACTACGTACAAACTATCCACTCTTCGTCGGAGATTTCGACGATCTACATGCCCTCCGGCGGATAGATGTGCGGCAGCTGCAGCTCCGCCTCCTCCGGCGCCTCTGTTGCGGCTTCCTCCGGCGCTATCTCCGCCTCGAGCTCGTCGAAGAGGGCGTCGGCCTTCCCCTGCCTCTACCGAATGAGTCGGCGGTTGGCCTCCACGTCGACCTCATCCCGGATGGAATCCAGGATGGCCTGCTGCTCCGCCATCTCGTCGGCTTGGGCGACGACGAACTCCGCCTCCGCCATGTTCAAGCCCGGAGCATCCTCCTCCTCCTCCTCTGGCTCGTCCTCCTCCAAGGCCTCCTGCACCTCCTCCTCCTCCTCCTCCTCCTCCGTTTCCGGCGAGTCCGGAGGGAGACCCGCAGCGATGCAGGCGGCACGCCGAGCCCGGATCTCCGCCTCGATCTGCATACGATGCTCCGGCGTGAGCTGAGCGTAGGTGGTGATCCTCCAGCGGACCATACTAAGGCCGGAGAGCGGAGGAGAGGAGGCGGATGGGCTCGGGTGGCGGCGGAGGGAGGGAGGAGGTGGATGTGCTAGGGCTGGGGGACGCCGACCGGCTTAAATAGCCGGCTATGGCCTCGGGCGGCGAGCCGGAGCGGCGCCACGCGGCGTTCACACCGCGGCGACGGTCGAGGCGCCCGTCGGACCTTCGGGTTTCCAGGCGAGTCCGCGTGGGGCCACACCGTCAAGCCGACGTGGCGGGCGTGCCTGGACTCCCCCATATCCGCCCCATATTTGGGCTGGATATGAGGGGTGCCGGTCAGCCCGGTCGTTTGAGGCCCGTTTGAGGGGCCCGACTGGGTCAATTTTTTTGTGGCCAGTGAGTGACCGGACGGCCTGCCTGGGCGTTTGAGGGGGGTATGAGGGGTCCGGCTGTAGATGCTCTAAGAAACCCATAAACACTTCCAGCTTATGATTCGCCAAAATTCCAACCACGAAGCGAAGCAGCAAGAGAGATTTCCACCCCCACATAGTTTTACGGCAGTGACTGCGCCACCTCGGCGGGGAGCTTGTTAAGGTCGGTGATGGGTGGTCTCTCAATGAGACCGCCCCCACCTTCGGTAGGGACAAGGACAATGATTTTCATCGTGTTTGTATCGTTCTTTTATGTAAAATATATCATTCAGTTTATGTAAAATATATCGAACTTATACCCGTTTAAGTGATTTTTCATCGTGTTTGTATGGATTACGTCCCAACTTGTTTAGATTGCGGACGGACGTTTACGGCGAATGTTGGGTGGCCGGTTCCCGTATCATTGTCCACGAACGGATTCAGATGCGTCTGCAAACAAATACTATGTTCGTTTTGAGAGCTGTTGTTAGAAATGACACAAATCAGATCGGACAAGATAGATGAGTTTGCATGATGCGTGGAATCGGGGTAGGGAGGAGAAATAATTAAAGGAAGAAGAAATATGTCCAATCTTTCGTTTCCAATCGATTGAATCTTTTTGGCGACTTGATGCACCTAAATAAAACCGCACCCCTAAGAACATCTATAGCCGGACTTGGCAAAATTGCCGCTCTATACGCTCTTGGACGCGTCCGGGCACGCTCGCGAACACTGCTGGACCGCCCTGTGACGTCCCCATTTTGATCGTACGCTAATCATACACGCAAATGCGTACGACCAAGATTAGGGACTCACGGGAAGATATCACAACACAACACTAGACACAAATTAAAGTCATACAAGCTTCATATTACAAGCCAGGGGCCTCGAGGGCTCGAATACATAAGCTCAAATTCAAACGAGTCAGCGAAAGCAAATAATATATGAGTATAGACATAAGTTAAACACGTTTTGCCTTAAGAAGGCTAGCACAAACATAAGCAGCGTATCGAAAGAGGCAAGGCCTCCTGCCTCGGAGCCATCCTAACTACTCCTGAGCGTCGGCACTCTCCACGTAGTAGTAAGCTCCAGCGGTGGTGTAGTAGTCGTCGGCGGTGTATTCCATCTCCTGGGCTCCGTCATCTGAACTCAGTAATCGTATCGAGGGGGAAAGAGGAGGTATAGCAGCGGTGAGTACTCATCCAAAGTACTCACAAGACTTACATCAGAACTATACTAAAATATGCATCGGTATCAAAGGAATGGGGTTATATCTTTGGATTGACTGCAGAAAAGCAAGAATAGGGGGAAGGCCTAGTCCTATCAAAGACTAGCATCTTCAATATCTTGCAGCATTAGAAGAGTGTAGATTGATAACTCATATATAACAATAATATTGTAGCAATTTTATTAAGTAACCACGTCCAGAGATTCTTCCTCGACTCCCTGCGAGAAAGCAAATCTCGGAGCCAACATTCATTTCAATTTTAAGTCACAATTCTAGTTGTATTAGATCGGGATACAACTCCAAGTCGTCCTGTTACTGTGGACACGGCTATTCGAATAGTTAATTTCATCCCTGCAGGGGTGCACCACATTTTTCGACACGCTTGATAACCTCTGGCCGTACACACTTTCCTGGGTCATGCCCGGCCTCGGGACATCAACACGTCGTCGCCCTACCTAGGCTCAACAGAGAGGCTAGCCCGCCGGTCTAAATCCTAAGCGCGCAGGGGTCATGGGCCCAATCACCCTTTGCACTCCTGCATGATGCGTGGGCGGCCGAGGTCAGTCCTAGCACCTCTTATACAAGATCAATGTTGTCGCGGACCACTCGGGTGTGCGCCGCTCCATTGCTGACGTTCAAAGAGCTTCGGCTGATACAACGACAACGAGTACCCATAACTTCTCCCACGTGAAGGTTAGTGCGAAAATGGTCAAATGACCAACTCAGATCAAATACCCAACCCATTAGCATTTTGTTAACTGCGGTGACAAGCGCGATACACGATATGTTGTCCCGTCGCCCCGTCTCGAGGACTTGTGGCAAGGGCCAAGAATTCCCGGCCACGCCTCGTCACAATTAGACCAACACCAACCAGGTCATCCTGACCTCAACATGTTCCAACAGTAGTAAAGTTAAGTAACTGTGTGTCCATACATCAAGGGGAAACCCGAGGAATCAACCTCGGAGGATCCCACCTGATGTAACCGTCAAGGTGACCAAAGAGGATTCACCCTTGATGGTCTACGCTTGAGGGGTTGCACGGCAGTCATCGTCGGGAGTGGTGAAGGACGAATCACCCTCAATAACCACGACCGACTAGCTACACTACAGAGTTAGTATCATGAGTACTTTACGAGGTGTCACCCTCGGTACTCGATAGTAGCTCTGAAGAGTCGTACAACTAAGGGGGAAGTGCGGTGAATGTGATGGGTCATGGCTTCTCGATCAGTTGATCGAGTCTTCAAGTCGTCGATGACAAAGCAGGGGCAACTGGGACTAAGCAGTTGATATAACAGCAGGTACAGTAGCAGTTTAACAAAAACAGGCTATGCATCAGAATAGGAGCTATCTACAACAGTAGCAAAATCTAATGCAAGCATGAGAGAGAAAGAATGGGCGATATCGGTATGATCAAGGGGGGTTGCTTTCCTTGTTGCTCTGCTGCAAAAAGGGTGATCCTCAGTGGCGTAGTCGTACCCGACAGTAACGTAAGTCTCGGTATCTACCGGAGAGAAGAGGGAGAAGAAACAATAAATATAAAGTAAGGAGATGCAACACAATGCATGACATGGCAATATGAAGTGTTAGGGATAAGCTAACGTAGTACTATACGTTACTGACGGAGCAGGAGAATATCTGACGATATTTCCCGGGTCCTTGGCTATTACCGGACAGATGATCCTAACGTCAAATGTCCATGTTCATCATGCTAGGAGCATGTGACAGATGAACGCACAGCGTATTCGGATTCGTTGGATTTTTCTGATCAACTTTCATATATAAAACTTTTTCATCCGAGCTACGGATTAATTTATATGAATTTACAAAGATTTAACAATATTCCGGAATTAACAGAATTGTTTTAATTCGAAAAAAACAATTAATGCGCCAGCATGACATCAGGATGACATCAGCAGTCAACCCAGCTGTCTCAGGTCAAACCTGATAGCTGGGCCCCACCTGTCTAGACAGTGGGTAAAACCAGGGATTAAATTAAACCTAATCTATTTAATTAAGGGACTGGGCCCACATGTAATAGGCTCATTAGTTTAATTAAATAGCCAAATTAATTAAGAGTTAAACTAAAGGGGGCTGGCCCACATGTCAGTGACCTAAACGGTTAAGCTAATTAAACTAATTAGCTAATCAGCTAATTAGGGGGGCACCAGTCAGCGCCTGGGTTGCCCAGTCAGCATAGTTGACTGGGTCAACCAGTCAACTGGGGCCAGGGGGGCCACCTGCCAGCGACCCAGAGGGTGGCCCCGGCCAGGCCAGCTCAACGGTGGCCGGCGGTTCGTCGCCGGTGACCAAATACGCGGCGGAGATGGCCGGAGTTCGTCAGAAAACGCGTACAGGGGCTCTCCGGGCTCGAGGTTTGGCTCGCACGAAGCGATGGAGTGGGCCGCGTCTATTGGGGGTGGTGGCGCGGCCGGAGGGGGCCGGAATCGGCACCGGCGACGAGCAGGGCGGCGGCGGCATTCAGGCGAGGTTGGATCCGAGGCTAGGGGGCGATGGGAGGTGAGGGAGTCCGGGACTAAGGGGTCCTCGGTCCGTCGGTTCACCTCCGGTGGGCCGACTCGGTGGGCTGCTTTGTGGCAGTTGCAGGAAGACCGAACTACAGGACAATCCCATGTTCGGAAGGGAAGGCTCCGAAGACTTGGCGTGTCCTCCAAGTCTAGAGAGAAAGAATGGGTGTATCTATGCCCGGATGGAAACCTATCATGTGTAACCCTAGGTACCCCTGTGTCTATATAAACCAGGGGGCTTAGTTCGTAGAGGGACAAGTCAACTCATCTAGGGTTTTAGCTCATTTGATCTCGAGGTAGATCAACTCTGTAACCATCATACTCATCAATATAATCAAGCAGGACGTAGGGTTTTACCTCCTCATGAGGGCCCGAACCTGGGTAAACATCGTCTCCTTCGTCCCCTGTTAACCATCGATCCCAGATCCATAGCTCGGGACCCCCTACCCGAGATCCGCCGGTTTTGACACCGACATTGGTGCTTTCATTGAGAGTTCCACTGTGAGATCACCGGAGGATTGATGGCTCGCCTAATCATCAGCGAACAGGTCTGTAATAAGGACACCTCCGTCCCTGGACAGACCTTCGCGTTCGGTAGCATTGTGCTGCATGCTGACTCGACCGGCCATCTTGGCCAGATCGAAAGTTTCGCTCACAGTCAAGAGATCAGGTTCGGGAACCTAGAGTTCACCGCCGACTCCAGTGGCGATCTGTTTCTTACCGAGCCCTCGGTTTCGTCCGATGGGCCCGAAAACCCCGAAGCTTTAACTTCGGGCCCCCTATCCGTCCCTACCCTCAGATCTATCCCTGCCGGAGGATCAGCCTTGAGCTCGGATCCGGGGATAGCGCATGAGTACCAGGGTTCGGTCCTTGCCGAATACGCCCCTCACGAAGACGCCCCAGAGTTTAGCTCCAAGGGCCCTCGGGAGATTGATCCGGTTGACCTCTTGTGGTTGAACGAGGCACTGGACCGGATCCAATCAATGACAATCGTGGACAACCCGACCTCGACCCATGTTCAAGTCGGTCTAGAGGCCGTTCACAAGGAATTTTACGGCCCACTCACCACCCACTTAGTAGCCACTGTCAAAGATTTAATCGACATGTTGGACTACGCCTCCGAGGAGGCAGAAGACGTGGATGAAGAGATCGGTGCCCCCACCCCTATCACTACTGGGCGGTGGACAGCCACCTCCACCTACGATGTCTATATGGTGGACGCCCCTGATGATAGGGACAACCACACCCCAAGAAGAACGGCGACAAATCCGGCGAAGCGCCGTTGATACGTCTCCAATGTATCTATAATTTTTTATTGTTCCATGTTGTTATATTATCATTCTTGGATGTTTTATAATCATTTTATAGCAACTTTATATCATTTTTTGGAACTAACCCGGACTGACGCTGTTTTCAGCAGAACTACCATGGTGTTGTTTTTTGTGCAGAAATAAAAGTTCTCCAAATGCAACGAAACTTTTTGACGATTTTTTTTGGAACAAAAGAGGCACTAGAAGCTTTGTGGGAGGGCCAGAAGAGCCACGAGGTGGGAATAACCCACTACCACGCGCCAACCCCCTCTGGCTTGCGCTGGTGTCTTGTGGTCCACTCGTGGCCCATCTTCGCGTGAAACCGACGCCCAAAAATCCTATATATTCAGAAACCCCCAGAAATAACCCTAGATCATAAGTCCCGCTGCCACAACTCTCTGTATCGACGAAAAACCAATCTGGAGGCGTTCCAGTACCCTGCCGGAGAGGGTAGATCATCTCCGGTGGCCATCTTCATCATCCCGGCGGAGGCCATGACGAGGAGGGAGCAGTCCACCCTCGGGGCTGACGGTTTGTACCAGTAGCTATGTGTTCCATCTCTCTCTCTCTCTCTCGTGTTCTTGAGATGTCATGATCTTGATGTATCACGGGCTTTGTTAATATAGTTGGATCATATGGTGTTTTCCCCTCTCTATCTTGTTGTGATGAATTGAGTTTTCCCTTTGAGATTTCGTCATTAACGGATTGAATACTTTTATGGATTTGAGAGCACTTGATCTATGTCTTGGCACTCAACTCGCGGATTCCCGAGGTGACATTGGGGTAATCTATGCATAGGGGTTGATGCACGTTTTCATCCTACTTTCTCCGGTAGAAATCTTGGGGCACTCTTTGAGGTTCTTTGTGTTGGATTGAGTATTATGAATCTGAAATTGTTTGATGCGTATCGTATAATTAACTCATGGATACTTGTGGTGACACTGGAGTATCTAGGTGACATTAGAGTTGGTTGATGCGTATCATATGGCGTTATTTTAGTACGAACTCTTAGATAGATCGATCGGAAAGGATAGTTATTTTAGTACGAACTCTTGGATAGATCGATCGGAAAGGATAACTTTAAGGTGGTTTCGTACCCTACAAACAATTTCTTCTTATGTTCTCCGCTAGATAAGAACTTTGGAGTGATTCTTCATTGCACGTTGAGGGATGGTTATGTGATCCAATTATATTAGCATTGTTGAGAGAGTGCACTAGCGAAAGTACGGACCCTAGGCCTTGTTTTCAGCATTGCAATACCGTTTGTGCTCACTTTTGTTACTTGCTACCCTGCTATTTTTTTACTGTTACTATTACAAAAATCAATACCTACTATCATTACTACACTTGTATCACCATCTCTTCGCCGAACTAGTGCACCTATACAATTTACCATTGTATTTGGTGTGTTGGGGACACAAGAGACTTTTTATTATTTGGTTGCAGGGTTGTTTGAGGGAGACCATCTTCATCCTACGCCTCCCACGGATTGAAAAACCTTAGGTCATCCACTTGAGGGAAATTTGCTACTGTCCTACAAAATTCCACGCTTGGAGGCCCAACACGAGTCTACAAGAACAAGTTGTGTAGTAGACATCAGTCGTCAAAGCGCCGGAAACAACGCAAACGATCCAAGACGAACAAAAGAAGGGAAGCCATCGTAGGAACCGGGGAAATCGACACCCCGGAAGACTTCGGCGACCTTGAAGCCCCCGAGGAGCCGCTTGAGGACCCGGAGAGGCTCGAGGACCAGCATGATGCCGAGGACCTCAATGATTCTGAGGACAACAACTACCCCCCTCCCCCGTTGAGGAGGAGGAAAGCGTCGAAGCCGAAGAATTCACCATCCCTGAAAACCCAGAGGATCAAGAACAATTCAGGCGGCAGCTCATAGCCACCGCCCGGAGCCTAAAGGCAAAGCAGCAGCAGCTCAGAGCCGAACAAGATACCATCAACAACAGATGGATGAAAGTCCTTGCAGCCGAAGAAGGGTTCGGCACTGAGCGGCAAGATCAGAACAAGAGCTACCCACGCCAGTGCTTACTGCCGCAATTCAGTGACAAGGCCTTCAAGCCCGAATCTCCCACGCGCACTCAGTACGACCAGCCGGACCGACCCCCTCGAGGACGGGACAGGGCGACTGGAGATGCCGAGTATAGGCCCACGTCACCTCGCATGAGAGGAAAGGGGCCAACACAGCCTGAGGATCGATATGATCTACGACAGGACCTGGACTATAGAGCAGGTCACACTAAATCCATCTACGGATCTAGAGGACACTCCCCCGCTAGACGGGATGGGTACCAATCATGGCTCCACCGCAACCACAGAGGCCGGGAACAGTATCGAGCCCAGACAACAGCCGATTTTCGACGTGACGTAGCCCGAATCAGAGGCGCCGCCCACCCACTATGCTTCACAGACGAGGTTATGCAGCACCAGTTCCCCGAAGGGTTTAAACCCATAAACATAGAACCATATGACGGGAAAACGGACCGGCCGTGTGGATCGAAGACTTCCTTCTCCACATTCATATGGCCAGAGGCGATGATCTCCATGCTATCAAATACCTGCCACTCAAACTTAAAGGACCAGCTCGGCACTGGTTAAATAGTCTCCTCGAAAACTCCATTGGGAGTTGGGAAGAGCTCGAGGACGCCTTCCTATCTAACTTCCAAGGCACTTATGTCTGGCCTCCGGACCCCTCCGACTTGAGCAATGTCGTCCAGAAAGCTAGCGAATCAGCCAGGCAATTCTGGAATCGGTTCCTGACTAAAAAGAACCAGATCATTGATTGTCCGGACACCGAGGCAATAGCCTCATTCAGACACAATATCCGGGACGAATGGCTAGCTCGTCAGCTCAGCCAGGATAAGTCGAGAACAATGTCTGCCCTCACCTCACTTATGACCCGCTTTTGCGCGGGCGAGGACAATTGGCTAGCTCGTCGAAGCCAGAACCCCGAAGACCCCGGCACCTCCGAAGTTCGGGATGGTAATAGGAAGCCACTGCGGAATAAAAACAAACACCGACATAGCAACGGTGATGCAGAGGACACGATTGTAAATGCCGGTTTCCACAACTCCAAATCCGGACAACGGAAGAAGCTCTCTAAAGGGAATAGAGATGGACCTACCGCCTTGGACAAAATCATGGATAGGCCCTGCCAGATACACGACACCCAAGACAAGCCCGCCACTCACACCAACAGAAACTGTTGGGTATTCAAACAAGCCGGCAAGCTTGCAGCCGAGGAGCAAAGCAAGGGCCCGCGCAGCGAGGATGACGAAGAGCCTCGCGGCCCGAGCAATGGCGGAGAGAAGCAATTTTCCCCTGAGGTAAAAACTGTGAACATGATATATGTCACACATATACCAAAAAGGGAGAGGAAGCGCGCCCTTTGGGAGGTCTACGCCGTAGAGCCCATAGCCCCGAAGTTTAACCCATGGTCGGCTTGCCCGATCACCTTCGATCGTAGGGATCACCCGACCAGTATCCGTCATGGAGGCTCGGCGGCCCTTGTATTAGATCCCATCATCGATGGGTACCACCTCACTAGAGTCCTCATGGACAGAGGAAGTAGACTTAACCTGATTTACTCAGACACAGTGAAAAAGATGGGTATCGACCCGTCAAGGATCAAACGCAGCAACACTACCTTTAAAGGAGTCATCCCTGGTGTCAAAGCACGCTGCTCGGGTACCGTGACTTTGGAAGTAGTGTTCGGCTCGCCGACAACTTCCGGCAATACGGAGCGCTCCCTCCAGACTGAGGAACACACAGCGGCCTTAGCAGCCGAATTCCAGTCCGGTGTCGAGGCGCCAAGGCCCCAATCAGACGTCAAGATGCGACAGGCGAACAAGCGAGTCCGAGCTCAACCCAATCTCCCGGAATCATCCCCTACTCAACACAAATAGGGATACGTCCCCCACAGCATAGCCCCGCTACCCGTAAGGTACGTACCTAGAAGGCACAATTTTAAGCTTAAAATACCATGGGCAGCTGTGGGGACACACTATCAAAACCAAGTGGTCGGCTCGACCGAACTACTGTCCAAACAATAGGCTGATACGTCTCCAATGTATCTATAATTTTTGCTTGTTCCATGCTGTTATATTATCATTCTTGGATGTTTTACAATCATTTTATAACAACTTTATATCATTTTTTTGAGACTAACCTATTGACATAGTGCCAAAGTGCCAGTTGTTGTTTTTGCTTGTTTTTTACTTCATAGAATATCAGTACCAAACAGAGTCCAATCGCGACGAAACTTTTTGGAGATTTTTTTCTGGACCAGAAGACACCCAGTGGGCAAAAAAGAGCCAGGAAGGTGGGCTGTGGAGAGCACAACCCACCAGGGCGCGCCAGGGGGCCCCCGGTGCGCCCTGATGGGTTGTGCCCTCCACGGGGCCCCTCTGCACCGCCTCTGATGCCTATAAATTCCCAAATATTCCAAAAACCCTAGGGAGTCGACGAAACACAATTCCAGCTGCCACAAGTTCCAGAACCTCGAGATCCAATCTAAACACCATCACGGAGGGGTTCATCTTCTTCATAGGTGCCTCTCCGATGATGCGTGAGTAGTCCACCATAGACCTACGGGTCCGTAGGCTGTAGCTAGATGGCTTCCTCTCTCTCTCTTATGATTCTCAATACAATGGTCTCTTGGAGATCTATTTGATGTAAACTTTTGAGGTATGTTTGTTAGGATCCGATGAATTTTGAGTTCATGATCAGTTTCTATCCATGAATATTATTTGAGTCTTCTTTGATCTCTTATATGCATGATTACTTATAGCCTCGTATTTCTTCTTCGAATCTTTGGTTTAGTTAGGCCGACTAGATCGATTTTCTTGCCATGGGAAGAGGTGCTTTGTGATGGGTTCGATCTTGCGGTGTCCTTTCCCGGTGACAGAAGGGGCAGCAAGGCACGCCTGTATCATTGCCATTAAGGATAACAAGATGGGGTCTATTCCTACATGAACATATCTTGTCTACATCATGTCATCGTTCTTATTGCATTACTCCATTTTTCCATGAACTTAATACACTAGATGCATGCTGGATAGCGGTCGATGTGTGGAGTAATAGTGGTAGATGCAGGCAGGAGTCGGTCTACTTATCTTGGACGTGATGCCTATATAATGATCATCGCCTTGGATATCGTCATGACTATTCGATTTTCTATCAATTGCCCAACAATAATTTGTTCACCCACCGTGCGCTATACTCATGAGAGAAGCCACTAGTGAATCCTACGGCCCCCGGGTCTACTTTTCCAACATATTGCTTTCCGATCTATCTTTTTGCATCTTTGTTTTCAGATCTACAAAACCAAAAACCCAAAAATATATTGCTGCATATTTTATTTGCCTTTTCTATTTTGTGTTCTTGAGAGATCTATCTCTCCTATCTATCACTACCTAATCTATCTTTTTACCATAGAGAGATTGACAACCTCTCTTTCGCGTCGGGTTGCAAGTATTTGTTATTTGTGTGCAGGTGCTGCTTATTGGGTGGTGGTGATCCTCCTACTGGTTCGATAACCTTGGTTTCATAACTGAGGGAAATACTTACCGTCGCTGTGCTGCATCATCCCTTCCTCTTTGGGGAAATACCGACGCAGTCTCAAGCCACGTCAAAGGAATTTCTGGCGCCGTTGCCGGGGAGGAAGCGGTCTCTTCTACGTGCCAATCTCAGGCGCCGAGGAGACTCCATCATCATCTACCAGGTTCCTAATCACAAATCTCATCTCCTTGCAGTTACATTATTTGCCATTTGCCTTTCGTTTTCCTCTCCCCTACTTCACCAATTTGCCGTTTTATTCGCCCTCTTTTTCGTTTGCCTTTTTCTCGCCGGATCTCTTCCTTGCTTGCAATCTTGTTTGCGTAGTCACGATGACTCAAGAAAACACCAAGTTGTGTGATTTTTCGAATACTAATAACAATGATTTTATTAGTACTCCGATTGCTCCTCCCACCACTAGTGTGGAGTCTTGTGATATTAATGCTGCTTTGTTGAATCTTGTCACAAAAGATCAATTTGCCGGTAATCCTAATGAGGATGTCGCGTCCCATCTAAACACGTTCGTTGAATTGTGTGATATGAAAAAGAAAAAAGATGTGGACAATGATATCGTGAAGTTGAAATTGTTTCCTCTTTCCTTGCGGGATCGTGCAAAAATTTGGTTTTCTTCTTTGCCTCGCAATAGTATCGATTCTTGGAATAAGTGCAAGGATGCTTTTATCACTAAGTATTTTCCGCCCGCGAAAATTATTTCCTTTAGGACGCAAATCATGAATTTTAAGTAACTTGAGCATGAACATGTTGCACAATCTTGGGAAAGAATGAAGTTGATGCTAAGAAATTATCCTACTCATGGTTTAAATCTTTGGATGATCATACAAAATTTTATGCGGGATTGAATTTTGTCTCTAGAAATCTTTTAGATTCCGCCGCGGGTGGTACTTTTATGGAAATTACTTGGGGTGAAGCTACTAAATTGCTAGATAATATCATGGCTAATTATTGTCAATGGCATACCGAAAGAGCACCTACTAGTAAAAAAGTTAATTCGGTTGAGGAAATTAGTACTTTGAGTGATAAGGTTGATGCTTTGATGAAATTGGTTGCTAGTAAAAATGCTCCTATTGATCTTAATTATGTGCCTTTGTCTACTTTGATTGAGCAAAATAGTGAATCCGTAGATGTGAACTTTGTCTCGTGAAACAATTTCAATAACAATGCTTATAGAGGTAATTTTAATCCTAGGCCTTTTCCTGGAAATTCCTCTAATAATTATGGCAATTCCTATGGTAATTCCTCTTACAATAATAATAGGAACACCTCTGATCTTGAGAGTAATATTAAAGAATTTATCAATGCGCAAAAGGCTTTCAATACTACGATAGAGGAAAAGTTGAATAAGATTGATGGTATGTTTAGAAGCATTGATAGAATTTCTCATGATGTTGAAAATCTCAAGTTGAAAGGTTTTGTGCCTAAGATTGATGAATCAATTAAAGCTTTATATGTCTCTATGGATGAAAGTAAGAAAAGAACCGCTATGCTTAGAGCTAAAAGAGAAATCTTAGAAAAATCGTTTGCTATTGATTGCCTTCATAAAAAATATGAAGATCTTAAAGTGATTGTTGTTTCTTCTATTGATTCCTTGTTTAGTAATATTAATATTGATGATAAAGGGATTGAAAAAGAGTCAACTTTAGCTAGAAGGTGTCCCAATAATTTGGAGGGTGAAAATCTTGATGAAATTTTTGATAAAAGTGGGTTTGAAGAGGTCAAAACTTTAACTAGTGATGTGCCCACTATTTTGGATTACAAAGACTTTAATTATGATAGTTGCTCTTTGATTGAATGTATTTCTTTTCTGCAATCCATGTTGAATTCACCCCATGCTTATGAGCAAAATAAAGCTTTTACTAAACATATCGTTGATGCCATGATGAAATCTTTTGAAGAAAAGTTGGAGTTGGAGATTTCTATTCCTAGAAAGTCACATGATGAGCGGGAACCCACCATTAAAGTCAAGATTAAAAATTATGAGTGCTTTGCTTTATGTGATTTGGGTGCTAGTGTCTCCACGATTCCGAAATCTCTATGTGATGTGATTGGTCTTACCAATATTGAAAAATGTTCTCTTAATTTGCACTTGGCGGATTCTACTATTAAAAAGCCTTTGGGAAGAATTAATGATGTTCTTATTCTTACAAATAGGAACTATGTGCCCATAGATTTTATTGTGCTTGATATTGATTGCAATCCGTCTTGTCCCATTATACTTGGTAGACCGTTTTTACGCACTATAGGTGCCATGATTGATATGAAAGAAGGCAATATTCATTTTCAATTTCCTCTAATAAAGGGTATGGAGCACTTCCCTAGAACAAGAATTAATCCACCATATGAATCAATCATGAGGGCATCCTATGGATCCAAAACCAAGGATGACAATACTTGAATCTATGCGTTATGCCTAGCTAGGGGCGTAAAACGATAGCGCTTGTTGGGAGGCAACCCAATGAATAAATAATTTTTTGCTTTTTATTTTCTGTTTTTCAGTGTTGACACAATTATGCCTATGTTATGATTGTGTTTTTATGGTTTACTTAGTGTTTGTGCCAAGTAGAGCCTTTAGGATGATTCTTGGGATGAGTAGAAGCGATGCTGAATCTGAAACAGAAACTTTGCGTCCAGTATATGAATTTTCATTTTTTACTGGAACGTGATCTTGAGCTGTAATTTTAACAAAGTGTTGCTATACAAATTCCTTATGTTGTCCTAATTTTTCAGAATATTTAGAGTTACAGAAGTATGGTTAGAGTACAGATTACTACAGACTGTTCTGTTTGAGACAGATTCTGTTTTTCGTTGCATTGTGTGCTTGTTTTGATAAATCTATGGGTTATATTGAAGGGTATGAGCCATGGTAAAGTTAAAATACAGTAGGTATAATGCAATAATAAAATATAAATGGGTTTGCAACTGTACCTAAAGTAGTGATTTGCTTTATTGTACTAACGGATCTCACGAAGATTTTGTTGAGTTTTGTGTGATTGAAGTTTTCAAGTTTTGGGTGAGATCACGATAGATGAAGGAATAAGGAGTGACAAGAGCCTAAGCTTGGGGATGCTACCGCACCCCCAAGATATATCCAAAGAGTAACAAGCAACTAAGCTTGGGGATGCCCCCGAGTGGCATCCCCTCTTTCTTCTAACGACCATCGGTATTTTACTTGGAGCTATATTTTTATTCGTCACATATCATGAGTTTTGCTTGGAGCGTCTTGTATCTCTGTTTGCTTTGCTTGTTTGTTTTTCCTTTGTATCCTTGCTGCACACACCTATTTGGGAGAGACAAAATTATGCTATGATTTGTTAGAATTGCTCTATGTGCTTCACTTAAACTTTTTGAGCTATAGAATTGCTCTAGTACTTCACTTATATCTTTTGAGCACGGTGTGTGCTTGGAATTTTTTGTAGAAATACTCTCATGCTTCACTTAGATTAATTTGAGAGTTAGTAAATTTTGAAGAAATCCTCTCATGTTTCACTTATACCTTTTTGAGAGATGAAATCTCTATGCTCATGTGCTTCACTTAGATTTGTTTGAGCTTGTAAAAAAAAAAGCAATGGCAATATATGAAACTAGTCCCAAAGTGACAGATATCCAAGGAGGATATAATAAAAACTTTCATGAAGATTATTGGGAAAATTAAACTTGATTCTTTGTAATAGTTTTGAAACATGATGATAGTAATATGTGAGTCATGTTAGTGAGTAATTATGCTTTAGTAGGAATATTGGTGTTAAGGTTTGTGATTCCCTATGCAGGCATGAAAGTCAATAGTTATGCAATGAAGTTACATCCTACTTATGGTGCATTATTCGGTGTTAGTTATGCTCAATGCTCACTTATGTGAATTTTCGTTTCTTGGTTTGGATGCTTCTCAATCTATTTGCTAGCCTCCATTTGTACTAAGTAAAAATACTACTTGTGCATCCAAAATCCTTAAACCAATTTTTGCCTTATGAGTCCACCATACCTACCTATATGCTGTATTTCCATGCCGTTCCAAGCAAATTTGCATGTGCCATCTCTATATTTTCAAAATAAATTTCCTCTTTTGTGTGCTCGTACCGCTCATGAAACGGTGGGGAGTGTCCAATATTTTTCCATGCTAGATGTGTTATTCTCAAGATGAGTGTTTATTCACTTGTCATTGCACGAGAGTGCGGCGATAATAGGGATGCCCATTCCCGAAATGAAAAGAAAAAAATATTTACTTTATGTTGTCAAATAATAAATTCCTTGGAAAGTGTTGGTATGGAAGACAACCGTGGATACGGCCCGCCATGGAAAGTGAAAGTTTGGTGGAAAAAGGAATAAACTTTATTTTCTATTTGGGAACCGCCTATGATATATCTAGCATGGAAAGTATTGTGAGCTACTTTGTCGTTTTCATTGACAGGAAAGGCATGCCACCCAAAATATTTTTCTCTCTCAATTTAAAACTTTGAGCTCTGGCACCTCTACAAATTCCTACTTCCCTCTTTTATTTGAGTAAACTTTTGCGGTGTGTTTGTTGGGATCCGATGAATTTTGAGTTCATGATCAGTTTCTATCCATGAATATTATTTGAGTCTTCTTTGATCTCTTACATGCATGATTACTTATAGCCTCGTATTTCTTCTTCGAATCTTTGGTTTAGTTAGGCCGACTAGATCGATTTTTCTTGCCATGGGAAGAGGTGCTTTGTGATGGGTTCGATCTTGCGGTGTCCTTTCCCGGTGACAGAAGGGGCAGCAAGGCACGCATGTATCGTTGCCATTAAGGATAACAAGATGGGGTCTATTCCTATATGAACATATCTTGTCTACATCATGTCATCGTTCTTATTGCATTACTCCGTTTTTCCATGAACTTAATACACTAGATGCATGCTGGATAGCGGTCGATGTGTGGAGTAATAGTGGTAGATGCAGGCAGGAGTCGGTCTACTTATCTTGGACGTGATGCCTATATAATGATCATCGCCTTGGATATCGTCATGACTATTCGATTTTCTATCAATTGCCCAACAATAATTTGTTCACCCACCGTGCGCTATACTCATGAGAGAAGCCACTAGTGAATCCTACGGCCCCCGGGTCTACTTTTCCAACATATTGCTTTCCGATCTATCTTTTTGCATCTTTGTTTTCAGATCTACAATACCAAAAACCCAAAAATATATTGCTGCATATTTTATTTGCCTTTTCTATTTTGTGTTCTTGAGAGATCTATCTTTCCTATCTATCACTACCTAATCTATCTTTTTACCGTAGAGAGATTGACAACCTCTCTTTCGCGTCGGGTTGCAAGTATTTGTTATTTGTGTGCAGGTGCTGCTTATTGGGTGGTGGTGATCCTCCTACTGGTTCGATAACCTTGGTTTCATAACTGAGGGAAATACTTACCGTCGTTGTGCTGCATCATCCCTTCCTCTCTGGGGAAATACCGACGCAGTCTCAACCACGTCATAGGCACCATCCAGGACCTTGCAAGCGTCAAGCTAACACATGTTACGGCGATTTCCCGAGCACCTCTCTCAAAGTTCCGTTCGCCGATAGAAACCACCTTTAAAGGAGCACACCACCCCTCAAGAGCAAAGGTGCGGAGGCGTATCGGGACGCGTCGAGGACATCAAGCCACCCATCGAGGACCCTGAGTAAACCTTCCCTTTGTAGAAGTTTGTTTTTAAACAAAATACCCGTAACAGTTGTTTCCGCAGTGTGAATTGTAAAAATTCATCATATATAAAGACCATCTTTTACGACCTGCTTACGGTATTTTATAAAGTGTTTCCCACTCCCCGCCTCCGAAAGCAAAACTATTTGGTACATGTTAGATGCAACCGGTTAATAGACCGGGGGCTTGACTATAAAACTCGCCCCAAGCATCATCCCGACATTATCCTCTATATGTCCGGCGTCTTGGATATTGCGTTATATGAATCGGTTCTGAATTATGTCTTGGGTCAAAGGTTGGGTTGCCCGGCTCCTGTGTTTACCCTCTTACGTTCCGCTCGTTCGGCTAAAAGGGTAAAGGGAGAACCACTGCGATTGTATTTCCAGCTCGCCTGGTCAAGTACCTCAGTGGAGAAAGCCGAAAGCCGACTGCCATAATAAGCGAGAACCGGTCTGCGATCCGAGCACAAGTGTCAAACTCAAAATCGATGGAGGTTATTCCGTGTCATACGAGGGGTTTGTACCTTCACAAACCATGTGGTAATGGTCTTAACCTCGGTATATCCGAATATCACAAAATACTGGGGGCTATTAACCAGCCCCCGCACTCAAGCTTCTACGGCTAAATGAAAGCACTAAACCCACATAGTCCGATTGCCTTGTTCCCCCCTCTCGCACCACCGCCTCCGGGATCCGATATTTCGGCTAAGGGTAACGTTGCGGAGGTCGGAACACCTCTTTGTAATATTTACATGGGGGCTAAAGCCGACGACTGGCAACTTTCAGTTCCAAATGGCCACACAGGAGTCAAAATAATTCAAATCTTAAAAGCATGATAAATCGTGCATACGCATTATAGAACGAAATATTCATTGGGCACATAACCATGTACTCATTTGTAAATTACATCTTTGGGGCATTGGGTCTCTATCGACCGAGCACCCTCCATCGCGGCGGGGAAGTAAAGCTCGGGGCGCCTATGCTCCTTCCCAGGAGGCGGGTGATGACCCACAAGTATAGGGGATCTATTGTAGTCCTTTCGATAAGTAAGAGTGTCGAACCCAACAAGGAGCAGAAGGAAATGACAAGCGGTTCTCAGTAAGGTATTCTCTGCAAGCACTGAAATTATCGGTAACAGATAGTTTTGTGATAAGATAATTCGTAACGGATAGCAAGTAACAATTGTAACAAAGGTGCAGCAAGGTGGCCCAATCCTTTTTGTAGCAAAGGACAAGCCTGGACAAACTCTTATATAAAGCAAAGCGCTCTCGAGGACACATGGGAATTTCTGTCAAGCTAGTTTTCATCATGCTCATATGATTCGCGTTCGTTACTTTGATAATTTGATATGTGGGTGGACCGGTGCTTGGGTGCTGTCCTTACTTGGACAAGCCTCCCACTTATGATTAACCCCTCTCGCAAGCATCTGCAACTACGAAAGAAGAATTAAGATAAATCTAACCATAGCATGAAACATGTGGATCCAAATCAGCCCCTTACGAAGCAACGCATAAACTAGGGTTTAAGCTTCTGTCACTCTAGCAACCCATCATCTACTTATTACTTCCCAATGCCTTCCTCTAGGCCCAAATAATGGTGAAGTGTCATGTAGTCGACGTTCACATAACACCACTAGAGGAGAGACAACATACATCTCATCAAAATATCGAACGAATACCAAATTCACATGATTACTTATAACAAGACTTATCCCATGTCCTCAGGAACAAACGTAACTACTCACAAAGCATATTCATGTTCATAATCAGAGGAGTATTAATTATCATTAAGGATCTGAACATATGATCTTCCACCAAGTAAACCAACTAGCATCAACTACAAGGAGTAATCAACACTACTAGCAACCCACAGGTACCAATCTGAGGTTTTGAGACAAAGATCGGATACAAGAGATGAACTAGGGTTTGAGAGGAGATGGTGCTGGTGAAGATGTTGATGGAGATTGACCCCCTCTCGATGAGAGGATCGTTGGTGATGACGATGGCTTCGATTTTCCCCTCCGGGAGGGAAGTTTCCCCGGCAGAACAGCTCCGCCGGAGCCCTAGATTGGTTCTGTCCAAGTTCCGCCTCGAGACGGTGGCGCTTCGTCCCGAAAGCTCCCTTATGATTTTTTCCAGATCAAAACCCTCCATATAGCAGAAGATGGGCACCGGAGGCCTGCCAGGGGGCCCACAAGCCTGCTGGGCGCGCCCCCCTGGCTTGTGGCCTCCTGGTGGGTCCCCTGATGTATTTCTTTCACCCAATATTTTTTATATATTCCAAAATAATTCTCCGTAGATTTTCAGGACTTTTGGAGTTGTGCAGAATAGGTATCTCAGATTTGCTCCTTTTCCAGTCCAGAATTCCAGCTGCCGGCATTCTCCCTCTTCATGTAAACCTTGTAAAATAAGAGATAAAAGGCATAAGTATTGTACCATAATGTGTAATAACAGCCCATAATGCAATAAATATCAATATAAAAGCATGATGCAAAATGGATGTATCAGCGGGGGCACGGTAGCCATCTCGAATGACTTCACCCTTGGCCAATGCATCATGGTCCTCGCAAAGGCCATCCGAGCTCCCTCAATGCATACGGAGCGCTTCAAGACTTCAATCCGGGGCGCGGCGTCGCAAAGCTTCTGCACCAGGCCAAAATAGCTGCTCGGTAGTGGCTCCGCAGGCCACAACCGAATGTAGAGGTCCTTCAAGGCTGGCTCCGCCATCCTATGCAACTCCATTAGCTGCTTCATTTGATAGATGAGAAGGGGACGGGGCTCGGGGGTCTGAAATTGCGCCCAGAACAATCTTTGTTCCACATCTCCATCTCGAGTCGCAAAGTGCTTGGCCGCGTCCGCTGCACTCCTCGGGAGATCCGTAAAGGCGCCTGAGGAACGCCACAGCCGTGTGAGATGGGCAAACCTGTTACCACCAAAGGCACATTGCAGTAAGTACGGCTTACCATCCGTGATCATCCTGAGTTGGTGAAGTTCTTCTTCAAAAGACCGCCTATCTACACGCTCCGATTTGAGCTCGGAGGACAGCGAGGATAGCTCGGCCGCTTGGTCCTTGGTCTTTTGCTCAAGGGCCTCGCACTTAGTGCTTGCATCCTGGAGCTCCTGTTGCACCTCGGCCACTCGAGCTTCGTGCTTGCCGCTGTCAACCTTCAGCAAGCTCAATTCGGCAGCCGCTCGTTCGGCCACCATCTTATGGTCGGCGGCCTCCTACTTGGCCTTCTTCAGCTCGGCCTTGAGGTTCTCAACCTCGGCATTTACAGCTGCAGACATAATGGGAAGCAAGATCTCAGGAATGAAAGCCCGTAAACCTCAATTAATGAGGAGAATAAAGGTCTTAGCAGTATCATTCAAACTTACTTTGCATTTCATCAAACCGTTTTTCAGGCGGTCAAGCTCCTCATCGGAACTCTTGAGCTTCCGGTTCAGCTCGGCCAGTTCCATGGCGTTGGCGGCCACCGCTGAAGACAAGGCCTACAAAACAACTTATGTGAAACAAACTTCCGAGCGGTTGGTCCCAGATCCTCCGGCAAATCATCTCTGAAACTGTCATAATTTCAAGGGCCATGAATTGCTTCCGCATTTAATCGTGATTTTAAGTTATTTGACCCCCGGGCGAGTTTTTCAAACTCACCCACGGCTCGGGGGCTACTATACCTATAAGGAATGCATAACCTCACAAATAAATTTGTCCTTGTGAAAAGAATATTACATGGCTTACCTTAAAGCCCGCCAATAGACCGCTGAAGGCCTCCTTTAGTCCGCTATCAACGTACTGAATGCCTTGCAAAACCGCACCCATAAGGGTGCGGTGATCTTTGGCGATGGAGGAGCTAGACAAAGCCTCCTTCATCATGGTTGGCCACCCGGTTGCGGCCTGGTCTGTCATGGGCGGCACCGGTGGTGGCACTTCTGCTCTCCCTTCTTGGGGAGGCAGGGTCGACGACGTTGGAGGCATAGAGGTCTCCAGGGCCGTCTTCGGAGGGAGCTCCGACGAATCATGGCCCCCCTCTTTGCCCACGAGGAGGGGTTCGACCTCCTGGTCTTCGGTCGCCGAGGTATGAACCTCGGTCATGACCTCCTCACCCCCAGTGTTCGGCCTGGGAGGGGTCTGGTGGGATATCACCTCCGCGGCCTCTTCAGCGGCCTGAGGGGGAGTGGTACGGGACGCAGTCCCGCTCTCTGCTAGCTCGGCGGGCGGGGAATCCCCCTCTGAGACCTGTTCGGTCGGGAGATCGCGGTCCGGGCTGCAATATGGAGGACATTTATCCGGTTAGTAACGAAAACTTCATATGAGTATACCATAAAGTGTTCGGATTCAGTACCTCTAGGCCGGGGGCTTGACCCTGGGGTTCCTCCGGGGGACCCTTTCGAAAGCCTCGGATTCCTCATCGGAATCTGGGCTATCATCGGGCAGGACCACTTTGGCCCTGTAGGACCTCTTTGGGGCGGGGGGAGCTGGATCCTCCTCGACGTCGGCAGACGCCGCCCTCTTCCTTGTCTAGTGGGAGTCCACCTCCTCCCTTTCTCTATGTGTTCCTCCTCGTGAGCAGAGGTGGCCTGGGTCTCCCCGGACCTAGCGTCCGGAGGACCTCTTGGGTGGAGGCCCTCTCGGACCTCCTTCTTCTCGCCTTTCTTCTTCTTCTCTTTCTTCTCTGGCGCCGAATACGGCGCCACGACCAGCATCGCCGTCAACAGGACCGATCCGGGGTCTTCGGGCTGCGGGGCTGGGCCATTAATCCGCAAGGCCTTGTCCAACCAGTTCTATGAAGGCGAAGAAGAAGAGGTTAAATTCCTTGCTAAAAGGTAGAACCCGAGGATAAAAATAGAAACTTTGCTATACCTTGAGCGGAGGGTTTTCGGCGTCCAGGCCGGTGTCTTCCTCCTCGGCCGGCCAATCCTTCTAGGGCTTGAACAACGCCTTCCACAGCTTCTCGTGGGTAGTGCGGTAAAGCTGGCACACGGTGGGAGGGTCGTCAAGCTTGTAGGCCCACATTGGGGTAGCCCGGTGCTGGAAGGGGAGGAGACGGCGGCGGAGCATGACCTGGACCACGTTGGTCAGCTCGACGTTTGCTTCTAGCATCTGCGTGATGCGTTTCTGCAGCGCCTTCACCTCCGTGGCCGACCCCCAGTCCAGGCCTTTCTTGATCCACGAGGTCAGCCTCGTGGGGGGTCCGGATCTGAACTCGGAGGGCGCCGCCCAGTCTGCGCCTCGTGGTTCGGTGATGTAGAACCACTCTTTTTGCCAGACCTTGACGGTGTCGATGAAGGTGCCCTCCGGCCACTCTACCCGCGGAAGCTTGCTGATCACCGCCCTCCGCAATTTGCATGCTGGCTATTTACAGTCTTCGGCTTGACGTTGAAAACCTTTAGCCATAAACCAAAATGCGGCTGGACCCGCAAGAAGGCCTCGCAAACAACGATAAAGGTTGATATATGCATAATGGAGTTCGGGGGGAGATCATAAAAATCTAGCCCATAGAAGAACATCAGGCCTCTTACAAAGGGGTGCAGCGGGAAGCTCAGTCCCCGGATGAAATGGGGAATGCACCACCCGCTCTCCGGGCTCTGGCGTAGGCACCACTTGGCCAGCCTCGGGGGCGCGGTGGACGATGTCGATCGGGAGGTAGCCGGCGCGCTTCAGCTCCCGGATGTCGTTGTCGGTGATGCACGAGGCGTCCTACTTGCCCCGCGAGCCTGAGCCGGCCATGGCCAAGCTTGGAGAGAGGGGAAAGGTGGCTTGGAGGGAGCTGAAAGAAGATTGGATCTGTGCGCTTGGAGCGAAGGAGGTCGAGAGGGCGAGCTTGAATCTGAGGAGCGTATGGAGGCTTTGGGGATTTTCCCCCTTTTATGGAAGACCGTAATACCAAGAGTCCTCTTACTGCATCGCGGACTGCGTCGTTTCCCGAAGCAACCACACCGTTATGCGCGCGTGGGATAACCCAGATCATTAAATCGTATCCCGTGAAAAATGGAGAACGATCTTCGTGTTGATAAGACATGCCAATGAAAGGGCGGCCTCGAACCGCGCATCAAGTTTTTATAACTGGCTAAGTGGCCGCGGCCTGTCTTGACCTTTCGTCAGAAAAATTGTTAGGTGAGGCACTGTTCATACTCAGGAATTTGGCCTTCGAGACTAAGCAATGTATGTTCGGAAAGCAGGGTGTCATTGGCGGCCAAACTGGGATCAGCCGGGTATAAAGGGGATAAAAGGAACTCACCCCGCAAGCCGTATACTTTGGACGTACGAAGCAGCTAAAATGTCATGAAGGCAGGCGTTGGAGGCTAGTTCCGGGGCTACTGAGGGAGTCCGGGACTAAGGGGTCATCGGGCCGTCGGTTCACCTCCGGTGGGCCGACTCGGTGGGCCGCTCTGTGGCAGTTGCAGGAAGACCGAATTACAGGACAATCCCATGTTCGGAAGGGAAGGCTCTGAAGACTTGGCGTGTCCTCCAAGTCTAGAGAGAAAGAATGGGCGTATCTATGCCCGGATGAAAACCTATCATGTGTAACCCTAGGTACCCCTGGTGTCTATATAAACCAGGGGGCTTAGTTCGTAGAGGGACAAGTCAACTCATCTAGGGTTTTAGCTCATTTGATCTCGACGTAGATCAACTCTGTAACCATCATACTCATCAATATAATCAAGCAGGACGTAGGGTTTTACCTCCTCACGAGGGCCCGAACCTGGGTAAACATCGTCTCCTTCGTCCCCTGTTAACCATCGATCCCAGATCCATAGCTCGGGACCCCCTACCCGAGATCCGCCGGTTTTGACACCGACAGGAGGTGCGCGCATACGCGTGTTAGCTCGCTACGGATGCGTTGAGCACAAACGCGAGCTCGGACGCGGGCTAGGACTACGGTGGCCGCAGCGGTGAGGTGAACGGCGGCAGCCCGGGCACGGCAACGCGGGGGAGTTAGCTACGGGCTGCAGAGCAAGCTGGTGAGGTGAGGGGAGGAGGAGAGGGTCTCACAGCAGTGCGGCAGGGGGGGGCAGCGAGCTCGGGGAAGCACCGGTGGCGACGAATTTGGAGCGGGTCGCCGGCGGGTTGCAGAGAGCGGCGGCGATGACTCCCGACGATGCGGAGGCGTTGGGCTTGATCCCTTGGCCACAGACGAAGAGGAGGGAGCCGACAGAGCTCCTGGACGACGCGGCTCGACAAACGGTGGCCGGCGGCCACGCCTACGACGGGGCCACAGCGACATCTCCGTTCGGCATTGCTCGGGGAGGAAGAGGACGAGGGGGCGGGGAAGGGGAAGGCGAGGGGTAGGGTTCGTCCTGGCGGCGCGGCGGGGCGTTTTGTTAACGACGGGGAGCGGCGGGGAGCACCCGGATGGCTGCCACGGCGCCGGTGCGGCCGCTGGCGCGCATCGGCGTGCCCACGTCCTCCCCTGTGAACAGGAGGAGGACGAAGGGCCAGGTGGGCCGGCTGGGGACTAAGGCCCAAGGTAAGCAGGGAGGGGGGGGGCTTTTCTTTTATTTTATCTTTTTCTTTTATAAATCTTCCTGTTTTTTATAAAAAGCTACTGCCTTGATTTAATTTTAGCACTAAAAGACTTTTGCAAAATATGGGTTGGGGTCCAATATTTGTGTTGCAATATATGGTACTGCCACAAAAAGTTTGAGGCCCATTTGAAAGGTTTGGCAAATTACATAATGCAAAAAGGCATTTATTTAATTGAATTGGCCACTGTTATAAATGTTTTAGAGGCACTAAAGTAAATTATAAAAAGTTGGATCAAATTTTATAAATACCAGGGGATTATTTGCAACCCCAACATGGTTTTAGTTTTCTGGTTTACAAAATTATTAAATCCACTTTTCAAATGAGTTTTTGAAAATCATTAGGAAATTCAAGTGAGGTTTGATTCCATTGTGATCAAACATGGTTTACCAAAACATCTGCTTAATCCTCATGGTCATTGTAGCTTAAACACAAGCATTACTGTAGCATGAATCCAGGGGTGTCACACGCCCCTCGTATGTTCTGCCTGACAGTCATATACCTTAAATCTGGACTCTCACATACATGTAAATCCATGGACCTCCATCATACAAGCAAATGTCACACGTAATTAACAAATATTGGTAGCTAAAATACATAGTTCTTACATAAAAATGATATTAAGTGCGCAACTTAAACGTTAGGTCTTTGGTTTCACTTGTGGGTCCACATATGCTCCACATGTTTATTGAGTAGCTATGCGTGCACCTGATGATCTCAAAGAGTCTGATGCATCTCTAGAAAGTTTATAAGCTGATTTGCAGCTTGATCCTTCAGGATTTGGATTTGTTCTCTAGACGCTTCAAAATCATTGGTTTGGTCTACCTCATCACCCTCATCCTGGACAATTATATTGTGCAAAAATAACACAACATGTCATTAGCTGACATAATGTTTCTGATTCCCACATCATTGCAGCTCCACGAACAATTCCTCAACGAGCTTGAAACACTCCGAATGCCCTCTTCACATACTTCCTAGATGTTTCCTACATTGCTGCAAAGTGGTTTTGTTTGTTGCCTTGTGATTGGGATATGGCCTTCATAAACGTCATCCACTGAAGATAAATGTCATCAGCAAGATAGTATCGCATGTTATACTCGCGGCCGTTGATAGTGTATATGTATGGCGGAGATTCCCCATTACAAAGCCTCCTGAACACAGGAGATCGTTGAAGCACATTGATGTTGTTGTCAGAACCATGCATTCCAAAGAAAGCATACCAAATTCATAAGTCAAATGATGCCACTCCTTCGAGTATGATGGCGGCCTCTTTGGTGTGACTTTGGCACATTCCACGCAGACCTTTGAGGCAATTCTTCCATTGCCAATGCATGCGGCCAATTGATCCGAGCATAAACCTCTTGCCTCTCCAATAGCTAATCCTGCATATTTGGTTCTGTCAGATACTCTGTTCCAAATACCCGCACCACGACGCGGGTAAACCTGACAGTAGTCTTCAGGCATTTGCTATCCCTCACCCGGACCATCTCACGAACGACATCAGCTGCAGTATCAAGTGCAAGCATTCTCAAAGCAACCGTGCATTTCTGCTTAGCAGAGAAAGAAAGTTGACTGCAACAATCCCTAGTGAGCTTGAAGTAGTCACCGTGTGCCTCCACTCCCTCCATAACGCGTAAAAACAATGGTTTGCGCATACGAGAACGCCGACGAAACCATGGATCATCCGAAAAAGTTGGTCCGGAGCAAATTAGTCATTGTACAACAGCCTTGCTCTAGACACCCTATCATGACTAATAACTCTCCCCCCTTTGATTGTGCCCTTGAAGTTAAGAATACACTCCATCTGCGGGTCCATTTCCTCTTGCACGCTCATGAACAGATCATATCCACTTCTTCGTCCGAATATGATGAATCAGAAAACTCATTTCCAATCATTTTATCAAGCTACGTGGTCCATACGCCTCGTCCGCTGAAGCATCAGAATCCATCGTTTTCCCTACAAATAAATCATAGAAAACCTGGTCGGACAATGCGTCGAACACATCAAGGGCAAGGTGCAACCCGAGAGTTGGTATACGTACCTCGGTGGCGTCCGGATCGACGACGACGAGGACTGATGGGGGGACTGCAGTGCCGGTGCTGGCGAAGCTGAGACTCAAAATGACAACGGAGCTACGAGAGAGGAGGAGGAAGAGAGAAGAGAGGAAATAAAATGGGTAGCTCAGGAGTGGATTTGATGCAACCGTGGTGCGGCCGGGCCGTGGATCCGACGAGCGAAAACACCCGGTCATGCTCAGGCCTCCTTGTATCCATCTTACATTTAGGATGGATATAAAAAGCGTCGGTCAGACCGTCTGTTTGAGTCCTGTTTGACGCGTTCGTCTGGATCGTAACTTTTAGTAAAGCGTTCCAAGCGTGTGAGGGCATTTGAGGCGTCCGGACCTAGAGTGCTCTAGGCCCTTCCCCGAGCATGAAGGAGCATCGTGACTAATCACGTGGGTACAAACAGGAGAAACCAGAGAGATACCTAAACCCAAAACCGCACTGAAACACCGATGGAAATGTGGAAACCCAGATCGCAACGGGACAACTCTGACCGGTCAACACTCCCTTGATTAACCACACTAAACAAGCCACCATTTCGTTAATAACGCCGCCCGAGGGCACCAGACACCAAAATTTGACGCACGGAATTTACAGCTCCCCAAGCCGCCCGTCCGTTCGTCCTCCCCTCCGCGCCGCGCGGGCCCACCGGCCGCATTATTCTCGCCCGTACCGTTTTTTCACCGACACACGCGGTAAGAAACACCACCCCGGGCCATCCGGGCCGTCCGATGCCCCGACCGCTCGCATCCGGCGGCGGGACCGCCGCCCACCTACCCCCATTAATTGGGCTGGCCGCCCCGTCCCGCGGCAGCATCAGCACTTCAGCAGCAGCAGCAGCGAGGTCCAGTCTCAGCTCAGCTCAGCTCACTCTCGCCACTGCTTTCCTCCTACTTTCCTCGCCCCACCCTCGCCAGCAGCGGCGGGCTCCTCCGGCGACGAGGCTCGAGGGGTCTACGGCTAACTCCCGTCCGTCCGAATCCTGCGCGTCTCGGTGCGGCCGCCCGTCGACCCCGCTCGCGCCGGCCGCGTGATCTGGTGAGAGCCTTTTGTTTTTCTCTGCTATCTCTTCTCCCCCTCCCCGTTCACGGTGGGGTTGGAGGGGAGTCGCCGGGGGACGGAGATCTGGGGGTGCGAACCGTAATGGCGGCGCTGCGTGCCGGGGGTTTAGCTGGGAGGCAGGTTCAGTGGGGATCTCCACCTCATGCCGCATCTGTGTGATGGCGCAGCATTCTGGTCTGGGTGCTGAGACCGAAGTCATACTAAAATGAAATTCTTCTTTTCGGCGGTCCATTCGTGAGAGCTGACTGCTCAGATCGCGAACTTCTGGAGCTGCTTGGCCAGATGAGGCCGGTCAACTGCCTTCGGGTTTCCGTGTTTTGGAGTCGGATTCTAGGGTTCCCGGATGTTATTGGCTTATTGCTGGGTTTAAGGTCAGATAGTATTAGATTTGGTAAAGTGGGATCCCCTAGTGTTGAGGTGTTTAGATGTCATTATTGGTGTAGGGCCATCTATGCTTTATTTTTAATTATTAGAGTTCTGCTAATCTGGAGATAAGTCCATCATTAGTTAGTGATGGGGCTCACGAATGCGACACTTGCAGTGCATGTGAGATTCAGTGCCTTCCGTGGGCCGACGTGGTTGTTTGGGTGGGTTTGGTTTGATTAAGCGTTGATGCCGTCAGGTTTAGGAGTACATTTCGTGCTAAGATTAGTTGTTTGGCAACCAAGATTTATTCTCAGGTGATGCTCCTTCCTTGCAGGTTGTTCTGAAATGGCCGGCGGCATTACTTGTGGATCCTTGCTGCAGAAATTACAGGTATGCGGTTGCCGTCTGCGCTTTGCGAGCCACAACAAGGTTGTTTCTGTTTGTCAACTTGGATTGTGCAATTGATGGTGACATGCTTCTTCTATGAAATCTTCCTGCTGTAGCTTGTATGGGATGAAGTTGGTGAGAGCGACGAGGACCGTGACAAGGTCTTGTACCAGCTGGACCAGGAGTGCCTGGATGTCTACAAGAGGAAAGTTGATCAGGCCACCAACTCTAGGGATCTCCTTATCCAGGCGCTCGATGACTCGAAGATCGAGCTTGCCAGACTTCTTTCTGCCCTTGGGGAAAAAGCTGTAGCGAGAACTGTAAGTTAATATTTTGACAGTGCTTAAGAATTGCTGGTTAATTTTCATCCTAGACAATCCTGTGGAGTACATGCATCATACATTCTAGTGCATATTCTGTGGAACTAGGAACCGACCTATGAAGCTTTTCTACATTAGCAGTTCCCACCTCATTCTTTTCCTCTCGATGTGCATGATATTGATTGTCATAGCTCATAAGTGAAATGATAACTCACTACGAATGCGTAAAGCCATTTTTTTTAATTGTTGAAAGTAAATTGAGAATTCTCAATTATGAACGCATGCAGCCTGAAAAGACATCAGGGACAATCAAGCAACAGCTTGCTGCTATCGCTCCAACACTTGAGCAGTTGAACAAGAAGAAGAATGAGAGGAAGAGGGAATTTGTTAGTGTACAGTCACAAATTGATCAAATATGTGGTGAGATTGCTGGGACCACAGAGGTCGGTGAGCAGGTGGCTACACCACAGGTCAACGAGGATGATTTGACACTTGAGAGACTTGAAGATTTTCGGTCCCAACTCCAGGAGCTTGAGAAAGAGAAGGTAATACCCACTCCTTCCCTAACTTGTTTTTGTTTTTTACACGATCGAAGAGAAAATGTTTTGACTATATCTTCGCCGTTGGTTCCCAATGGCTAACAATAGCTCTTCCTGCTTGAAAATTGGTATGCAGAGCAATAGGTTGGAGAAGGTTCTTGAGTATGTAAGCATGGTACATGATCTATGTACCGTCTTGGGGATGGATCTTCATAGCACCGTGACTGAAGTTCATCCCAGTCTCGACGACTCTATTGCTGATAACTGCAAGAGCATCAGTGACGATACATTAGCCAAACTTGACAAGACAGTAGCGACACTTCATGAAGATAAGAAGTTGAGGCTAAGCAAGGTAAAATCACATTTCTTAAAATCGGAAGCACATGCCCTATTACATTCACAATCTCATTGATGGCTTATTTTGTAATCTCAGCTTCAAGAGCTTGCTGGTCAACTGTATGATCTTTGGGACCTGATGGATGCTCCCACACAAGAAAGGAACATGTTTGATCATGTCACTTGCAACAGATCAGCATCTGTAGATGAAGTCACCGCTCCTGGAGCTCTTGCCCTTGATCTAATTGAACAGGTTAGATCACGTTGGAAATTATCTGGTAGGATTGTTCCCCTGTATGAATTGTTTGTTCAGTTCTATTTGACCTTTTCTTTAAATTCAGGCTGAGACAGAGGTTCAAAGGCTAGACCAGCTAAAATACAGCAAGATGAAAGAAATCGCTTTCAAGAAGCAAACTGAATTGGAAGACATCTATGCCGGTGCTCACACAGTAATAGACACCGCAGCTGCCCATATGAAATTGCTAGCACTGATTGAGGCAGGGAACATAGAACCAACAGAATTAATTGCAGATATGGAAGGTCAGATAGCAAAAGCAAAGGAAGAAGCATTGAGCAGAAAAGATATATTAGATAAAGTTGAAAAATGGATGTCTGCGTGTGAAGAAGAAAGCTGGCTTGAAGATTATAACAGGGTATGCTAATAATTTACTTTCGCAAATCAGTGCTGCTGGTTTTGGGACTGGTTTCTGATGCACAAATTCAAAATCTTTCTGCAGGATGACAACAGATATAACTCTAGCCGAGGTGCCCATCTGAATCTCAAACGTGCAGAAAAAGCGCGTATTCTTGTCAGCAAGATTCCAGGTACTTATCTGAAATGCAAACATGAACATCTGCTGTGAACATTTGTATACCTTGGAGACCAATTTATGTTTATTGGATTTTCTTCTGGTCATGTATTTCATTCTACACATGTAAACCTTTTCGTTGCTAATGCAATCAATGCTTTCATTCCAGCGCTTGTTGAAACTCTGGTGGCCAAGACTAGGGCATGGGAAGAGAGTCGTGGTCTGTCCTTTCTGTACGACGGTGTACCGCTTCTAGCTATGTTGGACGAGTATGTTATGCTGAGGGAGGAAAGAGAAGAAGACAAGAAAAGAATGAAGGTATCTTCTCTTCAAATTGGAAGCCAATCGCTCCCCAGTTTAGAATGCTCTTGAATTGTCAGTTATATTTCAGTGTCTTATACGCGGTCAGTGTTTTAAATACGCTCATTGTGTTTAGAAATAGGCATTGATTGTCTGGTCTGTACACTCTTGAGTTCAGTTTGTTAGGATGCTGTTACATGTCATCATAGGTAGGAAAAATGGAACTGGGAACACAAACACTACTTGATTCATCACTAATGCCTGTGGTTGATGTTTCTATATGTGGCATATGCTCTTGACCCCAATTTCAGTAACATGAATTCCATTTTCTGTGCTGCATTCACATCCCAGGAACAAAAGCGCTACGTTGAGCAGAAACTGAACACTGACCATGAAGGGCCGTTTGGATCGCGAGTCAGTCCGAACAGGCCGGCTACCGCGAAGAAGTTACCCGGCCCAAAGTCCAACGGCACCTCCATGAACGGCACTCCTCCAAGCAGAAGACTGTCAATCAGCGGCCAACAGAATGGAAGGTCTGGGGGGAAGGACAGCAAGAGAGACAGCGCGACGAAGGTGGTGTCGTCCCCGGGGAACGGAGCCGCCGCCGCGGCTGCCAAGGAAGACGCGTCCTCCCACGTCTCCGGCGCCGACCTGGCTCCGACCACGCCGTGATCTTTGACCTAATATGGTGTATTATTAGAAGATAAGAAAAGGACATTTGCTGATGGTTTTCCCCATTGTTTTGTGCTAATATAATGTGCTGTGTTTGTAGCGAGGAGAGGGAGTATATGTGACGTCCACCAACCCCTCTGTAGTCCGGCTACCTGGCCAGGGTTTGTTTGCTCCTGGTGTAAAGTGGTGCTCCACTTTTGATTAGTTTCACCGAGGCGTACTGTTTTCTACTACCTGTGATCAGACGCTGTAGTATAGACTTTGCTGGTATGTGTTGTTAGTCGTTGGAATAACCTTTTTGTGTGCCCTGCCTGGTCATTTTTTGCCTCCTAATCCTATTAGCATGGTTTTTGTTTCCTTTGGTTTCCCACGTTTGCTTGTGATACTCTGATTTGCCGCTGACGCCTGACGTAGTAGAAAGTCTCTACATGTTGCCGACCGCCATAATAACCACTAATATGACGGTCAGCACACAAAAAAAAACACAAAAATCTAAATCATCAATCCCAGCCTAAACTAATAAAATCAAATTGCCTACTCACACCAGCCTCAAGAGTACATAGTGCTCCCTCCGTAGAATTACTTGTCTTAGATTTGTCCAGAATCTAGATACATCTATATCTGGACAAATCTAAGACAAGTGATTTGGCGGAGGTAATAGTAAACAAGAACGAGAGGGATGAGAAAAAAGTAAGCCATCAGACTATAGTGTTGCGACACAAGAGAAAAGATAATAGTTACAACTAACATATGACTTATCCATCGCGCATCATTCCAAATAATTAAGATTTCGGCTTAGCCTGCAATGACACCAGATCAAAGATGGGTCGGCTAGCTTGTGTGCAGACCTCGTGTGAAGTAAAGGCAAAGTTGCGATGTAGAGCCTAGGTGGCGGGCCTCCTTGATCCGTGTGGTGCTATGATGGTGACTCCTGTCCCGGCACCCATAGAGCCGATGATCCAAAAATCGTAGGGCCTGGATATAGCTCTAGACGTACGCAACCGACGCATCGAGCTTGGTCATGTGGAGCATGGAGATAGGTGAGTTGTAGACTAGGAGTTGGTGGGCAGCAGAGCAAGCACGCACACCGAAGAATAAATCTAAGCCATGCCCTTGCTTCTGCTGGTTTCTACAGAGAGCGGCTGCTTAGATCCTAGACCAGTCGGTCGCTGTCGAGGTCACCAAGGTGATCTTACAACACTGCCATGGGGGTTCTCATGATTTAAGTAGGCAAGCTGCAAGCGGTGGTGGTGATTGGCTGGGTTGTGTCGTTGCCTTAGGGAGAGATGAAGTGATGGTAAAAGCAAGCAAGATCCGATGGTGCTACCGTGGGGATAGCCAAAGTCAAGACGTCGACTACAGACTCGTTGCAGACTCGAAGTGAACATGGATGCGGCGAGCCTAATTCATGGATCGATGGCAGGTCTTGAAGTTGTTAGGGCTTGGATTGGATGGATGTGGAGGGTGGTGTGCTTATTGGGTTTCCATGAAAGATTGTGGCCTCCTCGCCGATCTGGCCGTCACCATCGTAGACAAGATTGTGGCCCTCCCATGATGAGCAAGGGCAGTGCAGGAGATAGCAGGGGTAGGGGTAGATGCGGGGAGGGATGTCGGTGGCGGCTTGAGGCCGCATGAGGAAAGCCTTGACGACCCGTCTTTATCAATGGAGGTGGAAAAGCACGAAGTCGAGACCGAATAGGAGTTCGAGTACTTGTTGGCCCCGTCTGGTTTCTCATTTTTGGATGTATTTTTTTCGCGTGCGAGCGGACTCTCGGTTGATTCTAAAAGGGAAAGGGGCTTTTCGGCAGATGTGCATGACGGACCAAAAATATCACCTCCATTTATTAATGGGATAGATATAATGTTCTTCGTGTTTGTTGGTTTATGTAGATAATCACATTCGACGAAATTTCTTAATACTGGATTGTTGTGTTTCTAATTAGAGCACCACAGATTCAGCCAACATGAAGAGATGATAACAGAAATATATTGATTATAAATTTTGAAAAGCCTGGCAATGTACGGGCGTTCTACTAGTAACCATTAATATAACGGTTATCACACACAAAAAAACACACGCTAGCGGAATCGTCATATGCATCGTCATTGCCATGTACTCCCTTCGTTTTTATTTACTCTGCATATTAGCTTGTCATATACTCCCTCCATTTTTATCTACTCTGCATATTAGCTTTGACCGAAGTCAATCTTGCCATATACTCCCTCTGTTTTTATTTACTCTGCATAATAGCTTTGACTGAAGTCAAATTTTATAAAATTTGATCAAGTTTGTAGAAAACAATATGATCATTTACACTATCAAATTTATATGATGTGAAAATATATGCAAGGATGAATCAAATGGTATTAATTTGGTGGTGTATATGTTAATATATTTTTCTACAAACTTGTTGAAAATATTTAAGGTTTGACTTTATACAAACGTAATATGCGGAGTAAATAAAAATGAAGAGAGTACTTAGCTCGCTTCGTCGCCTCTAAGTATGGAGATTGTGGAGACCCGATTTGCAGTGTGCTCCATTGTCAACTGACCGTGTGGAAGGCAAGTTTCATCTTCTTTCTCGTGCCACAGCTGGGCTTTGAAGGTTCTTGCCGCTCGTTCACGCACCATCGCCGCTAACCACCCGCCGCCCCTTGGATTTCCATGACGACCCAACCAATGGCATCATCTTCTCGTCGTCTAAAAACCCAACGTCAAGGCGTATCCATCACCTAAAACCTAGTCGTTGATACTTGTGATCTGCGTTGGGTTTTCCGTGAAGAGGAATGGGTGATGCAACATAGTATAGATAAGTTGAAAGGATCGATATGGTTGACTAGAGGGGGGGGGGGGGGTGAATAGGCAACTAACAATTTTTAACTTTTCTTTAACAATTTAGGCTTAGCAACAAATAGGTTGGCTAGATGTGCAACTAGGTGAGCAACCTATATGATGCTAATCACAACAACAAGCTAAGCAAACAAGATATAACAATATAAGTAGCTTGCACGAAGTAAAGGTAAGAAGTAACCACAAGAGGAACCGATGGAGACGAGGATGTGTTCCCGAAGTTCCTTCCCGGTAAAGGGAAGTACGTCTCCGTTGGAGCGGTGTGGAGGCACAATGCTCCCCAAGAAGCCACTAGGGCCACCGTATTCTCCTCACGCCCTCACACAATACGAGGTGCCGTGATTCCACTAGAGGTGCCCTTGAAGGCGGCAACCGGACCTTTACAAACAAGGTTGGGGCAAACTCCACAACTTAATTGGAGGCTCCCAACGACACCACGAAGCTTCACCACAATGGACTATGGCTTCGAAGTGACCTCTTCCGTCTAGGGTGCTCAAACACCCAAGAGTAACAAGATCTGCAAGGGATTGATGGGGGGAATCAAATATCTCTCGGTGGAAGTGTAGATCGAGGCCCTCTCGTCCAAACCCTAAAGCATCAACAAGATTTGATGGCTAGGGAGGGAGAAGGAGCAAGAATAAGCTTAGGAGCAACAATGGAGCTTTATGTGGGAAGAGGTGAGTCTCAATGAGGAAGAAGACTCACTTATATAGGTGGGGAGAAAACTGGCCGTTTTTCTGCCCAGATACAAGCATAAGCGGTAGTACCGTCCTAGGGGGCGGTACTTCCGCTTATACACGTACTGGAACAACTAAGCGGTAGTACCGCTCAAGAGGGAGCGGTACTTCCGCTTGGGGCGGTAGTACCGCTCTGGAGAGGGCGGTACTTCCGCTCAGAGGTTCCAGAAGTCCGGAAGAAAAATGATGCGAAAGTGGTTCCAAAGTTCCTCAGGGCGGTAGTACCGCTCGGAACTTCTGCTTAAAAAACATAAGCGGTAGTTTGGGGCGGTAGTACCGCTCGGAACTTCCGCTTAAGAAATATAAGCGGTAGTTCAGGGTGGTAGTACCGCTCGGAACTTTCGCTTAAGAACTAAGCGGTCGTTCGAGCAATCCTTCAGGGCAGTAGTACCGCTGGAGCGGTACTACCGCTCTGAAGAGCGGTACTTCCGCTTAAGAGAAACTTTGGAGCCTTTGGGGGCAAAGAAAGCTCCATCGTGCCGGGAAAGGACGGGGGTGCAAAGTGTACGTGATGATTCCTCCCAACCTTTCCGGATGCGGATCCCCTCTTAATAGTACGGATTTTCCTACGACTCAGGTCCACGAACCTAACCTCGAAAGGAAAAGACTCCGTCTTCTGATATACTACTTGAGGGGAAGATAACCGTCTGATGCCACCTGATAATCTCTGAAAGCTTAATGCACACAGTTAGTCCGCAAACGCACTGCCATCAACCACCAAAACTACTTAGGGGAAATTATGCTCTTACAATCTCCCCCTTTTTGGTGGGTTGATGACAACACGAGATTTGCCAATAAGATATACGGTAAGACTATGGCAGTCCCAACATCTACAAAATATAGACGGGCTCCCCCTAGATGTGTGCCCTATTTGAATATGCTTTTGGAATGCACAGAGCACACTCTAGGATCACCACTCCCCCTATATTTTATAGACGAGGCCACATACTTGCATACAAACGGAAAGAGTGATAAGCAGGTAAGCAAGTAAGGAAATATAGACTTACGATAATGTAGACATAATGGATATAAGAGGTAGTATGTCTTACACCATACATAGTACTCAGAGGTCTGACATCATAAAGCAAAGCAAACAACCAAAGCAAATAAAAGAGTTCACGAGATAAGAGATGCGCAGCTAAAAGGAGAAATACTCGTGACTCAGCAAATCCCTACACACTCTCTCCCCCTTTGGCATCGAGACACCAAAAGGGGCACAGAGGACTAAAGTGAAACCAAGTGATGATAGGCACAGAATAGTCAGTCATCAAGCTCATCATCTTCCTCCTCATCAGTGGCAGCAGGCACATCATCTTCTGACTCATCATATGGGCAATTCTTCTTGACCCATTCCTCCTCATCAGTAATCCTCTCCTCAGACCCGCTGTCAATCTGCAGACCAAGCTTCCTCATGATCCTCTTGTCACGGCTGCGAGCTTTCTTGGCCTCCACATGGGCCTTGTACTGTCCCTTGATCTGAAAGCAGAAAAGATTCTTCACCTTGGTTTTGAGCTTGGCAGCCCAAGAGGGAACAGTCTCAGAGCGAGGAACATAGGAGGCATCAGTATACTCAGGCTCAGACTCATCATCAGAGTCGGTGGGAGCGATCTCTGGAACAAAGGGCGCAACGCCCCAATCCTCCTTCACACGTAGCTTAAGAACACCATGAGTCACCATGTGATCAGTGACAAGAAGCTCACCGGGGAACTGCTCAGCCCAAGTATCCTCAATGAGCTTGAAGATATAGGGACCGTAGATAGGCACCTTCCTGTCAAGAATTGCTGAGCGAAGCTCCGTCCACATGATGTGGGAAACATCCAAAGTGGAATCTTTGCCTTTTTCCTTGATGCACAGAAGAAGCAGATTCACGAGATAAGAGTGAACCTGATCCAAGTTCCCCACACGTGGAAACAGAGAGTTGCGGAAGATACGGTGCATGATGTCCAGAAATGGAATGAGTTCAGTGCGAGTACCCTTGTGAGTCTTGACAATCCTCTGGTAGCGCACGAGCTTGGACTTGTGAATGGCTTGCTCTGCAGTGTGCGGTCGGAGACCAACTGGCTCATTTTCCCCTGAGTCTGCATAGCTCAAAGAGTTCATAAAAGTCTTCCAGTTGGAACGCAAGACCTTGCCACCAGTCATCCATATGAAGCTCCGCTCCTCATCAGCGTTAAAGTGAACAGTGGCAAAGAATTGAGCCACAAGCTCTGAGTCGAAATCCTTGTTGAAAGAAATAATGGGATACAGACCCCATTGCTGGCAGAGAGCACGAGCTTCAGCAAAGTAGGCAGAATGAGGGTTGTTGACCATATGCTCCGTGTTGATTGATTTGACATGAGGCACATACAGGTTCGTCTTGCCCTTTAGGACTCCAGCATAAATGAGATATTGAGCCTTGTTCCAGAAGGGATGACCAACAAACTTGGGGTCCTAAGGGCGGCGGAAAGGATTGAGTTGACGAAACTCATAGAACTCGGTGCCAGACATATCCTGAGGTTCCTTGACATCTTGCTTCTTGGTGGCAACTTTCTTTGTGGACTGCCGCTGGGGTTGAGCACTTGAGCCAGCTTCTGCTTCGTCAGACGTTCGGTACCGCTTGGAACTACCACGGCTTGGATTCACACGACGAGCACCCATAGCAGAGCCATCATCACCTGAACTCACAAAGAAGGAACGGCAAGAGACAGAGCAACTGTAAATATCCAGCAAAAATCAAGCAAAAACACTAGAGAGAGAAAAGTACTCGGAGGTGGGAGATGCAGTGATAAGCGGTAGTACCGCTTGGGTAGGAGCGGTACTTCCGCTCGAAGCGGTAGTACCGGTCATGCCGGAGCGGTAGTACCGCCCTGGCGACGGGAAGATCCCGCGGCAGGGAAGTGACCACAAATCCACCACACTCCGAATCCCTAACCATCTGATATATCTATAGTGATCATATTCGTCCTACTCATGCCAAAAATAGCGAGAAAAACAAGAAACACCACACGCATTGCCCTAGATTTAAGATCGAAGAAAAGCTAGGTCAAACGAGGAAGAACGAGGGCAATACCAGGGTCCATGGCACAAGGGAGAGGTGGGGTTCAATCCCACCGGACAAAAATGCGAAGACCGACACGGAATGGGAGATCCGGAGCCGGCCTCCGGGAGAGCTTCGGTCGCCAGGGGCGGAGACGAGACTGTGAATGGGTATGGGGAGGAGTTAGAACTCCCCCTGCCCACTACTAGAATCGTCAGAGAGCCCCCGAAGCGGTAGTACCGCTGATATGGGCGGTACTTCCGCTTGCGCGGTAGTACCGTCCACCAGAGCGGTAGTACCGCTTATGACCAAAAACTGCTCCCAGCAAAAGAGAGAAAATCCACCAAATCAGGGGTGTTGAAAAGCAACAAAACATTCTACTAGACACATGCAAGAAGTTACTCCAAGTCTTTATGAGAAACCAAACCCGAAGAGACAAAGACATGAAACACCAAATTCGAACCAATATGCACTAGTAATGGAAATGCCTCACTAGGAGGTGGGGGCGGTGGCCGAAGCCACTTATGTTTGAGTCAAATGGTATGGCACCGCGAAGATTTCAACCTTGGACCCATGACCAAAACTCATCTTTGAAGCACAAGATCATCAAAAAATGACGAATGTGAAAGACTTGATTAATTTATGCATAATAGGAGGAGGGATAGTTCATTGAGAGAACTAGACTCCCCCTAAGTCCATGCCTACATCTAAACAAGACATAATGATGAGTGTGGTGGGGTGTGCACTATGTCAAGCCACATTGCTCGAATCGATGATATTTAGCTCATGCCTTAACTCGCGAAATCTTGCTTCATCTAATGGCTTCATGAAAATATCTGCAAGTTGTTCCTTGGTATAAAGATGAATAAGATCAATTTCTCCACGCTTGATGTGGTCCCGGATGAAGTAATGACGAATCTCAATATGCTTCGTCTTGCAGTGTTGAACCGGGTTGTTGGAGATCTTGATCGTGCTCTCATTGTCGCAGTAAATAGGCACTTTGTCACAGTTGACACCATAATCCTTTAAAGTTTGCCTCATCCAAAGAATCCGAGCACAACAGCTTGCGACGGCTACATACTCGGCCTCGGTGGACGAGAGAGAAACACAATTTTGTTTCTTGGAAGACCAACTTACCAGAGAGCGACCAAGAAATTGGCAACCTCCGGAAGTGGACTTCCTTTCCACACGGTCTCCCGCCCAATCCAAGTCAGTATATCCAATGAGATCAAATGAAGCACCTTTGGGGTACCATAAGCCAAAGTTTGGGGTATGAGCCAAATATCGAAAGATTCGCTTGACAGTCACATAGTGACTCTCCTTAGGTGCGGATTGAAATCGTGCACAAATTCCCACACTCAACATGATATCCGGCCTAGATGCACAAAGGTAAAGCAGAGATCCAATCATGGAGCGATATACCTTCTGATCCACAGCTTTACCATTGGGATCACTGTCAAGTTGGCACTTGAGTTGCATCGGAGTGTTGGCCTTTGGAGGATTTAGCTCATCCATCTTGAACCTCTTGAGCATGTCTTGAGTGTATTTGGCTTGGTTGATGAAGGTTCCTTGGCTTCGTTGCTTGACTTCGAATCCAAGGAAGAACTTCAACTCTCCCATCATAGACATCTCAAACTCTTTGGTCATTAGTGCGGCGAACTCATCATTAAAAGCTTTGTTAGAAGAACCAAAGATAATATCATCTACATATAGTTGGCATACGAACAAGTTCCCGTTAACCTTCTTAGTAAAAAGAGTGGGGTCGATTTTCCCAATTTCAAACCCACAATCTTGCAACATCTCGGTAAGGTGCTCATACCACGCACGTGGGGCTTGTTTAAGGCCATAGAGTGCCTTATCGAGAACGTATACATGATTGGGGAACTTGGGGTCCTCAAACCCCGGGGGTTGCTTGACATATACCAACTCCTTAAGTGGACCATTAAGAAAAACACTCTTCACATCCATTTGATATAATATGAAATCATGATGAGAAGCATAAGCAAGCAACATGCGAATAGATTCAAGGCGAGCAACAGGGGCAAAGGTTTCACCGTAGTCGATACCCTCGACTTGGGAGTAGCCTTGAGCCACCAGTCTTGCCTTGTTGCGAATAATGATACCATGTGCATCTTGCTTGTTCTTAAAGATCCATTTGGTTCCGATGACATTGTGATTCTCTTTTGGTCTTGGCACCAATCGCCACACTTTGTTGCCCTCGAAGTTGTTGATTTCATCATGCATGGCTTCAAGCCAATCCTCGTCTTCGAGCGCATCATGTACCTTGAGGGGTTCAAAGCAAGAAACAAACGCATGATGTGCACAAAAGTTTGTTAATTGACAACGACTAGTTACCCCTCTTTTCAAGCTTCCGTAGACGTTCTCTAGGAGGTGTTGCTTTTTCTGAAGCTTGGCAGCAGTCTTGGCAGCTCGTCTTTCAAGAATTTCCTCCATGGAAAGTTGAGGCTGGGTAACTTGACGAGCTTCGGTACTAGCACCGGCTTGCTCATGATCTTGAGCATGATCTTGTTCTTTAGCTTGACCTTGATCTTGAAGTTGATCTTGGTCCTGAGCTTCATCTTGATCTTGAGCTTGCAGGGGGGGTGTGAACAAGATCTTGAGCATCATGTGAAGTAGAAACATCACTATCAAGTTGATCTTGCCCTTGATCTTGATCACGGGGTTGAGGGCCTTCACTGCGTTCTTCGAAAGCGTGTGGGTCGTGCGTCGGTGATGGTTCCACTTGAGTGGAACATTGTCCTTCTCCTTCAGCCACAAGGGGTTCCTCAACGGGTAGGAAGTATCCCACACCCATTCTTCTTATGGCTTGGGGAGGAATTTCATCACCTACATCACAAAGACCAGTTTGCTCCACTTGGGAGCCATTATTTTCATCAAACTCTACGTTACTCATCTCCTCAATGAGTCCCGTGGACTTGTTGAGGACACGGTAAGCATGAGAGTTTGCAGCATAACCAACAAATATGCCCTCATGGGCTCTAGATTCAAATTTAGACAAACGAACACCTTTCTTGAGAATGAAACACTTACAACCGAACACCCGGAAGTATTTGAGGTTGGGCTTGTTCCCGGTAAGAATCTCATAAGGAGTCTTGTTCAAGCCTTTGCGGAGATAGAGCCGATTTGATGCATGACACGCTGTGTTGATGGCTTCGGCCCAAAAGTTGTATGGAGATTTAAACTCCGCCATCATGGTTCTTGCCGCATCCATCAACGTCCAGTTCTTCCTCTCCGCAACACCGTTTTGTTGAGGGGTGTAAGGTGTGGAATATTGGTGCTTTATCCCCTCATCACTGAGAAACTCATTTAGGGTGTAGTTCTTGAACTCAGTGCCGTTGTCGCTTCTGATCATCAAAATCTTTGCTTCATGTTGATGTTGGACTTCATTTGCAAAGTCGATGACGGTCTGTTGGGTCTCACTCTTCCTCTTGAAGAAATATACCCATGTGTATCTCGAGTAATCATCCACAATCACCAAGCAATATCTCCTTCCTCCAAGGCTGTCAAAAGATGGAGGCCCGAAGAGATCCATGTGAAGGAGCTCTAAGGTCCTCTTTGAGTAGATTGTAGTAGTTGGACGATGAGCTTTTTCATGTAGCTTTCCTTCGATACAGGCACTGCAAGCACGATCTCTTGCAAAACTCACATTGTTAGTCCAAGAATGTGATCCCCTTTGAGGAGACTTTGCAAAGATCTCATATTGACATGGGCTAGTCGGCAATGCCAAAGCCATCCCACATCAACTTTAGCCATTAGACATGTCGCGGTCTTAGTGGGTCGCTCCGAGAAGTTAATCACATAGAGACCGTTTTCGACATGCCCAACAAAGGCTACTTTAAGAGTCTTGCTCCACAAAAGGGTCACGGTATCAATGCCAAAGAAGGTACTAAAACCCATGAGTGCAAGTTGACGAACGGAAAGTAAATTGTATGCAAGGGTCTCAACAAGCATGACTCTCTCAATAGTTAAGGTCGGAGAGATAACCACCTTGCCAAGACCCAATACCTTTGAGATTGCATCATCTCCAAATGAGACTTGGGTGGCCACGGATTCATCGGGTCAAACATCCACCACCAAGTCCTTGCTTTCGGTCATATGATTTGTTGCTCCGCTATCGAGCAACCATGAGACTCCCCCGGAAGCAAAGTCCTACAATAGATCAATGCTTGGATTTAGGTACCCATTCTTGAATGGGTCCTTTCATGTTAGTGACAAGGGTCTTAGGAACCCAAATAGATCACTCAATATACTCATAAGAAGAACCAACATATTTGGCATAAACATGCCCATCACTAGCACGACACAAAACATAGGAGTGGTTAAAATCGCCGGCCTTGTTAGAGGGAGTGATCTTGCCCTTCTTGGCACTATCACTCACAACCTTGTCTTTCTTCTTCTCATGAGTAATGTTCCCCGCTTTGACAAATGTTTCCTTGAGCGGAGGAGCCTGCGTGGTCTTCTTCTTCTTCTTCTTTTTGGATTTGGGTGCAAACCCAATTCCTTCCTTTGCAATCACTTCCTTTTGATTGCTCAAAAGGTCATTTAGATTCTTCTCACCTTGTATACATGTCACAAGGCCTTTCTCAAGCTGCTCTTTTAGCTTAGCATTTTCCTCCACAAGATGTGCATGCTCACAACACGGGTTAGTAGCAGATGCATTATCAATTAAGACAAAGGGAGGACACGTGGCAATTTCCTTAGTGAGTTTTACTTGGAGTTGATCATGCGACTCTTTAAGGGAAGCATGAACGCTCTTCAATGCCTTATGAGCATTGTCAAGAGAGACAAACTCACCCTTGAGTCGAGCATGGTCAACCCCAAGTGCAACCTTTTCAGATTTAAGAACACGGTTAAGAACAATAGCATGATCATAATCTTTACGTAATTTAGCAAAGTCTTTATTTTGTGACTCCTTAAAAGTCAAATGAAGACCTCGCTCTTCCTCTAGAGCAATAGAAAGATCTGCTATCTCGTCGGCATAATCACGACTATGGCCTCTCATCTCCTCAAGAGATTCTTCTTGAGAATCAATCGTGTCATTGGCCTCACCAAGTTGTTCCAAGAGAGCAACGAAGTGCTTCTTGGACTCTCCCTTGAGTTTGCACAAGAACTTGTCAAACTCATTCTCACCCTCTGTCGCCTCCTCAAGTTCATCCACACAATCTAACAAAGACGGAGTGGAAGAAACAAAAGTCTTAATGTTTGAGGTTTTGGCGTTGGAGGTTACCTTGGTGATACCTTTTGCCATGAGGCACCTAGCGATGTGGTTCTTATTGGGGGCGTCGAAGAGTGACACCTTTGTTGGGGTGGAGGATGCAATTGCCACAGATGCCATGGCCATTCCTTCACCACTTGTGTCTCCGTCATCACCATCATCATCCGATGCATACTCTTCTTGAGCCACCAACACTTTGTGTGGAGTCTTCTTGGTGAAGTTGGTCTTGTTGGGGAACGACTTGGCCTTATCTTTGCGGATGAGCTTGCCACCATTGTCTTCCCTCTTCTCGTATGGACAATCCACCACAAAGTGACTCACATTACCACAGTTGTAGCAGGTCCACACACGTTGCTTGCCCTTTGACCCGTTTGAGTTGTTCTTGGAGAAGTTGGGCCTTGTGTTTCTCTTGTTGCCCCAAAATTGCCTGGACGCAAGAGCCATGTGCTCATGATAGGCATATTTGGTGTCCTCGGGGCAACCCTCTTCCTCTTCTTCTTCTTCTTCCTCTTGACAGACCTTGGCCTTCAAAACAAGGTTGGGGGATGATTTCTTTGACCGTTGCACACGAGCGAGAGCATTGTCAGCTGTTGTGTTCAAGATGTTCATTGCAATAAATTCATCCAACACATCACCAGAAGACAAGGTGTGAAAGTCCGGTCTTTGACGGATGACAGCGGACATGGCCTTGTTGTAGGGCATGATGGCCTTCAGAAACTTACGCTTGACCCACGTATCATCCACATCCTTGCTGCCATGATCTTTGAGGGCAACGGCGAGGGCAGTCACCCTTCTATAGAGCCCACGCGGTTCCTCATCCTCTACCATTACAAACTCATCTGACTGATCAAGGACAACTTCATAGTTTGACCGTTGAATGCTTGAGCTGCCCTTGTACATGGAGATAATGTGTTCCCAACACTCTTTAGCAACAGTGAAAGGACGCAGGTGAGGTAGGTCTTCAGTAGGAATAGCAGCTTGGAGTATGAACAAGGCGGAGGAATTTAGCTGTTTATCCGCTTCTTCCCTTGGAGTGAGGTTGCGTGGATCACGAGGGTAGTATCCTTCTTCAATGACTCGCATGAGTTGAATTGAGCTGTGATCCAAATGAGACTTGATACAGAAAAGCCAATTAGCAAAATCATTTTTAACAAGCTTAGGAGGAGGACCGTGATTAACTATATGAGGTGGGTGCACCGGTCCTCCATAGACCAAGGGAGGGGGAACTGAGGCAAAAGTCCCCGACCCATTAATTCCTTGAGAACGATTATCTTTATCAGCACTAGTCCCCCTCCTTACCGGAGTTGACATCCGATGTCGAGTTAGTGGGATTAACCGCTTGAACCGCATCGGTGGAAAGTTTAAGAGTGTCAAGGAATTCTTTAAACATGGATTTGACCTCGGTCGTCATGGAGGATTTAAGCGAGGACATGGCCTCATTTAAATCCTCGCGAGAGACCGTGTTCACTCCCACGGCCTCGGGAAGTTCTCCCAACTGCTCCTCTTCGCCCTCCATACTCTTCGGGTGGTGAAACCCTTAATAAAGAGACGAGGCTCTGATACCAATTGAAAGGATCGATATGGTTGACTAGAGGGGGGGGGGGGTGAATAGGCAACTAACAATTTTTAACTTTTCTTTAACAATTTAGGCTTAGCAACAAATAGGTTGGCTAGATGTGCAACTAGGTGAGCAACCTATATGATGCTAATCACAACAACAAGCTAAGCAAACAAGATATAACAATATAAGTAGCTTGCACGAAGTAAAGGTAAGAAGTAACCACAAGAGGAACCGATGGAGACGAGGATGTGTTCCTGAAGTTCCTTCCCGGTAAAGGGAAGTATGTCTCTGTTGGAGCGGTGTGGAGGCACAATGCTCCCCAAGAAGCCACTAGGGCCACCGTATTCTCCTCACGCCCTCACACAATGCGAGGTGCCGTGATTCCACTAGAGGTGCCCTTGAAGGCGGCAACCGGACCTTTACAAACAAGGTTGGGGCAAACTCCACAACTTAATTGGAGGCTCCCAACGACACCACGAAGCTTCACCACAATGGACTATGGCTTCGAGGTGACCTCTTCCGTCTAGGGTGCTCAAACACCCAAGAGTAACAAGATCCGCAAGGGATTGATGGGGGGAATCAAATATCTCTCAGTGGAAGTGTAGATCGAGGCCCTCTCCTCCAAACCCTAAAGCATCAACAAGATTTGATGGCTAGGGAGGGAGAAGGAGCAAGAATAAGCTTAGGAGCAACAATGGAGCTTTATGTGGGAAGAGGTGAGTCTCAATGAGGAAGAAGACTCACTTATATAGGTGGGGAGAAAACTGGCCGTTTTTCTGCCCAGATACGAGCATAAGCGGTAGTACCGTCCTAGGGGGCGGTACTTCTGCTTATACACGTACTGGAACAACTAAGCGGTAGTACCGCTCAAGAGGGAGCGGTACTTCCGCTTGGGGTGGTAGTACCGCTCTGGAGAGGGCGGTACTTTCGCTTAGAGGTTCCAGAAGTCCGGAAGAAAAAGGATGCGAAAGTGGTTCCAAAGTTCCTCAGGGCGGTAGTACCGCTCGGAACTTCCGCTTAAAAAACATAAGCGGTAGTTCGGGGCGCTAGTACCGCTCGGAACTTCCGCTTAAGAAATATAAGCGGTAGTTCAGGGCGGTAGTACCGCTCGAAACTTCCGCTTAAGAACTAAGCGGTCGTTCGAGCAATCCTTCAGGGCAGTAGTACCGCTGGAGCGGTACTACCGCTCTGAAGAGCGGTACTTCCACTTAAGAGAAACTTTGGAGCCTTTGGGGGCAAAGAAAGCTCCATCGTGCCGGGAAAGGACGGGGGTGCAAAGTGTACGTGATGATTCCTCCCAACCTTTCCGGATGCGGATCCCCTCTTAATAGTACGGATTTTCCTACGACTCAGGTCCACCAACCTAACCTCGAAAGGAAAAGACTCCATCTTCTGATATACTACTTGAGGGGAAGATAACCGTCTCATGCCACCTGATAATCTCTGAAAGCTTAATGCACACAGTTAGTCTGCAAACGCACTGTCATCAACCACCAAAACTACTTAGGGGAAATTATGCTCTTACATAAGTATTTCCCTCAGTGAGAACCAAGGTTATCGAACCAATAGGAGTAGCACGCAACCCCCGTATTCAGCGATTGCACACAAAGAAACAAACACTTGCACCCAACGCGGGCAAGAGAGTTGTGAATCCCCTTGGACTCGTTATTTGCAAGCAAGTGAAGTGTGTAGATGATAGTTGATAATTGTAAATTGCAAAATAAAATAAAATAAAATAAATGGCAGCAAGGTATTGAAAGCTTTTGTAAATATATAAGTTAAGAGACCCGGGGGGCGTAGTGTTCTCTAGTGGCATCTCTCATGTAGTAGGTATACGGTGGGTAAACAAATTAGTGTTGGACAATTGATAGAAAAGCGCATAGTTATGCGATATTTATTCACGGTAATGATCATGTATATATAGGCATCACGTCCATAAGAAAATAGGCCGACTTCTGACTGCACCTATTACTATTACTCCACATCGAGAGCGCTTCTATACTTGCCTCTCTAAGTATTAAATTCATGAATGATACTTGTAATCTGCGTTGGGTTTTCCATGAAGAGGAACGGGTAATTGCAGCACAAAGCGGATAAGTATTTCCCTTAGTTATGAAACCAAGGTTTATCGAACCAATAGGAATATCAACCCTCAACCGTCTTCAACGGCTGCATACAAATGAACAAACAACTTGCACCCAACGCGAGCAAGAGGGTTGTCAATCCCCTTGATCTCGTTATTTGCAAGCAAATGAGTTGTGTAGATAATTGTTGATAAATATAAATTGTAAAATAAATAAAAAGTAAATAAAGGCAGCAAGGTAAATATAGCGTTTGCGAATATATAAGTGAATAGACCCGGGGGCCATAGTGTTCCCTAGCGACATCTCTCTTGTAGGCAGCATACGGTGGGTAAACAAATTACTGTTGGGCAATTGATAGAAAAGCAGATAGTTATGCGATGTTCACGGCAATGATCATGTATATATAGGCATCACGTCCATAAACAAATAGGCCGACTCCTACCTGCACCTATTACTATTACTCCACTCATCGACCGCTATTCAGCATGCATCTAGAGTATTAAGTAAAAAAGAGTAATGCTTGGAGAACGATGACATGATGTAGACAAAGTAAACTAAACAATATGAATGAACCCCATTGTTTTATCCTTAGTAGCAACAACAGAAAGACGCATCTTGTCCCCTACTTTGTCACTGGGATATAGAAACTCGCCAGGTTGAACCTACCACAACGCACCACTCCCACCGATGAAATATCAATCTACTTGGCCAAAGCACATCAATAGATTGGAGAGCATTACGAAGCTATAATGATCATGCACATAAGAGATAATATAATTCAGAGGCATCTCAAATACTTTTCATAGACAATCTGAACATAAACCCACAATTCATCAGATCCCAACAAACACACCGCACAATAGGATTACATTGGATAGATCAAAGTAAAGATGCGATGACCATTGTGTTGAAGATCATTAGAGAGAGATTGCCATCTAGGTACTAGCTATGGACCCATAGGTCTGTGGTGAACTACTCACACATCATCATGAGGGCAACAAGGTTGATGATCCCCCCTCTGGCAGGGTGCCGGAACGGAGCTCCAGATGGCCTTGCGACGGAACAGAGACTTGCGGCGGCGGAAAAAGGGTTTCGTGACTGCCTCCAGGGTTTTCAGAATATTAGAGAATTTATAGGCCGAAGAGGGACGTCGGGAGGTCCCCGAGTGGGCCACCACATATCAGGGCGCGCCCCCCAGGGCACGCCCTGATGTGTGGTGGGGCCCTCGTGTGCCTCCCGGCTTCCTTTCGAAGCTTCTAGGTCTTCATATGGTCCAGAAAAAATCATCAAAAAGTTTCGTGGCAATTGGACTTCGTTTGGTACTGTAAACCTGCAAAGGCAAAAACACGCAGAAAACAACAACTCGCACTGGGTCAATAGGTTAGTGCTCAAAAATATTATAAATTGGTAAATAATGACCCAAAAAGTATCCTAGAATGATAATATATCATCATGGAACAATCAAAAATTATAGACACGTTGGAGACGTATCAATGACAAACAGAGTAATGCTTGGAGAACGATGGCATGATGTAGACAAAGAAAACTCAATCAATACGAATTAACCTCATCGTTTTATCCTTAGTGGAAACAAAACAAAGACGTGTCATGTCCCCTTCTGTCACCGGGATATAGAGCATCGCCAGATTGAACCCACTTCAACGCACCCCTCTCACTGAAGAAATATCAATCTAGTTGGCCAAATTATTTCAGCAGATCGGAGATATTTACGAAGCTATAATAATCATGAAAATAAGAATCATAATAGAAATCAGAGAAGACTCAAATCTTTTTCATGAATAATCTGAACATAAACCCACAATTCATCGGATCCCAACAAACGCACCGCATAATGTGATTACATCGAATAGATCACCGCGAAGATGCGGTGAACTTTGTATTGAAGATCAAGAGAGAGAGATAGCCATCTAGGTAGTAACTACGGACCGGTAGGTCTATAGGGAACTACTCAGACATCACCATGGGAGCAACAAGGTTGATGTAGAGGTTCTCCATGATCGATCCCCCCTCCGGTAGGGCACCGAAACAGGGCTCCTGATGGGCACACAGCTGAACAGAGACTTGTGGCAGCGAAAAAAGTGTTTCGGGAGGCTCTGTAGGGTTTTTGGGATTTCTTGGAATTTATAGGCCAGAGAGGGGCATCGGGGGACGCACGAGGGGCCACCACACAACAGGGCGTGACCACCCCCCTGGGCGCGCCCTGTTGTGTGCTCGCTCCCTCGTGCAGCCTCCGGTCTCCCCCCGAAGCTTCCAGGTCTTCTTTTGGTCCAGAAAAAATCATAAAAAAGTCTTGGGGCAATTGGACTTCGTTTGGTACTGTAAACCTGAAAAGCCAAAAACATGCAGAAAACAGCAACTGACACTGGGCACTAGGCACTGGGTTAATAGGCTAGTGCTTAAAAATAATATGAATTGGTAAATAATCACCCAAAAAGCATCCTAGAATGATAATATTATAGGAGGGAACAATAAAAAATTATAGATACGTTGGAGACGTATCAGCATCCCCAAGATTAATTCCTGCTCGTCCTCGAATAGGTAAATGATAAAAACAGAATTTTTGATGTGACATGCTACCCAACATGTAACATATTGCATGTATGATCATGAGAAATGATGAATTAATAAACATAAACATAGTAATACTTATAAACATAAGAAACATAATTATCAAGTTCTAAAATATACGATCCTTAAAGAATGTTCACCCCTATTCATTGTATCATATTAGAATGCCATGGCTCCGTCTTCAGCACATAAATACAAATGTCAAGCATCACGGTGTCAAGTCAGGCAATTGGATCGTACTTCTTAACGCGCTTTGGCTTTTTATTACTTACGCAATATATGAATGTGAACCATGGATATAGCGTAAAGTTGGAATAGAATATGGTGGTAGGTTTCAAAGGGGTAAAAATGGAGAAGAAAGACTCGCATCAACTAGGCGTATCAACGGGCTATGGAGATTCCCATCAATAGATATCAATGCGAGGAGTAGGGATTGCCATGCAACGGATGCACTACATCTATAAGTGTATGAAAGCTCAAATGAAGCTAAGTGGGTGTGCATCCAACTTGCTTGCTCATGAAGACCTCTGGCATTTGAGGAAGCCCGTTGATACGTCTCCGTCGTATCTACTTTTCCTCACACTTTTTCCCTTGTTTTGGACTCTAACTTGCATGATTTGAATGAAACTAACCCGGACTGACGCTGTTTTCAGCAGAACTACCATGGTGTTGTTTTTTGTGCAGAAATAAAAGTTCTCGGAATTGGACGAAACTTTTTAGAGATTTATTTTACAATAAATAAAAAATACTGGAGCCAAGAACCACCGGAGGGGGAGCCCTTGCTGGGCACGATACACCACGGCGCGCCACCCCCTCCAGGCGCGCCCTGGTGGGTTGTGCCCACCTCGGGGCCCCACTGACCCTAATTCCAACGCTATAAAATCCTATTTTCGGAGAAAAATCAGGGAGAAAGTTTCATTGCGTTTTATGATACGGAGCCGTTGCCATCTCCCGTTCATCGGGAGGCCAGATCTGGAGCCCGTTTAGGGCTCCGGAGAGGGGAATCTTCAATCTTCGTCATCATCAACCCTTCTCCATCGCCAATTCCATGATGCTCCCCACCGGGAGTGAGTAATTCCTTCGTAGGCTTGCTGGTCGGTGAGGAGTTGGATGAGATTCATCATGTAATCGAGTTAGTTTTGTTAGGGCTTGATCCCTAGTATCCACTATGTTCTGAGATTGATGTTGCTATAACTTTGCCATGCTTAATGCTTGTCACTAGGGCCCGAGTGCCATGATTTCAGATCTAAACTGTTTATGTTATCACCATTATATCTATGTTCTTGATCCGATCTTGCTAGTCATACACACCTATTACGTGTTATGATCCGTAAACCCCGGAGTGACAATAGTCGGGATACTTTCCGGTGATGACCGTAGTTTGAGGAGTTCATATATTCACCGAGTGTTAATTCTTTGTTCCGGTTCTCTATTAAAAGGAGGCCTTAATATCCCTTAGTTTCCTTATGGACCCCGCTGCCACGGGAGGGTAGGACAAAAGATGTCATGCAAGTTCACCGAGTGTCCATAAGCACGTATGACTATTTACGGAATACATGCCTACATTACATTTATGAACTGGAGCTAGTTCTGTGTCGCCCTAGGTTATGACTGTTATATGATGAATATCATCCAACGAGTTCACCGATCCAGTGCCTATGAGTTTTCCACATATTGTTCTTGCTGAGTTACTATTGCTACTACTACTCTTACACTTGCTACAAAATTATTGCTATCACTGCTACTGTTACCGTTACTGTTACTACTGCTATCAAAACTATCATACTACTATGCTACTGATCACTCTGCTACAGATATTTAATCTCCAGGTGTGGTTGAATTGACAACTCAACTGCTAATACTCGCAAATATTCTTTGGCTCCCCTTGTGTCGAATCTATAAATTTGGGTTGAATACTCTACCCTCGAAAACTGTTGCGATCCCCTATACTTGTGGGTTATCAAGACCTTTTTCTGGCGCCGTTGCCGGGGAGCATAGCTATACTTGTTGAGTTACTTGGGATTTATATCAATTGATCACTATGAAGAATCTGAAGGATCCAAAAACCAAGATTTTTCCCTCTAAGATGTGGGGAGGTAAGGAATTGCCATCTAGCTCTGCACTTGATTCACCTTCGGTTATGAGTAAGTTTGCAACACCACCACATGCTATTAATCCTGATATGTCACAAGTTATTGATGATGCTACTTCTGCTATGAATGATGCTTATGATGATGCTAGTATCATGCTTGATGATAATGTGCCACTAGGTGAATTTCTTGATGAACAAATTGCTAGAGCTAAAGAGAATGAAATTATTGAAACTGATGAGATTGCTGAAACTGATGAAGCCTTTGAAACTGATGACTATGAAACACCTATTAGACCTAGCTCTCCTAGATTTGAAATGCCTAAGATACCTGAAGGTTATGTTATGGATGAGGAGATAACTAGAGAAATCCTTTCTTGTAAGGATAGAGATGATCTTAAGAAATTGCTACGCAAGTATAAAGAGAAGACTTTGAATGCTAGAATGAAATGTGATCCTAAGTTTGCTACTTCACCTATCTTTGTTACCGATAAGGATTATGAATTCTCTGTCGACCCAGAGTTAATTACTTTGGTTGAATCTGATCCTATCCATGGCTATGAAACTGAAACTGTAGTGTCACATCTTACTAAGCTAAATGATATAGCCACCCTCTTTGCTCATGATGAGAAGATTCGCTACTACTATATTCTCAAATTATTTCCGTTCTCATTAAAGGGTGGTGCTAAGACATGGTACAATACTCTTGCTCCTGGTTGTATGCGTAGTCCCCGGGATATGATTTACAACTTCTGTGAAAAATATTTTCCTGCTCATAAGAAACAAGCTGTCGTACAGGAAATATTTAACTTTGTGCAAATTGAAGAAGACACTCTCCCACAAGCTTGGGGGAGGCTTCTCCAATTGCTTAATGCTTTGCCTGATCACCCTCTCAAGAAAAATGAAATACTTGATATCTTCTATAATGGACTAACTGATGCTTCTAGGGACTTCCTAGATAGTTGTGTGACGTGACTTGAGACTGCGTCGGTATTTCCCCAAAGAGGAAGGGATGATGCAGCACATCGATGGTAAGTGTTTCCCTCAGTTATGAAACCAAGGTTATCGAACCAGTAGGAGGATCACCACCACCCAATAAGCAGCACCTGCACACAAATAAAAAATACTTGCAACCCGACGCGAAAGAGAGGTTGTCAATCTCTCTACGGTAAAAAGATAGATTTGGTAGTGATAGATAGGAGAGATAGATCTCTCAAGAACACAAAATAAAAAGGGCAAATAAAAAGTGCAGCAATATATTTTTGGGTTTTTGGTTTAGTAGATCTGAAAACAAAGAGGCAAAAAGATAGATCGGAAAGCAATATGTTGGAATAGTAGACCCGGGGGCCGTAGGATTCACTAGTGGCATCTCTCTTGAGTATAGCACACGGTGGGTGAACAAATTACTGTTGGGAAGTTGATAGAAGATCAAATAATCATGACGATATCCAAGGCGATGATCATTATATAGGCATCATGTCCAAGATAAGTAGACCGACTCCTGCCTGCATCTACCACTATTACTCCACACATCGACCGCTATCCAGCATGCATCTAGTGTATTAAGTTCATGGAAAAACGGAGTAATGCAATAAGAACGATGACATGATGTAGACAAGATCTATTCATGTAGGAATAGACCCCATCTTGTTATCCTTAATGGCAATGATACCTACGTGCCTTGCTGCCCCTTCTGTCACTGGGAAAGGACATCGCAAGATCGAACCCATCACAAAGCACCTCTTCCCATGGCAAGAAAAATCGATCTAGTCGGCCTAACTAAACCAAAGATTCGAAGAAGAAATACGAGGCTATAAGTAATCATGCATATAAGAGATCAAAGAAGACTCAAATAATATTCATGGATAGAAACTGATCATGAACTCAAAATTCATCGGATCCCAACAAACACACCGCAAAAGTTTACATCAAATAGATCTCCAAGAGACATTGTATTGAGAATCAAAAGAGAGAGAGGAAGCCATCTAGCTACTTCCTACGGACTCGTGGATCTATGGTGGACTACTCACACATCATCGGAGAGACACCTATGAAGAAGATGAACCTCTCCGTGATGGTGTTTAGATTGGATCTCGTGGTTCTGGAACTTGCGGTGGCTGGAATTGTGTTTCGTCGACTCCCCTAGGGTTTTCTGAATATTTGGGAATTTATAGGTGTCAGAGGCGGTGGAGGGGGGGCCCGTGGAGGGCACAACCCATCAGGGCGCGCCGGGGGCCCCCTGCCGCGCCCATGTGGGTTGTGGCCTCCACTGCCCACCTCTCTGGTACTTCTTTGCCCCACTGGGTGTCTTCTGGTCAAGAAAAAATCTCCAAAAAGTTTCGTCGCGATTGGACTCCGTTTGGTACTGATATTCTGCAAAGTAAAAAACAAGCAAAAAACAGCAACTGGCACTTTGGCACTATGTCAATAGGTTAGTCCCAAAAAAAATATAAAGTTGTTATAAAATGATTGTAAAACATCCAAGAATGATAATATAACAGCATGGAACACGCAGAAATTATAGATACATTGGAGACGTATCAGCATCCCCAAGCTTAATTCCTACTCGTCCTCGAGTAGGTAAATGATAAAAACAGAATTTTTGATGTGGAATGCTGCCTAACATGTTCATCTCATATTCTTTTCTTTTGTATAGCATGGACATTTGGACTTGTAGATGATTCAAAGCAATAGTCTAGTTTTAACATAATGACTTCAATACTCAAGCATGCCAAAAAGCAACCATGTTTTTCAAAATATCAACACTAAAGAAAGTTATCCCTAGCCCATCATGCTCAACCATTGATCCATTCATGAAACACACTCAAATATTAGCTATACCCAATGCTCAAGTACGATCATAGTGCCCCCTAGTTGGTGCTTTATAAGAGAAGATGGAGACTCAAGGTAAAAATAAAAATTGCATAAAGTAAATAGATAGGACCTTCGCAGAGGGAATTAGGGATTTGTAGAGGTGACAGAGCTCAAGGTTTAAATTGAGAGAGAGAAAATATTTTGGGTGGCATGCCTTTCCTGTCAACGAAAACGATAAAGTAGTTCACAGTACTTTCCATGCTAGATATATCATAGGCGGTTCCCAAACAGAAAATAAAGTTTATTCCTTTTTCCACCAAACTTTCACATTCCATGGCGGGCCGTATCCACGGTTGCCTTCCATACCAACACTTTCAAAGGAATTTATTATTTGACAACATAAAGTAAATATTTTTCCTTTTTCATTTCGGGAATGGGCATCCCTATTATCACCGCACTCTCGTGCAATGACAAGTGAATAAACACTCATCTTGAGAATAACACATCTAGCATGGAAAAATATTGGACACTCCCCACGGTTTCATGAGCGGTATGAGCACACAAAAGAGAAAATTTATTTTGAAAATTTAGAGATGGCACATACAAATTTGCTTGGAACGGCATGGAAATACCGCATATAGGTAGGTATGGTGGACTCATAAGGCAAAACTTGGTTTAAGGGTTTTGGATGCACAAGTAGTATTTCTACTTAGTACAAATGGAGGCTAGCAAATAGATTGAGAAGCAACCAACCAAGAAACGAAAATTCACATAAGCGAGCATTGAGCATAACTAACATCGAATAATGCACCATAAGTAGGATGTAACTTCATTGCATAACTATTGACTTTCGTACTTGCGTAGGGAATCACAAACCTTAACACCAATATTCCTACTAAAGCATAATTACTCACTAACATGACTCACATATTACTATCATCATGTTTCAAAACTATTACAAGGAATCAAGTTTAATTTGTCCAATGATCTTCATGAAAGTTTTTATTATATCCTCCTTGGATATCTATCACTTTGGGACTAGTTTCATATATTGCCATTGCTTTTGACTAGCTCAAACAAATTTAAGTGAAGCACATGAGCATAAATATTTCATCTCTCAAAAAGGTATAAGTGAAGCATGAGAGGATTTGTTCAAAATTTACTGACTCTCAAATTAATCTAAGTGAAGCATGAGAGTATTTCTACCAAAATTTCCAAGCACACCGTGCTCAAAAAGATATAAGTGAAGCACTAGAGCAATTCTATAGCTCAAAAAGTTTAAGTGAAGCATAGAGAGCAATTCTAACAAATCATAACATAATTTTGCCTCTCCCAAATAGGTGTGTTCAGCAAGGATACAAACGACAAACTAACAAGCAAAGCAAGCAAAGACTCAAATGATACACGATGCTCCAAGCAAAACTCATGATATGTGACGAATAAAAATATAGCTCCAAGTAAAATACCGATGGTTGTTAGAAGAAAGAGGGGATGCCACTCGGGGGCATCCCCAAGCTTAGTTGCTTGTTTCTCTTTGGATATATCTTGGGGGTGCTGTAGCATCCCCAAGCTTAGGCTCTTTTCACTCCTTATTCCTTCATCCATCGTGATCTCACCCAAAACTTGAAAAATTCAATCACACAAAACTCAACAAAATCTTCGTGAGATCCGTTAGTATAATAAAGCAAATCACTACTTTAGATGCTGTTGCAAACCCATTCATATTTTATTGTTGCATTATACATACTGTATTTTAACTTTACCATGGCTCATACCCTTCAATATAACCCATAGATTCATCAAAACAAGCACACAATGCAACGAAAACAGAATATGTCTTAAACAGAACAGTCTGCAGTAATCTGTACTCTAACCATAGTTCTGTAACTCTTAAAATTCTGAAAAATTAGGAAAACGTAAGGAATTTGTATAGCAATACTGTGTTAAAATTTCAGCTCAAGATCACATTCCACTAAAAAATTAAAATTCAAATACTGGACGCAAAATTTCTGTTTCAGATTCAGCATCGCTTCTACTCATCTTATGAATCATCCTAAAGGCTCTACTTGGCACAAACACTAAATAACCATAAAAACACAATCATAACGGAGGAATAATTGTGTCAACACTCAAAAACATAAAGGAAAAGATGAAAATAAATTTATTCATTGGGTTGCCTCTCAACAAGCGCTATCGATTTACGCCCCTAGCTAGGCATGATGATTTCAATGATGCTCGCATAAAAAAGTAGTAATTGACATATGCAAGAGAGCATCATGAATCTCATGACAAGCACATTTAAGTCTAACCCACTTCCTATTCATAGGGATTTTGTGAGCAAACAAGTTATGGGAACAAGAATCAACTAGCATAGGGAGGCAAAACAAGCATAACTTCAAAACTTTGAACACATAGACAGGAAACTTGATATTATTGCAATTCCTACAAGCATATGTTACTTCCTCATAATAAATTTCAGTAGCATCATGAAGGAATTCAACAATATAACTATCACATAAATCATTCTTTTCATGATGCACAAGCATAGAATTTTCAATACTCTCCACATAAGCAAATTTCTTACCATCCATGGTAGTGGGAGCAAACTCAACAAAATAACTATCATGAGACACTTGAGTGACATAACCACATTGCAAATTAAAACCATGATGATAAGTTTCATGGTTATCATTACTCATTATAGCATACGTGTCATCACCATCATCATAAATAGGAGGCATGCAATCATCATAATAAATTTGCTCATCAAAACTTGGGGGACTAGAAATATCATCTTCATCAAACATAGCATCCCCAAGCTTGTGGCCTAGCATATTATTAGCATCATGGATATTTAGATAATTTATACTAGCAACATTGCAATCATGCTCATCATTCAAGGAACTATCATGAATCACCTTATAAATTTCTTCTTTCAACACTTCATCAAAAATTTCAGATTCATGATTTTCAAACAAAACTTCATAGAGATAATCAAGTGCACTCAACTCACTAGCAATTGGTTCATCATAATTTAGACTTTGGAAAAGATTAGCAAGTGGATGAGGATCCATATCAATAGATTTTTAGCAAGCAAAGATGCAAGCAAATAGAAGACACATGGCAACACAAACAAAGATAGCAAACAAGCAAAAAGGCAAACGGAAAAGAGGGCGAATAAAACGGCAAATTTTGTAAAGTGGGGGAGAGGAAAATGAGAGGCAAATGGCAAATAATGTAATTGCAAGGAGATGAGATTTGTGATTAGGAACCTCGTAGATGATGATGGTGTCTCCTCGGCGCCAGAGATTGGCACGTAGAAGAGACCGCTTCCTCCCCGGCAACGACGCCAGAAATTCCTTTGACGTGGCTTGAGACTACGTCGGTATTTCCCCAAAGAGGAAGGGATGATGCAGCACAGTGACGGTAAGTATTTCCCTCAGTTATGAAACCAAGGTTATCGAACCAGTAGGAGGATCACCACCACCCAATAAGCAGCACCTGCACAAAAATAACAAATACTTGCAACCCGACGCGAAAGAGAGGTTGTCAATCTCTCTATGGTAAAAAGATAGATTAGCTAGTGATAGATAGGAGAGATAGATCTCTCAAGAACACAAAATAAAAAGGGCAAATAAAAAGTGCAGCAATATATTTTTGGGTTTTTGGTTTAGTAGATCTGAAAACAAAGAGGCAAAAAGATAGATCGGAAAGCAATATGTTGGAAAAGTAGACCCGGGGGCAATAGGATTCACTAGTGGCTTCTCTCATGAGTATAGCACACGGTGGGTGAACAAATTACTGCTGGGCAATTGATAGTAGATCAAATAATCATGACGATATCCAAGGCGATGATCATTATATAGGCATCACATCCAAGATAAGTAGACCGACTCCTGCCTGCATCTACCACTATTACTCCACACATCGACCGCTATCCATCATGCATCTAGTGTATTAAGTTCATGGAAAAATGGAGTAATGCAATAAGAACGATGACATGATGTAGACAAGATCTATTCATGTAGGAATAGACCCCATCTTGTTATCCTTAATGGCAACGATACATGCCTGCCTTGCTGCCCCTTCTGTCACTGGGAAAGGACACCGCAAGATCGAACCCATCACAAAGCACCTCTTCCCATGGCAAGAAAAATCGATCTAGTCGGCCTAACTAAACCAAAGATTCGAAGAAGAAATACGAGGCTATAAGTAATCATGCATATAAGAGATCAAAGAAAGACTCAAATAATATCATGGATAGAAACTGATCATGAACTCAAAATTCATCGGATCCCAACAAACACACCGCAAAAGTTTACATCAAATAGATCTCCAAGAGACCATTGTATTGAGAATCAAAAGAGAGAGAAAAATCCATCTAGCTACTGCCTACGGACCCGTAGGTCTATGGTGGACTACTCACGCATCATCGGAGATGCACCTATGAAGAAGATGAACCCCTCCGTGATGGTGTTTAGATTGGATCTCAAGGTTCTGGAACTTGCGGCAGCTGGAATTGTGTTTCGTCGACTCCCCTAGGGTTTTCTGAATATTTGGGAATTTATAGGTGTCAAAGGCGGTGGAGGGGGGGCCCGTGGAGGGCACAACCCACCAGGGCGCGCCGGGGGGCCCCTGGCGCGCCCATGTGGGTTGTGGCCTCCACAACCCACCTCTCTGGTACTTCTTTGGCCCACCGGGTGTCTTCTGGCCCAGAAAAAATCTCCAAAAAGTTTAGTCGCAATTGGACTCCGTTTGGTACTGATATTTTGTGAAGTAAAAAACAAGCAAAAACAGCAACTGGCACTTTGGCACTATGTCAATAGGTTAGTCCCAAAAAATGATATAAAGTTGTTATAAAATGATTGTAAAACATCCAAGAATGATAATATAACAGCATGGAACAAGCAAATATTATAGATACGTTGGAGACGTATCATTGTGCTGGTTGTGTTTTCAGGGAACGAACTGTTGCACAAGCTGAGGAACTACTGAATAATATATTGAAGAATTATGATGATTGGATTCTCCCTGAACCACCACTTAAACCCACTCCGAAGAAGAGGGCTATCTTATTTCTCAGTCCTGAAGATATGCAAGAGGCAAAGAAATTTATGAAGGAAAAAGGTATTAAAGCTGAGGATGTTAAGAATTTACCACCTATTGAAGAAATACATGGCCTTGACACACCACCACCTCAACAGGTGGTAGAGGTAAATTGTTTATTAAAGTTTGATGAAAGTGATATCCCTTACAATAAACATCCTAGTCAATGCTTATAAGAGTTTGATAACTACATTATGAAACAAGATCACTTCAATGCAAATGTTCTGAAACAATTGAAATATAATTCTGATATGACTGCTCGCTTGAGTGACTTGTTATTTAGAATTAGTAATGATGTTAGAGGTGTAGGAAAGTATAACTCTATGGTTCAAACTCAGTTAGAAAAAGTTGCTAAATCTCAAAAAGAATTGCTTGATGAAATGAATAATAATATGAATGATTTTGCTGCTAGAGTAGTAACTAGAGGAGGTAGAATGACCCAAGAACCTCTTTATCCTGAAGGTCATCCTAAAAGAATTGAACAAGACTCTCAGAGAATTAATACTGATGCACCTGGTCCTTCTAAAAAGAAAAACAAAAAGAAAAATGATAGGACCTTGCATACCTCTAGTGAACCTGAGATAGAAAAACCTGCTGATAATAATGATGTCTCTATTTCTGATGCTGAAACTCAGTCTGGTAATGAACGTCCACCTAGTGATAATGAAAATGATAATGATGAAGTTCTAGGGTACTCAACCGAACAATGATAAAGAACCAGCTAATGATGTTGAAATAGAGCCTGCTGTTGATCTTGATAACCCACAACCTAAAAATAAATGATATGACAAAAGAGACTTCGTGGCTAGAAAACATGGTAAAGAAAGAGAGCCATGGGTTCAGAAACCCATGCCCTTTCCAACTAAACCATCTAAGAAAAAGGATGATGAAGAATTTGAACGCTTTGCTGAAATGATTAGGCCAGTCTTTTTGCGTACCCACTTAACTGATATCTTAAAGATGGCCCCTTATGCAAAATACATGAAAGACATCATCACTAATAAAAGAAAGATACCTGAAGCTGAATTCTCCACCATGCTTGCTAATTATTCTTTTAAGGATGGAGTACCTAAAAAACTGGGAGACCCTGGAATACCAACTATACCTTGCTCCATTAAAAGAAATTATGTCAAAACTGCTTTGTGTGATTTGGGAGCTGGTGTTAGTCTTATGCCTTTCTCCTTATATAAAAGACTTGATTTGAATAAACTCACACCTACTGAAATATCATTGCAAATGGCTGACAAATCAACTACCATACCTATCGGTATTTGTGAGGATGTGCCTGTTGTTGTTGCAAATGTCACTATCTGAACGGACTTTGTTATTCTTGAGATGCCCGAGGACGACAACATGTCGATTATCCTTGGTAGACCCTTTTTGAATACTGCAGGGGCTGTTATTGATTGCAATAAAAGCAAAGTCACTTTTCATATCAATGGTAATGAGCATACGGTGCACTTTCCGAAGAAACAATTCCAAGTGAATGGTATAATTTTATTGAAGAATCTCCGACACTCACTATTGGAAGTTTTCAATTGCCTCTACCTACTGCCAAAAAGAAATATGACATACTTATTGTTGGGGATATGCATATCCCCATTGAGGTAACTTAGTGTTTTACGAAAGTTCTTCGATTTCATGCTAATCAGAAGTGGTTGTTAATAAGACTTGATCAACCTTATTAATGGATCATTTTTGAGAGGTATGAAGTTGATGAATCTAGTAGGCGCAATCTTCTGTTGCCACCTTTTATTTTCTGTTTTACTTAGTCAAATAAAATAAAATGACATGTTTATCCTGATTTCTGTTTTCTCCGTGCAATAAAAAAATGACCCAAAAATAAAAGTTCTCAGAATGTCCTGAAAATTTGATACGATTTTTTTCTGAATATTTCTGAATTTCTGGTGCAAATAACATCAGAGGGGGCGGGTGCACCTGGTGCCCACAAGACACAAGGGCACGCCCTGGTGGGTTGTGGCCCCCACGTGGGCCCCCTCACTTATCCCTTTAGCCCATGTCATCCCCTACCTCCAGAAAAAATTCTCCATAGCTCTCATTCCCGTGTTCTTGCTCTCAAACCCGCGGATTTTGATTTCTTTGCTCGAAGCTCCGTTTCTGAAACTGCTTGGGGGGATTGCTACTTGGTATGTGACTCCTCCATTGCTCCAATTAGTTTTTGATTTAGTGGGTTATCTTTAGAGTAATTAGCTACTCTTGGTGCTGCTGTAGATGAGCATGCATGTTGAATTCTTAGAGTTCTAAGTAGTTTGAATGCTTAATATGGCATCTATGCATCCTTGGGAGTAGTTGCTATCAATCTTACTAAGTTTTGTTGACAAAATTTTGTGGACTTAAATTTTCAGAATTTTTATTATAGGAATAAGATGGATTTCTTTAGGAAGTTTTCCTCCAAGAAAAATGCCAAAGGAGTCATTGGGGAATCATCGGATAATGACCTCCACACTCCGAGAACGGTGGAGGTGCGGCCGTGCGAATGGCCGCATGATGCCTTCATGGAGGAGGCCGGGTTCCATCAAAAGTTTGCTCAATTCGTTGCAAATGCTGGGCTGACCGAGTTCCTCGCAGCTAAGTGTGACCAACACCACATCCTTACAAATTCTTTTGTGCAAAGTTTTCATTTTCTGAGTAGGAATAATCCTCTTGAGGTGCAATTTAAGCCATATGTTGAAACTCACAAGATACCGCTCACTGACTTTTGCGACATATGCTTGATCCCTTCTGATGGGGAATTAAGAGAGCCTAGACCAGGGGAGTTTGAGGACTTTCTCCTCACTTTAACAGTGGGTGAAGATAGAGGCATGTCGAAAGCCACTGCTACCAGTTTGCAGTTTCCTTCTGTGCACTACTTTGCTTTATTCATCGCGAAGTGTTTAACCTCTAGGGAGAAGGTTGGCGCACTCAGTGCCCCCGACTTCGCCATTCTACGCCGTGCACTGCACAGTGATCACACCTATAGCATGGGGGCCATTATTGCACGTCGTTTACACCTTAATAGGACTAAGGGAAAGATACATGGTGGTATTTATGCTACTCGCTTAGCAAGACACTTTAATGTTCAGATTCGCCCACATGATTATCCCTTGTCCAAAGTTTATCTTGATCACAAGGCGTTGCAGGATCACCAATTTATTGAGGCAACTGATTCTTTTCATAACATTCGTTACAACTTAGTATTCAGCGTCGAAACCCGTGATGTTATCCTGTTGCCTGCACCTGCTCTATTTGATTCTATTGCCAGGAACGGATACAGGATCATGCCAGAGGACATTACAACCTACCGGAACAACCTAGCAGCGGCTGAGGAGGAGCCCCAGGAGTGGGACGCTCAGGTGCCGCCTCCACCTCACTTCGACTTAGGACCGGATGGTTACTACGGATGGTGATTACCAAGCTAGGCCAAAAGCCTAAGCTTGGGGGAGTATGTATATCCACCGACATTACATTCATGTTCACACATTTCATTCCAGTTGTCGGTATTTATACGTTTTCATTGTACTATCCATGCTAGATTTATTTTCTCTCTTTCTTCTTGCGTGTTTGAAAAACTTTGAGAAAACCCAAAAATATTTCCTACTTCTTTTCGGCTTTTCTTTCTAGCTTAAATTAATTGTAGTATCAAAAGAAAACCCAAAAAGATTTCTCGTTTCTTCTTTTACTTGTTGGGAGCTCTCCCATGTAAATAATTTTTCTCGTTTATGTGTTTCCCTCTTTAATTTTTTTCTTCAAGAAAAAACAAAAACTCCAAAAATATTTTAGTGTGTTTCTCTGAATTTCTTTTCCTTTTATTTGAGTCATACCAAGGAGAAGACCACGATGAAAATGTTGAGTGGCTCTCGTATGCACTATTGTTTATCTAACAAAGAGCCCGTATTACTTTGTCTTCTCCTCTTGAATAAAATGTTTGCAGATTCCAGCTTAGTCCACGACACTCTTGCACTATTATTATTTTCATATCATTCGGTCATGCAAGTGAAAGGCAATAATGACGAAATTTGATGAATTGACTGTGGCAGAGAAAAGCGGGTATGAACTCAACTTGTTTTTGTTTTTTGTAAATATGTTTAACCTAGTATCCATGATTCAGCATATTGATATGTCTCCAACGTATCTACTTTTCCTCATTCTTTTGTCCTTGTTCTGGACTCTAATTTGCATGATTTGAATGGAACTAACCCGGACTGACGCTATTTTCAGCAGAATTACCATGGTGTTGTTTTTGTGCAGAAATAAAAGTTCTCGGAATGGAACGAAACTTTTTGGAGATTTATTTTGGAAAATATAAAAAATACCGGAGCCAAGAACCACCGGAGAGGGGGCCCAGGCTGGGCACAAGACACCAGGGCGCGCCAGCCCCCTCCCGGCACGCCCTGGTGGGTTGTGCCCACCTCGGGGCCCCACTTGCCCTATCTCCGCCACTATAAATTCCTAAATTTGGATAGAAAAATTAGAGAGAAAGAATTATCACGTTTCATGAGACGGAGCCGCCGCCACCTCCTGTTCTTCATCGGGAGGCCAGATCTGGAGCCCGTTTGGGGCTCCGGAGAGGGGAATCTTCGGTCTTCGTCATCATCAACCTTTCTCCATCGCCAATTCCATGATGCTCCCCACCGGGAGTGAGTAATTCCTTTATAGGCGTGCTGGTCGGTGAGGAGTTGGATGAGATTCATCATGTAATCGAGTTAGTTTTGTTAGGGCTTGATCCCGAGTATCCACTATGTTCTGAGATTGATGTTGCTATGAATTTGCTATGCCTAATGCTTGTCACTAGGGCCCGAGTGCCATGATTTCAGATCTGAACCGTTTATGTTATCATCTCTATATCTATGTTCTTGATCCGATATTGCCTTGTCATATGCACCTATTACGTGTTATGATCCGTCAACCCCATAGTGACAATATTTGGGATACTTCGCGGTGATGACCGTAGTTTGAGGGGTTCATGTATTCACAATGTGTTAATGCTTTGTTCCGGTTCTCTATTAAAAGGAGGCATTAATATCCCTTAGTTTCCTTATGGACCTCGCTGCCACTGGAGGGTAGGACAAAAGATGTCATGCAAGTTCTTTTCCATAAGCACGTATGACTATTTACGGAATACATGCCTACATTACATTGATGAATTGGAGCTAATTCTGTATCGCCCTAGGTTATGACTGTTACATGATGAATATCATCCAACAAGTTACCGATACAGTGCCTACGACCTTTCCACTTATTGTTCTTGCTAAGTTACTACGGCTGTTGCTACTGTTCCAACTGCTACAAAACTATTGCTACCACTGTTACCGCTACTATTACTATTGCTACAACTATCAAACCTATCATATTACTGTGCTACTGATCACTTTGCTGCAGATATTTATCTCCAGGTGTGGTTGAATTGACAACTCAACTTCTAATACTCTCAAGTATTCTTTGGCTCCCCTTGTGCCGAATCTATAAATTTGGGTTGAGTACTCTACCCTCAAAAACTGTTGCGATCCCCTATACTTGTGGGTTATCACATATTATGATTGAGCATATTATGATTAAACATGTTTGCAATGACAATTAGAGATTATAGTTGCTCATGCCATGCTTAAGTAGCTAGGAGTAGATAATGATTTATCCTTGGTGTCAACATGCATTAAAATGATTGTGATGTGGTATGATGATATGGCATCCTCCTCTGAATGTTTCAAGTGGCTTGACTTGACACATGTTCACGCATGTAGTTGAATCAAAACCAACATAGCCTTCATGATATTTATGTTCATGGTGTCCATATCCTACTCATGCCAGTAGTCAATGTTTATTATTCATAATGCATGTTCATGACCGTTTTCGCTCTCTAGCTGGCCGCTTCTTAGTCTATTTGCTAGCCTTTGCCTGTACTAAGCGGGAATACTGCTTGTGCATCAAAATCCTTAAACCAAAGTTAACTCAGATGAGTCCACTATATCTACCTATATGTGGTATTACCCCGCCGTTCCAAGTAAATTTTCATGTGCCACCTCTAAAAATTCAAATGAACATCTGTTTTGTGTGCCTGGACCGCTCATGGAGCGACAGGGGGCGGTCAGTATCTTCCATGTTAAGCGGGTTGTTCTCATGATGAGTGTTTATTCACTCGTCCTTACACAAGAGGGGCGGTAATAGGGATTCCCAATCCCGAAATCAAAAAAATACAAACAATTAAACAATACTCCCCCAGGAAAGTTGTTGGTATGGACGGTACCCGTGGATTCGGCTAGCCGTGGAGTGTGATTGTTGGTAGAGGGGGAGTAAACCTTTACTTTTACCGCTTGGGAACCGCCGCTAATGTGTTTAGCATGGAAGATATTGATAACTCTTGGTCGTAACGTTGACACGAAGGGTGTACCTCCCAAAATTATATCTATCTCTGTTTTAAGCTTTGATCTCTGGCACCTCTGCAAATCCATGCTTCCCTCTACAAAGGGACTATCTATTTACTTTTATGTTGAGTCATCACCTTCTCACATAAGCGCCAGACCTGAGAGCACTATTGTCATCCTCACGCATTGTGTATAGTTGATGTTGGGTGCAGCATGACTGGATCTTTTTCTACCATGAATTACAATGTTTAGTCGCTGCTTGAACTTTGGAGGTGCTCTGCATTTATATTTATGCTTATGAGGATGAACTTGCTATAGTCCCTTATGTTAAGCATGAAATTGTTGCTATTGCACCCACACATGATAGTCCTATTATCTTTTTGAATTCTCCCAACTACCCTATATCGGAGAAGTTTGCTCTTATTAAGGATTATACTGATGGGTTGCGTTTTACCACTACACATGATGATTTTGATGAATATAATATGCATGTGCTTGCTGCTTCTATTTGCAATTATTATGAAAGAGGAACTACATCTCCACCTCTTTATGTTTCCAATACTGTGAAATTGCAAGAAACTGCTTATACTATGCATTGGCCTTTCCTTAATGTGCATGAATTGTTCTTGTATGACATGCCGATGCATAGGAAGAGAGTTAGACTTCGTTGTCACATGATATATATCACTTTTTGCTCACTACTAAATTACAAATCATTGTTAATTAAATTTGGCTTTGATATACCTTGGGATCCGGGTGGATCCATTACTTGAGCACTTTATGCCTAGCTTAATGGCTTTAAAGAAAGTGCTGCCAGGGAGACAACCCGGAAGTTTTAGAGAGTCATTTTATTCTGTTGTGTGCTTTTATAAAGTTAAAAAAATAGAGGGGAACCTAAAACTTCACAAAAGTAAAGGTGAAAGTGAGAGAGATGATGAACATCGTTGAAGTGGGGGACGTCCTTGAACTTTTGTTCATGCCCACGGAAACTTTGTGAATCTTGAATCACGGAAACTTTTCCAACAAAAATAATTATCCCCTTGTACAAATCCATTGTATTATAAAAATAATGTGCCAAGATTTGCCTTTAGGATGATTAGATTGCTTGTTGGTATGTGCAGTGTAAAAACAGAAACTTTGGTTGTAGTGCGTGAATTTTCAATTTATTACTGGAACGTCAAAAGTTTCTGAAATTTTTACACACTATTTCTATACAAAGTGTTTATTTCGTCCTAAGTTTTCAGAAGTTTTGGAGTTACAGAAGTATGGTCAAAGTTCAGATTACTACAGACTATCCTGTTTAAGACAGATTCTGTTTTTGATGCATTGTTTTGCTTGTTTTGATGAAACTATCGATTTTATCGGTGGCATAAGCCATGGAAAAGTCATAATACAGCAGGGATAATGCAAATATAAAATATGAATGGGTTTGCAACAGTACTTAAAGTAGAAATTTGCTTTATTATAATAACGGATCCCACCAGTCTTCTGTTAAGTTTTGTGTGGATGAAGTGTTCGAACATCGAGGAGGTATCGATATGAGGAGAAGGGGGAGAGGCAAGAGTTCAAGCTTGGGGATGCCCAAGGCACCCCAAGTAAATATCCAAGGAGACTCAAGCATCTAAGCATGGGGATGCCCCGGAAGGCATCCCATCTTTCTTCAACAAGTATCGGTATGTTTTCGTTTTCGTTTCGTTCATGTGATATTTGTAAATCTTGGAGCATCTTTTGTTTTTAGTTTTCACTTTTATTTTATGCACCATGCTGGTATGATATAGTCCATGGCTGATTTATAGAATGCTCATTGCAATTCACTTATATATGGCTTTATAGAATGCTTCATGTGCTTCACTTATATCATTTGAAGTTTGGATTGCCTGTTTCTCTTCACATAGAAAACCGTTATTCGTAGAATGCTCTTTTGCTTCACTTATATTTATTAGAGCATGGTCTTTTTTAGAAAGAATTAAACTCTCTTGCTTCACTTATATCTATTTAGAGAGTCAACAGGAATTGGTCATTTGCATGGTTAGTCATAAAATCCTACAAAAAACTTAGGGATCACTGAATATGATATGTTTGATTCCTTGCAAAAGTTTTGCGATATAGAGATGATAATATGTGGGAGGTACTAGTGGATTATCGTGTTTAGTAAGATATTGGTGTCAAGGTTTGTGATTTCCGAAGCATGCACGTATAGTCTCCCGTTTTGCTAGGAAGTTGGAGCAAAATTTATTTTTGATTGTCTATCTTTGTGTGAAGGTCGGGGCCGCGCGATGGTTAACTCCTACCAACCTCCCCCCTAGGAGCATGCGTAGTAATACTTTGCTTCGAGGGCTAATACACTTTTTGCAATAAGTATGTGAGTTCTTTATGACTAATGTGAGTCCATGGATTATACACACTCTTACCTTTCCGCAATTTGCTAGCCTCTACGGTACCGTGCATTGCCCTTTCTCACCTCGAGAGTCGGTGCAAACTTCGCGGTGCATCCAAACCCCGTGATATGATACGCTCTATCACACATAAGCCTGATTATATCTTCCTCAAAACAGCCACCATACCTACCTATTATGGCATTTCCATAGCCATTCTGAGATATATTTCCATGCAACTTCCACCGCTTCCGTTTTGATGACTTGAGCATTCATTGTCATATTGCATTACATGATCGTAAGATAGCTAGCATGATGTTTCCATGGCTTGTCCGTTTTTTTGATATCTTTGCTACGCTAGATCATTGCATTCATATAGAGTCATACTTTGTTCTACTATCATTGTAATATTGAGTTGTAAGTAAATAGAAGTGTGATGATCATCATTATTCATTATTAGAGCATGTCCCAGTGATGAAAGGATGATGGAAACTATGATTCCCCCACAAGTCGGTATGAGGCTCTGGACAAATAAAAAAAAGAAAAAAAAAGAAAAAAAGAAAAAAAGGAAAGAAAGAAAGAAAGAAAAAGAAAAAAAGGGGCATGCTAATTCCACACTTGTGCTTCAAAGTAGCACCATGTTTTTCATATAGAGAGTCTCCTATGTTGTCACTTTCATATACTGGTGGGAATTTTTCATTATAGAGTTAGATGCACACCCACTTAGTTTTCATATTGAGCTTTCATACACTTATAGCTCTTAGTGCATCCGTTGCATGGCAATCCCTACTCCTCGCATTGATATCTATTGATGGGCATCTCCATAGCCCGTTGATACGCTGAGTTGATGCGACACTTTCTTCTCCACTTTTATCCCTTTGAAACCTACCACCATATTCTATTCCACCCATAGTGCTATATCCATGGCTTGCGCTCATGTATTGCGTGAGAGTTGAAAATGCTGAAGCGCGTTAAAAATTATGAACCAATTTCTTGGCTGACACCGGGGTAGTACATGACTTATACTTTGTGTTAAGAAGACAGAGCATGACAAGGCTATATGATTTTGAAGGGATAGCGTTCTTTAGCCTTGATATTTTGAAAGACATGATTGTTTGTTGGGATGCCTGAGTATTAATGTCTTTATGTCAAAACTAGACTATTGCTTTGAATCACTTGTGTCTTAATATTCATGCCATGATTAGATATATGATCAAGATTATGCTAGGTAGCATTCCACATCAAAAATTATCTTTTTTTATCATTTACCTACTAGAGGACAAGCAGGAATTAAACTTGGGGATATTGATACGTCTCTGTCATATCTATAATTTTTGATTGTTTCATGCCAATATTATACAACTTTCACATATTTTTGGCAACATTTTATAAGATTTATTGGACTAACATATTGATCCAGTGCCCAGTGCCAGTTCCTGTTTGTTGCATGTTTTTTGTTTCATAGAATATCCATATCAAACGAAGTCCAAACACGATAAAAAATTACAGATATTTTTTTGGAATATTTGTGAATTTTGAGAAGTGGAATCAACGCAAACGGACCCACAGCCCCCACGATACATCAGGGCGCGCCCCAGGGGCCCAAACGCGTGGTGGTGTCTTGTTCCCACCTCGTAAGTCGGTTGGAGCTCTCCTTCGGGCGCAAGGAAGCTAATTTTTGGATAAAAATCCCCTCAAAATTTCAGCCCGATCGGAGTTATGGATCTCCGGGAATATAAGAAACAGTTTTCGGCCAGAAAACAGGAACGTGAAACAGAAGACAACAAAGAGGGAGATCCAATCTAGGAGGGGCTCCTGCCCCTCCGCCGCCATGGAGGCCATGGACCAGAGGGGGAACTCTCCTCCCATCTAGGGGGTAGGCCAAGGAAGAAGAAGAAGAAGGGGGGGCTCTCTCCCCCTCTCTCCCGTTGGCGTCGGAACGCCACCGGGGCAATCATCGTGACAACGATGTACACCAACAACTTCACCGCCGTCAACACCAACTCTCTCCCCCTTTATGCAGCAGTGTAACACCTCTCTTCCCCGCTGTAATCTCTACTTAAACATGGTGCTCAACTCCATATATTATTTCCCAATGATATTTGGCTATCCTATGATGTTTGAGTAGATCTCTTTTGTCCTATGGGTTAATTGTGGTATGATGTTATGGATGTGAGTTTTATGTTGATATGGTGCTGTCCTATGGTGCCCTCCGTGTCGCGCAAACGTGAGGGATCCCCGCTGTAGGGTGTTGCAATATGTTCATGATTTGCCTATGGTGGGTTGCGTGAGTGACAGAAGCACAAACCCGAGTAGGTGGGTTGTTGCATATGGGAGTAAAGGGGACTTGATACTTAATGCTATGGTTGGGTTTTACCTTAATGAACTTTGGTAGTTGCGGATGCTTGCTAGAGTTCCAATCATATGTGTATATGATCCAAGTACGGAAAGTGTGTTAGCGTATGCCTCTCCCTCATTGCATATAACAAGTATCTATCATATTATATTCAATTGCCTAGGGACAGTCTTTCTCTTGCGTTACACAAAAAGCTCTCTACTAAGTTATTTACTCTTTTTGTTCTTTTATTAAAACAGCACCTAACTTTTATTTCCACGTTCTTTATTATCTTGCAAAGTACTTCTAGTTTTACTCCCGCAAAGTAGTTTCATACTTGTTCTAGGTAAAGCAAACATTAAAGTGTGCGTAGAGTTGTATCGGTGGTCGATAGAACTTGAGGGAATATTTGTTCTACCTTTAGCTCCTCGTTGGGTTCGACACTCTTATTTATCGAAAAAGGCTACAAACGATCCCCTACACTTGTGGGTTATCAAAACCTTTTTCTGGCACCGTTGCCGGGGAGCAATAGCGTGGGGTGAATATTCTCGTGTGTGCTTGTTTGCTTTATCACTATGTAATTTTTATTTTCTGTTATTAGTTGTTTTCTATCTTTAGTTATGGATATGGAACACGAAACACCAAAAAAATTAGTGGTACTTGCTACTCATGGAGATGGGGAACCTCCTAAAACCGTCAATGCTAGTTATGTGCAAAGTATTAAATATTACTTTGATAATCCTGAGAAAACCCCATTCAACTTGATAATGGGAGTAATGTTGGATCAACGTGAATACTTTAGAGATTATCGCTTGAATCAAAAAGGGAAATTGTTATGGGATCAAATTCATATGTTGCATTGGTATGCTCGGGAGCTATGCTTGAGATATGATATTACTTGTTGCTCTAGGATGAACGCTCGACACCTTCCCTTTTCATGCAAATTTAATGATAATGAAACCTTAGCTTCTTATGTTAAAGGTATTTATGATTACTATGATGTGGAGCGAATAGAAGAATTTGTTGCTTTTAAAGGTGCTTATGAAGTTGCTTCCTTGATTGAAAATTATGATGATGTTTCTTACGAATCTGAAAATCTTGCCATACTTAAATATTGCTATGATAATTATGAATACAATGCTGATATTATTTAATTTATTGAAAGAATGACCGCTGACTTGGAGGAGACTAATACTTTGCAGGAATCTATGGAAGAAGAAATTGCTGACATTGTGAGCTCATTAGATGAAAAAGATGAGACGGAGAGCGAAGAACAAAAGGAGGAAGAGCGGATTAGCTACCCGTGCCCACCTTCTAATGAGAGTAACTCTTCAACTCATACATTGTTTAATTTCCCTTCGCACAGACCTAAGGATGAATGCTATGATGATTGCTATGATCCCTTGGATTCATTTGGAATATCCCTTTTTGATGAACGTGATGCTTGCTATGCTTGTGGCCATGATGCCAATCTGAATTATGCTTATGAGGATGAACTTGATATAGTCCCTTATGTTAAGCATGAAATTGTTGCTCTTGCACCCACACATGATAGTCCTATTATCTTTTTGAATTCTCCCAACTACCCTATATCGGAGAAGTTTGCTTTTATTAAGGATTATATTGATGGGTTGTGTTTTACCACAACACATGATGATTTTGATGAATATAATATGCATGTGCTTGCTTCTCCTACTTGCAATTATTATGAAAGAGGAACTACATCTCCACCTCTTTATGTTTCCCATACTATGAAATTGCAAGAAACTGCTTATACTATGCATTAGCCTTTACTTAATGTGCTAGAATTGTTCTTGTATGACATGCCGATGCATAGGAAGAGAGTTAGACTTCGTTGTCACATGATATATATCACTTTGTGCTCACTACTAAATTATAAATCATTGTTAATTAAAATTGGCTTTGATATACATTGGGATCCGGGTGGATCCATTACTTGAGCACTTTATGCCTAGCTTAATGGCTTTAAAGAAAGCGCTGTCAGGGAGACAACCCGGAAGTTTTAGAGAGTCATTTTATTCTGTTGTGTGCTTTTATAAAGTTTAAAAACCAAAAAATATAGAGGGGGACCTAAAACTTCACAAAAGGAAAGGTGAAAGTGAGAGAGATGATGAGCATCGTTGAAGTGGGGGACGTCCTTGAACTTTTGTTCATGCCCACGGAAACTTTGTGAATCTTGAATCACAGAAACTTTTCCAACAAAAATAATTATCCCCTTGTACAAATCCATTGTATTATAAAAATAATGTGCCAATATTTGCCTTTAGGATGATTAGATTGCTTGTTGGTATGTGCGGTGTAAAAACAGAAACTTTGGCTGTAGTGCATGAATTTTCATTTTTTACTGGAACGTCAAAAGTTTCTGAAATTTTTACACACTATTTCTATACAAATTTTTTATTTCTTCCTAAGTTTTAAGAATTTTTGGACTTACATAAGTATGGTCAAAGTTCATATTACTACAGACTATCCTGTTTAAGACAGATTCTATTTTTGATGCATTGTTTTGCTTGTTTTGATGAAACTATCGATTTTATCGGTGGCATAAGCCATGGAAAAGTTATAATACAGCAGGGATAATGCAAATATAAAATATTAATGGGTTTGCAACAGTACTTAAAGTCGGAATTTGCTTTATTATACTAACGGATCTCACCAGTCTTCTGTTAAGTTTTGTGTGGATGAAGTGTTCGAACATCGAGGAGGTCTCGATATGAGGAGAAGGAGGAGAGGCAAGAGTTCAAGATTGGGGATTCCCAAGGCATCCCAAGTAAATATCCAAGGAGACTCAAGCATCTAAGCTTGGGGATGCCGCGGAAGGCATCCCATCTTTCTTCAACAAGTATCGGTATGTTTTCGTTTTCATTTCGTTCATGTGATATGTGTAAATCTTGGAGCGTCTTTTGTGTTTAGTTTTCAGTTTTCTTTTATGCACTATGCTGGTATGAGATAGTCCATGGCTGATTTATAGAATGCTCATTGCACTTCACTTATATCTTTTGAGTATGGCTTTATAGAATGCTTCATGTGCTTCACTTCTATCATTTGAAGTTTGGATTGCCTGTTTCTCTTCACATAAAAAACCCTTATTCATAGAATGCTCTTTTGACTCACTTATATTTATTAGAGCATGGTATTTTGTAGAAAGAATTAAAATCTCTTGCTTCACTTATATCTATTTAGAGAGTCAACAGGAATTGGTCATTTGCATGGTTAGTCATAAAATCCTACATAAAACTTAGGGATCACTGAATATGATATGTTTGATTCCTTGCAATAGTTTTGAGATATAGAGATGATAATATGTGGGAGGTACTAGTGGATTATCGTGTTTATTAGCATATTTGTGTTAAGGTTTGTGATTCCAGAAGCATGCACGTATAGTCTCCCGTTATGCTAGGAAGTTGGAGCACAATTTATTCTTGATTGTCTATCTTTGTGTGAAGGTCGGGGGCGCGCGATGGTTAACTCCTACCAACCTCCCCCCTAGGAGCATGCGTAGTTATACTTTGCTTCGAGGGCTAATAAACTTTTTGCAATAAGTATGTGAGTTCTTTATGACTAATGTGAGTCCATGGATTACACGCACTCTTACCTTTCCGCAATTTGCTAGCCTCTACGGTACCGTGCATTGCCCTTTCTCACCTTGAGAGTCGGTGCAAACTTCGCCGGTGCATCCAAACCCTGTGATATGATACGCTCTATCACACATAAGCCTTATTATATCTTCCTCAAAATAGCCACCATACCTACTTATTATGGCATTTCCATAGCCATTCTGAGATATATTGCCATGCAACTTCCACCGCTTCCATTTTGATGACTTGAGCATTCATTGTCATATTGCATTACATGATCGTAAGATAGCTAGCATGATGTTTCCATGGCTTGTCCGTTTTTTGATATCTTTGCTACGCTAGATCATTGCATTCATATAGAGTCATACTTTGTTCTACTATCGTTGTAATATTGAGTTGTAAGTAAATAGAAGTGTGATGATCATCATTATTCATTATTAGAGCATGTCCCAGTGATGAAAGGATGATGGAAACTATGATTCCCCCACAAGTCGGGATGAGGCTCCGGACAAAGAAAAAAAAAGAAAAAAATAGAAAAAAAGAGAGAAAAAAGGGGCATGCTAATTCCACACTTGTGCTTCAAAGTAGCACCATGTTTTTCATCTAGAGAGTCTCTTATGTTGTCACTTTCGTAATCTAGTCGAAATTTTTCATTATAGAGTTAGACGCACACGCACTTAGTTTTCATATTGAGCTTCCATACACTTATAGCTCTTAGTGCATCCGTTGCATGGCAATCCCTACTCCTCGCATTGATATCTATTGATGGGCATCTCCATAGCCCGTTGATACGCTGAGTTGATGCGAGACTTTCTTCTCCACTTTTACCCCTTTGAAACCTACCACCATATTCAATTCCACCCATAGTGCTATATCCATGGCTTGCGCTCATGTATTGCATGAGAGTTGAAAATGCTGAAGCGCGTTAAAAATTATGAACCAATTGCTTGGCTGACACCGGGGTAGTACATGATTTAGACTTTGTGTTAAGAAGACAGAGCATGACAAGGCTATATGATTTTGAAGGGATAGCGTTCTTTAGCCTTGATATTTTGAAAGACATGATTGTTCGTTGGGATGCCTGAGTATTAATGTCTTTATGTCAAAATTAGACTATTGCTTTGAATCACTTGTGTCTTAATATTCATGCCATGATTAGATATATGATCAAGATTATGCTAGGTAGCATTTCACATCAAAAATTATCTTTTTTTATCCTTTACCTACTCGAGGACGAGCAGGAATTAAGCTTGGGGATGCTGATACGTCTCCATCGTATCTATAATTTTTGATTGTTTCATGCCAATATTATACAACTTTCACATAATTTTGACAACATTTTATAAGATTTATTGGACTAACATATTGATCCAGTGCCAGTGCTAGTTCCTGTTTGTTGCATGTTTTTGTTTCGCAGAATATCCATATCAAACGAAGTCGAAATGCGATAAAAATTTATGGAGATTTGTTTTGGAATATTTGTGAATTTTGAGAAGTGGAATCAACGCAAACGGAGGCCCACAGCCCCCACGATACATCAGGGCGCGCCCCAGGGGCCCAAACGCGTGGTGGTGTCTTGTGCCCACCTCGTAAGTCGGTTGGAGCTCTCCTTCGGGCACAAGGAAGCTAATTTTTGGATAAAAATCGCCTCAATATTCAGCCTGATCAGAGTTACGGATCTCCGGGAATATAAGAAACGGTTTTCGGCCAGAAAACAGGAACGTGAAATAGAAGAGAACAGAGAGGGAGATCCAATCTAGGAGGGGCTCCTGCCCCTCCGCCGCCATGGAGGCCATGAACTAGAGGGGGAACTCTCCTCCCATCTAGGGGGTAGGCCAAGGAATAAGAAGAAGGAGGGGGGCTCTCTCCCCCTTTCTCCCGGTGGCGCCGGAACGCCACCGGGGCAATCATCGTGACGACGATCTACACCAATAACTTCGCCGCCGTCAACACCAACTCTCTTCCCCTCTATGCAGCGGTGTAACACCTCTCTTCCCCGCTGTAATCTCTACTTAAACATGGTGCTCAACTCCATATATTATTTCCCAATGATATTTGGCTATCCTATGATGTTTGAGTAGATCTCTTTTGTCCTATGGGTTAATTGTGGTATGATGTTATGGATGTGAGTAGTATGTTGATATCGTGCTGTCCTATGGTGCCCTTCGTGTCGCGCAAACGTGAGGGATCCCCTCTGTAGGGTGTTGCAATATGTTCATGATTTGCCTATGGTGGGTTGCGTGAGTGACAGAAGCACAAACCCGAGTAGGTGGGTTGTTGCATATGGGAGTAAAGGGGACTTGATACTTAATGCTATGGTTGGGTTTTACCTTAATGAACTTTGGTAGTTGCGGATGCTTGCTAGAGTTCCAATCATAAGTGCATATAATCCAAGTACGGAAAGTGTGTTAGCGTATGCCTCTCCCTCATTGCATATAACAAGTATCTATCACATTATATTTAATTGCCTAGGGACAATCTTTCTCTTGCCTTACACAAAAAGCTTTCTACTAAGTTATTTACTCTTTTTGTTCTTTTATTAAAACAACACCTAACTTTTATTTCCACGTTTTTTATTATCTTGCAAAGTACTTCTAGTTTTACTCCCGCAAAGTAGTTTCATACTTGTTCTAGGTAAAGTAAACATTCAAGTGTGCGTAGAGTTGTATCGATGGTCGATAGAACTTGAGGGAATATTTGTTCTACCTTTAGCTCCTCGTTGGGTTTGACACTCTTATTTATCGAAAAAGGCTACAAATGATCCCCTACACTTGTGGGTTATCAAGTATCCACTATGTTCTGAGATTGATGTTGCTATGACTTTGCCATGCTTAATGCTTGTCACCAAGGCCCAAGTGCCATGATTTCAGATCTCAACCGTTTATGTTATCACCATTATATCTATGTTCTTGATCCGATCTTGCTAGTCATACGCACCTATTACGTGTTATGATCCGTAAACCCCGGAGTGACAATAGTCGGGATACTTTCCGGTGATGACCGTAGTTTGAGGAGTTCATGTATTCACCGAGTGTTAATGCTTTGTTCCGGTTCTCTATTAAAAGGAGGCCTTAATATCCCTTAGTTTCCTTATGGACCCCGCTGCCACGGGAGGGTAGGACAAAAGATGTCATGCAAGTTCTTTTCCATAAGCATGTATGACTATTTACGGAATACATGCCTAAATTACATTTATGAACTGGAGCTACTTCCGTGTCGCCCTATGTTATGACTGTTATATGATGAATTTCATCCAATGAGTTCACCGATCCAGTGCCTATGAGTTTTCCCCATATTGTTCTTGCTGAGTTACTATTGCTACTGCTACTGTTACACTTGCTACAAAATTATTGCTATCACTGCTATTGTTACCGTTACTGTTACTACTGCTATCAAAACTATCATACTACTGTGCTACTGATCACTCTGCTGCAGATATTTAATCTCCAGGTGTGGTTGAATTGACAACTCAACTGCTAATACTCGTAAATATTCTTTGGCTCCCCTTGTGTCGAATCTATAAATTTGGGTTGAATACTCTACCCTTGAAAACTGTTGCGATCCCCTATACTTGTGGGTTATCACCCGTCATCGGAATATACAAGACAAGTTCTATAATGAAAAATTCCCACTAGCATATGAAAGTGACAAAACAAGAGACTCTCTATATGAAGAACATGGTGCCACTTTAAGGCACAAGTGTGGAAAAGGAGGTAGTAGCACTATCCTTTCTCTCTTTTCTATCATTTTTTTTCTTTTTCCTTTTCCTTTTCCTTTTTTTCTTTTTCTCTTTTTTCCTTTTTCTTTCTTTCTTTCTTTTTTCCTTTTTATATTTTATATTTTATTTTTCGTCCGGAGTCTCATCCCGACTTGTGGGGGAATCGTCGTCTCCATCATCCTTTCCTCAGTGAGACAGTGCCCTAATAATGTTGATCATCTCACTTTTGTTTACTTACAACTCAGTATGAAAAACTATAGTATGACTCTATAAGAATGCCTCTGGCGGTGTACCAGGATGTGCAATGATCTAGCGTAGCAAAGGATATCAAAAAACGACAAGCCATGGAAATATCATGCTAGCTATCTTACGATCATGCAAAGCAATATGACAATGAGTGTACTAGTCATTTAGATACATTATAACTGAGCACCTTTCCAGCCCTCTCAGGCCATCAGCATTTTGAACCGTCGGATCTGCTAATCTGGACATTTTTGGCCGTCGGATTTGCTCCTAATCCCACCTCAATCTCCAGTACACACTAAATCCCTCGTCAGGCTGGCCCGCTGGGCTACCTCCAGCGCGCGCCCGGTTGGGCTATTTTTCGGGCCGCTGCTCCAGCGGTTTTTTTGGCCGTCGCACGTTTAATTGGGCCTACTAGCTTCCTAGGCCTGTAAACGCAAAAGCGTATAACCTAGCGACCCTGCTCGTGCCTCTGTTCCGGTTGCGCCGCCGCTAGCGCTAGGTTTGGACGACCGGCGCGGCAGGATGGGTTCCGATCGATCGGCGCAGCAGCCTGGGGCACGGACGCGAGCGGCAGACTCGGATGGGGTCCGTTCGGTCCACCGGCGCGGCAGCCTGGGGCACGGACGCCTGCGGCGCAGCCGGGATGGAGTGTGGCGGCCAACAGCCATGAAGTTCCTTCCCGAGCGATGATTGATTGAGAGGTTAATCATCCATTAATGCCAATCGATGCTCCGGGCAGGTCAGTTTCATCGCCTATTCATATTCATTCCAATTGATTAATTGAGAGGGTAATCGTGTCTCCCAAATCGATTAATTCAGAGGTTAATCGTGTCTCAGTATGTTCACGCGAGGCTATAAAATCCCAGTCTTCCGCTGCTCCTTTCAGTCTGCTCATTTTCGCAAACCCCTCTCCAGTACAGAAGCAATGCTTGAAGCTTAGGTTCCACGTGTGTTTGCTTCCAAGGTGATGCGCTGGTTCCTATTCTGAATTGTTGTCTGCATATACTGATATGTTGTTTGTCTATACTAATATGTTCTCTGTCTAATTCCAGCTTCTCTCCAAGTAGGAATTCTAGCTGCTTGCTGGTTGGTTTGTTTTGTTCTTCGAGCTGATCTAATGGCTAATGGACAGGTCAGTTCATGTTTCCTCTCATTATGGACTGTAAAAATCAGAAGTGATACTGGTACCAAAGGATAATAAAATCTCGACACTCTTATGTTTCTACTTCCTTGAAAAAATAGGAGTGGTAATTATTAAATTGTTGTGTCATTATGGACAACATTCAACTAATCTCAAATGCACATAGTAAGACCACATTTGTTTGTAATAATATGGAATTTTTTATTTCTAAATCAAGCAAGTATTTCTAAGTGTTCGTCGAGCATGAGTTTGTTATCTGTTTGTTTAGACCGTGCAGTAGAAATCTAATGTCTCACCATTGACTGATTTCTTATATGGTAAAAATATATATCATCGAAGACCCGGAGTTAATTGGATCCCAAACTTTTTCCCACTCCTGCCATTCAAGGTAACTTTATAAAAACAAAGACAACACGCCAAGTACACCAACATGAGATGAAATGCTAACAGACCAGCATACCCGATCTTATATACACAAAGCAAAGTTGTAACATACTTCACTTAAAGCTCCAGAAACAAAACGGAAAACATACAATTTATTACACGACTATTCAATACTAAACATTAAAATAGCGTGACCAAACGCCCAGTCAAAGAACATGCTTACAGATCAAACATTATGACAGCATGACAAAAGGCCCGGTCCATGACAATACTTCCACCCTAATTAAAAAACTACAGCCCAAGATCAAACTAATAGACGAACATCTTTGCTACTCCGGTGATCTCATGCATAGATGCACAATACAAAATCCCTAAAAAATTATGCAAATAAAAATTAAGTCTCAACATAAAATTACAATAATAAATTATTAACCAATATGTCCACGTATATTCATACCAACGCCTACCAAAATATCGCACAAATAGACAGGCGCAGCAACGCGCGCCGGCATGGTCTAGTAAGATGTAACGGTGGAAGTTGCATGGCAATACATCTTGGAATGGATATGAAAATGGCATAATAGGTAGGTATTGTGGCTGTTTTTAGGAAGATATAATGAGGCTTATGTGCAACAAAGCGTATCTTGTCACGGGGTTTGGATGCACCGGTGAAGGTTGCACCGATCCTCGAGGTGAGAATGGGCAATGCACTGTAGTGAAGAGGCTAGCAAATATGAGGTGGTGAGAGTGCGTACATCCATGGATTCACATTAGTCATAAAGAACTCACATACTTATTTCAAGAGTTTATTAGCTCTCTCGAAGCAAAGTACTACTCGCATGCCCCTAGGGAGGAGGTTGGCAGGAGTTAACCATCGCGTGCCTCCGACTTAAACAACACTAGGATTTCAACGAGGAATAAGTATGCTCACACATCATCACCATGCCATAAAAATATATTTACATGAGCAGCAAGTTAACATCCTCTGATTCACAATATCCTTACTAACCAATGATCATGCACGCATGCCCTTTCACAATACCACATCAATATCATTAACCCACAATTTCTCTTTTATGTGCAACATGTGGTTTTGATTATGCACTCATTGGATACCTATTATTTTAGGACTAGTCTTATAACCCATGCAACTTACCCTAACTATTTATTAACTCTCAAACAAATATATGTGAAGAACGAGAGTGCAATTATTTCTATAAAATCTATACGCCACCGTGCTCTAAAAGATATAAGTGAAGTACTAGAGCAACTGCTAAGCTCAAAAGATATAAGTGAAGCACAAAGAGTATTCTAACAAATCATGGTGATCTTGTCTCTCTCAAGTGGGTGTGTCCAACAAACAATGATTGTGGAAAACTAAAACAAAAAGCAAACTAAAGCAAATGACGCTCCAAGCAAAACTCATATCATGTGATGAATAAAAATATAGCTCCAAGTGACATACCGATGGATTGATGCGATAGAGTGGATGCCTTCCGGGGCATCCCAAAGCTTAGACGCTTGAGTATTCCTTGAATATTACCTTGGGGTGCCTTGGGCATACCAAAGCTTAGGCTCTTGCCGCTCCTTATTCCTTCATCCATCATAGCACCCAAAACTTGAAAACTTCAGCACACAAAACTCAATAGAAACCTTCGCGAGATCCGTTAGTATAGCAAACATATCAAATACTTTAGGTATTGGTATAAATTTATTCTTATTTTATTATTGCATAAGGTACTGTATTCGAACTTATCCATGGCTTATACCCCAGATACAATCCATAACATCATCAAAACAACCAAACTATGCAAGCAAAAACAGAATCTGTCTAAAAGAGAACAATCTGTAAAGATCTGTAGAGAACCTATACTTTTGTAACTCCAAAAATTCTGAAAAATTAGGAACACCTGAAGAATTTGTATACAAAAACTGTGTAAAATTCATATAAAAAAGATGTTCTAGTAAAATCAGAGAAATTCTGCACTGGACGCTAAAGTTTCTGTTTTTGCACCGTATCAATTCTACTCATCTTGTGAGTCATCCCAAAAACTTTACTTGGCACAAACACTAATTTAAACATAAAAACACAATTATTACATAGGAAATAATCATGTTATCACATACAAACATAAAGTAAAAATCAAGAAAATAAGATAACTATTGGGTTGCCTCCCAACTAGCGCTATTGTTTTATGCCCCTAGCTAGGCATAATGCATAGTTTCAAGTGTTGTCATGTTTGACACTCCACTCATAAGTAGCCACCATGATAGATTCATAAGGTGGTTTAATTATCTTCCTAAGGAAGTGTTCCATCCCTTTCTTTAATGGAAATTGGAACCTTATGTTTCCCTCTTTCATATCAGTAATTGCACCTATAGTTCATAAGAAAGATCTTCCAAGTATAATTGGACAAGTAGGATTGCATTCAATATCAAGCACGATGAAATCTACATGCACATAATTTTTATTTGAAAGGATAAGCACATCATTTATTCTACCCAAAGGTTTCTTGATGGTAGAATCCGCAAGATGCAAGTTTAAGGAACAATCTTGAATATTGGTGAGACCAAGCACATCACAAAGAGACTTAGGTATTGTTGAAACACTAGCACCAAGGTCACACAAGGCATTGCATTCATATTCTTTTAGTTTTATTTTGATAGTAGGTTCCCATTCATCATGCAACTTTCTAGGAATAGAAACTTCAAGTTCAAGTTTCTCATCATAAGCTTTAATCACCTTCTACTATATGTTGAGTAAAGGCATTATTTTGTTCATAAGCATTAGGTGAGCTAATAATGGATTGTAAAAAGGAAATACATTCTACTAAAGAGCAACTTTCATAATTAAAGTCCTTTTAATCCAAGATAGTGGGCACATCACTAGTTAAAGATTTTACCTCTCCAAACCCACTTTTTCAATTTATATTCAAAATCATCACCCTCCAAGCAAACGGGACGCCTTCTAGCTAAAGTTGACTTATCTTCAGTCCCTTTATCATTTACTTTCAGATTAGTAAACAAAGATTCAATATGATAAGTAGCAATCATTTTAAGATCTTCATCATGATTCCGGTAAAAACCGTGTGGAAGAGCCTTTTCTAAGAATTCTTGCTTAGCTTTCAACTTTGTGGTCCTCTCCTTACTTTCATTAATAGATATTTGGATAGATTTAAGAGTCTCATTAAAATCATGCTTGGGTGGCAAAGTTTTATTTTTGAGAGTTTCTACCTCAAGAGCAATTTTATCCATGTTCTTAGCCAAATCATCAACTTTATGCAACTTTTCTTCTACCATAGTATGAAAAATCTTTTGAGAACTAATAAATTCTTTAATACTGTTCTCAAGATCATAGGATATCCTATTATTATTTGTAGAAGAATTTCCATAATAATTAGAGGAGTTATCGGGATACGGTCTAGCATTGAAATTTCCTCTATAAGCATTGTTGTTGAAAGAAATTGTTTCGCGAGATAAATTTCACATCAATAGCATCATCATTTTGCTCAATCAAGGTAGACAAAGGCACATTGTTGGGATCAACATGAGAATTTTTACTAGCAATCATTTTCGTAAGTGCATCCACTTTTTCACTCAAAGTAGTGATTTCTTCGACAAAATTAACCTTCTTACCAGTTGGAGCTCTTTTCGGTATGTCATTGAGAGTAGTTTGTCATGATGTTGTCCAGAAGTTTGGTGGCCTCTCCTAATGTCACCTCCATGAAGGTACCACCTGCAGCAAAATCTAGAAGATTTCTAGACACAAAGTTTAGTCCAGCATAGAAATTTTGGATAATCATCCACAAGTTTAGGGCTAGTTTGGTTCGAGTCCACACAGAAATTTGCCTGACCTGAAACCTGCCTGAGAACAGCCTGGAAGGTGTTTGGTTGAGGTCCTGCACAATCAAATAGTAGCCTGGCATGGGTCTCTTGACATGCTCATTAGCCTTACTACAACCCCAGGCATGGTCATTAGCCTGGATCAGGCATGGAGAACCGGACGCCTGGTGCAAGCCTGGGAACTAAACAATAATTTTTCTGGTTTGCCAACAATAATTTATGGGCTTGAAGGACATTGATTTGTATGCCAGGGTGTGGACGTGAAGCAAACACATCACGCCCAGGCTGGCCTGGTCAGGCAACTTCTCTCGACTTCTTCATGTCCACGCCAAGCAACCTTTTTTCTCACGCATCAAACTATGGACACAAACCAAACTAGCCCTTAAACCATGAGTAGGGCAATTTCTAATCGTCAATTTCATTCTCTCCCAATCTTGTGCAACATGTTCTTGATCATGTTGTTTAAAATTCATAATTTTATTTCTAAGGGAGATGATCTTAGCAGGAGGAAAATACTTGGCAATAAAAGCATATTTACACTTATCCCATGTTCCAATACTATTACGTGGTAAAGATGAAAACCAAGCCTTAGCTTTATTTCGTAGAGAAAAATGAAATAATTTCAATTTGACCACATCATTATCCATATCCTTTTTCTTTTGCATATCTGATACGTCTCCGTCGTATCTACTTTTCCTCACACTTTTGCCCTTGTTTTGGACTCTAATTTGCATGATTTGAATGAAACTAACCCGGACTGACGATGTTTTCATCAGAACTACCATGGTGTTGTTTTTTGTGCAGAAATAAAAGTTCTCAGAATTGGACGAAACTTTTTGGAGATTTATTTTGGAATAAATAAAAAATACTGGAGCAAAGAACCACCGGAGGGGGGCCCCTGGCTGGGAAAGATACACCAGGGCGCGCCAGCCCCCCCAGGCGTGCCCTGGTGGGTTGTGCCTACCTCGGGGCCCCACTGACCCTAATTTCGGCACTATAAATTCCTATTTTCGGAGAAAAAAATCAAGGAGAAAGTTTCATCGCGTTTTACGATACGGAGCCACCGCAACCTCCTGTTCTTCATCGGGAGGCCAGATCTGGAGCCCGTTCGGGGCTCCGGAGAGGGGAATCTTCGGTCTTTGTCATCACCAACCCTTCTCCATCGCCAATTCCATGATGCTCCCCACCGGGAGTGAGTAATTCCTTCGTAGGCTTGCTGGTTGGTGAGGAGTTGGATGAGATTCATCATGTAATCGAGTTAGTTTTGTTAGGGCTTCATCCCTAGTATCCATTATGTTCTGAGATTGATGTTGCTATGACTTTGCTATGCCTAATGCTTGTCACTAGGGCCCGAGTGCCATGATTTCAGATCTGAACTGTTTATGTTATCACCATTATATCTATGTTCTTGATCCGATCTTGCCTAGTCATATGCACCTATTACGTGTTATGACCCGTCAACCCCATAGTGACAATATTTGGGATACTTCATGGTGATGACCATAGTTTGAGGAGTTCATGTATTCACTATGTGTTAATGCTTTGTTCCGGTTCTCTATTAAAAGGAGGCCTTAATATCCCTTAGTTTCCTTATGGACCCCACTGCCACGGGAGGGTTGTGTGCGTAGTCCCCAGGATATGATTTACTATTTCTTTGAAAAATATTTTCCTGCTCACAAGAAACAAGCTGCCTTACAGGAAATATTTAACTTTGTGCAAATTGAAGAAGAGAGTCTCCCACAAGCCTTGGGGAGGCTTCTCCAATTGCTTAATGCTTTGCCTGATCACCCTCTCAAGAAAAATGAAATACTTGATATCTTCTATAATGGACTAAGCGATGCTTCTAGGGACTTCCTAGATAGTTGTGCTGGTTGTGTTTTCAAGGAACGGACTTTTGAACAAGCCGGGGAATTATTGAATAACATATTGAAGAATTATGATGATTGGACTCCTCCTGAACCGCCGCCTAAACCCACTCTGAAGAAGAGAGGTATCTTATTTCTCAGTCCTGAAGATATGCAAGAGGCACAAAAATCTATGAAGGAAAAAGGTATTAAAGCTGAGGATGTTAAGAATTTGCCACCTATTGAAGAAATACATGGCCTTAACACACCACCACCTCCACAGGTGGTAGAGGTAAATTCTTTATTAATGTTTGATGAAGGTGATATCCCTCACAATAAACATCCTAGTCAGTGCTTATATGAGTTTGACAACTATATTATGTAGCAAGATCATTTCAATGCACATGTCCTGAAACAATTGAAATATAATTCTGATATGATTGCTCGCTTGAGTGACTTGCTATTTAGAATCAGTAATGATGTTAGAGGTGTAGGAAAGCATGCCTCTATGGTTCAAACTCAGTTAGAACAAGTTGCTAAGTCTCAAAAAGAATTGCTTGATGAAATGAATAATAATATGATTGATTTTGCTGCTAGACTAGTAACTAGGGGAGGTAGAATGACCCAAGAACCTCTTTATCCTGAAGGTCATCCTAAAAGAATTGAACAAGACTCTCAGAGAATTAATACCGATGCACCTAGTCCTTCTAAAAAGAAAAAGAAAAAGAAAAATGATAGGACTTTGCATACCTCTAGTGAACCTGAGATACAAAAACCTCTTGATAATAATGATGTCTCTGTTTCCGATGCTGAAACTCAATCTGGTAATGAACATTCATCTAGTGATAATGAAAATGATAATGATGATGTTCATGAAGATGCTCAACCCAATAATGATAAAGAACCAGATAATGATGTTGAAATAGAGCCTGCTCCTGATCTTGATAACCCACAATCTAAAAATAAACGTTATGATAAAAGAGACTTTGTGGCTAGGAAACATGGTAAAGAAAGAGAGCCATGGGTTCAGAAACCCATGCCATTTCCACCTAAGCTATCTAAGAAAAAGGATGATGAAGAATTTGAGGGCTTTGCTGAAATGATTAGGCCAGTCTTCTGCGTACCCGCTTAACTGATATTTTAAAGATGGCCCCCTATGCAAAGTATATGAAAGACATTATCACTAATAAAACAAAGATACCTGAAGCTGAAATCTCCACCATGCTTGCTAATTATTCTTTTAAGGATGGAGTACCTAAAAAACTTGGAGATCCGGGAATACCAACTATACCTTGCTCCCTTAAAAGAAACTATGTCAAAACTGCTTTGTGTGACTTGGGAGCTGGTGTTAGTGTTATGCCTTTCTCCTTATATAAGAGACTTGATTTGAATAAACTCACACCTACTGAAATATCATTGCAAATGGCTGACAAATCAACTGCATACCTATCGGTATTTGTGAGGATGTGCCCGTTGTTGTTGCAAATATTACTATCTTAACGGACTTTGTTATTCTTGAGATGCCCGAGGATGACAACATGTCGATTATCCTTGGTAGACACTTTTTGAATACCGCAGGGGCTGTTATTGATTGCAATAAAAGCAAAGTCACTTTTCATATCAATGGTAATGAGCATACGGTGCACTTTCCGAAGAAACAATTCCAAGTGAATGGTATAAATGTTATTGAAGAATCTCCGACCATCACTATTGGAAGTTTTCAATTACCTCTACCTACTGCCAAAAATAAATATGATATACTTATTGTTGGGTACATGCACATCCCCATTGAGGTAACTTAGTGTTTTACAAAAGTTCTTCGGTTTCATGCTAATCGGAAGTGGTTGTTAATAAGACTTGATCAACCTTATTAATGGATCATTTTTTAGAGGTATGAAGTCGATGAATCTAGTAGGCACAATCTTCTGCTCCCACCTTTTACTTTCTGTTTTAGTTAGTCAAATAAAATAAAATGCCATGTTTATCCTGTTTTCTGTTTTCTCCGTGCAATAAAAAATGACCCAAAAATAAAAGTTCTCAGAATGTTCTGAAAATTTGATACAATTTTTTTCTGAATATTTCTGAATTTCTGGTGCAAATAATACCAGAGGGGGGTGCACCTGGTGCCCACAAGACACCAGGGCGCGTCAGCACCCCCAGGCGCGCCCTCGTGGGTTGTGGCCCCCATGTGGGGCCCCTCAATTATTCCCTTAGCCCACATCATCCCCTACCTCCAGAAAAAAATCACCACATCCACCATTCCCATGTTCTTGCTCTCATACCCACGGATTTTGATCTCTTAGCTCGAAGCTCCGTTTCTGAAACTGTTTGGAGGGATTGCTACTTGGTATGTGACTCCTCCATTGCTCCAATTAGTTTTTGATTTAGTGGGTTATTTTTAGAGTAATTAGCTACTCTTGGTTGTGCCGTAGATGAGCTTGCATGTTGAATTCTTAGAGCTCTAAGTAGTTTGAATGCTTAATATGGCCTCTATGCATGCTTAGGAGTGGTTGCTATCAATTTCACGAAGTTTTGTTGACAAAAATTTTATAGGCTAAATTTTTTAGAATTTTTATTATAGGAATAAGATGGATTTCTTTAGGAAGTTTTCCTCCAAGAAAAGTGCCAAAGGAGTCATTGGGGAATCATCGGATAATGACATTCACACTCCACGAAGGGTGGAGGTGCGACCATGCAAATGGCCGCATGATGCCTTCATGGAGGAGGCCGGGTTCCATCAAGAGTTCGCTCAATTGTTGCAACGCTGGGCTGACCGAGTTCATCGCAACTAAGTGTGACCAATATCACATCCTTACAAATTCCTTTGTGCAAAGTTTTCATTTCCTGAGAAAGAATAATCCCCCTGAGGTGCAGTTTAACCTTTATGCTGAAACTCACAAAATGTCGCTAACTGACTTTTGCGACATATGCTTGATTCCCTCTGATGGGGGAATTTAGAGAACCTAGACCAGCGGAGTTTGAGGACTTTCTCCTCACTTTAACAGTGGGTGAGAATAGAGGCGTGTCAAACGCTACTGCTACCAGTCTGCAGTTTCCTTCAGTGCATTACTTTGCTTTGTTCATCGCGAAGTGTTTAACCACTAGGGAGAAGGTTGACGCACTCAGTGCCCATGACTTCGCTATTTTACGTCGTGCACTGTATAATGATCACACCTTTAGTATGGGGGCTATTATTGCACGTCGCTTACACCTTAATAGGACTAAGGGAAAGATACATGGTGGTATTTATGCTACTCGCTTAGCTAGACACTTTAATGTTCAGATTCGTCCACATGATTATCTCTTGTCCCAAGTTTATCTTGATCACAGGGCGTTGCAGGATCACCAATTTACTGATGTCACTGATTCTCTCTGTGACATTCGTTACAACCTAGTATTCAGCGTAGAAACCCGTGATATTATTCCGTTGCCTGTAGCTGCTCTGTTTGATTCTATTGCCAGGAACGGATACAGGATATGCCAGATGACATTACAGCCTACCGAAACAACCTAGCAGCTGCTGAGGAGGAGCCCCAGGGGTGGGACGCTTAGGTGCCGCCTCCACCTCACTTTGACTTGGGACCGGATGGTTTCTACGGATGGTGATTACCAAGCTAGGCCAAAAGCCTAAGCATGGGGGAGTACGTATTTCCACCGACATTACATTCATGTTCACACATTTCATTCCAGTTGTCGGTGTTCATACTTTTTCATTGTAGTATCCATGCTAGATTTGTTTTCTCGCTTTCTTCTTGTGTGCTTGAAAAAATTTAAGAAAATCCAAAAATATTTCCTACTTCTTTTCGGTTTTTCTTTCTAGCTTAGTTTAATTGTAGTATCGAAAGAAAACACAAAAAGATTTCTCGTTTCTTATTTTACTTGTTGGGAGCTTTCCCGTGTAAACAGTTTTTCTCGTTTTTGTTTTTCCCTCTTTAATTTGCCTTGTTCAAGGAAAACTAAAAACTCCAAAAATATTTTAGTGTGTCTCTCTGAAATTCTTTTTTGTTTGAGTCGTACCAAGGAGAAGACCACGATGAAAATGTTGAGTGGCTCTCATATGCACTATTGTTAATCTAACAAAGAGCCCATTTTACCTTGTTTGCTCCTCTTGAATAAACTATTGCAGATTCCAGCTTAGTCCACGGCACTCTTGCACTATTATTATTTTCATATCATTCGGTCGTGCAAGTGAAAGGCAATAATGACAATATTTAATGAAGTGACTGTGGCAGAGAAAAACGGGTATGAACTCAACTTGTTTTTGTTTTTGTAAATATGTTTAACCTAGTATCCTTGATTGAGCATATTATGATCAAACATGTTTGCAATGACCATTAGAGATTATAGTTGTTCATGCCATGCCTAAATAGCTAGGAGTGGATAATAATTTATCTTGGACGTGAACATGCATTAAAATGGTTGTGATGCGGTATGATGATATGGTATCCTCCTCTGAATGTTTCAAGTGGCTTGACTTGGCACATGTTCACGCATGTAGTTGAATCAAAACCAACATAGCCTTCATGATATTTATGTTCATGGTGTCCATATCCTACTCATGCTAGTAGTCAATGTTTATTATATGTAATGCATGTTCATGACCGTTTTCGCTCTCTACCTGGCCGCTTCTCAATCTATTTGCTAGCCTTCGCCTGTACTAAGCGGGAATACTGCTTGTGCATCAAAATCCTTAAACCAAAGTTATTCCAGATGAGTCCACTATATCTACCTATATGCAGTATTACCCTGCCGTTCCAAAGTAAATTTGTATGTGCCATCTCTAAAAATTCAAATGAACATCTGTTTTGTGTGCCTGGACCGCTCATGGAGCGACAGGGGGCGGTCAGTATCTTCCATGCTAAGCGGGTTATTCTCATGATGAGTGTTTATTCACTCGTCCTTAGACGAGAGGGGCGGTAATAGGGATTCCCAGTCCCGAAATCAAAAATCAAAAATAATCAAACAAAACTCCCCCAGGAATGTTGTTGGTTTGGACGGTACCCATGGATGTGGCTAGCCATGGAGTGTGATTGTTGGTGGAGGGGGGGGTAAACCTTTAATTTTACTGCTTGGGAACCGCCGCTAATTTGTTTAGCATGGAAGATATTGATAACTCTTGGTCGTAACGTTGACAGGAAGGGTGTACCTCCCAAAATTATATCTATCTCTGTTTTAAGCTTTGAGCTCTGGCACCTCTACAAATCCATGCTTTCCTTTGCGAAGGGACTATCTATTTACTTTTATGTTGAGTCATCACCTTCTCACATAAGCGCCAGACCTGAGAGCACTATTGTCATCCTCACGCATTGTGTATAGTTGATGTTGGGTGCTGCATGATTGGATCTTTTTCTACCATGAATTACATTGTTTAGTCACTGCTTGAACTTTGGAGGTGCTCTGCATTTATGTTTTGCGGTCTCAGAAAGGGCTGGCGAGATACCACTATTGTCATATTGTATCATGATTGTTTTGACAAAGTGTTGGCATTTGAGATATCTTATTATTGCTCGATAGTTGCTTATGTTATTGATATGAGTTAATATAATTTCTAAGAGTTATTGTTGGCATGGTTAGTCATAATCTTTGCTGAAAACCTGCGTGCTAGTTGAGCATATATATGTAAACAAGAACAAAAGAGTTCGTAAAAGTTTTTCTTTATCACTTTCAGTTTGTCAATTGAATTGCTTGAGGACAAGCAATGTGTTAAGCTTGGGGGAGTTGATACGTCTCCGTCTTATCTACTTTTCCTCACACTTTTGCCCTTGTTTTGGACTCTAATTTGCATGATTTGAATGAAACTAACCCAGACTGACGCTGTTTTCAGCAGAACTACCATGGTGTTGTTTTTTTGTGCAGAAATAAAAGTTCTCGGAATTGGACGAAATTTTTGGAGATTTATTTTGGAATAAATAAAAAATACTAGAGCCAAGAACCACCGGAGGGGGCCCCCTGGCTGTGCAAGATACACCAGGGCGCGCCAGCCCCCCCATGCGTGCCCTGGTGGGTTGTGCCCACCTCGGGGCCCCACTGACCCTAATTCCGGCACTATAAATTCCTATTTTCGGAGAAAAAAATTGAGGAGAAAGTTTCATCGCGTTTTACGATACGAAGCCGTCGCCACCTCCTGTTCTTCATCGGGAGACAAGATCTGGAGCCCGTTCGGGGCTCCGGAGAGGGGAATCTTCGGTCTTCGTCATCACCAACCCTTCTCCATCGCCAATTCCATGATGCTCCCAATCGGGAGTGAGTAATTCCTTCGTAGGCTAGCTGGTCGGTGAGGAGTTGGATGAGATACATCATGTAATCGAGTTAGTTTTGTTAGGGCTTGATCCCTAGTATCCATTATGTTCTGAGATTGATGTTGCTATGACTTTGCTATGCCTAATGCTTGTCGCTAGGGCCCGAGTGCCATGATTTCAGATCTGAACCGTTTATGTTATCACCATTATATCTATGTTCTTGATCCGATCTTTCCTAGTCATATGCACCTATTACGTGTTATGATTCGTCAACCCCATAGTGTTAATATTTGGGATACTTCACGGTGATGACCGTAGTTTGAGGAGTTCATGTATTCACTATGTGTTAATGCTTTGTTCCGGTTCTCTATTAAAAGGAGGCCTTAATATCCCTTAGTTTCCTTATGGACCCCGCTCCCACGGGAGGGTAGGACAAAAGACGTCATGCAAGTTCTTTTCCATAAGCACGTATGACTATTTACGGAATAAATGCCTACATTATATTTATGAACTGGAGCTAGTTTTGTGTCGCCCTAGGTTATGATTGTTATATGATGAATATCATCCAACGAGTTCACCGATCCAGTGCCTACGAGTTTTCCACTTATTGTTCTTGCTAAGTTACTACTGTTGTTACTACTGTTCCAACTGCTACAAAACTATTGCTATCACTATTATCGTTACCGTTACTGCTGCTACTGCTATGAAAACTATCATACTATTGTGCTACTTATCACTCTGCTGCAGATATTTAATCTCCAGGTGTGGTTGAATTGACAACTCAACTGCTAATACTCTCAAGTATTCTTTGGCTCCCCTTGTGTCGAATCTATAAATTTGGGTTGAATACTCTACCCTCGAAAACTGTTGCGATCCCCTATACTTGTGGGTTTTCAATATCACATAATTCAACAAAGGTATTAAGATGAGCAGCGGGATCCTCATTAGGACTTCCCGAAAATTGTTCTTTCATGACAAGATTCGGCACTGCATCATTAATATCATAAAACTCCACACTTGTGGTGGGTGGTATAGGAGTACTAATAAAATCATTGTTATTAGTATTTGAGAAGCCACACAACTTGGTAGTATCTTGAGACATGATGACCGAGCAAGCAAAGTAACAAGCAGGAGTAAACTAGCAAGCAAAGAAATAAACTAGTAACTAGCAAAGATAAATATTTTTGTATTTTTGATTTTTTATGAAGCAAACTAAATATAACAACAAATAAAAAGTAAAATAAGTTAATGATAATTTGTGCGAAGTTACTTGATAGTAGGTTGGTGATACTCCCCGGCAACGGCGCCAGAAATCCTTCCTGATACTTGTGATCTGCGTTGGGTTTTCCGTGAAGAGGAATGGGTGATACGTCTCCAACGTATCTATAATTTTTGATTGTTCCATGCTGTTATATTATCATTCTTGGATGTTTTACAATCATTTTATAGCAATTTTATATCATTTTTGGAAATAACCCGGACTGACGCTGCTTTCAGCAGAACTACCATGGTGTTGTTTTTTGTGCAGAAATAAAAGTTCTCCAAATGCAACGAAACTTTTTGACGATTTTTTTTGGAATAAAAGAGGCACTAGAAGCTTCGTGGGAGGGACAGAAGAGCCACGAGGTGGCCACAACCCACCAGGGCGCGCCAGCCCCCTCCGGCGCGCCCTGGTGTCTTGTGGGCCCCTCGTGGCCCATCTTCGCATGAAACCGATGCCCAAAAATCCTATATATTCAGAAACCCCCAGAAATAACCCTAGATGAGAAGTTCTACCGCCACAACTCTCTGTATTGACGAAAAAACAATCTGGAGGTGTTCCAGTACCCTGCTGGAGAGGGTAGATCATCTTCGGTGGCCATCTTCATCATCCCGGCGGAGGCCATGACGAGGAGGGAGTAGTCCACCCTCGGGGCTGAGGGTATGTACCAGTAGCTATGTGTTCAATCTCTCTCTCTCTCTCTCTCTCTCTCTCTCTCTCTCGTGTTCTTGAGATGTCACGATCTTGATGTATCACGGGCTTTGTTAATATAGTCGGATCATATGATGTTATTCCCTTGCTATCATGTTGTGATGAATTGAATCTTTCCCTTTGAGATGTCGTTATGTTGGATTGAATATTTTGGTTGAGAACACTTGATGTACGTCTTGCGTGGGATACCCGTAGTGACATTGGGGTATTCTATTGATTCACTTGATATATGTTGAGGCATCAACTTGCGGATTCCGGTGACCTAGGGGATATATGCATAGGGGTTGATTGCACGTTTTCATACCATGTTCTCCGATAGAAATCTTGGGACACTCTTTGAGGTTCTTTGTGTTGGATTGAGTATTATGAATCTAAAATTGTTTGATTTGTATCGTATAATTAACTCATGGATACTTGTGGTGACATTGGAGTATCTAGGTGACATTAGAGTTGGTTGATGCATATCATATGGTGTTATTTTAGTACGAACTCTTAGATAGATCGATCGGAAAGGATAACTTGGTGTTATTTTAGTACGAACTCTTAGATAGATCGATCGGAAAGGATAACTTTAAGGTGGTTTCGTACCCTACAAACAATTTCTTCTTATGTTCACCGCTAGATAAGAACTTTGGAGTGATTCTTCGTTGCACGTTGAGGGATGGTTATGTGATCCAATTATATTAGCATTGTTGAGAGATTGCACTAGCGAAAGTACAGACCCTAGGCCTTGTTTTCAAGCATTGCAATACCGTTTATGCTCACTTTTGTTACTTGCTACCTTGCTGTTTTTTATTGTTACTATTACAAAAATCAATACCTACTATCATTACTACACTTGTATCACCATCTCTTCGCCGAACTAGTGCACCTATACAATTTACCATTGTATTTGGTGTGTTTGGGACACAAGGGACTTTTTATTATTTGGTTGCAGGGTTGTTTGAGAGAGACCATATTCATCCTACGCCTCCCACGGATTGATAAACCTTAGGTCATCCACTTGAGGGAAGTTTGCTACTGTCCTACAAAACTCTGCGCTTGGAGGCCCAACACGAGTCTACAAGAACAAGTTGCGTAGTAGACATCAACGGGTGATGCAACACACTATAGATAAGTATTTCCCTCAGTGAGAACCAAGGTTATCGAACCAATAGGAGTAGCACGCAATCCCCGTCTTCAGCGACTGCATACAAAGAAGCAAACACTTGCACCCAACGCAGGCAAGAGGGTTGTCAATCCCCTTGGACTCGTTATTTGCAAGCAAGTGAAGTGTGTAGATGATAGTTGATAATTGTAAATTACAAAATAAAATAAAAGCAAATAAATGGCAGCAAGGTATTGAAAGCTTTTGTAATTATATAAGTTAATAAACCCGGGGGCGTAGTGTTTTCTAGTGGCATCTCTCATGTAGTAGGCATACGGTGGGTAAACAAATTACTGTTGGGCAATTGATAGAAAAGCGCATAGTTATGCAATATTTATTCATGGCAATGATCATGTATATATAGGCATAACGTCCATAAGCAAATAGGTCGACTCCTGACTACACCTATTACTATTACTCCACGTCGAGAGCGCTTCTATGCTTGCCTCTCTAAGTATTAAGTTCATGACAAATAGAGTAATGCTTGGAGAACGATGACATGATGTAGACAAAGAAAAATCAATCAATATGAATTAACCCCATCATTTTATCCTTAGTGGCAACAATACAAAGAGGTGTCTTGTCCCCTTCTGTCAGTGGGATATAGAGCACCGCCAGATTGAACCCACTACAATGCACCCCTCTCGCTGAAGAAATATCAATCTAGTTGGCCAAACTATTTCAATAGATCAGAGAGATTTACGAAGCTATAATAATCATGAAAATAAGAATAATAATAGAAATCAGAGAAGACTCAATTTTTTTCATGAATAATCTGAACATAAACCCACAATTCATATGATCCCAACAAACGCATCGCACAAAGTGATTACATCGAAAAGATCACCGCGAAGATGCGGTGAAATTTTAATTGAAGATCAAGAGAGAGAGATAGACATCTAGGTACTAACTACGGACCCGTAGGTCTGTAGGGAACTATTCACATCACCATGGAAGCAGTAAGGTTAATGTAGAGGCCCTCCGTGATCGATCCCTCCTCCGGCAGGGCACCGGAACAAGGCTCCAGATGGGCACACGGCGGAACAGAGACTTGCGGCGTCGGAAAAAGTGTTTCGGGAGGCTCTGTAGGGTTTTTGGGATTTCTTGGAATTTATAGGCCAGAGAGGGGCGTCGGGGGACGCCCGAGGGGGCCACCACACAACAGGGCACGTCCACCCCCTAGGTCGCGCCCTGTTGTGTGCTCGCTACCTCGAGTGGCCCCCCAGTCTCCTCCCCAAGCTTCCAGGTCTTCTTTTGGTCCATAAAAAATCATAAAAATGTTTCGGGGCAATTGGACTTTGTTTGGTACTGTAAACCTGAAAAGCCAAAAACATGCAGAAAACAACAACTGGCACTGCACACTGGGTTAATAGGTTAGTGCTAAAAAATAATATGAGTTGGTAAATAATCACCCAAAAAGCATCCTAGCATGATAATATTATAGCATGGAACAATAAAAAATTATAGATACGTTGGAGAGATATCATGAATCCATGGACATAAGCACTCTCACCTCCTCATAGTTTGCTAGCCTCTTCGGTACCGCGCATTGCCCATTCTCACCTCGAGGATCGGTGCGAACTTCACCGGTGCATCCAAACCCCGCGACATGATACACTATGTTGCTGTTGGGGAACGTTGCATGGGAAACAAAAAATTTCCTACTCTTCACCAAGATCAATCTAGGAGATGACCATCTACGAGAGGAGAGATTGCATCTACATACCCTTGTAGATCGCTAAGCGGAAGCATTAAGAAACGCGGTTGATGTAGTCGACGTCTTCGCGATCTAATCACGATCCGTCCCGCGAACTCCCGATCAAGTGCCGAACGGACGGTACCTCCGCGTTCAGCACACGTACAGCTCGATGACGTTCTCCGCCTCCTTGATCCAGCAAGCGAGGGCGGAGAGGTAGATGAGTTCTCCGGTAGCACGACGGCGTGGTGGCGGTGGTGGTGGAGCTGATCCGGCAGGGCTTCGCCAAGCACTACCGAACCGATCTAGAGGAGAAAGCCATCTAGAGGGAGGGAGAGGGGGCCTGCGCCGTGGCTTGGGTGCGGCTGCCCTCCTCCCTCTCTCATATATATAGGGGAAAGGAGAGGGGTCGGCCGCCCTAGGGTATCCCTAGGGTTGGGCGCGGCGGCCTCGGGGGCTGCCTTGGCCCCCAAGGCAAGGGGGCGGCGGCCACCCCAGGCCCAGCCTTTGCCCTCAGCCGCATGGGCCCTTAGGAGGCGGGGCGCCCAGCCCCACCAGGGGCTGGTGTGCCTCCCTCTCAGCCCATGGGGCTCTCCGGGGCAGGTGGCCCTCCCCGGTGGACCCTCGAAACTCCTTCCTGCACTCCCGATAGAATCCGACAAACCCCGAAACCATTCCGGTGTCCGAATATCACTTTCCTATATATCAATCTTTACCACCAGACCATTCCGGAACTCCTCGTGACGTCGGGGATCTCATCCGGGACTCCGAACAACTTTCGGCCACGAACATATATAACTCAACAATACCTAATCGTCACCGAACGTTAAGTGTGCAGACCCTGCGGGTTCAAGAACTATGTAGGCATGACCGAGACACCTCTGCGGTCAATAACCAATAGCGCGACCTGGATGCCCATATTGGTTCCTACATATTCTACGAAGATCTTTATCGGTCGAACCACGATGTCAAGGATTCAGTTAATCCCGTACTCCGTTCCCTTTGTTCATCGGTATGTTACTTGCCCGAGATTCGATCGTCGGTATCTCCATACCTCGTTCAATCTCGTTACCGGCAAGTCTCTTTACTCGTTCCGTAATACAAGATCATGTGGCTAACTCTTTAGTCACTTTGCTTGCAAGCTCATTATGATGTTGTATTACTGAGTGGGCCCTGAGATACCTCTCCGTCACACGGAGTAACAAATCCCAGTCTTGATCCATGCCAACTCAACAGACACCCCCAGAGATACCTGTAGAGCATCTCTATAGTCACCCAGTTACGTTGCGACGTTTGATACACACAAGGTACTCCTCCGGTGTCAGTGAGTTGCATGATCTCATGGTCATAGGAACAGATACTTGACATGCAGAAAACAATAGCAATAAACTTGACACGATCATATGCTACGTTCATAGTTTGGGTCTTGTCCATCACATCATTCTCCTAATGATGTGATCCTGTTATCAAATGACAACTCATGTCTATGGCCAGGAAACCTTGACCATCTTTGATCAACGAGCTAGTCCTGTAGAGGCTCACTAGGGACACGGTGTCGTCTATATATCCACACATGTATTTGAGTTTCCAATAAATACAATTATATCATGGACAATAAACAATTATCACTAACAAGGAAATATAATAATAATCACTTTATTATTGCCTCTAGGGCATATTTCCAATAGTCTCCCACTTGCACTAGAGTAAATAATCTAGCTCACATCGCTATGTGATTTACATTGTAATGAATCTAACACCCATATAGTTCTGGTGTTTATCATGTTTTGCTCGTGGAAGAGGCTTAGTCAACGGGTCTGTGACATTCAGATCCGTGTGCACTTTGCAAATATTTATGTCCTCCTCTTTAATGTAATCGCGGATGGAATTGAAGCGTCACTTTATGTGTCTTGTCCTCTTGTGAAACCATGGTTCCTTGGCTAGAGCAATGGCACCAGTGTTGTCACAGAACAGAGTCATTGGGTCCCGTACACTGGGCACAACTCCAAGATCTGTCATGAACTGCTTCATCTAGACACCTTCCTTTGCCGCCTCTGAGGCAGTATGTACTCCGCTTCGCATGTAGAATCAGCTACCACGCTTTGCTTGGAACTGCACCAGCTTACCGCACCCCCATTGAGAATAAATACGTATTCGGTTTCAGACTTAGAGTCATCCGGATCAGTGTCAAAGCTTGCATCGACGTAACCCTTTACGATGAGCTCTTGATCACCTCCATAAGCGAGAAACATTTCCTTAGTCCTTTTTAGGTACTTAAGGATATTCTTGACCGCCGTCCAGTGTTCCACTCCTGGATCACTTTGAAAGCTTCCGGCCATACTTATGGCAAGGCTGGCATCCGGTCTTGTGCACAACATTGCATACATGATAGAACCTATGGCAGAAGCATAGGGGATGACACACATCTTTTCTCTATCCTCTGCAGTCGCTGGGCATTGAGTCTTACTCAACTTCACACCTTGTAATACAGGCAAGAACCCCTTCTTGGACTGATCCATTTTGAACTTCTTCAAAACTTTATCCTGTGAAAGTCCTATTAAGCGTCTTGATCTATCTCTATAGATCTTGATGCCTAATATGGAAGCAGCTTCTCCTAGCTCCTTCATTGAAAAACTCTTGTTCAAATATTCCTTCACACTTTCCAAAAATTCTATATTGTTTCCAATCAGCAATATGTCATCCACATATAATATTAGAAACGCTATAGAGCTCCCACTCACTTTCTTGTAAATACAAGCTTCTCCGTAAACTTGTATAAACACAAATGCTTTGATCACCTCATCAAAGCAAAGATACCAACTCTGAGACGCTTGCACCAGCCCATAAATGGATCGCTGGAGTTTGCAAACTTTGTCAGCATTCTCTGAATCGACAAAACCTTCTGGTTGCATCATATACAACTCTTCCTTAAGGAAACCATTAAGGAACGCTGTTTTGACATCCATCTGCCAAATTTCATAATCGAAAAATGCAGCTATTGCTAACATGATTTTGATGGACTTAAGCATCGCTACGGGTGAGAAAGTCTCATCGTAGTCAACTCCTTGAACTTGTGAAAAACCCTTTGCCACAAGTCAAGCTTTATAAACGGTGACATTACCGTCCGCGTCCGTCTTCTTCTTAAAGATCCATTTATTTCTAAATAGCCTTTCGCCCTTCAGGTAATACTTCCAAAGTCCACACTTTGTTTTCATACATGGATCCTATCTCGGATTTCATGGCCTCTAACCATTTGTCGGAATACGGGCCCACCATTGCTTCTCCATAGCTTGTAGGTTCATCGTTGTCCAATAACATGACCTCTGGCAGGGTTACTGTACCATTCAGGAGCAGTACGTGTCCTTGTCGACCTATGAGGTTCGATAGTAACTTGATTCGAAGCTTCATGATCACCATCATTAGCTTCCCCTTCAACTGACGTAGGCTCCACAGAAGCATCTTTCTACGTTGCGCTGCTCTCTGGTTGAAGCAAAGGTTCAACAACCTCATCAAGTTCTATCTTCCTCCCACTCAATTCTTTCGAGAGAAACTCTTTCTCGAGAAATGATCCGTTCTTAGCGACAAACACTTTGCCTTCGGATCTGAGATAGAAGGTATACCCAACCGTTTCTTTTGGGAATCCTATGAAGACGCACTTGTCCGCTTTGGGCCCGAGCTTTTCTGGCTGAAGCCTTTTGACATAAGCATCACAACCCCAAACTTTAAGAAACGACAACTTTGGTTTCTTGCCAAACCACAGTTCATACGGCGGCATCTCAACTGATTTAGATGGTGCCCTATTTAAAGTGAATGCAGCTGTCTCTAACGCATAACCCCAAAATGATAGTGGCAAATCGGCAAGAGACATCATAGAATGCACCATATCCAATAAGGTTTGATTACGACGTTCGGACACACCATTACGCTGTGGTGTTCCAGGTGGCGTCAACTGCGAAACAATTCCACATTGCTTAAGTGATTGCCAAACTCATAACTCATGTATTCTCCTCCTCGATCAGATTGTAGAAATTTGATCTTCTTGTTACGATGATTCTCAACTTCACTCTGAAATTGCTTGAACTTTTCAAACGTTTCAGACTTGTGTTTCATTAAGTAAATATACCCATATCTACTTAAGTCATCGGTGAAGGTGAGAAAGTAACGATATCCACCGCGCGCCTCAATGCTCATCGGACCGCACACATCAGTATGTATGATTTCCAACAAGTCACTTGCCCGTTCCATTGTTCTAGAGAATGGGGTCTTAGTCATCTTGCCCATGAGGCATGGTTCACATGTGTCAAGTGATTCAAAATCAAGTGACTCCAAAAGTCCATCAGCATGGAGCTTCTTCATGCGTTTTACACCAATATGACCTAAGCGGCAGTGCCACAAGAAAGTGGTACTATCGTTATCAACTCTACATCTTTTGGCATCAATGTTATGAACATGTGTATCATTACTATCGAGATTCAATAAGAATAAACCCCTCACAATGGGTGCATGACCATAAAAGATATTACTCATATAAATAGAACAACCATTATTCTCTGATTTAAATGAGTAACCGTCTCGCACTAAACAAGATCCAGATATAATGTTCATGCTCAACGCAGGCACTAAATAACAATTATTCAGGTTCATCACTAATCCCGATGGTAATCGAAGAGCGAGCATGCCGACGACGATCACATCAACCTTGGAACCATTTCCCACGCGCATCGTCACTTCGTCCTTTGCCAGCCTTCTTCTATTCCGTAGATCCTGCTTCGAGTTGCAAATGTGAGCAACCGAACCGGTATCAAATACCCAGGCACTACAATGAGAGTTTGGTGTTGGCCGCCTTCTTGTCGGCCAGATACTTGGGGCAATTCCGCTTCCAGTGGCCAGTTCCCTTGCAATGAAAGCACTCAGTTTCTGGCTTGGGTCCAGCCTTGGGTTTCTTCACGGGAGGGGCAACTGCTTTGCCACTCTTCTTGGAGTTACCCTTCTTGCCCTTGCCATTTTTCTTGAAACTAGTGGTATTATTGACCATCAACACTTGATGCTCCTTCAGGATTTCTGACTCAGCGACTTTCAGCATCGCAAACAGCTCGGTGACTGATTTGTTCATCCCTTGCATGTTATAGTTCAACACAAAGCTTTTGTAGCTAGGTGGCAGTGATTGAAGAACTCTGTCAGTGATCGCCTCTGGCGGGAGAGTAATTCCCAACTCAGCCAGATGGTTGGAATACCCAGACATTCTGAGTATGTGCTCACTGACAGACCCGTTCACCTCCATCTTGCAAGCATAGAACTTATCGGAGGTCTCATACCTCTCGATCCGGGCATTTTTCTCAAAAATAAACTTCAACTCCTGAAACATCTCATATGCTCCATGACGTTCAAAACGTCTTTGAAGTCCCGGTTCTAAGCCATACAACATAGCACACTGAACTATTGAGTAGTCATCAGAATGCGCCTGCCAGGCGTTCGCAACGTGTGCAGACGACACTGGAGCGGGTGGCGCACCAAGCGGTGCATCAAGGACATAAGCCTTCTGGGAAGCCATGAGGATAATCCTCAAATTAGGGACCCAGTCTACAAAGTTACTTCCATCATCTTTCAACTTGGCTTTCTCTAGGAACGCATTGAAATTCAGGGGAGCTACTGCGCGAGCCATTGATCTACAACATAAATTTGCAAAGATTACTCAGACTATTGTTCTAGATAATGAGTTTAGTTAATCATATTACTTAAAACTCCTACTCAAATTGACATCCCTCCGGTCATCCGAGTGCTACATGATCCAAATTCACCAACCCAAGTCCGATCATCACGTGAGATGAGGTGGTTTCAGTGGTGAATATCTCCATGTTGATCATATCTACTATATGACTCATGTTCGACCTTTCGGTCTCTTGTGTTCCGAGGCCATGTCTGTACATGCTAGGCTAATCAAGTTTAACCCGAGTGTTCCGCATGTGCAAAACTGGCTTGCACCCATTGTATGCGAACGTAGAGTCTATCACACCCGATCATCACGTGGTGCTTCGAAACGATGAACTTTCGCAATGGTGCACACTCGGGGAGAACACAATTTTTATCTTGAAATTTTAGTGAGGGATCTGTTGGGGAACGTTGCATGGGAAACAAAAAATTTCCTACGCACACGCAAGATGTATCCATGGTGATGAGCATCTACGAGAGGGAGAGTGGATCTGCATACCCTTGTAGATCGCTAAGCGGGAAGCGTTAAGAAACGCGGTTGATGTAGTCGAACGTCTTCGCGATCCAAATCGCCGAGCGTCCCGCGATCCAATCACGATCTAGTACCGAACGGACGGCACCTCCGTGTTTAGCACACGTACAGCTCGATGACGATCTCCGCCTTCTTGATCCAGCAAGAGGGAGCGGAGAGGTAGAGGAGTTCTCCGGCAGCGCGACGGCGTGGCGGCGGCGGTGGTGGAACTATTCCAGCAGGGCTTCGCCTAAGCACTGCTGAAAACTAGAGGACTTGATCTATCGGGAGAGAGCGCTGCACTATGGCCTTTTTGGGTTGAAGTGCTTTTGCCCTCTCTCCCTCTAGTATATATAGGAGGGAGGGGAGGGGCTAGCCGGCTTAGGGCTCCTCCTAGGAGTCGGCTGCAAGGAGGAGGAGGTGGAGGAGTCCACCTCCAATCCTACTCCAAGTAGGATTCCTTCCCTTCCCCCACTTGGACTTTCCTTTCCCACAATTCCAGCCGCATAGGCCTTCTTGTGCCGGCCGCCCAGCCCACCAGGGGCTGGTGCACCACCCTCAGGCCCATGTGACCCACTTGGGGTGTGGTGGGCCCACTTGGTGGACCTCCGGAACCCATTCGTCACTCCCGGTACACTGCCGGAAATGCCCGAAACCTTTTCGGAGTTCAAACACCACTTTCCTATATATCAATTTTTACCTCTGGACCATTCCGAAGCTCCTCGTGACGTCTGGGATCTCATCCGGGACTCCGAACAACCTTCGGTCACCACCATACATAACTCAATACTACCGAAACGTCATCGAACCTTAAGTGTGCAGACCCTGCGGGTTCGAGAACTATGTAGACATGATCGAGACACCTCTACGGTCAATAACAAATAGCGGGACCTGGATGCCCATATTGGTTCCTACATATTCTATGAAGATCTTTATCGGTTGAACCTCTATGTCAAGGATTTAGTTAATCCCTTACGATGTTCCCTTTGTTCTTCGGTATGTTACTTGCCCGAGATTCGATCGTCAGTATCTCTATACCTAGTTCAATCTCGTTACCGGCAAGTCTCTTTACTCATTCCGTAATACAAGATCCCGTGGCTAACACTTTAGTCACATTGCTTGCAAGGCTTCTTGTGATGTTGTATTACCGAGTGGGCTCCGAGATACCTCTCCGTCACACGGAGTAACAAATCCCAGTCTTGATCCATGCCCACTCAACAGACACCCTCAGAGATACCTGTTGATCATCTTTATAGTCACCCAGTTATGTTGTGATGTTTGATACACACAAGGTATTCCTCCGGTGTCAGTGAGTTTCATGATCTCATGGTCATAGAAACGGATACTTGACATGCAGAAAACAATAGCAATAAACTGACACGATCATATGCTACGTTCATAGTTTGGGTCTTGTCCATCACATCATTCTCCTAATGATGTGATCCTGTTATCAAATGACATCTCATGTCTATGGCTAGGAAACCTTGACCATCTTTGATCAACAAGCTAGTCTAATAGAGGCATACTAGGGACACAGTGTTGTCTATGTATCCACACATGTAATTGAGTTTCCAATCAATAAAATTATAGCATGGATAATAAACGATTATCATGAACAAGGAAATATAATAATAACTACTTTTATTATTGCCTCTAGGGCATATTTCCAACAGTCTCCCACTTGCACTAGTGTCAACAATCTAGCTCACATCACTATGTGATTTACATTGTAATGAATCTAACACCCATAAAGTTCTGGTGTTGATCATGTTTAGCCCTTGGAAGAGGTTTAGTCATCGGATCTACGACATTCAGATCCGTGTGTACTTTGCAAATATTTATGTCGTCCTCTTTGATGTAATCGCGGATGGAATTGAAATGTCGCTTTATGTGTCTGGTCCTCTTGTGAAACCTTGGTTCCTTGGCTAGAGCAATGGCACCAGTGTTGTCACAGAACAGAGTCATTGGGTTTAGTGCACTAGGCACTACACCAAGATCTATCATGAACTCCTTCATCAAGACACCTTCCTTCGCCGCCTCCGAGGCAGCGATGTACTCCGCTTCGCATGTAGAATCAGCTACCACGCTTTGCTTGGAACTGCACCAGCTTACCGCACCCCCATTGAGAATAAATACGTATCCGGTTTGCGACTTAGAGTCATTCGGATCAGTGTCAAAGCTTGCATTGACGTAACCCTTTACGACGAGCTCTTGATCACCTCCATAAACGAGAAACATGTCCTTAGTCCTTTTCAGGTACTTCAGGATATTCTTGACCGCCGTCCAGTGTTCCATTCCTAGATCACTTTGAAACCTTCCGACCATACTTATGGCAAGGCTGACATCGGGTCTTGTGCACAGCATTGCATACATGATAGAGCCTATGGCTGAAGCATAGGGGACGACACTCATCTTTTCTCTATCTTCTGCAGTCACTGGGCATTGAGTCTTACTCAACTTCAAACCTTGCAATACATGCAAGAACCCCTTCTTGGACTGATCCATTTTGAACTTCTTCAAAACTTTGTCAAGGTATGTGCTCTGTGAAAGCCATATTAGGCGTCTCGATCTATCTCTATAGATCTTGATGCCTAATATGAAAGCAGCTTCCCCTAGGTCCTTCATTGAAAAACTCTTGTTCAAATATTCCTTCACGCTTTCCAACATTTCTATATTGTTTCCAATCAGCAATATGTCATCCACATATAATATTAGAAACGCTATAGAGCTCCCACTCACTTTCTTGTAAATACAAGCTTCTCCGTAAACTTGTATAAACCCGAACGCTTTGATCACCTCATCAAAGCGAAGATTACAAGTCCGAGATGCTTGCACCAGTCCATAAATGGATTGCTGGAGTTTGCAAACTTTGTCAGCATTCTCTGGATCGACAAATCCTTCTGGTTGCATCATATACAACTCTTCCTTAAGGAAACCGTTAAGGAACGTTGTTTTGACATCCATCTGCCAAATTTCATAGTCGAAAAAGGCAGCTATTGCTAACATGATTCTCACAGACTTAAGCATCGCTACGGGTGAGAAGGTCTCATCGTAGTCAACTCCTTGAACTTTTGAAAAACCCTTTGCCACAAGTCGAGCTTTATAGAAGGTGACATTACCGTTCGTGTCCGTCTTCCTCTTAAAGATCCATTTTTGCTGAATGGCCTTTCGCCCTTCAGGTAATACTTCCAAAGCCCATACTTTGTTTTCATACATGGATCCCATCTCGGATTTCATGGCCTCTAACCATTTCTCGGAATCCGGGCCCATCATCGCTTCTCCATAGCTCGTAGGTTCATCGTTGTCCAACAACATAACCTCTAAGACAGGGTTGTCGTACCACTCAGGAGCAGTACGCGTCCTTGTCGTCCTACGAGGTTCGATAGAAACTTGATTCGAAGCTTCATGATCATCATCATTAACTTCCTCTTCAACTGATGTAGGCTCTACAGAAACATCTTTCTGCGCTGCGCTACTCTCTGGTTGAAGTAAAGGTTCAACAACCTCATCAAGTTCTATCTTCCTCCCACTCAATTCTTTCGAGAGAAACTCTTTCTCAAGAAATGTTCCGTTTTTAGCGACAAACACTTTGCCTTCGGATCTGAGATAGAAGGTATACCCAACTATCTCTTTTGGATATCCTATGAAGACGCATTTCTCCGCTTTGGGTTCCAGTTTTTCAGGCTGAAGCTTTTTGACATAAGCATCACATCCCCAAACTTTAAGAAACGACAACTTTGGCTTCTTGCCAAACCACAGTTCATATGGCGTCGTCTCAACGGATTTCGATGGTGCCCTATTTAAAGTGAATGCAGCTATCTCTAATGCATAACCCCAAAACGATAGTGGCAAATCGGCAAGAGACATCATAGATCGCAGCATATCCAATAAGGTACAATTACGACGTTCAGACACACCATTACGCTGTGGTGTTCCAGGCGGTGTCAATTGTGAAACAATTCCACACTGTCTTAAGTGACTGCCAAACTCATAACTCAGATATTCTCCTCCTCGATCAGATCGTAGGAATTTAATCTTCTTGTTACGATGATTCTCAACTTCACTCTGAAATTGCTTGAACTTTTCAAACGTTTCAGACTTGTGTTTCATTAAGTAAATATACCCATATCTACTTAAGTCATCAGTGAAGGTGAGAAAATAACGATATCCACCGCGCGCCTCAATGCTCATCGGACCGCATACATCAGTATGTATGATTTCCAACAAGTCACTTGCCCGTTCCATTGTTCCAGAGAACGGGGTCTTAGTCATCTTGCCCATGAGGCATGGCTCACATGTGTCAAGTGATTCAAAATCAAGTGACTCCAAAAGTCCATCAGCATGGAGCTTCTTCATGCGTTTTACACCAATATGACCTAAACGGCAGTGCCACAAGAAAGTGGGACTATCATTATCAATTCTACATCTTTTGGCATCAATGTTATGAACATGTGCATCATCACTATCGAGATTCAATAAGAATAAACCCCTCACATTGGGTGCATGACCATAAAAGATATTACTCATATAAATAGAACAACCATTATTCTCTGATTTAAATGAGTAACCGTCTCGCAATAAACAAGATCCAGATATAATATTCATGCTTAACGCAGGCACTAAATAACAATTATTCAGGTTCATCACTAATCCCGATGGTAATCGAAGAGCGAGCGTGCCGACGGCGATCACATCAACCTTGGAACCATTTCCCACGCGCATCGTCACTTCGTCCTTTGCCAGCCTCCGTCTATTCCGCAGTTCCTGTTTTGAGTTGCAAATGTGAGCAACCGCACCGGTATCAAATACCCAGGCACTACAACGAGAGTTGGTAAGGTACACATCAATAACATGTATATCATATATACCTTGTTTATTGTTGGCCGCCTTCTTGTCAGCCAAATACTTGGGGCAGTTCCGCTTTCAGTGACCAGTTCCCTTGCAATGAAAGCACTCGGTTTCTGGCTTGGGTCCAGCCTTGGGTTTCTTCACGGGAGGGGCAACTGCTTTGCCACTCTTCTTGGAGTTACCCTTCTTACCCTTGCCATTCTTCTTGAAACTAGTGGTTTTATTGACCATCAACACTTGATGCTCCTTCTGAATCTCAGACTCAGCGACTTTCAACATCGCAAACAGCTCGGCGACTGACTTGTTCATCCCGTGCATGTTATAGTTCAACACGAAGCTCTTGTAGCTAGGTGGCAATGATTGAAGAACTCTGTCAGTGATAGCCTCTGGCGGAAGGGGCATCCCCAATTCAGCCAGACGGGTGGAGTACCCAGACATTCTGAGTATGTGATCACTGATAGACCCGTTCTCCTCCATCTTGCGAGCATAGAACTTATCGGAGATCTCATACCTCTCGATCCGGGCATTCTTCTGAAAGATAAACTTCAACTCCTGGAACATCTCATATGCTCCCTGACGTTCAAAACGTCTTTGAAGTCCTGGTTCTAAGCCATACAATATTGCACATTGAACTATTGAGTAATCTTCAGAACGAGCCTGCCAGGAGTTCACAACGTCTAGAGACTCAACTGGAGCGGGTGGATCACCAAGCGGTGCATCAAGGACATAAGCCTTCTGGGAAGCCGTAAGGATAATCCTTAGATTACGGGCCCAGTCCACAAAATTACTTCCATCATCTTTCAACTTAGCTTTCTCTAGGAACGCATTAAAATTCAGGGGTGCTACTGCGCGAGCCATGATCTACAACATAAATATAGCAAAGACAACTTAGACTATTGTTCAAGATAATGAGTTTAGTTAATCATATTACTTAAAAACTCCCACTCAAATTGACATCCCTCCGGTCATTCGAGTGTAACATGATCCAAATCCACCAACTCAAGTCCGATCATCACGTGAGTTGAGGTGATTTCAATGGTGAACATCTTCATGTTGATCATATCTACTATATGACTCATGTTCGACCTTTCAGTCTCTTGTGTTCCGAGTGTTGGGGAACGAAGCATGAATTTCAAAAATTTCCTACGCTCACGCAAGATCTATCCATGGAGATGCATCGCTACGAGAGGGGAGAGTGTGTCTACGTACCCTCGTAGACCGTTAGCGGAAGCGTTTCACAACGCGGTTGATGTAGTCGAACAATCCTTCGAGCTCCACCGATCGCGGAAGCGTTTCACAACGCTTTGGGTTCCAGCTTTTCAGGCTGAAGCTTTTTGACATAAGCGTCACATCCCCAAACTTTAAGAAACGACAGCTTTGGCTTCTTGCCAAACCAAAGTTCATATGGCGTCGTCTCAACGGATTTCGATGGTGCCCTATTTAAAGTGAATGCAGCTGTCTCTAATGCATAACCCCAAAACGATAGTGGCAAATCGGCAAGAGACATCATAGATCGCACCATATCCAATAAGGTTCGATTACGACGTTCGGACACACCATTACGCTGTGGTCTTCCAGGCGGTGTCAGTTGTGAAACAATTCCACATTGTCTTAAGTGACTGCCAAACTCATAACTCAGATATTCTCCTCCTCGATCAGATCGTAGGAATTTAATCTTCTTGTTACGATGATTCTCAACTTCACTCTGAAATTGTTTGAACTTTTCAAATGTTTCAGACTTGTGTTTCATTAAGTAAATATACCCATATCTACTTAAGTCATCAGTGAAGGTGAGAAAGTAACGATAACCACCGCGCGCCTCAATGCTCATCGGACAGCACACATCAGTATGTATGATTTCCAATAAGTCACTTGCCCGTTCCATTGTTCCAGAGAACGGCGTTTTAGTCATCTTGCCCATGAGGCATGGCTCGCATGTGTCAAGTGATTCAAAATCAAGTGACTCCAAAAGTCCATCAGCATGGAGCTTCCTCATGCGTTTTACGCCAATATGACCTAAACGGCAGTGCCACAAGAAAGTGGTATTATCATTATCAATTCTACATCTTTTGGCATCAATGTTATGAACATGTGTATCATTACTATCGAGATTCAATAAGAATAAACCCCTCACTTCGGGTGCATGACCATAAAAGATATTACTCATATAAATAGAACAACCATTATTCTCTGATTTAAATGAGTAACCGTCTCGCAATAAACAAGATCCACATATAATGTTCATGCTTAACGCAGGCACCAAATAACATTTATTCAGGTTCATCACTAATCCCGATGGTAATCGAAGAGCGAGCGTGCCGACGGCGATCACATCAACCTTGGAACCATTTCCCATGCGCATCGTCACTTCATCCTTTGCCAACCTCCATCTATTCCGCAGTTCCTGTTTAGAGTTGCAAATGTGAGCAACCGCACCGGTATCAAATACCTAGGCACTACAACGAGAGTTGGTAAGGTACACATCAATAACATGTATATCATATATACCTTGTTTGTTGTTGGCCGCCTTCTTGTCAGCCAAATACTTGGGGCAGTTCCGCTTCCAGTGTCCAGTTCCCTTGCAATGAAAGCACACAGTTTCTGGTTTAGGTCCAGCCTTGGGTTTCTTCACGGGAGGAGCAACTGCTTTGCCACTCTTCTTGGAGTTACCCTTCTTACCCTTGCCATTTTTCTTGAAACTAGTGGTTTTATTGACCATCAACACTTGATGCTCCTTCTGAATTTCAGACTCGGCGGCTTTCAGCATCGCAAACAGCTCGGCGACTGACTTGTTCATCCCGTGCATGTTATAGTTCAACACGAAGCTCTTGTAGCTAGGTGGCAATGATTGAAGAACTCTGTCAGTGATCGCCTCTGCTGGAAGGGGCATCCCCACTTCAGCTAGACGTGTGGAATACCCAGACATTTTGAGTATGTGTTCACTGACAGACCCGTTCTCCTCCATCTTGCAGGCATAGAACTTATCGGAGGTCTCATACCTCTCGATCCAGGCATTCTTCTGAAAGATAAACTTCAACTCCAGGAACATATCGTATGCTCCATGACGTTCAAAACGTCTTTGAAGTCCCGGTTCTAAGCCATACAACATTGCACATGGAACCATTGAGTAATCATCAGAACGAGCCTGCCAGGCGTTCACAACGTCTGGAGACTCAACTGGAGCGGGTGGATCACCAAGCGGTGCATCAAGGACATAACCCTTTTGGGAAGCCGTAAGGATAATCCTTAGATTACGGGCCCAGTCCACAAAGTTACTTCCATCATCTTTCAACTTAGCTTTCTCTAGGAACGCATTAAAATTCAGGGGTGCTATTGCGCAAGCCATGATCTACATCATAAGTTTTGCAAAGACAACTTAGACTATTGTTCAAGATAATGAGTTTAGTTAATCATTACTTAAAAAACTCCCACTCAAATTGACATCCCTCTGGTCATTCGAGTGTCACATGATCCAAATTCATCAACTCAAGTCCGATCATCACGTGAGTTGAGGTGGTTTCAATGGTGAACATCTTCATGTTGATCATATCTACTATATGACTCATGTTCGACCTTTCGGTCTCTTGTGTTCCGAGGCCATGTCTGTACATGCTAGGCTCGTCAAGTTTAACCCGAGTGTTCCGCACGTGCAACACTGGCTTGCACCCGTTGTATGCGAACGTAGAGTCTATCACACCCGATCATCACGTGGTGTCTCGAAACGACGAACTTTCGCAACGGTGCACACTCGGGGAGAACACAATTTTATCTTGAAATTTAAGTGAGGGATCACCTTATAATGCTACCGTCGTCCTAAGCAAAATAAGATGCATAAAAGGATTAACATCACATGCAAATCATAAGTGACATGATATGGCCATGAACTTGTGCTTTTGATCTCCATCTCCAAAGCACAGGCATGATCTCCATCATCTTGATCTCCATCAACGTGTCACCATGAGGTTGTCGTGCCGACTGTTGCTTCCACGACTATTGCTAACTCATAGCGATAAAGTAAAGCAAAATGGCGAAAATAATTAAAGACAACCCTATGGCTCCCGCCGGTTGTCGTACTCATCGACATGCAAGTCGTGATATTCTATACAATACATGATCATCTCATACATCACATATATCTCATCATATAATTGGCCATATGATATCACAACATACCCTGCAAAAACAAGTTAGACGTCCTCTAATTGTTGTTGCATGTTTTACGTGGCTGCTACAGGTATCTTGCAAGAACTATTCTTACTTACGCAAAAACCACAACGGTGATACAAAAATTGCTATTCAACCTTCTCAAGGAACGCCTTTGTCAAATCCGATCCGACTAAAGTAGGAGAGACAGACACCCGCCAGCCATCTTTATGCAACGAAGTTACATGTCAGTTGATGGAACCGGTCTCTCGTAAGCGTACGAGTAATGTTAGTCCGGGCCGCTTCATCCCACAATACCGCCGAATCAAGAAAAGACCAAGGGAGGAAGAAATCTGAATATCAACGCCCACAAACTCCTTTGTGTTCTACTCGTGATCTCATCTACACATAGACCTAGCTCAGATGCCACTGTTGGGGAACGTTGCATGGGAAACAAAAATTTTCCTACGCACACGCAAGATCTATCCATGGTGATGAGCATCTACGAGAGGGAGAGTGGATCTACATACCCTTGTAGATCGCTAAGCGGGAAGCGTTAAGAAACGCGGTTGATGTAGTCGAACGTCTTCGTGATCCAAATCGCCGAGCGTCCCGCGATCCAATCACGATCTATTACCGAACGGACGGCACCTCCGCGTTCAGCACACGTACAGCTCGATGACGATCTCCGCCTTCTTGATCCAGCAAGAGGGAGCGGAGAGGTAGAGGAGTTCTCCGGCAGCGCGACGGCGCGGCGGCGGCGGTGGTGGAACTATTCCAGCAGGGCTTCGCCTAAGCACTGCTGAAAACTAGAGGACTTGATCTATCGGGAGAGAGGGCTGCACTATGGCGTTTTTGGGTTGAAGTGCTTTTGCCCTCTCTCCCTCTAGTATATAGGAGGGAGGGGAGGGGCTGGCCGGCCTAGGGCTCCTCCTAGGAGTCGGCCTAGGGCTCCTCCTTATAATGCTACCGTCGTCCTAAGCAAAATAAGATGCATAAAAGGATTAACATCACATGCAAATCATAAGTGACATGATATGGCCATGAACTTGTGCTTTTGATCTCCATCTCCAAAGCACCGGCATGATCTCCATCGTCACCGGCATGACACCATGATCTCCATCATCATGATCTCCATCATCGTGTTGCCATCGGAATTGTCGCGCCAACCATGCTTCTACTACTATTGCTACTGCTTAGCGATAAAGTAAAGCATTACATAGCGCTTAATGAGTGACACACATGCCACATAATAATTAAAGACAACCCTATGGCTCCTGTCGGTTGCCGTATCAACATGCAAGTTGATATAAACTATTACAAAACATGATCATTTCATACATCAAATATATATCATCATGTCTTTGGCCATATCATATCACAACATACCCTGCAAAAACGAGTTAGACGTCCTCTAATTTGTTGTTGCATGTTTTACGTGGTTGATATGGGTATCTAGCAAGAACGATTCTTACCTACGCAAAACCACAACGGTGATATACAAGTTGCTATTTAACCTTCTACAAGGACTGCCTTTGTCGAATCCGATTCAACTAAGGTGGGAGAGACAGACACCCGCCAGCCATCTTATGCAACAAAGTTACATGTCAATCGATGGAACCGGTCTCATGTACGTGGACATGTAAAGTTGGTCCGGGCCGCTTCATCCCACAATACCGCTGAATCAAGAAAAGACCAAGGAAGGAAGCAATCTGAATATCAACGCCCACAAACTCCTTTGTGTTCTACTCGTGATGTCATCTACGCATAGACCTAGCTCATGATGCCACTGTTGGGAAACGTTGCATGGGAAACAAAAAATTTCCTACGCTTCACCAAGATAATTCTAGGAGATGACCATCTACGAGAGGAGAGATTGCATCTACATACCCTTGTAGATCGCTAAGCGGAAGCTTTAAGAAACACGGTTGATGTAGTCGAACGTCTTCGCGATCCAATCACGATCCGTCCCGCGAACTCCTGATCAAGTGCCGAACGGACGACACCTCCGCGTTCAGCACACGTACAGCTCGACGAAGTTCTCCGCCTCCTTGATCTAGCAAGCGAGGGCGGAGAGGAGGATGAGTTCTCTGGCATGGGGCCCTCCGGGAGGCGGGGCGCCCTGCCAACCAGGGGCCGGTGCGCCTCCCTCTCAGCCCATGGGGCTCTCCGGGGCAGGTGGCCCTCCCCGGTGGGACCCCCGGAACTCCTTCCGGCACTCCCGATAGAATCCGACAAACCCCGAAACCATTCCGGTGTCCGAATATCACTTTCCTATATATCAATCTTTACCTCCGGACCATTCCGGAACTCCTCGTGACGTCTGGGATCTCATCCGGGACTCTGAACAACTTTCGGTCACCAACATATATAACTCAACAATACCTAATCGTCACCGAACGTTAAGTGTGTAGACCCTGCGGGTTCGAGAACTATGCAGACATGACCGAGATACCTCTGCGGTCAATAACCAATAGCGGGGCCTGGATGCCCATATTGGTTCCTACATATTCTACGAAGATCTTTATCGGTCGAACCACGATGTCAAGGATTCAGTTAATCCCGTACTCCGTTCCCTTTGTTCATCGGTATGTTACTTTCCCGAGATTCGATCGTCGGTATCTCCATACCTAGTTCAATCTCGTTACCGGCAAGTCTCTTTACTCGTTCCGTAATACAAGATCCTGTGGCTAACTCTTTAGTCACTTTGCTTGCAAGCTCATTATGATGTTGTATTACTGAGTGTGCCCTGAGATACCTCTCCGTCACACGGAGTAACAAATCCCAGTCTTGACCCATGCCAACTCAACAGGCACCCTCGGAGATACCTGTAGAGCATCTTTATAGTCATCCAGTTACGTTGCGACGTTTGATACACACAAGGTACTCCTCCGGTGTCAGTGAGTTGCATGATCTCATGGTCATAGGAACATATACTTGACATGCAGAAAACAATAGCAATAAACTTGACACGATCATATGCTACGTTCATAGTTTGGGTCTTGTCCATCACATCATTCTCCTAATGATGTGATCCCGTTATCAAATGACAACTCATGTCTATGGCCAGGAAACCTTGACCATCTTTGATCAACGAGCTAGTCCTGTAGAGGCTCACTAGGGACACGGTGTCGTCTATATATCCACACATGTATTTGAGTTTCCAATAAATACAATTATAGCATGGACAATAAACGATTATCATGAACAAGGAAATATAATAATAATCACTTTATTATTGCCTCTAGGGCATATTTCCAACAGTTGCACATAAGTCTCCTTATATCTTCCTCAAAACAGCCACCATACCTACCTATTATGGCATTTCTATAGCTATTTCGAGATGTATTGCCATGCAACTTCCACCGTCACATCATATGACTTGTTCACTCATCGTCATATTGCTTTGTTTGATCGTAAGATAGCTAGCATGATATTTTCATGGCTTGTCCGTTTTTTGATATCTTTTGCTACGCTAGATCATTGCACATCCTGATACACTGCGAGAGGCATTCATATTGAGTCATATTGTTTCATAGTTTTTCATATTGAGTTGTGAACATAGTTCGAGCGCACCTCCTTGAAGCCCTTGCGAGTCCTCACCTCACTGGCTATGATATCACACATCTTGTTATGCATGAACGTGGACATGAACAATTTCCATTTCATTAGCTTCCCTCCATTCTTCTTTGCCTTTGCAGCCTTGATGACTGCCTTTTGTGCAGCATCAACAACATTAGGCACAACCAACACAAATTTTGTAGGCACAAATGGTGGAGGGATAATAGACCCCTCGATGACATCTGAATCGGGGCGCATCTCCTCCTCGATGATATGTTGGGAGTCCTCGACATAGGATGATGGGAACTGGCTCTCAGAAAGACAATGGGCTGACTAAAATCTTGCATGCTCATGTCCTACAAACGTTAACATCAGCATGAGTGAAACACACTACACGTGGACAATATGAATGAACACTAAACATGAACAATACGAATGAGCACTAAACATGGACAGTAAGCATTACACACGGATCATTGTGTTCCACACACCAACCTTGGACCGTTCTTCAATCTCATAGCATACCATGGAGTTCAACACACTACCATATCTACCATAGTATCATCCTTGTTGACATGGAAACAACATGAAGCTCATCAAATCCTACAAGCAACACCTAGCATGCTACGAATCCATCACCACTAGCTACCAATATACCTCATTCTCATAGATCAGACAGTGTACAATGCTACAACATGCTGACATATCTACTCATATCACATGCCCACAGATCTAGCTAGAACAGTAGAGAGGAGGGAGTGATCGAACTCACAGCCATCGATGCAGCCAGAAGGAGGCGCGAAACACGCCGGGGAAGGGAAGGACACGAACCGCTGCCGCCGTGTATCGCCGTCCGGCAAAGAAGCGCTGCTTACCTTCTCATCGGTGTCAATCCGTGCGGGAGGAAGCGCTCGAAAGGGGAGAATAGCGACGGGAGTTTGGGTGGTGAGGGGGGTGGGGTGTGTGGCTATATAGGCCGGGCCGATTCGACGGAAGGTGACCCCTTCCTCCCGCCATGGTCGCATGATCTCGGAGCCTCCCTGCATCGCCTAAGCCTGGCTGAGAGGACACATCCGATTCATCCGTTTCTAACGGGTCTGGCTAGGGATGCTTTAAAATTCATACATGCGACACGGTGAATGCGCATACTACCATACGGACCATTATGCACCGCACAAACCTGGTTGCGTGTACGCAGAACTAAACACGTCATATGATTCGATGGCCGACATCCCGCCCGCCGTGTCCTTGGACATGTTCGGAGACGTCTTTGGATATTCGGTGCTGTCGTCTGATGATCACCGTTGGAGTTGCCCTAGTGTCACCCATCTGCACCCCTACACAGTAGGGATCCCTGTGAAAAATACTGTACGTGACAGAGATCACCGGTCACCGTCGGTGCAACCTCGAACAACCCCGACGCGATCTCCACCCTCGATCCTCAGGACCGATCCAGGTTCCTCCGTCGCCTCGCCTCGCCACGCCACCTCGGTTTGACCCGTCTGCTTCCGTTCCGTGGGCGCCCGCCCGCCCAGCCGATCCGATCTAAACAAAATCGATAAAAGATCTCCAGAAATTAAAAATAGGAAACGGAAACGCCCCCCTCTCTCTCTCTTCCAGCTCCTCCTCGCAGCCAGGCAAGCCACCACCGATTCGATCACTCCCGGAGCAGAATCCCCTCGATTCGATCGGCGATGAGGAAGCGGGAGCGGGAGAACCCGTGCGGGATCTGCGGGCACTACCACAAGTACGAGGAGGGGGAGCCGTGCGGGGTGTGCGGCCACCGCCCGCCGGCGCTGGGGGCCGGGGCGGCGGCGCCGCGGCAGGACTCGGCGTTCCCCTCGGAGGTGCTCAAGGACTTCCTATTCCTCGGCAGCTACGACAACGCCTCCCGCTCCGAGCTCCTCAAGACCATCGGCATCTCCCACATCCTCAACGTATGCGTTCTTTTGCTTATTATTAAGCTTATTACATGGATGGATGGATGCATGGCTTTCCTTTTCCTGCGCTGGACGATGCGATTGTGTTTGGGGTGGTAGATTGCTACTACTTTTCGATCGGGTCTGCATGCTCCGGACTTGAATTCATGATGTAGGACTTTTGCAATATAGGATTATAGCGTGAGGAATTCTTATCTTGTCTAAGTTTTTACAGTAAACTGACAGTGATAAGGGCATCTCTAGCAGATCCCGGAACCGGCCGTCCCGCAAAACTCATTTACGGTATCCCGGAAACAAATTTTCCAGGACGCTCTATGCTTAGCCAGAATAAATCCTTCATACCGATACCGCATATTCAAATTTGTAGTTCGCGCTTAAACATAGATCACTTGAGTTCAAACATAGCATAGGGGAGTTCATACTACATACCATAATACAAACCGAAATTAAACAGTTCTACTAAGCATAGATCACCAAAATTAAACAGAAAACATACTAGCATACTACATCTACTCGTCATTGTTGACGTCGTCGTCGTCGCGGGGTGGGTCGCCGTGGAGGGTGTGGTACATGAGCATACTGGAGAGGGTTTGCGCGAGCTGGTACTCCTCGAAGAGCGTCGGGACGTGCGCGACTGCAGCTTCATCTCCGGCGGTGACAACCTCCTTGGCCTCCCACCACGCGATCTCCGCCTCCCGGCGACGCTTGAGCGCCGGGGAGAAGATGCGGTCGAGGCGGCGGAAGTTCGCCCACGCCCTTGCGTCGGCGCTGCGGGAGCGGGCGTCGCGGATCCGCGCCTGCTCCCTCCGCCGTTCGTCCACCGGCGGGCGAAGGGAGGAGCTCCCGGCCTCCGCGTAGTTGCGGTGCTTGGCTGCTTGCGGGGCGGGCCGACACCGAGCCCGCTGTGGCTGCCGTTCCTGCCGCGTCCGCCGAGTCCCCCCTCGGCCACCCCGACCGCCAGCAGACGTCGACATCTCCGGCAAGTTAGGGTGAGGGACAGCGCCGTAAATCGCAACTGGAGTTCTAGGGATTTCTTGCCGTATGAGAGGCTTGGAGGTGGATGGGGGGGAAAACGGAACGCGAACCCTAAGAGCATCTCTAGTAGATCCCATATAACTCCGGTGAAGTGCGTTTTTCCAGCTGTTTTACGGGATGGCCCAAAAAGACGGCCTGAGTAGGTCCGCTAAAAAGGGCCCGACCGTAAATTGTTTACGTGAGGCCTGTAAACCGCCTGTGATTCCGGTATATATGCCGGCTCCAGGTCGATTTAGGTTTCGTGTCTTGTTTTTCCCCATCCACCTCTGTCGCCAAACCTCTTCTCCGACGAGAAATCCCTAGAACTCCAGCTGCGATTTGCGGCGCCGTCCCCCACTCGAACTTGCTGGAGATGTTGACGGCTGCTGGCGGTCGGGGTGGCCGAGGTGGGCTCGGCGGGAACGGCAGCGGCCCGTCCCACAAGCGCCTCAACGACGCGGAGGCCGAGAGCTCCTCCTTCCGCCCGCTGGTGGACGAACGGCGGAGGGCGGCGTCCGCTCACGCAGCGCCAGTGCAAGGGTGTGAGCGAACTTCCGTCCCCTCGACCGCATCTTTCTTCCCGGCGCTCAAGCGTCGCCATGAGGCGAAGATCGCGTGGTGGGAGGCCAAGGAGGCCGTCGCTGCCGGAGATGAAGCTGCGGCCGCGCGCGTCCCGGCGCTCTTCGAGGAGTACAAGCTCGCGCAGACCCTCTCCAGCATGCTCATGTACCACACCGTACACGGCAACCTGCCCCGCGACGACGGCGACGATGTCGAGTAGATGTAGTATGCTACTATGTTGTTCGTTTAATTTCGGTGATCTATGTTTAGAGCATCTCCAACAGGCGCCCAACGCGCGGTGCGCAAAAAGCGGGTTTACAGCGCGCGAATAGCAAATTTTAGTGCGCAGCTGAGCGCTAGCTCCAGCGACCGCCGCAAAATATAGCGCGCGCGCGGCGCTCTAGCAGACGCGCTAAACTAGCGCACGCAGAATGCATTTTGGACTAGTAGATAGATAGTTCAAATGATCATAGTTCAACGATACATAGATAAAATAAAAACATGCATAGATAAAATAAAAAAGATACATAACAGACGCGCTAAACTACTCGTCGTCCTCTTCCTCCTCCGACTCCGTCTCTGACTCGGTAGTAATGTCCTCCTCCGAAATCTCGATGAAGGCATCAAGAAATCAGTCATCGTCGGCGTCACAGGTCGACGCTTCTCCAAGCTCGATGTTGAATTCCGCGGCCGCCGTCCGCGTACGCTTGTCCTCGCGATAGGCGGCTCGCTCCGCCCTCCTCTCCACCCTCCTCTGCGCCCTTCTCTCCGCCCTCCTTTGCGCGAAGAACTCGCGCTCGTCGATGACGTCCTGCGGGAACCTTTCGCGCCACGCTGCCATGGCCACCTCGTCCGTCTCGGCGATACCGAGGCGGCGCTCGCGCCTCTGGTTCTGGCGACGGTTCTCGTCGGTGACAAGCCGCGGGGGAGGCGCGAGACTCTCCGCCCAATCCCGCGTCGTCACCTCGGGGAAATTCATCTCCCTACGAGGCCGCCGGAGGCGCCACGCCGCCGCGTCGTACGCGCGGGCGGCCTCGTGGGCGGTCTCTAAAGTGCCGAGGCCGAGGCGCATGTCGCCGGACCATATCTCGGCGGAGAAGGCGCCGGAGGGGCGCCGCGGTAGCCCGATGCTCCCCGGCGGCGCGGCGGCATGGCGGCGAGGCGACGAAGGCGCGAGAAGAACGGCGACAGAGCGGCGGCAGAGCGCGGGAGGATCGCGTGGCGGGTGGGAATGGGCTGCGAGAGCGCGGGGCGGGCGCTCGATTTTATAGAGCGCGCCGAGCGCCGCGCGCCAAAAACTAGCGCGCGCAGGGCCCCCTTTTCGCGCGCGCGCGAACGTTTCCCGCGCGCGTGACTTTCCCGCGCCCGCTGGAGCGCGCGAAACCGCTCGGCGCGCGCTAAACCCCGCTTTTGCCGCGCGCGCGAGATATTTGCAGCCACTGTTGGAGATGCTCTTAGTAGAACTGTTTAATTTTGGTTTGTATTATGGTATGTAGTATGAACTCCCCTATACCATGTTTGAACTCTGGTGATCTATGTTTAAGCGCGAACTACAAATTTGAATATGTGGCATCGGTATGAAGGATCTATTCTGGCTAACCGTATGGCGTCTTGCAAAAATCGTTTCTGGGATACCGTAAATGAGTTTTGCGAGACGGCCGGTTGCCGGATCTTCTAGAGATGCTCTAAATCAACCCGGAGCTGGTATATATACCGGAATTGCGGGCGGTTTACGGGCCTCCCATAAAAATTTACGGGCATTTACGGACCGGGCCCCTTTTTAGCGGACCTGCTCGGGCTGTCTTTTTGCGCCATCCCGTAAAACGGCCGGAAAACGCACTTCACCGGAGTTATACGGGATCTGCTAGAGATGCTCTAACATGGCAATATGGGGGCAACGTTTAGTGTACCAGCTTCTCCAACTTGTAGACTTATTGTTGAAGGTGATGGGAGGCAAATGTTCGGAAATGTTCATGTGTTGCTCCCTCTGCTTATACAGCCCACACACTCCATTACAGGTGTGCTGCGTGGAGTTTAGTTGGATTTGTGAGTTTCTGGGGTGCATATTTCCAAGGTTTCTGTGAGACTTCCTGTAGTTTTAACTTGGTGCTCTAAAGATATTGAGTGGAATTGTATCTGCATTTAAAAACGCTAAATATTTCGGAAGAACGACATAACAATAGCACGCTTTATAAAATTACTGGCGAGAAGTTCAGTTGAAATATGTTTAGAGGTTAATTAAACCAAGGAATGAGTAGTGTACAAGTGCTAAGAATGCATAAGAAAATATCAATTTGATGGAAGGAAATTTAAAAACAAGTGCATTAAACAATTGATGTACAGAAACTAAATATGATTACACTAGATTTTATGGATCAACTGATGAATGTATTTCTCTGGACTTCATTCATTTACTTGATGACAGAGAGCACATCATCCAGACCCGCAGTTACCTAATTGACTATATACATCCCTCATTTTGTGTATTCGATTTTTCAATTGACACTTTCTCATAGTACAGAGTACCGCTGTGAAATTTGGGAGAAGTATTGTAAATTATGACTCATCCTACAATCTTATACCTGGATGGCTTCTTGACATATTGTGAGAGCCTGGCTTAATAGGGATGATAGACTACTCATATCAACAAGGAATTCCTTCTTTTCCGGGAGCCCATTCGGAAAGAACTCGAAAGTTAAGCATACTCAGCTTGGAGCAATTTCAGGATGGATGACCAATTGAGAAGTTGGTCCCACGTGCGCACGAGTGGGGACAAAGTGCGCAGGAAAGACTAGTGTTGATCTGTGGGGCCAGTCTTGATCCCGCCAGGAGTAACGGCCAGTCTAGACCACTTTCTTGTGGTCTTCAACATGAGGAGTGTGATAGTAAAGTTGGAAAGTTTGTGAATAATCCACTGAAAAGTAATAATACCCCAACTAAACCAAGAAATGCTTGTTTACTCCTATGTCATCATAGATATGTTCTGAGATTGGCGAACCTAATGCATTAGGCATCAAGAAATTCACATCACTATTTTTATCTTGTTTATCAGACATCCAGCATTGACGTGTTTCCTCTCTTTTCTCTATTAGATCTAAAATGTGTGGGCCTGGGTGTCGGTGATTAGGATGCTAGCTTGGTGCATGTCTCATCTCAACTTGGCAAACATTGTTGGCATTGGTGTTGGGGGTGAAGCATATGCACATGTTGGCGTCGTGGATGAGATCGATGCGCATGCTGACCGCTGCCAACATTCACGAGATGAAATTTAGAAGTACAAGCCACCACATACGATCTTAACTGATGCAACCACACTAGCGCGTTGGCAATGAGCTGGCATGAGATGAGGCATGCGAGTGATGCATGGGGAGGTATAGATGGGGCGAGAAGTCACCCGATCTTGGCTGCAGCTTTGACCAGCTCCTTGTTCATGGCGGCGGTAGTGTGGCCGTGGGTTTCTGACAACTGTGACCTTGTTGTGGTGGCTCCACCTTGAGGTCAACAGCATCGCATGACGGCGGCCATAGTTCATGAAGGCAACGGCTGCTGGCCTGTACATAGTTTTAAACAATACTCCTTTTTTAGGACCCATGTTAAGATGTACTCCCTCCATTCCCTTATACAAGGCCACAAACTCATATTACAGGTACCAAGGCAAAATTTAATGACCGCTTGGAAAGTCAAGTTTTCTTTTCGTTAACTGGAATCATTAATACGCCGCATGCATGCAACGAATGAATGAGAAGGAAATAGCTAGTGTCATTATGAATACATGCATGCAAGTATTAAACAAGTTGCTAGTGTGAGGAAACATCATTAATATTTACCTCGATTACTGTTGGTGGCCTTATATAGATGCAAAATGTATTTTCATAGTGGCCTTGTATAAGGGAATGGAGGGAGTATTTGGGTTGGTATGCATACCGTGTTTCAAATAACAATAGAGGTGTCCAAGATAACTACATTTTTACAAGAATAACTGTCCTTACCCCGTGTGATCGCCTTCGCCATGCGACATACATTGGCCGTACGGAAGGGCGACTGAACTGGCAGGGCACGATGTAGTTGTGGAGATTCTGAATCGGAGGAGGTGGAGGATACAAGGGGAACAGAATGGGTGAGAAAAGAGAGGGAGGTGGAGGAGCATTGTAGATCTCGCGATTCTCTTTTTAGATAGCGTCTTTAGCCATGATTTTTTTGCTCACGTTATATAGATATGTGGTTTGTAAAAAAAAGGTAAATAAGTACTGGAATGGTAACTTGTGGTAGACATTACAGTTGGATTGAATAGTTGGAGGCCTCCGTTGTTTAGTTGTACATCCATGTCTTGTAGTGAGATTTGTCAATAGGTCAATGATAAGTTGATAGCTAGGCAAATGCGGACCAGCTAGCTGTTATCTAACCTTGGACTGGTCCTTCATCGTTTAGACGTGTCATTCGAAACATTGCAAATATTCTTGTTCTGTTTGAATAAGGAATGATATCCTACCAGCTCTTTGCCTTGCTGTGACACTGGCTGACTGTGCAGTGCCAAAACCCTTACTAACTGATTTTGCCTAATCCTATTTTGTTTAAACATGTGTCACATGTCATTGTGAAACTTCGCAAATATTCTTGCTCTGTTTGAAACTAAAATGATATATTGCAATGCTCTCTACCTGACAGACTGTACCCTTATGCCAAAACCTTTACCGGAACTCTTTCACTTATCACTGCCTTCAAGACGACAAGATTTTGCAGTTTGATGATGCAATCCAATTCCTAGGTAAGGTGCTGTTCTTCTAGTCGTCAGCCTGCAACAAATAGGCACACATGATGCTTACAATTTCCATTGTTCTATCCTGCAAGATTGACATTTGTTTTTTTGTGGCAGACATTCACTTTCTTTTAGCATAAAACATTCTTCCCTCCAATCTCCCAGTCTGCATTTCTTCCCATATTGAACATAGGTTTATCTGGTGCTCAGTTAGTAAGGATATCCTATACGTACTCATGTTATTTTCAACTTCAGAGCAATGCGAGAGGGATAAAGCACGAGTTCTAGTCCATTGCATGTCAGGGAAAAGTAGGTGTGTATGTATAGCATTAGTTCTCTTTAGCAGTTATTGCTTTTGACATTGCTAGGACTTCTTTGATTAATGCATTAAAAAACACATTGATTCAGGTCAGCTGCATTTGTAGTAGCCTTCTTGATGAAGTCCAGAGGCTGGCGACTTGCACAATGTTTTCAGTGGGTGAAAGAACGAAGACCACAAGTGCAACTGGCTGATGGTAACTTCTATAATTTATGCTTGTACAAAACTTTTGTTGACATTCAAGATGAATCATTATGAGAAACTAGAAGAAAATAAGGTTGGATTATATGCTGCCATTGTTCTTCCCTGATTCCAGTATCTGAATTAGAGAACTTAAATCTGCATTGCTGTACTACACCATAGTTGGAAACATCAAATTTAAAATAGTGCGGTAGCAATTAGCGTGAAAATTATGAGGGAGGCTGGAATTATGTTTACCTGACTTGTGCATATTTCAAAGGGTTAATATGGCCACACTCATCAGTTTGCTACTCATTGAAAGCATGAAAAGGCAAGAAGTAAACTAATTGAGCTAGTATGTATAAATAACTCTGTTGTTTGTTGAGTTACTACAACTGCTTGTATTTTGAAAATCAAGTCGCAGTCTAGTGTATTTGGTTATGTGGCGGTTGTATGAAATTCATGGTGGGCTAAAGAAAGTTATTTACATTTTTTTTCTTTCTACAGCAGCACAGCAGCAGTTGATTGAGTATGAGCAGAAGCTTTTCAGTTCAAATGTTGCTCCAACGGATTCATTCCCTTCTCTTGGATTCGGTTTTCCGAAACCGTCTGGTGACATCCAGGTGCCTGTCTTTAATCAGCAGGCTCCAGCATCCATATTTGAGCGGGTCAGCCCGAATAACATCCCGAGTAATTTCACATTTGGGGCTACCGAAGCTAAGCTCCCGGATGGCAGTAACTTTGGTGTGGTCAACTTGTCTGGGACTGATAGCATGATGGACAGCTCCTAGGTTACTGTTGCAATGCTATAAACGGATCAGCTGCCCATTTAGTCAGATTTCTTGAAACATTTTGGATTTCTGGGAAGGAAAGTTGCATTCTTTGTACGAGGCTTCTTACAATATGTGCAAGCATTTTGGCCGTTGTGATGTTCTGCAGCAGTTTAACATGCACGTGGGCGCCTTTATTCAACTTTGTAGTGTAGTTCAGGTGAACTGAAATTACGCTAGTAGAAAGTTTGAGTAGAAGTTACATATGTGCCTGTTAAATTGTACAGATTCGTGTCAAGAAATTACAGATCAAAATCTATACATTGTTGCGGTAAACTTCTTTTCCGATCGCATGGAGAATGCATATATTACCTCTGTCACAAATTACTTGTCTTAAATTTTTCTAGATACAGATGTATCTTAAAACGTGTCTAGATACATGAAACCAAAGACAAAGTAATTCGGGTCGGAGAGGGTATGTCTTCCTATCCTATTTCACCCACTTGTGTTTCGCTCTTCATCTTCGTCCAACCCCCACCACGTACGTTGTCTATATTGTTCGATGTTAGTACATATGCGATGCAATCATCTTCAATTTTTTATATTGCTTTACCGATTTCATTAAGGTTGAAAAAAAAGGATTGACCTGGCTTATACGGGAAACCAGATCAAAAATCACACAAAGACATGATCTATTACGGTATAATCATGAAAAAAAAAAACTAGAAGCAAGAGCAAACTCTAACTGAACAAAGTATCACCACTAACACAAACTAAAGCCCGAGAGTTGGAGAGACCCACGGGAGTGAGGCCAACTCCAGCGCACGACCCAAACGGACGTCCGTTTGGCCCGGATTCTGTCCGTTTGGAGCGGGTAATGGGGTCGTGTCCGGGCCTTTCCTGGAATGCGGTGGCTGTGCGCCCAACGCGCGGACGCATTCTTTGGCCGCATCCTGTCCGCCTCCTTTTTCAAACGCCAATATTCGAATAACCACGGCCCGTAGTTCATGCCAGCGGCCCTAGTTCACGCCGGCAACACAGCCAGCCTACACGACCTTGCCGACAACACAGCCAGCCTCCAAAATGAATAGTTTTGTCGCCGGCAACACAACCAGCGGCCGGCAACACAGCCAGCCTCCAAAATGAATAGGTTTGTCGCCGGCACACAGCCAGCGGCCGGCACACAGCCAGCGGCCGGCACCCATGCCAGCCTCCAAAAAGAACGGCCACAGCCGAACAGACCACCTAGTTCAGGCCGTCGGCGTTGAACACCTCCTTCTGCCGGGCCTCGAACCAGCTCCTCGTCTTCTCGCTCATCTTGCTCAAGTCGACGCTCATGATCGCTAGCGCCACCTCCTTTGCTTTGGTTGCGGCATTGGCGGCCTCGATGTCGAGCTGCCTCTGCCTGGCCGCGGCATTGGCGGCCTCGATGTCGAGCTGCCTCTGCCGGGACGCCTCCTCCATGTCGATCTTCCTCTTCTTGGCCGCCTCCTCCATCTCAAGCTTCTTCGTTTGAAGCTCCAGGTATTGCTTCATTTGCTCCTCCTTGCCTTGTCGCTTTTTCTCGTCCCTAACTTCCTTTTGAGACATCATGTCGTGCAAAGTCTCATGCAAGGCAAAGGATGCCGCATCACGCTTGTCGTCCATCTTAGAGTTGGTCTTGCCCCTCGGCCTCTTCAACGCCTCACCATCTCCACCTCCGGCCAACGCGGCCGTCTTCTTGCCTCTCTTCCTTTGAAGTTCGCGGTATTGATCTTTAAACTTAGGGCAATTGTTGATGATCATCCAACAATGCGTAAGAGTGAATGGCTTGTCATTGTGCCGGGCCTTGAATGCTTCCAAAGATTGAAATGCCTACACGATCAACAACAATTGGACATGCAAACATAGAGAAGGCCGAAGTCTCGGCCGTATCAACGAAAGATAAGAGACCATACCATGTCCCCAATGCCGAGACCACTCACGGGGCGTGCTTCAACGCTTTCAAGTGCGGCACAATACTTGTTGCATTCTTGTTGGATGAACAACCACCTCTTTTGAATCGAGTTGATGCTACGTTCGCTCGTAAATTGGTAGTGCGGAAACAACTTTCTTTCATGGAATGTTTTGTGAACTCTTGTCCAAAAAACAAGTCCCTTTTGTTGCGCATCGACCCTCGGATCTTGGCCAACCTCCATCCAACTATCGCAAATCAACCTGTCCTCAGCTTGTGTGTATGATCCCGTACGAATGTTCTTCTTCCTCTTTTGTGCTTCCGCTCTTTGGGTGAGCTCGTCGATGAACAATGGCTCGCCCGCAATATCGACGCCTTCCTCTTCTTCTTCATCACATTCACCTTCGCAATAGATGTCATCATCTTCATGCCACGAGTCACCATGGTCGTCGGCCTCAAAGTATTCATTGGCAACGTACTGGCCGCGACCATCCTGACTCTGGGTCTCCTCGGGATCGAAGGCATCGCCATGCCCACCCATCTGGAAGGCCTCGCCACGGCCCTCGTAGATGACATTCTCCATGAACTGGTTGTAGTCGGGGTCCTCGACCGTTGACGTTGGTGTTGGCATTTCGCCAAACAGGACGCGGGGCAACGACATGGTGGCCGTAGACGGCGGCCGTGCTTGCTTTCTTTGCATCTCGACGGACGGGCGGCCGCCGTTGCTGGACCCCGGCGTGACGTTGAGGTCGATGACGGCCGAGGGGCGCGGGGTGGACGACGCGATCATGCCAACGTCCGACGACCCCGAGAAACTGGTCTGGCCTTTGTACCTTGGCGGAGGAAAACAAGGCGATAATGACGTGGTCCACGACGTTGGCGAGGGGCACTGCGGAGGCCGGGCCACCGACGAGCCTGTGCTCGGCGGGCCGACGGGCGCTGCCGAGAAGCTCGTCGGACGGCACAGCCCAAGCATGAGGAGGGTGAAAGAACATGTGCTGCCCCCATGTTTGGTTTTGGTAATTGATGACAATCTCTATGGACTAATGGTTGCCTTGAGTTATATTTGAAGGGTTTGTCCATAGGCTTTGCTTGTAGACCATTTGTTGGTCTCAAGGTGATTTGAAGAAGAATATGTGTTGACCAAGGTTATTCATGGAGTTATCCAAAGATTGGTCAGGTTGATCAAGACTAAATATGAAGAGTGATTCAAGTTGATCAACACACAAAGCGTAGAAGATGTACCGAGTGGGATCAAGTGATCTCACGGTATGGTAAGCATTGTCCATTACGCTTTGTGTACTAACCCATGTTCTATGCAAGAGTTCTTTGTGGGGTTAGGTTTGTTTCCATGGGCGTGCATCAAAAGGAAGATATCACACAACCCATGGAGGATGACATCAAGTGGTGATCGTCATCAAGATTGCGGTGTGCAAGTTCAAGTGGAGCATCACGAAGAGATCACATGCTTGAAGCTTGCTGTCCATTGTGGTGACAATGGACTTGTGAAGATGTGCCGAAGAGTGGCTCACCCATAGTGGAGTATGGGGGAGCAATCAACTAGTCTTCATCAAGCCGGCGCAATCAAGAAAGGTGGTCCAACTTGAGGAGGTCAAGATCGTCATCATCCAGCTCAAGTGGACTATGCGCAAGGCAAAGGTTTGCCCTTGATAGGTTTTCTATTTTACCGGTCTCATGGTAGTAGTTGGGAGACCGGGTTATAGGATCGATAGCCGTACTATCAAGGGGGGCTCTCAAGTGAGTAGCTTTATCGTATCTTCGTAGAGAGCTCAAACCATTGCATCCTTGCATCATATTTCTTGGTTTGTGTTTGGTGTTTCTCTTTGTGAGTCTTTGAGCTTTTGGTCATCTTCATGACAAGCTCGAGGTCATCGAAAACGGAGTTCATATATGCATCTTCTATGATGTTTTCGATGTTGGAGTTTATGCCGGTTCTTCATTCATAGAGGTTTCTCATCTCTATATCATTGGTATTTTCTCTACTGCCACTTCTTAATATAACCAGTCGCTGTTGGATAGTATTTGTCGTCCTCTATCCAACAAGCTTGAGTTTGCTCAATTCGGAGCTCATTTGCAGAAGTTATGGCAGTTCAGGGTTTATTGTTTGTCTGGGCAGTTTACCTGTCACCAAAGCGGTAGTACCGCTCGGGACCACGGTAGTACCGCTTGACACGGTACTACCGCCCCTACTACCGTTGCACTACCGTGATTTCTACTGGCATTCTTTTTCGTTTAGCGGTAGTAAAGCGGTAGTGGAGCGGTAGTACCGCTTGACACGGTACTACCGCCCCTACTACCGTTGCACTACCGTGATTTCTTCCGGTATCATTTTTTCGCTAAGCGGTAGTTGAGCGGTAGTAGAGCGGTAGTACCGCTTGGTGCGGCACTACCGCCCCCTACTACCGTGCCACTGCCGTGCTTTGTTCTGTTGCCCAGTTTTCCTAAGCGGTAGTACCGCTTGGTCGGAACGGTAGTACCGCTTAGTGCGGCACTACCGCTCCAGTTCCTTGTTGATTGCCTGCTGTTTTTGAATTACTACCGCACGAGCGGTAGTACCGCTCGCAAGAGCGGTAGTACCGCTTGTGCGCGTCCTGCACGGGTAACGGTTGGATTTGGGGTGGCCCTATAAAAGGGGTCTTCTTCCCCAACGGTTTTCTTATCCCTTGAGCTCATTTCTCCCCCCATTGTTGACCTTCTTGAGCTTGCCTAACTCTCAATCCCTCCAATGATTCTTGCTAGTTCTTGAGGGAATAGAGAGAGGAGATCTAGATCCACATTTCCACCAATCACTTTCTCCTCTAAGTGAGGGGAACCCCTTGGATCTAGATCTTGGAGTTCTTGGTGTTCTCCTTGTTCTTCCTCTCATATTCATCCATAGCTTTGTTGCTTTGGTGGGATTTGGGAGTGAGGGACTTGTCCACTTCGTGTGTTCTTGCCATTGCATTAGTTGCATCGGTTTGAGTTCTCCACGGTGATACGTGGAAGTTGTGAAGTTGAGTAGCTTATTACTCTTGGGTGTTTGGGCACCCTTGAGCTTGTTCCTCTTGGGTGCCTTGGCGCCCTAGACGGCTTGGTGGAGCCTCGGAGCCACATTCCATTGTGGTGAAGCTCCGGGCAAGCGTCGGGGTCTCCAATTAGGTTGTGGAGATCGCCCCGAGCAATTTGACGGGTACCGGTGACCGCCCCCAAGGGTTGCCAAAGTGTACGGGTTCGGTGACCGCCCTCAAGGGTTGCCATTTGTACGGGTTCGGTGACCGCCCTCAAGGGTCCCTTAGTGGAATCACGGCACCTTGCATTGTGCGAGGGCGTGAGGAGAATACGGTGGCCCTAGTGGCATTGTTGGGGAGCATTGTGCCTCCACACCGCTCCAAACGGAGATTAGCATCCGCAAGGGTGTGAACTTCGGGATACATCGTCGTCTCCGCGTGCCTCGGTTATCTCTTACCCGAGCCCTTTACTTATGCACTTTACTTTGTGATAGCCATATTGTTTCTAGTTATATATCTTGCTATCACTTAGTTGTTTATCTTGCTTAGCATAAGTTGTTGGTGCACATAGGTGAGCCTAGTCAATTTAGGTTTTGTGCTTGTCAAATTAACCGCTAGGTTTATTCCGCATTTGTTCAAGCCTAAACCGTAATTATTTTAAAGCGCCTATTCACCCCCCCCCTCTAGGCGACATCCACGATCTTTCAGAGGGCGTGCGCTTTGTTGACGATGGCCTCCTTCTCGTCGACGTCGGACTTCTGCCGCGCGGCCTCCAACGCAGCGCGTTCGGTGGCGAACATGGCCGCGGCGTTCTTGCCCTTCTGCGCCGCCCGCCGGTTCCTCCTCTTGGCCGATTCCGCGTCCAGCTTTGCGAGCTCCGCTGACGTGAGTTCCGACCGCGGCTTCTTCGGACCCTTGGCCGCCTTCTTCTTCACCTTTCGGGGCGGGTCGACGGCCTGGCCGCCGGAATTCGGCGGGGCATCGGCCATGGCGGGAGGGTGGTGGGCGGGACGTGGGAGGGTTTTGGGGGGAGGGGGGAATGGCGCGAAATGGGGGCGCCGGACGGGTTCTTTGTGCCACCGACGGGCGGGCCAGGGGAGGACAAGCGCGCGCGTCCCGTCCGTCCGCGCGCTGTCCGTTTGACCTCAAAGGCGGCCCAAACTTGTGACGGGATGGGTCGAAAGCGGACAAAAAACGGACAAAAGTCCATTTGCGTCCGCGCGCTGGGCCGTCTGATATGTCCATTTTATCCCAAACGGACGCACCCGGACAGGATGGGTAGCGTGATGAAGTTGGCATGAGGAAAAGCTCTTTGACAATGCATGTAAGGAGGAAATGCCCCCCAAGGGCGTCAAACGTCGTCACTGGCACTGGCCCTTGCCGGACAAAACTTTCACCCAGAACACCTCACACCACCACCCCACTGAACCCCGACAGTTCTATTTCTCTCCTGACAAAAGATGGCTGCAGCTGACGGCTACGACGCCGCGGTCGCGCTGGCCGAGTTTCAGGCGGCCCGTGCCGGCGTCCGCGGCCTCGTGGAGTCCGGCGTCACCTCCGTGCCGCCGCTCTTCCTCGCACCCAGCACCGGCAGCCCCTCCCCACCGCCCGTCGAGAGCGAGACCCTCCTCACCATCCCAAGCGTTGACCTCGCACTCCCGCCCTCATCCACCCTGCCGCTCATCCGCGCCGCCGCGCGCTCGTGCGGCTTCTTCCACGTCACCAACCACGGCGTCGACGCCGCCGCCGTCGACGCCGCGGTGTCCGCCGTCCGGGCCTTCCACGAGCAGCCTCCCGCCGTCCGATCGTCGTTCTACGCGCCCGCGTCCGTCGGGAGCATCGCCTACTCCACCATCCCCGTCCAGCCCGGTAAAAGCAAAACGACCTCCGGCGGCCCTCTCCTCCCCTGGCGCGACACGCTCCAGGTCCGCTTCGGCCCTCCTCCGGCGCCCGACCTCGCCCACCTGCCGCCGGCTTGCCGGGACGCGCTGGTTACGTACCGGCTACTCGTGACGGCGCTAGGGAAGAAGATGGCCGGGCTGCTGTCGGAGGCGCTCGGCGTCGGCGCGGGGCGGCTGGAGAGGGCGATGCGGGTGGAAGGCCTGCTGATGGCGTGCCACTACTACCCGCCGTGCCCGGAGCCGGCGCGGGTGGTGGGCAGCCTGGAGCACACGGACCCCAGCGTCTTCACCGTGCTGGCGCAGGACGGGGTCGGGGGGCTTCAGGCGCGCCTCCGCGACGGACGGTGGGCCGACGTGCCGCCGGTGGCCGGCGCGCTTCTGGTCAACGTCGGGGATGTGCTCAAGGTACGGAAGTTAGTGCCCGTCCACCAATGACCAATCACATTACACGATACTAAATCAGTAGTAATTCAGGTGGTTTCGAATGATGAGTACGAGAGCGCGGAGCACAGGGTGGTGATCAGGTCCTGTGAAGATGCGAGGGTGTCCATTGCGCTCTTCTTTAATCCTGCCAAGCGCCAGGACTCCGACTTGTTTGGGCCCCTCGAGGAGCTGTTGACGGCGGGAAAGCAGCCGCGTTACCGGGCTTTCACCGTGACGGAGTTCATGAACTCCCGAAGAGAGCGTGGCCATGGCACCAACTCCGTCGACCGGTTCAGGATTGCACATGAATAATCAGATCCAGAGGGTTTGTGCGGACTATCGCCATTGCATGTTTGTCAGGACCAACTTGGCTATGTCTTGCAGAAATGGAAATTTATACCGCTGTAAAGAGAAAACAGTATTTGGGTATCCCCGAAAGAAAAAAACAGTATTTGGATATCCACTCCCCACATAATCTAGTATGTTGTTTTATGATATTTGAGCTCGGGATTAGAGCAACATTTTCGGTACGTATAGAGCAAACTTGACATCTACATGTAAACGGGACCTCTCTCTTGTGCTATAAACAAAGCAAACCCTTCTGTGTGCAAAACCAAGGTAGCTAGGCCAGAGAGAGTTTGCACGCCTGCCATCCTTGAAAACTGACAGAGCATCCTGCGTCGCGCTCATTTTTTGATGTACTCGATCGTGCAGTTCTCCTTGAGCCACTCAAGCACCTTGGCAGCCTCCAGAACATCCTGAACCTGCATGGTTTTTAATCCCACAGCAGACAAAGAATGAGGTTTTCCAGCCATGGGAACAACAAGAGTTAAGGAGATAATTTCCTTGGAATTGCCTTGCTTATCAGAAGGGTGTTGCCAGACCACAGCAAACTGAAGGAATTCAGCATTGAAAATATCAGAAGAAACAAAAAGAACAGTTAAGAACCTGCTGCTTGATGTTCCCCTCGTCGTAGTCTTGATTATAGCGTTTGAACTCTTCTATGGAGTTCTCAACTTCCTTGACGAGCTGGTCTGTCGAGTACTGCAGCACGATAGGTTGTTAATGCATGGATAAAAAATGTGTGGACCGGAAGTCAAAAGTAGAGGTTCTATCACTAGAATCACAAATGAACAGCAAACATGTTATTTACCTGCAAATTTTCGGCCTTGAATATTTCACCAACAACCAACATTTGTTTAATGATTCTAGTGATGTTCTCCCTCTCACTTTTTAGGTACTCCTGGACCGACTTTTCGCTTGAAAGGGAGGCTAGCTGATCTTTGTCTAGCTTCTTTTCTGCCTGCAGGAATCAATAAACAAATTGAGAAGGCAAGATATAAAAGCTAACCTAGTGTTGGACTTGTTCAGTACCTGAAGTTGCAGAAGTTTGGCTCCATACAATTGTTGGCCTTGTTCTTGAAACAAGGAACGTGGAACATCAACATCTACCAACTACACAAACCAATGGAAACATTAGTGCAAGCTTATGCAGTCTTGGAGAGAATGTGAAAAGGGATTTGATAATGGAACCAAAGGTAACATATGGATGATCTCCCTGCAAAAATTATAATTCGGAATTGAAAAGCCCACAACCTTTCCCAGTTGGTCGAGGATTGCATTATCTGTTGCTTGTTCTATAGCCGTTTTCTCCACTTCTTTGCATCTTTCCAAAATTCGTTCTTTAACCTGTTTCAATCAGAAGGGGTGATTTCAAAACAGCTGAAAAAAATCCATCAACCATCATATCGTATGATGATCACAGTTTACAGCTAATATTTCGCAGGGTGAACTGCGAACTATGATCAATCAGGAGTAATTTTCCAAAAAGAAAACAGGTTCAACAGGTACATATCCAGTGATGTTGATTTCAATGCCTATTATTAACTACCAAGTGAAATAAGTAGAATAGAAACCTCATCGATGGTATTGCATCCTGGAAGGAGCTTTGCGGCAAGCGAATCATCCAATTCTGGCAACTCTCTGAAGAAAAGTTCTTTACAGACAACCTACATAATACAGTCAAAATGGGAATGAAAACTCCAGCACTAGCTATAGATACAGAATAAAAAACTGTGTCACTGTAGTTTGTGTGCAGTCAAACAGGACTACTATACACGTGCATCTGTATTTCCCACATGAAAATCATACTAACAGATGTGACGGTAAAAGTAATTCCTAAGTGTAATGATTTCTGTGTGATATAGGCACAATATAATGTGATTACTAATTGGTAGTAAGTGTGGAGTACACAGGTATATACATCTCAGTCTTTAGGAAGTGATACTCACAGTAAACTGGGCACGGACACCTTGTAGAGTTTCCTGCTCAAATGACTCAGGGAACTGAATAGGAAAAGTTCTAGTCTCACCAGGACGAATCCCAATCAGCGAACCCAGAAATCCAGGAACAAGATTAGTATTTTCCTCAGTGTCCAAGTGGAACCCTGTAATCATAGTAGATGTGCATCACAAGATAGAATGAAAGCAATAGTGTGCATTCTATCTTATCTGGTATTCTGGTATACAAAAGAGAATTCTGACGACATGTAGACTTGAAAATCACACCACTACATTAGTCAGTTGCAATCAAAGTGGTGTACAAACCCAGAAACAATTGGGAAAATATTTCAAAATATATAACAGTGTATCATCATAATAGGCAAACAATGAAGTTGTGAAAATAAAATAGAATGCAGTTGTGCAGAAGTAAACAAACCTGTACTCTCAGCTGATGGAATTTTTTCACCTTTAGAGCCGTCGGTCGTGATAGTTTCAGCCAATATATCCAGCACCACCAAATCACCTACCTACATGGTCCAAAAGTGGATGGTATTACAATGTAACAGCATTACCAATACTTGCCATGAAATAAGTTAAACCTAACATGCCAAATCCAAACAAGCAAGCCACATAGTTCATACATCCTCCATTTATTATGAAAATCATAATGCTGTTTTTCTAAACAGAAGTCATAATGCTGCTTGACACTGACAAGGAAACTGTTACGGGTAGATATGTACATGATGACTTGGCTGTGGTCAATGTTTCAGCTAGGCCATAATTCTTTTTTGTATATAACTCTTTCAACTGGAATAAGATGCATATTTGTGAATAATTCCTTTTTTCCTAAGTTGACATGCTAGTAGGAAATCTCTAGCCGTAGTCATCCAAGCCTCGCCACCTTCCTTGCCAGAATCGGCAAATGCAGAACAATGAGATATGCTTCAAAATGACCAGATTACCACCCCTGTTTAAAAATCTTTGTGGATATAGGCCGTATTGACTCCCACCCTCACGGTCTTATCTCATATTCATAAGATTCAATGAGCATCCGTTGCCACTGACTCTGATCTGGGTGGATCTTAGCAAGATTAATGTTCATCGTCGACTAGCACTTGTGTTCATTAGACTAAAATATCGCTGTTGGCACATTTGCTCCCATTATCACTGTTATTACTTTTAAATTTGGTAGATGCCATATGACGTTACTGACTTATTCAACTATCTGACCTTCAATACAAGTTGGAGCTATTATAACGCCAAAACAAGTGGAAACATCTATAGATATAAAAGGTACACGGTGCAACATCAAGAAGCTCCTGGATCTGTTTCACTCAGGTAGTACAAGCAGGGCTCAATTTTCCTTTGAGAACCAGACAATGGTTACTTTATCAGTCGTCCTGAACTATAATGCAGGGACTAGCAAATACAGGGGTATTATATATAAGCTAGAGTGTGGGCATTGTAAGACTCCAGACCATAAAATCAAGAAGACACATAAATATATGGAATAAGAAGAATAGTTCGTCATTTCGTCAGATACTAGAAATTTGGCTGATTTCTGAAAAAAATTGCCGGTTACTTCAAAGGGGGAATAAGAGTCCTGAATACAACTAAAGCTAACACACAGTAAAGGTTTGACAGTACATTAATATAACATTTACATATTAGAGCAACTGTAAGAAATCACCTGTAGGCCTCTGTCAGGTACTATTCGAAGCAGCCCTAGAGATTTACGACGACGCTTAAGCTCTAACTCGGCTGCCTTTTCGGCATCAACAATTTCATCTATTTCAATAACCACTTTGAGGTTCTTATATTTGTCTTCAGATAACCAACGGACTTCAGGAACGACATCCACAGCAACATCATATCTGAGCAAAAAGTGGTATAAAGAAAAATATATGATCAAAACAGCAATTTTAAATAAGTTCAGATAGTGAAATAAGCAGGAAACCAAGATGGTAGTAACTGTCTACCTAAAGACATGGTCGAGGGAGAAAGCCTCGTTCATATCATCAAACTTAGTGAGAATGCGCACAGAATCTTCTAATGCCCTCTCTTCTACCTATAAAAAAACATGACGAGATCAGCTGAGCATATGTAATATTAAGTATAGCATAGCATATAGTATATTTTTAGAGGGAGAAAGACAAGTCATGGTTCAGCAAGAGACTGGACCATCAGAGAAGGGATCTGCAGTGAGAAATGTTCTCAGCAAAATATCTGGCAAAAATGTTAAACAGTGCTTCATCTTTGATGATCTGCCAGTTCAGTTCATATCAAAATGGTAATCCCTACTTCAAAAAATTCAACTATATGATCACTCTGATAATAATGATGCAACACAAATACAGGTTACCAGAACTAATTTTTACTTGTCATGAATGGTTGGAAACAAAGAATCCATCGTGTTAAATATCAGGGTATTGCTTTGTAAAATTGGACTGGGGAGACATTCATACCGATGACAATGCTTGAGGAAGCGTATGTCTTAAGATAGCTTCAACTGTAGCAGCCCGTACATGTTGCGGTCCAACGTAGTTTAAAAGTACATTTTCTGGAACTATCTTTCCAGGACGAAATCCAGGAACCTGATAAGAAGGATAGCAGGGGCATACAATAAAAAGCTGTAGAAAATATAGAGCAGCATCACAGACACCATGTAGATCTTTTCCCACTTGCGAATCGTCTGGTCTTAGTGATCTAGCTATGATCAACTGGTTATAGAATTTGATGCAGGCTGAAAATACTACTAGATTACATGACTATTTCCAGTTTGTGAATGCATCAGATCTCATTTATACACAAAAATATCAGGGCTCTGTTTTTATGAAAATATCGAACACTTGGTGGAAACCTCAAAAGAACACCTGTGACTAAACCACAGGCAACGAAGGCTCTCGGTGCTACGCCGTGCAGCAAGCACGTAGCACACACATGTTGCAATCTTATTCATGATTACTGAACATGTAGCCGTTAAACTACAGTATAAGCCCACATTCCTGTCTGAGCTTTGTAACTCCTTGCAAATTAGTAAGGTTTGTCCTCACCTATTCAATGTTCTTCATTTGATACAGGTTTTGGTACAGAAATGGTACCTTGAAACGCTTTGAGTACTCGAGAAGAGTTGTTTGGTAGCACTCCTGGCATATCGAGGGCGGCACCTCCACGCTGAACTTAACCTGCAAAGCAGCACACCAAAGGCCATTAAAATCAAGCATTAGCGCATCACTCTAGCTCCTCTCTACTACTAACCATCGCACCAAACCGAGACAAAATCCCACATTACAGAACTATACGTGGCTCTCCAACTCATATACAATTGGAGAGACAGTTAATTAAGCAGAGTCGCGGGGCTAACACAGGAGTTGGGCTGCGGCGTCTCGATGACGCGGACGGAGTCGCCACCACCCGCAGCGGCCTCGCGGAGCTCTACGGCGGCCGAGGCGACGGGGAGCCGTCGCCTCTGGGACCGCGAGGTGGAGGCGGAGGTGGACAGGGACAGAGAGGAGGACGGCGACGAGGGACTGGACCAGGAGGCTGCGCGTGGGGTTGAGAAATGGCTGCGGCCGGGGTGGATGGAGGGTGTGGAGACGATGGCCGCGGTGGCGAGCTCCATGGCCGCGGCTCGGAATGGAGCAGCGCGTTTGTTTTTGTGGGGACGAAGACGAGGGGTGGGGATTAGGATTTAGTAAGCAGATAAGCGAATAAAAGTAGCAAGTCAGATATTTTTGTGGGCTTTATGGTTTTTCTAAAGAGTTTTCAAATGATAACTTTCACACGTGTGACATGAAGTAACGTCATCATAGCGTTTTTACAATTAAAATTGCCGTCAAAAAAAAAAAAAAAAAAAACTTTCACCCAAACGAAAAGTTGTCATGCTTCACAACTAAAGTTGTCATCCCCGGATAACTAAAATTGACATCAGAAACGTCAAGGCGGATTGCTTCGTGCGACACGTCTGGCACTTATCATGATCTAAAGAGTTTTATTTTGTTGCAAAGGACAACTTTTTTTGGCTTTCTCTATAGTGTTGCATATGTTGGTATATTTTTCTATAGATTTGGTAAAACAAAATGAAGTTTGACTTAGGATAAACTAGAACTTCAAATATTTTGGAACCGAGTGCGCGAATATGATAAACGTAGGATGGTAATTTTAAAACTTAGTTAAAATTGTATTTCCAAGCTTTACAATATTGCACAAAATCACACACATACATATTAGGTATAAACTTATCCTTACCATTTTCATGGGATAATAATACGACCATTCGACCATTTTGCTATCCATGTGAAAATAGAAATACTACAATAACCTTGGCCCAACTTTATTATTTTCACACAAATCGCAAAAGGTTAGCTTTTGAGGAAAGTTTTACATGGTAAGTTTCTGTCCAATACCTATATGCATGGTTTTTCCATGTAAATTTTTGAACATAATTTCCAGCAAGTAGGTTTCCATGTACATATATTCTAGAAATTTGCTCTAAATGCTACATATGTAGCATGCTACAAATTTTGGGGTTTGATTACACAAAAATGAAACATGCTATGAATAGTATCACATTCAAACCGGATATTCAAAATAGATTGTCCTTTTTGTTTCTTGAGTTATGTATTGTGTTTGGATATAGAAATCTGCAACATGTTATATATGCGTTGTGTGGGAGGGAGGCTGTTGTTTTTTCTTTAAATGTATCAAAAACATAACTAAATGTTAAACTATATAAGCCTCTACCACTCTTAGTAGTTGTATCCCTTTTGTTTCAACCTTCTACTTATCTCATGCCTGACCATTTGTGATGTTTCTGCTGGTGGTGATATTGAATTGGATGTTCGTCAGTTTATCCAAAAATCCGAATTGATGGGCAAGGATGAACGATTAATTATTCAATACCCCCTCGTGCCTAAGTTGATTCATGTGGGATCGATGTAGGTTGCAACTATTTTTATTTAATAGTTCGTTTGATGAGTCTTAAACTCGAGAGTTCCTGGAATTGACATAATTTGAGATGTTGCATTGAGCCTCTTTGGATGGTTTATATGCCCTGACACTGATCCCCTCCCCTCCCCGAGGCGCTCCCGCGGGCGCCCCCGGGAGGAAACCCTAGCGCCGCCCTCGCCGTCCCCTTCGCCTCACCCCCTCCCTCGTCGCCGCCTGGGGCGTCGCCGGCCAAAGGCCGTGTGGCGTTGGCGGCGGCGGGGCGGCTCTCTCCCGCACGCAGTTGGGGACTCCGCGGGGCGTTCCCATCTGCCTGCTGGTGCCGGGCGTCGGGCCGGCCCTGCCTCGGCTCCTTCTCCCCCTCCCGGCGTCCCTCGCTGGCGCCGCCTCCTCCCCACCATGGTGGTGGGCGGTGGCGGATGGATTTGGGATCCCTGCCCAGATCCGGTGGATGGTGGGGTTGGTGTTGGCTGCGGTGGCCGGCGGCACAGGCGTGGCGGCGGCGAGTCTCGTGGCCTCTGGGCATCGTGGAGGTGTCGGCGGCGGCGAATGCTTAGCCTGGTGGTGGCGGCGATCCGTGCACGAGAGTTGGTCCCTTCTAACAGATCTGGGTGAAAACTTGCCTTCGGCTTCTGCTAAGGCCGGCGCTGGCGGCGCTATCTGTGTCGTTCCCTTCTTGAAGGCATCGCCTTGGAGATGTTCAAGGCCACTCTCTGCTACCTCCGGGGGAAACCCTAGATCGGATGATCGGATGACGGCGGCGCTCTGGTGTCGTTCCTCCCTTGGGGGCGTCAATCTTTGGAGGTACACACGTGATCGAGGGACCAGAGGACGGATTCTTTGGTGGAGCGGTGCTTCATCTCACACATTGATGGCGGCGGATCTCGGCGGCATGGCGCTGTGGTGACTCGGCGTCCGATGCGCGGAGATGGACTCGCGCAGGATGGTGGCGTTTGTCTGGCGTCGTGGTGGCGTCGACGGCAGCTAGACCGGGCAAGGTTGATGCAACGGTACAGTCCTGAAGATGGAAGGGTGGCAGGTGGCTGCGGCGGCCTCATACCCGGCAGGCGTCCTGGTTGAGGAGTGCGCCGGACTGGTGGGTGACCCATACCCGGCAGGCGTCCTGGTTGGGACCTCAGGTCTTAGATGTTAGGCTTGGCTGCGAGGTCTATGGTAGTAGTCCTGGACTATCAGCATCCCTACATTAGTTGGATAGGAGTAGCGACAGATGTTGCTTAGACGGTGGCTTCAGACTTACTGTTGTATCACTTTGTAAGGTCTGATGAGAATAATTAATAAAATGGCTGCATGCATCGTCATGATGCAGAGGCCGGGGGCACGCCTCCATTTCCAAAAAAAAAAAAAAAAAAAAAAGGTACGAGATTAGAGAGATATGTCAATACAATTCGCAAAAAAAAAAAAGATATGCCAATACACTCTATCATTCAATAACCGCCCTTCCAAATTTAGCCTTTTCGCTTGAAGATTTGAAAATTCCTAGTAGTGCTTAAGTAGATATGCTTGTTTATGTTCTTCGTATGTTGTGTTGTTTTTCAAGTATGTGTTCATTTTATTACAAGGTACAATTAGTTGAATGTGCATTTAGATAAGAAAATAGTGCCATTTGATAAAATAGGTCAGAAAGACTGCCACCTTTGCATTAGCGTGGTTGTGCACTTGCAAAAATTGCATATGCAAACAGTGCTAAAACATCTACATTTGCGATTTTATTTTAATAAAAACATTATGTGAGCTCTAAGCTAACATTATGTGTCCAGTTTTTTTATTGTGAATATCTTACACTATACATTTGACATGTTTTTTTGAATACCCTACAAACCTTGGGTTTGCCACTGCCCTTATGCCAGCATCTCGAAAGTCATGATGTGACCCCTGCCACAACTGATGTGGGATTAACTATGACTGGCAACCCTTAATCAACGGAGATGGGTAGCTAGGCTATGATACCAAGTTTTTACACCATCACGATCCGCTAAATTGTGTTCCAACCCTCGCCCCCATCGTGCCACATGCTTACTTCAATAATGGCTCGGCGCGTCCAATGCTACCACATAGCAACCGAGAATTATAGGAAGTTTGTCCCTCCCATCTAAAAGATTGGTGATATGAGTCATATAACTCATAGGAGGGGGCACCCACACATTTATATAAACCATGTTGTGCGACTCAATTCACTTGGTTGGGGAAGTGGATTTACAACTCCACCACTTGGATTGAAGTTCTCGTGGACACAAACAATTTTCCATCGTTTTTGTAGTATTTGCTAGAAACAATAATTATTGAAATGAGACTTAATTTTTCCATCGTTTATTAAAAAATATGGCAATCATTATAGAATTGAAAATGGTGGGGAATGAAAGATAGAGTATGTTAGAGAAAATTCTAAACAGTTCAACTGTGGAACCTACGGAAGTGCATAAGATGAATTATAAAGTTTGGAAGATTTGGGCTCCCCAAGTGCAAATATTTCGCTTGGTTTGTCATCCAAAACCAAGTTTGGAACACGGACCGGCCCGCGATGTGGGTGTGGCTAAATTGCAGCATTTGAAAGTTATGCAACTAGTTACCGGAGACGACGACCCATATGCTCTTCCATACATAGTTGCTTCCCATTCGGGTATGGCACATGATTCAAGATTAGCTTCCCCTTTCCCTTTAGACTAATTATCGGCGTGCCTTCGCCGATGTACAAACATGGTGGACTCATGCGGTGCATGCTAGGTAGGTTGATGCAAAGCCATGGCATCATTGCTCTTGTTGATGGTTTGCGGCATTTTGAAGGAACATAACGTAAGGATTCTGTTTCCAAAAAAAGTAAGGTTAGAGTTTCGGAAATGATAACTCGTGACTGTTCGCCAGGAGGGCAACCCTAGCGAACTTGTTCCCTACTGTTGCATGGATCTTGGCGCAGGTCCGACACCATGTAGACCAACTGGAGTCGTTCCCTATAAACCGTTTCTTGGCGAACCCTCGCTTTTTTTCTCCCAAAAATTCAAGCGAGCTGCACAGACGGGGGAACTCGAATGACCTCCTGCAAAGCTTTACCGCTTGGGCCGAAGAACGTTTTTTGGAAACATGTACTTAAACTTGTTTATGTATTTGAAGCTGAATTCTTTTAAATTCAAATTTTTATATTCCCCCCCCCCAAATTCAGTTTTTATTTTTATTTTTGAAAGAACAAAATCCCTATTTTTTTAGAGGGGGTTGTTTATGAACTTTCCATGTGCATTTCTATTATAGGTAGCATGACAATTTCTAGGTCTTTTTTCTAATGCTCCCATGTCAAGATTTGGGGAGATTTTATCAATTATTCATGGCAAATTTTCTTTCTTTCTCACATGTAAGTTATATCACTAGGAGCATGTCATTTTAATAATTAATAACATGCCATTTTTATTTTTAAGAGGATGACATTTTTATTACTAAGAGCATGGAATTTTAATAATTAATAATATGCCATTTTATTATTAGGAGGATGTCTGTTTTATGATTAAGATCATGGCATCTTTATTATTATTATTAACATGACATTTTTATTATTAAGAGGATGACGATTTTCTTATTAATGAGATGGTAGTTTTATTATTGAGAGCCTGGCATTTTTTATTGGAATGAATTTTTTTTGTTATTAACAGGATGCCAATTTTATTATTATAGCAATTTTTTGCAATGGCATGGCATTTTTTATGATTTTCTGCACAGTGGACCAAATAAAGCAAGAAAATTACAGCATGACATTTTGTTTTTTGGCCTTGGCAAAAATAAAGAAAAATGTTCTCCAAAACATGTTTTTTACATAGTGAAACATGTCCACGACAAAATTCATAAAAAAGTTAGCTCATACAACACATTTTTGTAGTCATACCATTCGTAAATTTATAAATTAGAGAAATGACAGTTTTTATAAAGCGCATGACAGTTTTCATATTTTCGTATCATGGCAATTATACATTTATGTTTTTCTTTTGAGAGAAATATGTATTTTTTGTTCATGACATTTAAAAAGGACTTAAACCGGGCCTTTGGGCCAATGGGGATTCACCTTGGCCCTCCCCCTACCGAACAATCGAGGAGGGGGGTGTTGGAAATATGCCCTAGAGGCAATAATAAATTAGTTATTATTATATTTCCTTGTTCATGATAATCGTTATTATCCATGCTATAATTGTATTGATTGGAAACTCAAATACATGTGTGGGTACATAGACAACACTGTGTCCCTAGTAAGCCTCTAGTTAACTAGCTCGTTGATCAAAAGATGGTGAAGGTTTCCTAGCCATGGACATAAGATGTCATTTGATAATTGGATCACATCATTAGGAGAATGATGTGATGGACAAGACCCAAACTATAAACGTAGCATATGATCGTGTCAGTTTATTGCTATTGTTTTCTGTATGTCAAGTATCTGTTCCTATGACCATGAGATCGTGCAACTCACTGACACCGGAGGAATACCTTGTGTGTATCAAACGTCGCAACGTAACTGGGTGACTATAAAGATGCTCTACATGTATCTCCGAGGGTGTCTGTTGGGTTGGCATGGATCAAGACTGGGATTTGTTACTCCGTGTGACGGAGAGGTATCTCAGGGCCCACTCGGTAATACAACATCACAATGAGCCTTGCAAGCAATGTGACTAAAGTGTTAGCCACGAGATCTTGTATTACGGAACGAGTAAAGAGACTTGCCAGTAACGAGATTGAACTAGGTATAGAGATACCGACGATCGAATCTCGGGCAAGTAACATACCGAAGAACAAAGGAAACATCATACGGGATTAACTGAATCCTTGACATAGAGGTTTGACCGATAAAGATCTTCGTAGAATATGTAGGAGCCAATATGGGCATCCAGGTCCCGCTATTGGTTATTGATCGTAGAGGTGTCTCGGTCATGTCTACATAGTTCTCGAACCCGCAGGGTCTACACACTTAACGTTTGGTGACGATTAGTATAGTTGAGTTATTGTGTTGGTGACCGAAGGTTGTTCGGAGTCCCGGATGAGATCCCGGACATGACGAGGATCTCCGGAAGAGTCCGGAGGTAAAGATTGATATATGTGATAATAGTGTTTTGATCTCCGGAAGGGTTCCAGAATTCACCGGAAGGGGTTCCGGATGTTTACCGAAGTGTTCGGGTGCAGCAACACTTTATATGAGCCAAAGGGGTAAAGCCCACGAGGTATTGGAAAGTGCAAAAGGAAGTTTTGCTGCTGCCTTAAGCGGTACTACCGCTGGTAAGGCAGTACTACCGCGTAAGCGGTACTACCGCTCAAGCGGTACTACCGCTCAAGCGGTACTACCGCTTGTACGTGATACTGCTGGAATCCGAGTTGGACTCTTTCCGTGCGGGCCAAACCGACCTTGTGCGGGCAAAACCGACCTTGTGGAGGCTTTCTCTCCAAGTTTAGACCCCAGGGCTCAACATATAAATAGAGGGGCAGGGCTAACACACGGGACACATCAAGATTTCCCAAGCCGTGTGCCGGCAACCCTAACCCTCTAGTTCCTCCCGTCATAATCTCCGTAGTGCTTGGCGAAGCCCTGCAGAGATTGTTCCTCACCACCATCACCACGCTGTCGTGCTGCCGGAACTCATCTACTACTTCATCATCGCTCGCTGGATCGAGGAGGTGAAGGCGTCATCAAGCCGTACGTGTGTTGAACGCGGAGGTGCCGTCCGTTCGGCACTAGTTCGTGATCGGATCGAGGGACGACTTGCGATTTGGATCGCGGAGACGTTCGACTACATCAACCGCGTTTCTTAACGCTTCCGCTTAGCGATCTACAAGGGTATGTAGATTCACTCTCCCTCTCGTAGATGCTCATCACCATGGATAGATCTTGTGTGTGCGTAGGAAATTTTTTGTTTCCCATGCAACGTTTCCCAACAGTGGCATCAGAGCTAGGTCTATGCGTAGATGAGATCTCGAGTAGAACACAAAGGAGTTTGTGGGCGTTGATATTCAGATTGCTTCCTCCCTTGGTCTTTTCTTGTTTCGGCGGTATTGTGGGATGAAGCGGCTCGGACCAACATTACTCGTACGCTTACGAGAGACTGGTTCCTTCAACTGACATGTAACTTCGTTGCATAAAGTTGGCTAGCGGGTGTCTGTTTCTCCCACTTTAGTCGGATCGGATTTGACAAAGGCGGTCCTTGAGAAGGTTGAAAAGCAATTTTTATATCACCGTTGTGGTTTTTGCGTAGGTAAGAATCGTTCTTGCTAGATACCCGTAGCAGCCACGTAAAACTTGCAACAACAATTAGAGGACGTCTAACTTGTTTTTGCAGGGTATGTTGTGATGTAATATGGCCAATTACATGATGAGATATATGTGATGTATGAGATGATCATGTATTGTATAGAATATCACGACTTGCATGTCGATGAGTACGGCAACTGGCAGGAGCCATAGAGTTGTCTTTAATTATTTTCGCCGTTTTTGCTTTACTTTATCGCTATGAGTTAGCTATAGTCGTGGAAGCAACAGTCGGCGCGACAACCTCATGGCGACACGTTGATGGAGATCAAGATGATGGAGATCATGGTGTCATGCCGATGACGATGGAGATCATGCCGGTGCTTTGGAGATGGAGATCAAAAGCACGAGTTCATGGCCATATCATGTCACTTATGATTTGCATGTGATGTTAATCCTTTTATGCATCTTATTTTGCTTAGGACGACGGTAGCATTATAAGGTGATCCCTCACTTAAATTTCAAGATAAAATTGTGTTCTCCCCGAGTGTGCACCGTTGCGAAAGTTCGTCGTTTCGAGACACCACGTGATGATCGGGTGTGATAGACTCTACGTTCGCATACAACGGGTGCAAGCCAGTGTTGCACGTGCGGAACACTCGGGTTAAACTTGACGAGCCTAGCATGTACAGACATGGCCTCGGTGTTGGAAATATGCCCTAGAGGCAATTAATAAAGTGTTTATTATTATCATATTTCTCCGTTCATGATAATGGTTTATTATTCATGCTAGAATTGTATTGACCGGAAACTAAATACATGTGTGGATAATAGACAAATACTATGTCCCTAGTATGCCTCTACTAGACTAGCTCGTTGATCAAAAGATGGTCAAGGTTTCCTGACCATGGACATGAGTTGTCATTTGATAACGGGATCACATCATTAGGAGAATGATGTGATGGACATGACCCAACCGTTAGCATAGCAAATGATCGTTCAGTTTATTGCTATTGCTTTCACTATGTCAAATACACGTTCCTCTGACCATGAGATCATGCAACTCCCGGATACCGTAGGAATACTTTGGGTGTATCAAACGTCACAACGTTACTGGGTGATTATAAAGGTGCACTACAGGTATCTCCGAAAGTGTTTGTTGAGTTGGCATGGATCGAGATTGGGATTTGTCACTCCGACTATCGGAGAGGTATCTCTGGGCCCTCTCGGTAATACAACATCACAGAAGCCTTGCAAGCACCGTGACTAAAGAGTTAGTTGCAAGATGATGTATTACGGAACGAGTAAAGAGAGTTGCCGGTAACGAGATTGAACTAGGTATTGGATACCGACGATCGAATCTCGGGCAAGTAACATACCGCCAGACAAAGGGAACAACGTATGTTGACATATGAGGTTCACCGATAAAGATCTTCGTGGAATATGTAGGAACCAGCAATATGAGCATCCAGGTTCCGCTGTTGGTTATTGACCGGAGAGTCATCTCGGTCATGTCTACATCATTCCCGAACCCGTAGGGTCCGCACACTTAAGGTTCGATGACGATTTAGTATTATATGAGTTATGTGATTGGTGGCCGAAGTTTGTTCGGAGTCCCGGATGAGATCACGGACATGACTAGGAGTCTCGAAATGGTCGAGAGGTAAAGATTCATATATTGGAAGGCTATATTCGGACGTCGGAAAGGTTCCGAGTGATTCGGGTATTTTTCGGAGTACCGGGGAGTTACGGGAATTCACCGGGAGAAGTAATGGGCCTTATTGGGCCATACGGGAAAAGGAGAGGCAGGCCACGTGAGGAGGCGCGCGCCCCCCCTTGCCCAAACCGAATTGGACTAGGGGAGGGGGCGCAGCCCCCTCTTTCCTTTCCCTCTCCCTTCCCCCTTTCCTACTCCGTATGGGAGGTGGAATCCTACTAGGACTAAGGAGTCCTAGTAGGACTCCCCACACTTGGCGCACCCCTAGGGGGCCGGCCTCCTCCCTCCCTCCTTTATATACGGAGGAGGGGCACCCCTTGGAGACACACAATTGTCCCATAGCCGTGTGCGGTGCCCCGATCTCCGTTTTCCACCTCGGTCATATTTTCGGAGAGCTTAGGCGAAGCCCTGCCGGAATCACTTCACCGTCACCGTCGCCACGCCGTCGTGCTGACGGAACTCATCTACTTCCTCGACGTCTTGCTGGATCAAGAAGGCGAGGATCGTCACCGAGCTGCACGTGTGTAGAACTCGGAGGTGTCGTACGTTCGGTACTCGATCGGTGGAGCTCGAAGGATTGTTCGACTACATCAACCGCGTTGTGAAACGCTTCCGCTAACGGTCTACGAGGGTACGTAGACACACTCTCCCCTCTCGTAGCGATGCATCTCCATGGATAGATCTTGCGTGAGCGTAGGAAATTTTTGAAATTCATGCTTCGTCCCCCAACAGTGGCATCCGAGCCAGGTCTATGCGTAGATGTGTTTTGCACGAGTAGAACACAAGTGAGTTGTGGGCGTGGGTGTATACATATTGCTTGCCGTTACTAGTTGTTACTTGATTCGGCGGTATTGTGAGATGAAGCGGCCCGGACCGACATTACGCGTACGCTTACGCGAGACAGGTTTCACCGCTACGTGCACTCGTTGCATAAAGGTGACTGGCGGGTGTCTGTCTCTCTCACTTTAGTTGAATCGGTTTCAATGAAGAGGGTTCTTTTAGAAGATCAAAAAGCAATCACTACACCACGTTGTGGTTTTGCGTAGGTAAGAACGGTTCTTGCAAACCCGTAGCAGCCACGTAAAACTTGCAACAACAAAGTAGAGGACGTCTAACTTGTTTTTGCAGGGTATGCTGGTGATGTGATATGGTCAAGACATGATGTAATATAAGTTGTTGTATGAGATGATCATGTTTTGTAAGTTATCAGGCAACCGGCAGGAGCCTTATGGTTGTCTCTTTATTGTATGCAATGCCAACGCTATGTAATTGCTTTTCTTTACCGCTATAAGTTAGCAGTAGTAGTAGTAGCAATAGCCGGCGAGACGACCACGACGCTGCGATGGAGATCAAGGTGTCATGACGCTACGATGGAGATCAAGGTGTCACGACGCTACGATGGTGATCAAGGTGTCAACCCGGTGACGATGGAGATCATGACAGTGCTATGCTGATGGAGATCAAAAGCACAAGACGTTGATGGCCATATCATGTCACATATATATTGAAATTGCATGTGATGTTAATCCTTTTATGCATCTTATTTTGCTTAGGACGACGGTAGCATTATAAGATGATCCATTCACTAAATTTCAAGATAAGTGTTCTCCCCTAGTATGCACCGTTGCGAAGGTTCGACGCTTCTAAGCACCACGTGATGATCGGGTGTGATGGATTCTTTCGTACGCATACAACGGGTGTAAGCCAGTTTTACACACGCAAAATACTTGGGTTAAACTTGACGAACCTAGCATATACAGATATGGCCTCGGAACACAAGAGACCGAAAGGTCGAACATGAGTCATATAGTAGATATGATCAACATGAAAGATGTTCACCATTGATAACTAATCCACCTCACGTGATGATCGGACGTGGTTTAGTTGATATGGATCATGTTACACTTAGACAACTTGAGGGATGTTAATCTAAGTGGGAGTTCTTAAAGTAATTTGATTAATTGAACTTCAATTATCATGAACATAGTCTAAATAATCTTTGCAATTGTATGTTGTAGATCAATGGCCCGCGCTGTAGTTCCACTGAATTTTAATGCGTTCCTAGAGAAAGCTAAGTTGAAAGATGGTGGAAGCAACTATGCGGACTGGGTCCGTAATCTGAGGATCATCCTCATTGCTGCACAGAAGGCTTATGTCCTTGATGCACCGCTAGGTGTCGCGCCCCCTCCCTTGTCTGTCGACGTTATGAACGCCTGGCAGACACGTGTTGATGACTACTCGATAGTTCAGTGTGCCATGCTTTACGGCTTAGAACCGGGGCTCCAAAGACGTTTTGAGCATCACAGAGCATATGAGATGTTCCAAGAGCTGAAACTTGTATTTCAAGCTCATGCCCGGGTCGAGAGATATGATGTCTCCGACAAGTTCTTTAGCTGTAAGATGGAGGAGAATAGTTCTGTCAGTGAGCATATACTCAAGATGTCTGGGTTGCATAACCGCTTGACTCAGTTGGGAGTTAATCTTCCAGATGATTCGGTTATTGACAGAATTCTCCAATCACTGCCACCAAGCTATAAGGGCTTTGTGATGAACTATAATATGCAAGGTATGGAAAAGTCTATTTCCGAGCTCTTCGCTATGCTCAAAGCCGCGGAGGTAGAAGTCAAGAAGGAGCATCAAGTGTTGATGATAAAGAAGAGCACTAGTTTCAAAAAGGGCAAGGGAAAGAAGGGGAACTTCAAGAAGAACGGCAAATCAGTTGCTGCTCCCACGAAGAAACCCAAGTCTGTACCCAAACCCGAGACTGAGTGTTTCTACTGCAAGGGGACTGGTCACTGGAAGCGGAACTGCCCCAAGTACCTGGCAGATAAGAAGGCTGGCAACATCAACAAAGGTATATTTGATATACATGTTATTGATGTGTACCTTACCAATACTCGTAGTAGCACCTGGGTATTTGATACTGGTTCGGTTGCTCATATTTGTAACTCGAAACATGAGCTATGGAATAAACGAAGATTGGCTAAGGACGAGGTGACGATGCGCGTCGGGAACGGTTCAAGAGTTGAAGTTATCGCCGTCGGCACGCTACCTCTACATCTACCCTCGGGATTAGTGATGAACCTAAATAATTGTTATTTGGTGCCTGCGTTGAGCATGAACATTATATCTGGATCTTGTTTATTGCGAGACGGTTATTCAGTTAAATCAGAGAATAAAGGTTGTTCTATTTTGATGAATAATATCTTTTATGGTCATGCACCGCTTGTGAATGGTTTATTCTTGTTGAATCTCGATTGTGGTGATACACACATCCATAATATTGATGCCAAAATACGCAAAATTGATAATGATAGTACCACATATTTGTGGCACTGCCGCTTAGGTCATATTGGTGTAAAACGCATGAAGAAACTCCATACAGATGGACTTTTGGAATCACTTGATTATGAATCATTTGAGACGTGCGAACCATGCCTCATGGGCAAGATGACTAAGACTCCGTTCTCCGGAACAATGGAGCGAGCAACAGACTTGTTGGAAATAATACATACCGATGTATGCGGTCCGATGAGTGTTGAGGCGCGCGGTGGATATCGTTATGTTCTCACGTTCATAGATGATTTGAGTAGATATGGCTATGTCTACTTGATGAAGAATCTGAAACATTTGAAAAGTTCAAAGAATTTCAGAGTGAAGTAGAGAACCATCGTAACAAGAAAATAAAGTTCTTACGATCTGATCGTGGAGGAGAATATTTGAGTTACGAGTTTGGCAATCACTTAAAACAATGTGGAATTGTTTCACAGCTCACTCCACCTGGAACACCACAGCGTAATGGTGTGTCCGAACGTCGTAATCGTACTCTATTAGATATGGTGCATTCTATGATGTCTCTTACCGATTTGCCACTATCATTTTGGGGTTATGCATTAGAGACAGCTGCATTCACTTTAAACAGGGCACCGTCTAAATCCGTTAAGACGACACCGTATGAACTGTGGTTTGGTAAGAAACCTAAGCTGTCGTTTCTGAAAGTTTGGGGATGCGATGCTTATGTCAAAAGGCTTCAGCCAGATAAGCTCGAACCCAAAGCGGATAAGTGCGTCTTCATAGGATACCCAAAGGATACCGTTGGGTATACCTTCTACCACAGATCCGAAGGCAAAGTATTCGTTGCTAAGAATGGATCCTTTCTAGAGAAGGAGTTTCTCTCGAAAGAAGTGAGTGGGAGGAAAGTAGAACTTGATGAGGTAATTGTACCTCCTCTGGATAGTAGTACGCCACAGAAAGAAATTTCTGTGACATCGACACAGACCAAAGAAGAAGTTGATGATGATGATCATGAAACTTCGGATCAAGTTGTTACTGAACTTCGAAGGTCAACCAGGACACGTTCCGCACCAGAGTGGTACGGAAATCCAGTCTTGGAGGTCATGTTGCTAGACAACGATGAACCTTCGAACTATGAAGAAGCGATGGCAAGCCCGGATTCTGACAAATGGCTTGAGGCCATGAAATCCGAGATTGGATCCATGTATGAGAACAAAGTATGGACTTTGGTAGACTTGCCCGATGAACGGCGAGCTATTGAAAATAAATGGATCTTTAAGAAGAAGACGGACGCTGATGGTAATGTCACCGTCTATAAAGCACGACTTGTTGCTAAAGGTTATCGACAAGTTCAAGGAGTTGACTACGATGAGACTTTCTCACCTGTAGCGATGCTGAAGTCTGTCAGAATTATGTTAGCAATTGCCACGTTTTATGATTATGAAATCTGGCAATTGGACGTCAAAACGGCATTCCTTAATGGATTACTTAAGGAAGAATTGTATATGATGCAACCGGAAGGTTTTGTCGATCCTAAAGGTGCTAACAAAGTATGCAAGCTCCAGTGATCCATCTATGGACTGGTGCAAGCATCTCGGAGCTAGAATACTCGTTTTGATGAAGTGATCAAAGCGTTTGGGTTTATACAAACTTATGGAGAAGCTTGTATTTACAAGAAAGTGAGTGGGAGCTCTGTGGCATTTCTCATATTATATGTGAATGACATATTATTGATGGGAAATGACATAGAATTTCTGGAAAGCATAAAGGGTTATTTGAACAAAAGTTTTTCAATGAAGGATCTCGGAGAAGCTGCTTACATATTAGGCATCAAGATCTATAGAGATAGATCAAGACGCCTCATTGGACTTTCACAAAGCACATACCTTGACAAGATTTTGAAGAAGTTCAAAATGGATCAGTCAAAGAAAGGGTTCTTGCCTGTATTGCAAGGTGTGAGATTGAGTAAGACTCAAAGCCCGACCACGGCAGAAGACAAAGAGAAGATGAGTGTCATCCCCTATGCCTCAGCCATAGGCTCTATTATGTATGCCATGCTGTGTACCAGACCTGATGTGTGCCTCGCTATTAGCTTGGTGGGAAGGTACCAAAGTGATCCAGGAGTAGATCACTGGACAGCGGTCAAGAATATCCTGAAGTACCTGAAAAGGACCAAGGACATGTTTCTCGTTTATGGAGGTGACAAAGAGCTCGTCGTAAAGGGTTACGTCGATGCTAGCTTTGACACAGATCCAGATGACTCTAAGTCACAATCTGGATACGTATTTATTCTTAATGGTGGAGCGGTCAGTTGGTGCAGTTCCAAGCAGAGCGTCGTGGCGGGATCTACATGTGAGGCGGAATACATAGCTGCTTCCGAAGCAACACATGAAGGAGTCTGGATGAAGGAGTTCATATCCGATCTGGGTGTCATACCTAGTGCATCGGGTCCAATGACTATCTTATGTGACAACACTGGAGCAATTGCTATAGCAAAGGAGCCCAGGTTTCACAAGAGAACCAAGCATATAAAGCGTCGCTTCAACTCCATTCGGAATTTGATTAAGGATGGAGACATAGAGATTTGCAAAGTACACACGGATCTGAATGTGGCAGGCCCGTTGACTAAACCTCTTCCACGAGCAAAACATGATCAGCACCAGAATGCGATGGGTGTTAGATTCATTACAATGTAATTGACTCTAGTGCAAGTGGGAGACTGTTGGAAATATGCCCTAGAGGCAATTAATAAAGTGTTTATTATTATCATATTTCTCCGTTCATGATAATGGTTTATTATTCATGCTAGAATTGTATTGACCGGAAACTAAATACATGTGTGGATAATAGACAAATACTATGTCCCTAGTATGCCTCTACTAGACTAGCTCGTTGATCAAAAGATGGTCAAGGTTTCCTGACCATGGACATGAGTTGTCATTTGATAACGGGATCACATCATTAGGAGAATGATGTGATGGACATGACCCAACCGTTAGCATAGCAAATGATCGTTCAGTTTATTGCTATTGCTTTCACTATGTCAAATACACGTTCCTCTGACCATGAGATCATGCAACTCCCGGATACCGTAGGAATACTTTGGGTGTATCAAACGTCACAACGTTACTGGGTGATTATAAAGGTGCACTACAGGTATCTCCGAAAGTGTTTGTTGAGTTGGCATGGATCGAGATTGGGATTTGTCACTCCGACTATCGGAGAGGTATCTCTGGGCCCTCTCGGTAATACAGCATCACAGAAGCCTTGCAAGCACCGTGACTAAAGAGTTAGTTGCAAGATGATGTATTACGGAACGAGTAAAGAGAGTTGCCGGTAACGAGATTGAACTAGGTATTGGATACCGACGATCGAATCTCGGGCAAGTAACATACCGCCAGACAAAGGGAACAACGTATGTTGACATATGAGGTTCACCGATAAAGATCTTCGTGGAATATGTAGGAACCAGCAATATGAGCATCCAGGTTCCGCTGTTGGTTATTGACCGGAGAGTCATCTCGGTCATGTCTACATCATTCCCGAACCCATAGGGTCCGCACACTTAAGGTTCGATGACGATTTAGTATTATATGAGTTATGTGATTGGTGGCCGAAGTTTGTTCGGAGTCCCGGATGAGATCACGGACATGACTAGGAGTCTCGAAATGGTCGAGAGGTAAAGATTCATATATTGGAAGGCTATATTCGGACGTCGGAAAGGTTCTGAATGATTCGGGTATTTTTCGGAGTACCGGGGAGTTACGGGAATTCACCGGGAGAAGTAATGGGCCTTATTGGGCCATACGGGAAAAGGAGAGGCAGGCCACGTGAGGAGGCGCGCGCCCCCCCTTGCCCAAACCGAATTGGACTAGGGGAGGGGGCGCAGCCCCCTCTTTCCTTTCCCTCTCCCTTCCCCCTTTCCTACTCCGTATGGGAGGTGGAATCCTACTAGGACTAAGGAGTCCTAGTAGGACTCCCCACACTTGGCGCACCCCTAGGGGGCCGGCCTCCTCCCTCCCTCCTTTATATACGGAGGAGGGGCACCCCTTGGAGACACACAATTGTCCCATAGCCGTGTGCGGTGCCCCGATCTCCGTTTTCCACCTCGGTCATATTTTCGGAGAGCTTAGGCGAAGCCCTGCCGGAATCACTTCACCGTCACCGTCGCCACGCCGTCGTGCTGACGGAACTCATCTACTTCCTCGACGTCTTGCTGGATCAAGAAGGCGAGGATCATCACCGAGCTGCACGTGTGTAGAACTCGGAGGTGCCGTACGTTCGGTACTCGATCGGTGGAGCTCGAAGGATTGTTCGACTACATCAACCGCGTTGTGAAACGCTTCCGCTAACGGTCTACGAGGGTACGTAGACACACTCTCCCCTCTCGTAGCGATGCATCTCCATGGATAGATCTTGCGTGAGCGTAGGAAATTTTTGAAATTCATGCTTCGTTCCCCAACACTGGGAACACAAGAGACTGAAAGGTCGAACATGAGTCATATAGTAGATATGATCAACATGAAGATGTTCACCATTGAAACCACCTCAACTCACGTGATGATCGGACTTGAGTTGGTGGATTTGGATCATGTTACACTCGAATGACCGGAGGGATGTCAATTTGAGTGGGAGTTTTTAAGTAATATGATTAACTAAACTCATTATCTTGAACAATAGTCTAAGTTGTCTTTGCTATATTTATGTTGTAGATCATGGCTCGCGCAGTAGCACCCCTGAATTTTAATGCGTTCCTAGAGAAAGCTAAGTTGAAAGATGATGGAAGTAATTTTGTGGACTGGGCCCGTAATCTAAGGATTATCCTTACGGCTTCCCAGAAGGCTTATGTCCTTGATGCACCGCTTGGTGATCCACCCGCTCCAGTTGAGTCTCTAGACGTTGTGAACTCCTGGCAGGCTCGTTCTGAAGATTACTCAATAGTTCAATGTGCAATATTGTATGGCTTAGAACCAGGACTTCAAAGACGTTTTGAACGTCAGGGAGCATATGAGATGTTCCAGGAGTTGAAGTTTATCTTTCAGAAGAATGCCCGGATCGAGAGGTATGAGATCTCCGATAAGTTCTATGCTCGCAAGATGGAGGAGAACGGGTCTATCAGTGATCACATACTCAGAATGTCTGGGTACTCCACCCGTCTGGCTGAATTGGGGATGCCCCTTCCGCCAGAGGCTATCACTGACAGAGTTCTTCAATCATTGCCACCTAGCTACAAGAGCTTCGTGTTGAACTATAACATGCACGGGATGAACAAGTCAGTCGCCGAGCTGTTTGCGATGCTGAAAGCCGCTGAGTCTGAAATTCAGAAGGAGCATCAAGTGTTGATGGTCAATAAAACCACTAGTTTCAAGAAAAATGGCAAGGGTAAGAAGGGTAACTCCAAGAAGAGTGGCAAAGCAGTTGCTCCTCCCGTGAAGAAACCCAAGGCTGGACCTAAACCAGAAACTGTGTGCTTTCATTGCAAGGGAACTGGACACTGGAAGCGGAACTGCCCCAAGTATTTGGCTGACAAGAAGGCGGCCAACAACAAACAAGGTATATATGATATACATGTTATTGATGTGTACCTTACCAACTCTCGTTGTAGTGCCTAGGTATTTGATACCGGTGCAGTTGCTCACATTTGCAACTCTAAACAGGAACTGCGGAATAGATGGAGGTTGGCAAAGGATGAAGTGACGATGCGCATGGGAAATGGTTCCAAGGTTGATGTGATCGCCGTCGGCACGCTCGCTCTTCGATTACCATCGGGATTAGTGATGAACCTGAATAAATGTTATTTGGTGCCTGCGTTAAGCATGAACATTATATGTGGATCTTGTTTATTGCGAGACGGTTACTCATTTAAATCAGAGAATAATGGTTGTTCTATTTATATGAGTAATATCTTTTATGGTCATGCACCCGAAGTGAGGGGTTTATTATTATTGAATCTCGATAGTAATGATACACATGTTCATAACATTGATGCCAAAAGATGTAGAATTGATAATGATAATACCACTTTCTTGTGGCACTGCCGTTTAGGTCATATTGGCGTAAAACGCATGAGGAAGCTCCATGCTGATGGACTTTTGGAGTCACTTGATTTTGAATCACTTGACACATGCGAGCCATGCCTCATGGGCAAGATGACTAAAACGCCGTTCTCTGGAACAATGGAACGGGCAAGTGACTTATTGGAAATCATACATACTGATGTGTGCGGTCCGATGAGCATTGAGGCGCGCGGTGGTTATCGTTACTTTCTCACCTTCACTGATGACTTAAGTAGATATGGGTATATTTACTTAATGAAACACAAGTCTGAAACATTTGAAAAGTTCAAACAATTTCAGAGTGAAGTTGAGAATCATCGTGACAAGAAGATTAAATTCCTACGATCTGATCGAGGAGGAGAATATCTGAGTTATGAGTTTGGCAGTCACTTAAGACAATGTGGAATTGTTTCACAACTGACACCGCCTGGAAGACCACAGCGTAATGGTGTGTCCGAACGTCGTAATTGAACCTTATTGGATATGGTGCGATCTATGATGTCTCTTGCCGATTTGCCACTATCGTTTTGGGGTTATGCATTAGAGACAGCTGCATTCACTTTAAATAGGGCACCATCGAAATCCGTTGAGACGACGCCATATGAACTTTGGTTTGGCAAGAAGCCAAAGCTGTCGTTTCTTAAAGTTTGGGGATGTGACGCTTATGTCAAAAAGCTTCAGCCTGAAAAGCTGGAACCCAAAGCGGAGAAATGCGTCTTCATAGGATATCCAAAAGAGACAGTTGGGTATACCTTCTACCTCAGATCCGAAGGCAAAGTGTTTGTCGCTAAAAACGGAACGTTTCTTGAGAAAGAGTTTCTCTCGAAAGAATTGAGTGGGAGGAAGATAGAACTTGATGAGGTTGTTAAACCTTTACTTCAACCTGAAAGTAGCGCAGCGCAGAAAGATGTTTCTATAGAGCCTACATCAGTTGAAGAGGAAGTTAATGATGATGATCAGGAAGCTTTGGATCAAATTGCTATCGAATCTCGTAGGTCGACAAGGACGCGTGCTGCTCCTGAGTGGTACGGCAACCCTGTCTTAGAGGTCATGTTGTTGGACAACGATGAACCTACGAGCTATGGAGAAGCGATGATGGGCCCGGATTCCGAGAAGTGGTTAGAGGCCATGAAATCCGAGATGTGATCCATGTATGAAAACAAAGTGTGGACTTTGGAAAGTATTACCTGAAGGGCGTAAGGCCATTCAGAACAGATGGATCTTCAAGAGGAAGACGGACGCGGACGGTAATGTCACCGTCTATAAAGCTCGACTTGTGGCAAAGGGTTTTTCACAAGTTCAAGGAGTTGACTACGATGAGACCTTCTCACCCGTAGCGATGCTTAAGTCCGTCAGAATCATGTTAGCAAGAGCTGCCTTTTTCGATTATGAAATTTGGCAGATGGATGTCAAAACAGCGTTCCTTAACGGTTTCCTTAAGGAAGAGTTGTATATGATGCAACCAGAAGGTTTTGTCGATCCAGAGAATGCTGACAAAGTTTGCAAACTCCAGCGATCCATTTATGGACTGGTGCAAGCATCTCGGAGTTGGAATCTTCGCTTTGATGAGGTGATCAAAGCGTTCGAGTTTATACAAGTTTACGGAGAAGCTTGTATTTACAAGAAAGTGAGTGGGAGCTCTATAGCGTTTCTAATATTATATGTGGATGACATATTACTGATTGGAAACAATATAGAAATGTTGGAAAGCGTGAAGGAATATTTGAACAAGAGTTTTTCAATGAAGGACCTAGGAGAAGCTGCTTTCATATTAGGCATCAAGATCTATAGAGATAGATCGAGACGCTTAATAGGACTTTCACAAAGCACATACCTTGACAAAGTTTTGAAGAAGTTCAAAATGGATCAGTCTAAGAAGGGGTTCTTGCCTGTATTGCAAGGTGTGAAGTTGAGTAAGACTCAATGCCCAGTGACTGCAGAAGATAGAGAAAAGATGAGTGTCGTCCCCTATGCTTCAGCCATAGGCTCTATCATGTATGCAATGCTGTGCACAAGACCCGATGTCAGCCTTGCCATAAGTATGGCCGGAAGGTTTCAAAGTGATCCAGGAGTGGAACACTGGACGGCGGTCAAGAATATCCTGAAGTACCTGAAAAGGACTAAGGACATGTTTCTTGTTTATGGAGGTGATCAAGAACTCGTCGTAAAGGGTTACGTCGATGCAAGCTTTGACACTGATCCGGATGACTCTAAGTCACAAACCGAATACCTATTTATTCTTAATGGGGGTGCGGTTAGCTGGTGCAGTTCCAAGCAAAGCGTGGTAGCTGATTCTATATGCGAAGCGGAGTACATCGCTGCCTCGGAGGCGGCGAAGGAAGGTGTCTGTATGAAGGAGTTCATGACAGATCTTGGAGTAGTGCCTAGTGCGCTTAACCCAATGACTCTGTTTTGTGATAATACTGGTGCCATTGCTCTAGCCAAGGAACCAAGATTTCACAAGAGGACCAGACACATAAAGCGATGTTTCAATTCCATCCGCGATTACATCAAGGAGGATGACATAAATATTTGCAAAGTACACACGGATCTGAATGTTGCAGATCCGATGACTAAACCTCTTCTAAGGGCTAAACATGAACAAACACCAGAACTGCATGGGTGTTCGATTCATTACAATGTAAATCACATAGTGATGTGAACTAGATTATTGACTCTAGTGCAAGTGGGAGACTGTTGGAAATATGCCCTAGAGGCAATAATAAATTAGTTATTATTATATTTCCTTGTTCATGATAATCGTTTATTATCCATGCTATAATTGTATTGATTGGAAACTCAAATACATGTGTGGGTACATAGACAACACTGTGTCCCTAGTAAGCCTCTAGTTAACTAGCTCGTTGATCAAAAGATGGTGAAGGTTTCCTAGCCATGGACATAAGATGTCATTTGATAATTGGATCACATCATTAGGAGAATGATGTGATGGACAAGACCCAAACTATAAACGTAGCATATGATCGTGTCAGTTTATTGCTATTGTTTTCTGTATGTCAAGTATCTGTTCCTATGACCATGAGATCGTGCAACTCACTGACACCGGAGGAATACCTTGTGTGTATCAAACGTCGCAACGTAACTGGGTGACTATAAAGATGCTCTACATGTATCTCCGAGGGTGTCTGTTGGGTTGGCATGGATCAAGACTGGGATTTGTTACTCCGTGTGACGGAGAGGTATCTCAGGGCCCACTCGGTAATACAACATCACAATGAGCCTTGCAAGCAATGTGACTAAAGTGTTAGCCACGAGATCTTGTATTACGGAACGAGTAAAGAGACTTGCCAGTAACGAGATTGAACTAGGTATAGAGATACCGACGATCGAATCTCGGGCAAGTAACATACCGAAGAACAAAGGAAACATCATACGGGATTAACTGAATCCTTGACATAGAGGTTCGACCGATAAAGATCTTCGTAGAATATGTAGGAGCCAATATGGGCATCCAGGTCCCGCTATTGGTTATTGATCGTAGAGGTGTCTCGGTCATGTCTACATAGTTCTCGAACCCGCAGGGTCTACACACTTAACGTTTGGTGACGATTAGTATAGTTGAGTTATTGTGTTGGTGACCGAAGGTTGTTCGGAGTCCCGGATGAGATCCCGGACATGACGAGGATCTCCGGAAGAGTCCGGAGGTAAAGATTGATATATGTGATAATAGTGTTTTGATCTCCGGGAGGGTTCCAGAATTCACCGGAAGGGGTTCCGGATGTTTACCGAAGTGTTCGGGTGCAGCAACACTTTATATGAGCCAAAGGGGTAAAGCCCACGAGGTATTGGAAAGTGCAAAAGGAAGTTTTGCTGCTGCCTTAAGCGGTACTACCGCTGGTAAGGCAGTACTACCGCGTAAGCGGTACTACCGCTCAAGCGGTACTACCGCTTGTACATGATACTGCTGGAATCCGAGTTGGACTCTTTCCGTGCGGGCCAAACCGACCTTGTGCGGGCAAAACCGACCTTGTGGAGGCTTTCTCTCCAAGTTTAGACCCCAGGGCTCAACATATAAATAGAGGGGCAGGGCTAACACACGGGACACATCAAGATTTCCCAAGCCATGTGCCGGCAACCCTAACCCTCTAGTTTCTCCCGTCATAATCTCCGTAGTGCTTGGCGAAGCCCTGCAGAGATTGTTCCTCACAACCATCACCACGCCGTCGTGCTGCCGGAACTCATCTACTACTTCATCATCGCTCGCTGGATCGAGGAGGTGAAGGCGTCATCAAGCCGTACGTGTGTTGAACGCGGAGGTGCCGTCCGTTCGGCACTAGTTCGTGATCGGATCGAGGGACGACTTGCGATTTGGATCGCGGAGACGTTCGACTACATCAACCGCGTTTCTTAACGCTTCCGCTTAGCGATCTACAAGGGTATGTAGATTCACTCTCCCTCTCGTAGATGCTCATCACCATGGATAGATCTTGTGTGTGCGTAGGAAATTTTTTGTTTCCCATGCAACGTTTCCCAACAGGGGGGGTGGGTGGAATGCGAAACTTTCGCTGGGAGCTGCTGGGTCCTAGAGTTTTGATGAACAAGTATATGCTAACTGCCATGCTCATATACCAAGGCTCGACTTCGATGATTGCGGGTGCCAATAGGAATGTAAAGGGCAAATAAACAACGCCCACAAGTCTTGTTTAGTTAGTTTTAGTTAGCTCGATAGTTCATTTTCTTTGGGGAAAAAACTTTATTGAACTGTTAAACCATAAGTGTATTTAAACGGATTAAACGGGACAGTTTACGTCCTAGGTGCCAAGCACTTGGGTAGAGTTTTTTCGCGAATACGCTTGCATATCTTTTCATTGATAAAAATATTAGAATGAGTACAATAAAGGGTAATATAATGTCATTAGAATATACCAGTATTCTAATTTAGGGTGTGTCCTTCCGGAGTGTTGACCTTTTTGGGAAAAGATAACGCCCACACGCGTGGCAGTTTGCACTTCGCCCACACGCGTCTATTCACGTTGATTTTATTTTGCACGAATCTTAAAGGAATCTGTTGGAATTTCTGTGCCACGTAGGCATCATCGTGTGTGTGGGCGTTGGAGAGTTCTCCCACACGACCCACAACGCGCGATTGCCAGCTGCGACGTGTGGGCGAATCGGTTTCTGCCCACACAATCATCACCTAGTCCGCCGCGTGTGGGTGAACTGCTCTTCGCCCACACATCACTCGTACATTGCTAGATGACAACTGCAGTGCGCGTACGTGGCAACTACGTAAACACACATGGCAACTACGATTCGTTACTAGATGGCAACTGCAGTTGCGCGCACGTGGCAACCAGGTAAACACACATGGCAACTACGATTAACCATACATGGCAATTATGGTTGAACCACACGCGGCAACTAGGTAAACACACGTGGCAACTATCCCCGGGTAACTAAAGTGTTATCCCGCGGGTAACTATAGTTACCCAAAACAGAGAGAGTTGCCATACTTTTACAACTACAGTTGTCATCCGGGATAACTAGAGTTGCCATCCCGGGGGTAACTAGAGTTGCCATCCTGCGGGTAACTAACGTAGCCGCGCGAGGACGTGTGGACAGATTTGCTTCGTGCCACACACGCGGGTGGGGATGACTGGTACTTGTTGGGCGTGTGGCACGAAGTAGCCGCGCCCACACGTGTGGGCAGTTCTATTGTTCGCCCACACACGACCCGTGTGGGCTGCCTCCGTATGTCGCGCATGTCTAATATGCCACACGTGTGGTGAATATCGATACCCAACATTAATTTCATTTTTATTAATGAACGAGCCAAATCTTTTAATTAAAAGCAAAGTACCCGCGCGGTATGCGCTCTTGAACGAAGCACCAGTTCAACGGGGCCGCACACACACTCAGCACTCAGCAGGCACCAGACCTGAATCCGACGTTCCCGCGGCCAGAATCGTACAAGACCTCGAAGGTACGCTGGTTCACATTGCCGATGATCCCGGTGCCGTTGTCGGACCTTCCTCCCACGAAGGCGAGGCATCCTTCCACCAGAACCCCCGACGGCACGCTGAGGTCGATGGTGGTGCCGCCGCTGAAGGTGAGGCCCACCTTGGGCACGGTGACGTTGCTGTGGCCGGTGAAGTTGTAGCACGTGTCGAGCCTGTTCTCCGACGGCGGCAGGAGCGGGTACCGGGACATGGCGCTCTGGAACGCCGACCGCAGCGCCGCGTAGGCCGTCTTTGGGAGCCCCGTGATGATCGTGCCGGAGTCGATGATCATGCCCTTGGAGAACACCGCGGCGGGATGTCCAGCGCTTTCCCGCCCACGCTTATGCCGGTGAGCGTGACAACGTAGAACGTCGCGAACTCCGGGGCCAGGCGGCGCATCGGCGTGAACAGGAAGCCGGCCGTGTTGTTGCTCGGCGCGCCGAGGGTGAGGAACCCGGCGCTGCCGCTCGCCGGCGGGAGGCAGTAGGAGAAGGCGCCGCCGAAGCGAGACGACGTCTGCCAGACGAGCGACTCCGGCGCACCGCCCAGGCCGAGGAGGCCGTCGAACTTGTCGTAGGGCCCGTGCTGGTTGCTGCCGCAGCCGAAGCTGAAGTTGCCGACGGAGACGCCGGCGTTGAGCGTGAGCGTCTCCTTGCTGTACACCCCCGTGGTGACCGCGCGGTTGCCGTACTCGATCGCGTACCCGCACAGGGAGGCGCCGTCCGTGCCGTTGGTGCAGCCGTTGTCGTAGCCGTCGACCGAGAGCGCCTTGCACGCGTCTGTGGCGCAGGGGATGGGCGCAAACGTGGACGACTTGCTCGGGTCGAACAGGGGGTCCTTCTGCGGGTAGCACTGCGTGGAGTTGCAGGGCGCGCACTGCACCCACGACAGGTCGCTGCCGGTGTCGATGAGCACGGTCTGCTGCACGGGCGGCATGCCGATGCCCAGGGTGACCACGTACTCCAGCGAGTCGACCGAGTCGCCGAGGAACGTCGGGACGCTCGGTTCTCCTTTTGACAACGTCTTCCTGCGCGCCGAGGCCTTGCCCGTGATGTAGTTGGCGCGGGCGCGGTCTCTGCGGAGCCTCTCGGCGAGAGACGGCTTGCCGCTGGCACCCGAGGGCGCGCACGGCCCGTGCCGGTGCGCCAGGGGCACGGACGCCCGGTTCGGCATCTCAGAAGTAGCTGAGATGGAGCATACTGCTTCTGCCTCGAAGGAGCTGGCTGGCACCACTACGAAGTTGTGCTCGTTGCCTCCAAGTGCGACCGAGTAGAGGCAGCATAACAGAGCGCACCAGATCACAGGGGAGACCATGGTTGTCCTGTCCTAGGTTCTTGCTTGTCAGGTACGGATGATCGGGTGAGTATTTATCGGCCAATGTCGCTAGCATTTCGATTTGCACTCATCGAAGACATACGGAGAAAACTAGGCAAAGATGAACATTAGTACATTACTTCCGTCGCCCTAATTGGATGTACATATTTGCATTGTGCTATTGTCCTTGGCAATGCATGTAATGTACGCCGGACTTGCATGCGTTGCCGCATGCCGACATATCTGCCTTTGCATTGGAAACATCACTCAAAATGCTAAACAAACATACGTAATCAGTTTTGCTAAATCTTACAAGTTGATTTGTTTTCTTGTCCGATAAGTTTGATTTGAAAACCAAGTCGGTTTGAGTTTGTGATCGCGACACGGTACCGTCTCGGTCCTCCTATGTATACTGCTTACCGACCTCGGCCAAAGACACACCGAAAACATCTAGGGTTTTGCCTTATCTGAAAACTTGCGCCGTCATCATAGTCTACTCCATCCCGAATGCTGGCGTGCATCGGCGTGCGGGAGGCTTCGTTATGTATATTTGTTTGATTTTGCATGAAGATTCATGCAATTTTTTCCTTCAGTTTTTTTCTTCTTCTATACTATATCACTTGACGGAGACTTGATTAACCTAGCCATACCCATGCGCGATACCACTCTTCTCTCGTCTCTTGTACATGCCATGTACCCCCCGTATCCCTTCGTCTCTCGGGGTGAACATGTGACTAAGGTTTCTGCCTTCTCTCGACGTTGCCGTCGATCTGCCTTAAGTCATGTGACCTTAGGGCACGATGGATCCCGGCCTTGCGTGCGAAAGGGCTTCAATTTTAAGTGTTTTTTTAGTTTGTTTATGCTTTGCGTTCTACTCAAGAAGACAAGACGACGATGACTTAGGAAGGTTCTCCTTGGCTAGCCTTCATCCTGGCGATGCATCTAGCGTCGTCAGAGGGCATGTGAAGCTATGTCTTCGGTGGATCTCATATTTTGCTTAGTGGTTGTCTATGGTGGATCTGCTTGAATCCGGTCTTCGTCCATATGCTCTCGTGTTTCTATCGATTGAATTCTTTCGATCTACAATTCTCTTTCATCGATGATGGTTGTTGTTCAGTGTGCCGGTCCTACGAGTCCTTAATTAGCACAGCGACTTTCCAACATTGACTACAATAAAGCTTGCCCGGCTTCAGTGAGAGAAGGTGTTGATGGCGGCGCATCTTCTGCTCGTTCCAGTATTTGTAGTCATTGCTAGATGGTCTATGAACCTATACGTAATTTCTACTAGTGTGGTGTTCTTTGTGTGGGATGAATAGCCAAAAGTTGTTTCTAAAAAGTCTCTCATCTCCTCGGGGATTGACAAGTGGCAGCATGAGAGTTTTTCCTTTTTCTTAGATTCATTTCAAAACGTTTTATCTCTTAAACCGTGCGTCCAAATCTGGAACCGTTTTCACCGTTGGATTCCTTGCGTCAAATTTTTTGAAACTAGATCCCATGTTAATAGGTTTCGACGAACTTTTTTTCATGAAAAAACCGATAAAAACAAACCGTAGCCAGAAACTCATTTTTTCCTCACATTTGCCTTTTCCGATAGGCACAATTGTGTTTCTCGCGGAAGCAAATCTGTGTCTACTTAAGAAGCAAATATGTGCCTCTCGTGCAAGAAACACATTTTTTTTTCTCTTCTAGAAGCACAGCTATGCCTCTCGTGAAAACAACCTTAGGCGCCTCACAAAAATACAGAGTACTCTAGGAGGCATCTCAACATAGGACTATCGATTCAGCGCCTTAGGCGTAATAAAACTCATATCGTACACCGCGAACACTTTCAGATCGCTAATGGCCGGCCCACGTAATCAGCAAAAATGGAAGTGTCTATTTTTGTGTTCTTTTCTCTATGTTTTTATCAACTGTTTTCTGGTATTTTTTCGCAAAAAGTTCCAAATTAACGTCCCATTTTTTTGTTCTTTTATCAACGTTTTTTTATCTAGAGTATACTGGTCTTGTTCGTTTTTTGAATTCGTAAAAAATCGAATTCATGATTTTTTAAATAATGAACCTTCTTAAAATTCACAAACACTTTTTGAAGTTCATGAACTTTTTGAAAAAATGCAATTTTTTAATTAACGAACATATTTGAAAATTCGTGATTTTTTAAATCCATGAACACTTTTCAAATTTGTGAAGTTTTTGTTCATAAAAATCCTTGATTTTTTCTAAATTCAACGGCCAACCTTTTCAATTCATGAATTTTCAAATTCCTATATTTTAAATTTCACGATTTTTTTTCAAATTTGCGAGCTTTTTATGATTTTGCAAAAATTGTTCGAATTCATTTGTAAACTTTTCAAATTTTCAAACTTTTTAAAAAATTCTAGAACATTTTTACAAATTCATAAACATCTTTTAAATTCACTACCTTTTTGTGCAAATCATTTTGTAAGTCAACGATCAAAGTTCACGAAATAACGAGTGAAAACGCCAGCAAGAGAGCGAACGGGCGAGCCTAGGGAAAGGAGCGGTCCGTTACTAGGTCTACCATTCCAGCGGCGTGTTAGTGCCTATTCTTTGACCGACGTATTTAGCGCCAACGAGCAGCTGTTGCTCACACATTCACTCTCCCGAATCGTCTTGTCGTCAGATGCAATTTTCCCTTGGACTAGGTCCGATGACCAAAGTGTCCGCTATTTGGTTACATGGTTGATTGGGCCTAATTACTTTTGCTGAAGTTTAACAGCACACTGTTTAAAGAAACGAACATCAGCGGTAAAATATAAAGAACAACTCGCAAATTTTCCCCAAAAACGTGCTTTAGTGGGATCGAACACATGATCTCCCGTGATGGAACCACGTCACTAACCACTGTACTTCACAGATTTATTGTGTAACATTGGCAGCTCAGCGATTTTATTTTTGAAATTTCGAATGTGATTTTCTTCTCACAAAAGTAGTTTTTTTTGAAAAAAAGGAACATTTACAAGAAAAAAAATAAAAATTAGGAAATCTCATTTTCTTAAGGAACAATATTGAAAACAAGAACTTTGTGAAACTACGAACAACTTTCTGAAAAAATGCGAACGCTTTTTGAAAGAGCAATAAATTTGAAAAACACAAACATTGGTTTTAAGACAGAACATTTTATGAAATTCCTGAACATTTTTTGAATTTACAAAGAAATTATTGAAGCATGAAGATTTTTGAATTTGTGAATAAATCTTGAAAAGGAAAACATTTTTTAATAATTCTGAAAGTTTTCTGAAATTGTGAACAAATTTTGAAAATGAGAACATTTTTTGAAAATTTGTGACGATTTTTGAAACATGAACATTTTTTAAATTTTGAAACTAATTAACACGTTTTGAAATATCTGAACGTTTTTCAAAACTGTGAACAAATTTCGAAAACAAGAACATTGTTTGAAATTCCTGAACATTTTTGAAACACGAACATTTTTTGAAGTTGTGAACAAATTTGAAAACGAGATGATTTTTTTTGAAACATGATTTTTTCGAAATTGCAAACTAATTAACATTTTATTAAAATATATGAGCATTTTTTGAAATTGTGAACAAATTTCGAAAATAAGAACATCCTGAATCACCCTGCCAACCATTGGGCAAGGTGGAGGATGATACGTCCATTTTGCATCATGATTTCCTACTGTTATATAATTTGTTTTGTTGAATAATAATGCTATAGGGAATGATTCTAATGCCTTTTCTCTCATAATATGCAAGGTTTACACAAGGAGGGAGAATACCGGCAGCTGGAATTCTGGACCCAAGAAAAGCACGTGAGAGATACCTATTCTGCACAACTCCAATGAAGCTAAAATTTTACGGAGGTTATTTTTACATTTAATAAAAAATACTGGAGCTGGAAACTACTCGAGGAGGCCCCCCAGGTGGGCACAACCCACCAGGGCGCGCCCTGATGGGTTGTGCTCAGCCTGGCCCACCTCCGGTGCCCATCTTCTGGTATATGGTCTCTCTTGACATAGAAAAAAAATCAGAGGAGGACTTTCGGGACGAAGCGCCGCCGCCTCGAGGCGGAACTTGGGCAGGAGCACTTTTGCCCTCTGGCGGAGCGATTCCGCCGGGGGAACTTCCCTCCCGGAGGGGGAAATCGAAGCTATCGTCATCACCAACACCCCTCTCATCTTTGGAAGGCCAATCTTCATCAACATCTTCAACATCACCATCTCCTCTCAAATCCTAGTTCATCACTTGTGTTCAATCTTTGTACCGGAACCTCAGATTGATACCTGTGGGTGACTAGTAGTGTTGATTACCTTGCGTAGTTGATTACTATATGGTTTATTTGCTAGAAGATTATATGTTCAGATCCAATATGCTATTCAATACCTCTCTGATCTTGAGCATGTTTATTATTTGTGAGTAGTTACCTTTGTTCTTGAGATCACGGGAGAAGTCATGTTGCAAGTAATCATGTGAATTTGATATGTGTTCGATATTTTGATGATATGTATGTTGTGATTCCCTTAGTGGTGTCATGTGAACGTCGACTGCACGACACTTCACCATTCATGGGCCTAAGAGAATGCATTGTGAAGTAGTTATTAGATGATGGGTTGCTAGAGTGACAGAAGCTTAAACCCTAGTTTATGCGCTACTTCGTAAGGGGCTGATTTGGATCCACATGTTTAATGCTATGGTTAGACTTTGTCTTAATACTTTCCTCGTAGTTGCGGATGCTTGCGAGGGGGATAATCATAAGTAGGTTGTTAGTCAAGTAAGAACAACACCTTAGCACCGGTCCACCCACATATCAAATTATCAAAGTAGCGAACATGAATCAAACCAACATGATAAAAGTGACTAGACGAAATTCCCGTGTACCCTCAAGAACACTTTGCCTATTACTAGTGATTGTTCTGGCCTGTCCTTTGCCTCAAAAGGATTGGGCTACCTTGCTGCACCTTGTTTACCATTACCGTTACTTGCTTGCTACCAATTATCTTGCTATCAAACTATCTGTTACCTATAATTTCAGTGCTTGCAGAAATTACCTTGCTGAAAACTGCTTGTCATTTGCTTCTGCTCCTCGTTGGGTTCGACACTCTTACTTATCGAAAGGACTACGATTGATCCCCTATACTTGTGGGTCATCAAGACTCTTTTCTGGCGCCGTTGCCGGGGAGTGAAGCGCTCTTGGTAAGTGGAAATCGGTAAGGAAAAACTTATACTACGTGCTGAAATTTATTACTACTTGCTACTATGGAGAACAATCCTTTGAGGGGTTTGTTCGGTGTATCTTCACATCGACCAGAACCACAATTAGTTACCCCTCAACCTACAGCACCTACTGAAAATGTTACTTATGAAATTCCTTCGGGTATGTTAGAACAACTGCTTGCTAAACCTTATGCAGGAGATGGAACTGAACATCTTGATATGCACCTCTTATATGTGAACGAAATTTGTGGATTATTTAAGCTTGCAGGTTTACCTGGGGATGAAGTTAAGAAGAAGGTTTTCCCTTTATCTTTGGAGGGAAAATCATTGACATGGTATAGGCTATGTGATGATCTTGGATCGTGGAACGGGAATCGTTTGCAATTGGAATTTCACCAAAAGTTTTATCCCATGCATCTAGTTCATCGTGATCGGAATTATATATATAATTTTTGGCCTCGTGAAGGAGAAAGTATCGCTCTAGATTGGGGGAGACTTAAGTCAATGTTATATTCATGCCCCAATCTTGACATTCCGAGGGAAGTTATCATTCAGAATTTTTATGCTCGGCTTTCTCATAATGATCAATCTATGCTTGATACTTCTTGTGCTGGTTCTTATATGATGAAGACTATTGAATTCAAGTGGGGTCTCTTAGAAAGAATTAAACGCAACTCTGATGATTGGGAACTCGACGAAGGTAATGAGTTAGGTATAAAGCTTGAATTTGATTGTGTTAAATCTTTTATGAATACCGATACTTTTCACAAGTTTAGCACTAAATATGGACTTGACTCTGAGATAGTAGCCTCTTTCTGTGAAGCATTTGCTACTCACGTTAATCTCCCTATCCCCCTATTAAAGAAGAAATTAATGAACCGGTCATAGCTAAAGAAGAAACTATCTTTTACAATGTTGATCCAGTTGTGCCTACCGCTTATATTGAAAAACCACCTTTCCCTGTAAGGATAAAGGAACATGCTAAGGTATCAACTGTGGTTCGTAAGAGTAATATAAGAGCACCTAAACCCCCTGAGCAAATTAAAGTAGAACCTAGTGTTGCTATGGTTAAAGATTTCTTGGTAGAAAATATTGATGGGCATGTTATCTACTTCTGCGATGAAGCTGCTAGAATTGCTAAACCTGATGAAAAAGATAAACATAGACCCATAGAAGGCTTGCATGTTGTCTCAGTGAAAATAGGAGATCATTGCTATCATGGTTTATGTGATATAGGTGCTAGTGTGAGTGCTATCCCTTTTACCTTATACCAAGAAATTATGGATGAAATAGCACCTGCTGAAATGGAAGACATTGATGTCACTATTAAACTTGCTAATAGAGACACTATCACACCACTTGGGATTGTTATAGATGTTGAAGTCTTGTGTGGGAAAGTAAAATATCCTACTGATTTTCTAGTCCTTGGTTCCCCACAAGATGACTTTTGTCCCATTATCTTTGGTAGACCTTTCTTGAGCACCGTCAATGCTAAGATAGATTGTGAAAAACAAACTGTCGGTGTCATTTTCGGTAATGTGTCTCATGAGTTTAATTTTTCCAAGTTTAGTAGACAACCCCATGATAAAGCGTTATCTAGTAAGGATGAAATAATTGGTCTTGCTTCTATTGCTGTGCCTCCTACTGATCCCATAGAACAATATTTGCTCGACCATGAAAATGATATGCATTTGCATGAAAGAAACAAAATAGATCAAATTTTCTTTGAACAACAACCTCTCTTGAAACACAATTTGCCTATTGAAACTCTTGGAGGTCCTCCTCCACCTAAAGGTGATCCTGTGTTTGAATTGAAACAATTGCCTGACACTTTGAAGTATGCTTATCTTGATGAGAAAAAGATATATCCTGTTATTATTAGTGCTAACCTTTCAGAACATGAAGAAGAAAGATTATTAAAAGTTCTAAGGAAGCACCGGGCTGCTATTGGATATACTCTTGATGATCTTAAGGGCATTAGTCCCACTCTATGTCAGCACAAGATCAATATGGAACCTGATGCTAAACCCGTTGTTGATCACCAGCGGCGATTGAATCCTAAGATGAAGGAAGTGGTAAGAACTGAAATACTAAAACTTCTGGAAGCAGGTATAATCTATCCTATTGTTGATAGTAGATGGGTAAGTCCCGTTCATTGTGTCCCTAAGAAAGGAGGTATTACCGTTGTTCCTAATGATAAGAACGAACTCATTCCACAAAGAATTGTTACTGGCTATAGAATGGTAATTGATTTTAGAAAATTAAATAAAGCTACTAGAAAAGATCATTACCCTCTACTGTTCATTGATCAAATGTTAGAGAGACTATCTAAGCACACACACTTTTGGTTCTTGGATGGATATTCTGGTTTCTCTCAAATACCTGTGTCACAATCTGATCAAGAGAAAACTACCTTTACTTGCCCTTTTGGAACCTATGCTTATAGACGTATGCCTTTTGGTTTATGCAATGCACCTGCTACCTTTCAAAGATGTATGACTACTGAAAGATCGTGGATGTCGCCTAGAGGGGGGGGGGTGAATAGGCGCTTTAAAATAATTACAGTTTAGGCTTGAACAAATGCGGAATAAAACTAGCGTTTAATTTGTCAAGCACAAAACCTAAATCGACTAGGCTCACCTATGTGCACCAACAACTTATGCTAAGCAAGATAAACAACTAAGTGATAGCAAGATATATAACAAGAAACAATATGGCTATCACAAAGTAAAGTGCATAAGTAAAGGGCTCGGGTAAGAGATAACCGAGGCACGCGGAGACGACGATGTATCCCGAAGTTCACACCCTTGCGGATGCTAATCTCCGTTAGAGCGGTGTGGAGGCACAATGCTCCCCAACAATGCCACTAGGGCCACCGTATTCTCCTCACGCCCTCGCACAATGCAAGGTGACGTGATTTCACTAAGGGACCCTTGAGGACGGTCACCGAACCCGTAC